>OX421451.1:42713015-42738015 GCA_949126865.1 Montipora capitata
AAATAATAGATTAGGAAAAGGTCAGTGTTAAAAAGTGTAGAGGAGATTAAAGGTTATCCACTCAAAGCAACTCGCCCAGCCAATCAAATGCAAATTAGAGTTTCCCGGCGCCTTTTTCTCGTGCCCGCAATCATTTGGTGACGGCTGAAATCACAGATCGCTTCATTTTTAAGTCCTCTTCTCTTACAAATACAGATAAGATGGAAGCCGCTGCAGCGGGCATAACAGGTCAGCGGTTATCAACGGGAGGCGTCAATACTCCTGCAAGCTCTGAATTGCAAAGTACGACCCCAGTTTCTTCTAAAGCAAGTGTAGCCGGTTCGGAAACTGGACAAACGAGTGTGACAGGCTCTTCGACTACTCTTTCTAAAACGTCTGTAGCCTCTTCCGCTCTTGGTATGTACCCGTCGTAATGTTAAAATTATTGAGACGATTGTCTTAATACATGAGCTATAATATTTCAGTTCGTATTTCGTGGTGGAATTATATAAGGACTAATCCTTTTGTTACTCTTGGATTGACGATTTTTCAGTTAAGTATTCAATTTATTTCGTTTGCTCTCTGACAGAAAATCTGGCCAATTCAAAGACAACGCCAACAGTAAGTGAAAGTAAATTTTGAAGTTCTTTCTTAATCCTTTTGTCTGCTTAAATCGTCGTTTGTATTGTTTTTATTTGCTGAAGACCGCGCCATCAACGCCCACCAGTATATCTGCACCAACAACGGCTGCGCAATCGAGTAACCCCACTGAAAAGACAATGGCTTCAACCGCAGACGCAGGTGCAAGCTCGGCGACTACCAGCTCCAGCAGCACAGGCACCCCACAAGCCTCAGGACCCGCTTCCAGTGATCCTGGCGCCATACGCGCTACGGCG
This sequence comes from Montipora capitata, assembly GCA_949126865.1. NCBI lineage: Eukaryota > Metazoa > Cnidaria > Anthozoa > Scleractinia > Acroporidae > Montipora > Montipora capitata. The sequence goes on from OX421451.1 coordinate 42,713,891, forward strand.
CAGATGTGGCGATGTAGTAAGATTATGCACCTTCTGAGGGACCTTCATCCCACTCTTCTCTCGGCCCTTGAGGGAGTCGTGGATCAGGTAGAGGCTTTATTTCTTTTCTATTATTCCTCCTGTAGGGTTTGCGTCTTGCTTGGATGTACCATAGAAGGAGTAGGTTTGGCCACTAAAGGTGGCTGATATTCCAACAAGCAAAACATAGACGGAGCTCTTAAAATATTTTTCCATGGGTATCAACTTGAAGCTGATTCAACATCTGAAACAAGAAAATCCAACAGCGTGTTGTCACAGACAATTTGGCCCGACGAGTTTTTTTAATTGTGTAAATTATCAAAGAGCTTTGTATGGCTGTATGGTTGATTAACAAATGACTCGCATGCACCCAAGGTATCATGCCTTTGGAGCGTGTCTTCCTGTTTCCATCGAAATCACCGTTTATGCATGGAGATGGCTATGAAACTCGACAATTTCCTTTGTGTCATGTTATTGTCCGTATTTTTGGCCTTGACCCTGAACAAAACACACCTTTTTTCGAGAAGATAACCAATCAAATCCTTCGATTAAGTTATGCGCAACTAATTTGCAAACCCGTGCGAAGCGAAAACAAAAGATTGTGCAGGGTCACGGTCGATTCAACATAACCAGTCCCTACAGTACCTATGTTGAAATCTACCGAGAAGAACAGGCAACGTTTTTTGTGTCTGCTTCGATCTTACGACAAAGTTCTACATTTTCTCTTCATTTCGCATGAAATTCAGTCAGCCTTGACACTAGCCAAGCATTTTTAAAATTCAGTTCCCTTGCAGGTGTTCTTGGAAATGTCAGTTGTACTCCACTTTGCTATTGTAGAAAATATAGCAGTGTAATTATTTACTTTCCGGCAGATGGTATGGTTCAGAGAGTGTTGGCATGAAGAAGTGCTGAGGCAGCTCCGTCAAGGGCTCGCAAAGTGTTATCTGGTGGCTTTTGAGACAAGAGGAGATGGTAAATCAACAAATTATGAAACGAGTGTGTATTTGAAGTGAGAGACGAAAGAGAGAAGTTATCCTCGCACATATCTGGACAATTTAAGTAATTGGGCGTTTTCCATTTACAAAAAATTTCCGGAAATTTCGGTGGAAATTTCCATCGGGTGAAAAACGTGTTCCATTTAACTCAGGTCCCTTCGCCGCCCAGTGATTGCGATTTTACGCGCCAACTAATTTAAAAATGTGGCCGTGAATAGCCTGGAAGTGGTAAGACCTTTCAAAAGTTGTAAATGGAACACACATTTCCATCGGAAAGTTTCCAACGGGAAAACAGGACTACCTTTTCCGAAGTTCCGTTTATTCCGGAAATTTTCCAGTGGAACGAACCAAAAAAGTGTGTTCCATTTATATCCCAACCGGAATTTCCGGAATTTCTTGGTAAATGGAAAACGCCCATTTTCTCTTATAGACAACTCACCAAAATTTAGGTGGCTTTAACCGGGATCCGAACCGACGGCCGACCAACCGACCGAGCCCTTTCACGGGAACACGAGCCCAACAAATTGACCTGCTCCCAATTGTGTGTGGCTTCGTAGTTCAGTTAGTCAAGCATTGCACGGGCTTCGCAAAGGGCATGGGTTCGAATCCCGTTGAAGCCGCGTGGATGTTTCAGGGATCTGTAAGAGACAATAGACCTTATTCACGATGGCCGCCATATTGGATTTGCTATTATCATGCAAATTAGCTACACACTTCTGAGGGGGCAAACAACACAAGTACACAAGTTCGAGAGGTTATAACGAACATCTTAGCCACACAGATGATTTGTTTCACGTTCATTGAATGCTTATCACCTAAGTAGTAAAATAGAATGGTTACACAAGTTACCTCGACGTTTTTTTTTTTAGTGAAAAATGAGTATCTAACGAAGTAGATAGTCAAACTGTCAAAGGCAATCAAAAGATATAAAATTATTATAAAAGGTACTTAATTCTAAATTCTAAAATGTACTTATTGCTAATTTAGTTCAATATTTCGACGAGCCGATTTTCCGCAATTTGCCTTTTTTCCCATGTTTGCCCCCCCAGCATAACACATGGCTAATTTGCATGACAATTTGAAAACCAACATGGCGGCTATCGTGAATAAGGCCTATTGCTTAAATTCTACAGGTAAGTGCGAGGATCACCTCTCTCTTTCGTCTCTTTCTTAAACAGATTACATTACTGTCATTACGATGGTAACTATTGATTAACGTAAAACGAGTGTGTCTAATCGGCGTGGGTGGGTGGATCGTGTGTCGCGAGTCGTGGGTCCGAGATCCGAAATTGTTTGCCAGACCAGAAGGAAAAATGTTTATAGTTAATGGGAGACAGTTTTCCTTTGTTCAACGTTTCATAAAAGGAGTTCGGGGAAATTAATTCGTGAGCGGACAATTGCAAATTTGGACCGAGCACTGAGTGAGCTAATATACATCTTTTTTTTTTTTTCTTCAAACAAACACGACTCACGACCCACCCACCCACGCGATTTAGCCTCACCCGCGTAAAACGGGAATCAAGAAATGCGCAGGTCATCAAATGAAACAGTAAGAGCTCCAGCTCATGTGTCTAAAGCTTGCAGGTGGCGCGGATTTTGAGCTTGCTTCCGATTGGTTAAGGGAGTGCCGCAAGTTTTGTTTTGGCCAATAAAATGTATAGAAAATCGAATTTTTTTAAGTGAAAACGACTGTACGCTGATTATTCTTCAGTAAGTGAGTAAGCTCTACTGAATTAATTATGAAAAAGAAACGTCCTAAAAGCAATCGACTCTCATCATGGCAGATTCTTCAGTTGAAGCTAGAAACACAATCCCATCATTCAACAGTGTTCTTCACCGTTGAAGAAAATGTAAGTCGCGTCTGGATATTGTAGAGCATTCACTGGACAATGCTGGAATTAAAACCGCGTACCAAGAATGGGAAGTAAAGAAAAGTTGGAGAAAGTTTCATCGCAATGAACTCATGATGTCCAGAAATGCGTCTAATTAGGTACACTTACGTTGGTGTGAGCATCACAAAGTGTCCCCTTACCCTTTTCATCATTTGTTCCCAGAAAACAAGTGTCGTTAAAACGTCCCACCAACTTTACTCCTCCAGGAAGCTCAAGCAGTTAACCCTAACGCTGACCGTATTGTTTCGAATACGTAGGTGGCGTTTAGGCTGCTTCATTATATTTGCCGTAGTTCACCTCTTTTGCTTGTACGTTTTGTTTTCCCATTTCAGACCACGTGATGTTACTATAGGGAACAGTTTCTTTCAAATGTCGTCTTATGCACGTGGTTATGAAAAAACGAAAGGAGAATTCCCTTGAGAACATCACGTGGTCTGAAATGGGAAAGCAAAACGTACAAGCTAAAGAAGTCAATAGCTCATTTCCGAGTTGCTGCATGTCTCAGTTTCAAAACGAGTCCTGGTGCACAACCATTCAAATGTAAATGAGTTGCGTATTCTTATGCAAATCAAACTCATTTCCCTTACAATAGTTGGGCACCAAGACTCACTTCGAAACCGAGACTAACAGCAACTCGGAAATGGTTAAAATGGAACAGAAATGCTCCTTACCCCTAAATGAAGGATGAAGCCGCGTGAAGGCCAAAACGCTCTATTTTTCCCATCACTGATTTTGGGGGGAGGGGTGGTGTCAAATTTCAATTTAATTTGTCCAAGATTGTACTTGTGTTACTGAACACAAGTTAACTCGCAAAGGACTATTGTCTATTTCTGTCTTCCTCAGTTGCCGCCGCTCGTATTACTCCACATACATTAAGTTTTGTTAAGAAGCTGGTGAGCACATTTGGGATCGGATTTGAATCGGCCTCCAGTGTGTCAAGCACCTTCTCGTCAGCCGCTTCAGAGTCCCTGGCTAGAAGGGCCCAGGCTACTGCTCAAGATCCTGTTTTCCAGAGACTGAAGGAACAATTCGCCATTGATTTTGACTTTAGGTAAGCAGCTTTGCCAACAACTGACTACTTTTCTTGACCATCCGTCCGTTGATTTCTTTTGTCACAGTTGCTTTCTTGGTAACAAGAAGTTAAGAACAAAACGCTACTGAGCTTTCGTATCTTGCTTGTGCTTTTATAAACTCGCGTAAGTGCTGACTCTGACTTACACAAGTGACGGAAGCTTTAGCATTTACACGAGTTTATAGCATATGACACACTGAGTACCACTAAAAGCGACTGCTCGTTGGCTGTAATTTGAATTTTTAAGATCTCGTCCAAAAGCTTCAATGGTGGTATCACTTAATGCCGTTAGACGAACAAAAAAAGGTCACTGCCGATTACATGTAAAACTATGCAATTTTAATGCACATAAACCTCTCTTCGTTCAACCATTGGTATCGCCTCCGTTTGCCCCTACTTTTAACTCGGTTCCAGTCTTTTGTCTGCTTAGCTTCCAAGATTGGCCTCACGAAGGCTTTTGATCTGGGCTACAAAGTCTCGACCGTCCTACCTGTACTGCCAAGGTATGAGCAATATAGAGATGTGTTGTGCCAGGGTATAAGCAACATGGAGAAGGGCTGTGCTATCGTATAAGAAATACGGAGAATGGTTGGTAGCATTTCTGACTCAGACTTTTCTTTGGTTTAGTCAACCAGGTGCTATGGGCCTTCATAATCTGATTAGCAAACTGAAGAAATGGATCAAGATACTCGAGGAGAAAGCAAAACTTCTACCAAAGTAAGTTTAAGACGCCATTTTTGAGAATATAGTATGAATATTTGCTCATGCCTCATATAACAAAAAGCCATTCTCTCTTTTTTCAGTTCGTTCTTGCTGGAGGAGAGATGTCGTTTCCTTAGCAACTTTACTACATCTACAGCAGAAGTTGAACTTCCTGGCGAGTTCCTGATGCCGAAGGCCAATACGGTTAGTTCCAGCTCCCGGTGTTCTATGAATTGAAACTTTAAACCTCTTGAAATTCATATTTTTTAACGAAAGATCTTCGCAGTTAATGGAACAAGGGGTTATCAAAAGTCTGAAAAAAGTCCAGACTTAACAGACTCTAAACCTCTTACGGGATATTCAATTGACACCTCTAGAGACCCAAAACGTTTAAGGCGAAGTTTGGGTGCCCTAAATCTCTCTTTATCGTCATATGAAAGACATCTCAAGACGTGGAACTTTGTAGTTATATCATGTTCTTTCGTCTTTAAGTCGCATTTTAAAAGCAGCCTTTTAAGAACGGACGAATTGTAATGATTTCATGATAGAGCTGCTTGATGTGTAGGTCCGACGAAATAAGAGGTTGTACATGTAAAGGCCTGCCTGTCTCTTTCTCTTTCAGCACAGTCCATACTACATCAGAATCGCTCGGTTTATGCCGCGAGTGGAACTTGTTCAGAAACACAATTTTTCTGCAAGGCGACTCTACATTCGGGGTAATAACGGAAAGGTATGTTGGTTTTTTACAGACTTTTTTTTTCCAACAGTCCTCTTTGTGCTTCCAATGAACTTGTTGGTTCTCCGAAACTATTGCACGGTTTGTTTAATCCTCGTTGGCCTGAGTGGGCGATGGCTTAGTTTCTTCCAGTCGATGTAAATACCCTTTAAACTTAGCAGTGATTGAGGGTAAAGGGGAACTAAAACGGGTTTTGTTTAAGTTTTATTTTGTGCTTGTTTTTATTTAGATTTATCCTTACCTTGTGGTGAATGACGCTTGCATGACGGAATCAAGAAGAGAAGAAAGGATTCTGCAACTCTTGAGGCTTTTGAATTTATACCTCGAGAAGAGAAAGGTGTGAATGCACAAGAGATTAAGACACCAAGAAACAACTGCGATAGACACTGACATCTTTCTTCCTCTTGTTTTAGGAATCCTGCAAAAGACATTTGTTATTCACTATTCCACGTGTTGTTGCCGTGTCGCCGCAAATGAGACTCATCGAGGTTAAGTAACGAAACATCTTGATAATTATGTCACGACACTTGCTTTTAAATCTATTAAAAGATGGCGTGACACTCCTTGTAATTTCTACTTCGTTCACAATTTCAGGACAACCCATCCTTCATTTCGCTCAGGGAGATTCTTACTGAGGTAATTATAAAACGGTATTTTTTGTTTTGCTTTCCTTTTTTTTTTCTTTGTATCTTAATAATCAATTGTCTAATTTTATTCCCTTGCAGTGCTGCAGTAAGAAACACGTGGAATCTGACGCGCCGATAGCTTTGTACTACGAACGCCTTGCTTCAGTGCAGTCACGTGGCGGTCAGGTGACTCACCAGGTATTGAAGGACATTCTCAGAGAGGTGCAGCTCACATTGGTGCCAGAGATACTCCTGAAGGAATGGGCACAATACACGTACCAGGACCCCTCGGATTATTGGACCTTTAGGAAACAGGTGCGCAAGTGTTGCTAGTGCTTTCTTCGCAGTATTTGAAAAGTACGAGAACTATGTGTGTATTTGTCTTTGTTTCACTCATATTGTTGGACAGTTACTGTTCGTTTTTGTGTGGGGCTGCTTTGTATGTCATGCACGAGCGCATGACAAGTCACTGAAGCCGATATTCGTGTATTTGAGGAATTATGTAGCTAACGACTCTGCGCTAAATAACAAGGCTCTTTTGCAATTCTTTTAACTCTTCCAGCTCTCCATCCAAATGGCACTGTCGGGTTTCGCCGAGTTCACCTTGCATCTAACGAGACTGGGACCAGAAATGCTTCAAATCGCGCAGGACTCGGGAAGACTTACTGTCTCGTACAGTCGCTTTGAAGTAGACGATTCTAAGGGTGAGTCAGATAACTGTACAATTTCTGCCCCGTAAACTGTAATTTTCTCAACGAGATAAACTAACTCTGTGGTGTTTCCGATGATTTTCCCTAAGGTGAACTGGACGCGAACCGCCCTGTACCTTTCCGTCTGACACCGAATATTGCCGAGTTCGTGACACCAGTCGGCGTGAATGGTGTAATGACCGCGGCAATTGTATCGGCGGCACGCTGCCTAGCAGAGCCTCACTTCAGTGTTCAGAGTATTTTGAGGGCCGTGTTACGAGATGAGATGATTGCCTGGCACAAGAAGGTAACTTAGTAGACAAGAGTCTCTCGAATTGGTTTCAAAAGCAATTTTTGTCTGTTTCCTGTGAGCTGCGCATGAAAGGGGGCACCAACCCTTGAGACCATTCCCAAATGGAAATCTGTTTATCTGTTTTTTAATACGTAATTTCCCTCTCGGAGACACTTGGTTTTCTCTACTCCTGATCGCAATTTAAAGTATTCAAGGATCTCATGGGTATACACACCAACCGTAACTCTAAAACTAACCATTCTAAATCGGTTTTAGAACTAAATTAGTGCTCAATGTTGATAAGGAAAACGAGAGTTCAGACGTAACGGCGAAATGGGCGCTTAGACCAAGTGTGCAAAATGAGTTTGACCTTGAGGACTCGTGGTGTTTACATCCATGAGAAGTCTCCCACTATTTCGCTAAAAGTAAGTTACTAGTGAGTTCTGGGTCGTTCCAGGCCTTTATGTAGGCAAACGGACACTATTGTAATTTCAAATGAACCACTGATCTGCAAAAAAGACTGGAAGCCGCATCCAGTGAGCTTTAACAACGAGAACGTCTCAAATTTGTATACATGTATTTAGTGGGCAGAAACAATAGCTTTGGACGCTCTGCACGTGCATTTTTCATCTTTGTCCAGTTCTTTGCCGTCGTCAGCAAAACAACAACGTGAAATCACCAAATTTGAGGTTTTATGGAGGACGTCAACACTTGGAGATAAATTTTCATTTTCTCCCCTAATTTAAGCGTGACTCATACATCGACTTCATTCTTGAGGGACTCCCAAACCATTGTCATGTTAAAAGGCTTGGAATAGTCACGAAGTGATTACAGTAACGCGAATTTGTATTTTGAGATGACGTACTCATTGCCTTTCCCGTCGTCGTTGCTAAAGCTCCCTGTTGTTTAAAGTACTCAAGTGAACCTATGATCCTCGCAGTTATGAACGCAATTTTTGCAATTGCGTAAAGAAGCCTGTAAAATTCAGGACTTCAACGGGGTTTGAACCCGTGACCTCCCGATACCGGTGCGACGCAGTATCCGCAGTTCATATATGATTCATTTCTTATATCATTTCATCGTTGTTTAAAGTACATCACAGCAAAACCGTGGCGGCCATCTTGATGGAACCACCTTGAGACGTCACCGTAGAAGAGTGAGAGGAATGTAATGTTGTTGAAACCACTTTCAAAGTCTTTCCGGATAATATAGAGGGTCGAGAGTGCGTTTTACTCTTTACTTCACTGTCTTTTCGAAGGTTTAGTGTCAAAGTGGTCCCAGCAAGATGACGCCACCACCTTCAGTTTTGGCAGAATGAAACCAATAGGTTGCTCATTGCAGTCTCTTTTCGAGATCAGTGAAATGAACCGCTACACTAACCTTTTGTGATTCCACTTTTGTAAATACAGAAACAAGACGAGACTCACTCCCTTCCCCTGAGTAATCCCCCCACAGACATGGACAGTGAGTTGCTGATTAAACTTGTAAAGGGAGCTGTAACCGCCATCATGACGAGGCTGCAGAGTAAGTTGTTTGTCATTGATAACCTCAAACGTCTGTTTTATCAATCCTTGCACTAAGCATGCTAAGGCGGACGACCGAGTACTAAGGCGTCAATAGTGTAAGATGCAAATCAGAGATCGGCAAAATACAGCAGCCCGTCACCCTACTTCTACAGCGAGCTAGGTTCATGACAGATCTTCCGATCGCTCAGCTGAGAAGATCCGAGCACAAGGGCCAACTACAACCTGTTGCATGTCAAGTGAATCTGCCTGAAACTTAAAGCGTAAAGACAAACTGCCCTCTAGAATCTTTCAGACACTAAGATCTTCTACTCTCTATGGACAAAGGGGTTGAGTTTCTAAAGAAACTGTTGCTGTGTCGGTGGGGAAGTGGTAAATTAAACACCCTAAAGGCGTCAATTCGATTGACAAAGGGCTTACGCACGAAACGTCAGCCTTGATATTTCTTTACAGTTTACGGTGGTCAATTTACCATGTCAACGTAGTTGATAAACCCATTTCTGTCTACGACCGGTTGCCGAAGCGTGCTTCTTTTAAGTCCTGACCAACTCCGTTCCCTCTACAGATCTTGCTCAGTATGAAGGCGGTGAAACCAAAGTTACAACTCTGATAGCCGCAGCTACCAGCCCTGATAACCTGTGTCGCATGGATCCTGCTTGGCACCCGTGGCTGTAAACAACTTCCTTTTAGTCTTCTCAAGTTTCCAATTGACTCAGCCACGATACTTGATCATTGATTGTTCATAGCCGATGTAAATGTAACGGACCAGGGCCGGTTGCTCGAAGCCTGGTTAGGGCAAACCGTTGGTTAAGAGGTATCAAAACCAATGTGTTTCCATGGTATTTAATGCTGGTTAGCGCTAACCATGCTTCGCGCAACCCGGGCCTGGTATTTGTCGTCAAGATCGTACCCATATTGGCAGCAATGACACGGGATGGTGTAATGGGAAGATTCTATGCTTATTTTTTAATTTTTCGAAAGGTGTCTCTTCACGAGGTCTGAACAGGCAACCACTTTGAAAACCGCAACGACGCCAATTCGTGTTTTCGGTCGTAGGCTAAGTGAGTTAATAGTCTTGTAATAGACGTAGATTGTTGAATATTCATGTAAATCTCTTTGATTTTTCATTTTATTTTATTTTTCCTGTTTTACAACTTATCGATATTTGATTAACCAACATAGAATAAAGACGTTTAAAAAAAAACCTTTGTCTCCACTCAATTTTTTGGCGCATAGATACAGACATCTTCAACATGTATGGTATTTACAGACTACTTTTACAAACGCGATAACTTGGTTTCATACCGAGATACTGTTCTCCCTCGCTGGAGGAAACGCTTTTTGTTAAACGTTTTAACAGTGGAAACGATTCTGCAAATGAGCAAAAAAAGTCCAAGTCTGAGTATGTAAAAAAATAGTCATTGAATGGTTTCAACATTGCTGTTCAAAAAAATCGAACGGATTTTGAAGCAAATGTTGCCGGGGCCTTAAATTAAGTCTGTACAGTGCAATGGATTAGGAACAATACACGGGGGAACTATTTCTTTACAAAACTTGGCAAAAACGCCAACTAGCGTTTGGAGCAAAAAAAGACAATCTTCATTAACAAACAAAATCCTCACAACGTCATCTCTCTTGCTTTTTTGCCCGATTCCCAGGGCACGTGTGTGAACAAGGAGGCTTGGTTGCTAGTTCTGCATTTCTCAGCCCAATTTTCCTAGCAGCCTTTCCTTTGCCCTGTTCTCCTGGAATTTTCTCTGCAAGCTTCTTTGTTTGAGCTGATCCTTCAAGTCTTGCAGTCTCCTTCTGTGCCCTCAGCTAACAAATGCAGAACACTATTAATGTTTAAAAAGAAAAACCTCTTCTACAATGCAATGTCCACATATGAAGGACGGTGCCTGCTATTGTTATTGCATAAACGTTCTGCACATCTGCTTATTAATACAGGGATATTTTTGGGCGGTTTAAAACTATGCGGAGAAAGCAGAACTTAGCAACTGCTCTTAGTATCCAAAAAGAAAATTGGGGGTAACCACGCATTTTTCAGAGATAATTAAGCTTCAGTTTGGAAAAGAGCGCCATACCTTGCTTTGTATTTTAAAGCTGTTCAAAAATATTGTCGATTAATTATCTTCGAAAAATGTATGGTTACCCCCAATTTTCTTTTTGGATTTCAATAACACTTGTTAAGATCTACTTTTCCTGCATATTCAGTAAACTGTGCAAAAATACCTTTGAATTAGTAGGCACCGTCCTTAAGGATTGCTTTCTTTATGACAAATACCATAAGTAGCAGTGGGGTAGAAATTCCTATCCTAGGTCTAACCTAGGTTAGGTTAACCTTAACCCTCGCCCTTCACCTCACACTCACGCTTGTTTTAGCAACGCCGAACCTGACCCCACTGAAGAGCAAAATCGTATGGCATTAGACAGTACAATCTATTAAGTGTCACTTTTAGGAGGCTGTGGGTTAAAGGTGACAAAGGTTTTGATCGAGTGTATTCAGAGGTTGTTAACAGTTGTACCATTAAGATTTTCCATTAAATTACACCGTACCCTTGCTTGGTATTGTTTCTCAAAATATGCCATATCTTCCTCCTCTGTGGTCCTATGTGCAAGCTGCTTATCAGTATTGCCCATTCCATCATGTAATGACAGTCTTGCAATACCTGAGTGGGATCTGAGAAATGGGTGATCATCTGGCCCTTACCAAAGTGTAAGAAGAAAATAATGTCATTGTGAAACAGGGAGATTCAAATAAAAACAAGCACCAAGATGAATGATATGAAACAGGTACATGTGGTTTTGTTGTTTCATACCATAAATAAGAGATTTTCTTTGCATCTTGCACTGGTGAACAATATCTGTGCTTTACAAATGCCAAGGCTAGCGAGGCAGTTCTGTAAACCATCTTTAGAATCAAGGATACATGCCTGGGGATACATGTGTATTTTTTCTTTACCTACCTCACAATATTCTTTATCGATTATTTTAGCTGTCAAATTTTTTATTCAATTAAGTTGGTGAATACAATGTACACTGGGATTGGACTGAGGGACATTAATACTTCTCATTTTTGCTGCAGCAAATACTTTAAGTTAAGGATGGCATAAATCAGAGAGAACAGTAAAGCAATTGAAAGGGGGGTTTGGTCAATGAACACAACCATCATAAATCAGGAAATACAAGTACCCGTATCTGTAATGTCACGTTTCTGTACATTTTGGGTTGTTGTGTTTATGTATGTATGATTAAGTATCTTAAATTTATTTACTAGTCTGTTGGTGTCTGTTATTTGCAGTCAGTAATCCTGTTAAATTGCATTTAAAATCACCATTGAGTTATGACTACTCCAAATATTTTTGTACCTGTTGGTTGCTCCAGGATGTGCATTGGAGGGGGTCCAATTCCACTGTCATCCAGACGCATGTAACCATCCATCAGAGAGCTGAAGCCCGTTATTCCACCCATAGCTGTATAAGGAACATCTTGACCCACTGGGTGACCTCGGGCCAAACGTTCTTCTTTAGTTTCCACTATTGTCTGAGGAAAATACAAATGCTAATAATTCTTTCTCTATTGAACGGATCATTAAACACATAATTTAAGTTAGAAAAGTGGTCCAAACGATAAAAGCAAATAATGTGAGGGAACGTTTCGAGCATCTTCGTTGTTGGGTTTTTCTTTTCAAAGTTGTTTTCAATAATACTACAGGTACTCATCCAGAAATATCTGTTCTATGTAACAAAGATGATAAAATGATGATGATGACAATGACGATGGTGGTGATAGGAACAAACAGCTCCAACCTTGTGAGCGTATGTCGGTTCACCGCAGCCACAGGTATATGAACTTCTGAATGCTTTACAAGAACAGCCCTTGGAGCACTTGAAAGGTGCAACCACGGTGTGGTCATCAGCAAAGTGTTTACACTGGCATCTTATTGGCTGCGTGCCATTCTTTGGCACATAGTGGTAGCTTTTGCATTTACAACCACTGGCTCTACATGGGACTGGAATAGGTCGGGTTTGAGGCAACGTCTTGTGATCTGTCTTGTGCTGTTTATACCTTCGATTAGAAAAGACAATGATTTGTCAATGACTCAAAAACATTGACAAAATATGAAGGAGAGAATGCATTTTTTTCATTTTTCAGATCTCAAAAATACTCACTTAACCAGTTGCTTGCTGAAGGGAAAATCAGAGTCGTAGGCAGGGTAAAACCTATGACCTCTTATCTCAATGGGTAGGGCATCCAACCTGTGTTGCAGAGGTCGTAGATTCAAATCCTGCTTAGGACTCTGATCCTTCAATTGTCCTTTCACCTGTCTCCAAGCAAGTAGTTTCCAATCCTTCCCGCCAGTGCATTACACCTTAGACATCAACAGTTGCACTGACTAGACCCTCACTTGTTTCCAGGCTATCTCTTCTTTTTGTCCCACCCTCCCCAACCTTCTTTTTTCTTTCTCTTGCTCCTGGTAAATTAGAATTATTGTGATAGCACTTTCTCTCTGTCTCTCATTTTGACCATGCCTTTTCACTGAGTATGTTCATGTAGCCACAAAACTTAATACAGCACTGAACTGAAGCGAATTTCAAATAATCATAGCATCACTGTATTTATTGGGACACATACCTGTGGTTGCAGAAACACATGGTCTCTGGACCAATCAGTTTACAATCCATACCATTTGCTGCTGTCCAACTAACAAAAAGCCTGTTTTTCATTCTCAATGGCAAGACATTTTTCTTGTACTCTTCATATTCATCAGGAGTAAACAGCTTTCCACCATCATCATCTCCAACAATCCTTATAAAGAAAATTGCAGAACAATTCACTGTTATTCTTTAAACACTTGAAGACAACTGAAAAAAAAAAATACTTTGCAATTCTACCGATTCATTTTTATTATTATGATAGTCATTTCGAACATAAATTATTAAAACTCAAACTTCAACTTGCCAAATCCTTCAATACAATAGGCCGCATTCTAACTCATAAAGCAGTTAGTTTGCTGACAAGTTTGTGCAAGAAAAAAGCGATTCAAGACACCGACCTTCGGTATTCTAAATATTGTTCAACAGAAGCTGTCGCGCCTTGATCCAATTTCAAATGCACTTGATTTCCAGCCATGATCACAGAAAAGAAATTAAGAAAAGCTTCTTTCGTCTCCAAAACAACGCTTATTTTGTCCATGTAACAGAAATCAAATGTCTTCGCTAGTTTCAGTTTTCCTCTTCCGACTCGTTGCCAAGCAAGCGTGAAAACGAGGTATAAACAAAGTAATTTACAATACAAAATTCAAATGCCGTAGTTATCGAAAGTCCTTTATTTTCGTTCAAAATTGTCTGAGTACTCTTCACTAAGTGATTGTCTTATGGCTCGACGTGTTCCTTGGAGACGTACTTGTCCTGACGTTGTTGTCAACAGAATTGAAGACGCTAGCCAAGCTAGAATTTATCTTCTTCGAGAAACTGGTCCAACTGGCTTCCTTTTGAAGGAAGATGGTGTGGATCGGAAATTCAAGGTTTGTTTGGTTTGATCACGAGTAAATCAATGTGATAAGTGCCTCGTTTTTTAATCACCTGTATCTTGAGCGCTCGTCAAACTCCTTATGCCTCTTTCTGGTGATGCGATCATTCACATTATAAGCCTTTTCGAAACTTCACTGTCAATCCGACAGATATTAATATGCCGGCTAAATTATAGAATGCAGGGCCACTTATTTCCACATCATTGAATAACAAAAGTGCTTATTGTTATTTGTTTCGTTTCTTCAAAAGCTTCCAGCAATTTGCACATAGATTGCCCTGTGATGGCCCTGAATTCTATAATCGCTCCATTTTGCCCTCTCTAACTTCAAATGAGATGGGTTAGCAATTTTGTTTTAGGGACCTGAAGTCCATAACAACCAAGCCATGCTCATTTGAGTCGATTTTCGATTCTGTAGACCAACACCTAAAGTTGTTTTATTTTATTTGGTAGCAGAATTTCTTCTCTTCTTGAAAAGTAGTCACTATATTCTTACTCATTTATTCAAGTGGTTCCCTGCTATTACAGAGGTCTCTTTTCTTTTTGCACTCGCTGGACTGATGAGTGTGGGAAAACAGACCTCTGCCAGTGGTCGAAACTCACTTTGACCCAAGCGCCGTCCACAACCTTGGACAGTACTCTTTAAACCACATGCCTCATGATACGTTTGTTGACCCAACCGCCGTCCACAACCTTGGAAAGTACTCTTTAAACCACATGCCTCATGATACGTTTGTTGACCCAACCGCCGTCCACAACCTTGGACAGTACTCTTTAAACCACATGCCTCATGATACGTTTGTTGACTGTGACTTGAGCCCACTGTGATCCACACATTCGCTTTCAGTAACTCCACCGTTGTTAAGTGGGCCCACAGTCAACACGAAGTATCGCATGAGGGTTAAGTCACTAAGTAACTGACGCAAATGCTCTACACAGTGAGTTTCGACCCATGGCAGAGGTATCTTTGCCTGTACTCATCAGAGACCTCTGCTAGCAAGGAATTCAAGTGGCCAACCGCTATAGGGTTTTCTTAAGTTAAAAGTTAAAAACCTTAGTATCGCTTTGTTATCAGGGTCCTTACTAACTTTGTTTCTAGCAGATTTTTTTCGTTTCGTTTCCTC
The DNA here is from genome assembly GCA_949126865.1 of Montipora capitata. Taxonomy (NCBI): domain Eukaryota; kingdom Metazoa; phylum Cnidaria; class Anthozoa; order Scleractinia; family Acroporidae; genus Montipora; species Montipora capitata. The sequence goes on from OX421451.1 coordinate 42,729,092, forward strand.
AGGTCTTCTTAGGTGATCAGCACTCTTGCACATGCCAAACTTTCATGAGGGAAAAGGAGTTGTGTGTCCACATTCTTTGGTGAGGCAAACATGCAATTCTGGTGCTCTGATTCCATTTGAGCTTATAGACAAAAATATAAAGAAGCAACTTTGTGATTCTCATGTATCAATAACCAGTAAGATGATTTTCAACCAATCTCTTGAAACCACGATGGCAAATTGGTTTTATGTAAAAATGCTGCATGGTGGATGAGCAAAAGAAGCAAATGAGAGATCTTTGTTTTTGTCTACCAACATGGTGGCTCACCCCTGAAGCTAGATGTAACATTGCTGTTAAGAAAGATACATGTGACTCCACTCAACCTGGGAATAGAGAAAACATTGCAAAAGATTGGGGTTTTTTGCTAATGATGTGATTTCTCTGCCTTCATAGGATACTGCTCAAGAAATTTAGAATACCCAAAGAAAACCAAAGTATGTTTAGAATGATTTTTGCTCAGTTTTATTTCTTTCTGGTCAGTGAGAGTTTAAGCAAAATTTAAAAGAACTGGCTGATTCTGAAAACTTGATAGCATATTTATAATAGGACCACCAAAATTCTGGTTTGGACACCCAAACATTCGGCAAAGGGGTGCAGAAGACCCCTACCCTGTAAAACCCAGATGCAACACTGTACTAGTCAATTGACAACTGGCAAGGCTGGGAAAAAATTATTTAACATTTTCCTGATGGCTCTTCAATAATAATAATAATAATAATAATAATGATGATGATGATGATGATGATGATGATGATGATGATGATGATGATGATGATGATGATGATGATGATGATGATGATGAAGTTATTATTATTATTATTATTATTATTATTATTATTATTATTATTATTATTATTATTATTATTGACAATTAGCACAGTCTATTGGGTGTTGTTTCGACTGGGGATTTTCCTTAAGGATCGAGCTACATCCCGTAGCCTTAGATGTTTAGGACGTATCGCAGAATTCTTGACGTTCCAAGGAGACAAGCTTTTTGTAGCGTTCCAAAGTGACTTTTCTCGCTAACTTGAGTTAGTCAAGATTCGAACGTTTTATATATTGTCCCAAGAGATCCAATCACAATAGGTATAACTTTAACTTCTTTACAGTTCCAAGTTCGTTCCAATTCATATTTTAGGTCTTGATAATGGCCAATTTTCTCTGTTTCTGCTTCCAAGATTCTCGTATCAAAAGGAAATGTTACCTCAATGATTTTGCAAAGTATTATTATTATTATTATTATTATTATTATTATTACTATAAGAGCACTTTTCAATTGAGTGTCGAAGGTAAATAGCAAATTGCTTTGGTTTTGCATTACTTCACTCAGTGATTGCTTAAAGTTCTTGCAACATTTTTCAACCAATCAGAAGTGAAGCCAAAACTAATCATGGCTTGCCCGTGCACATTTTCCCACGCTTTGTGTTGGCTATATGACTGTGTAATTACTTTGAGTTTTGATTGGTTTATTGGATTGTCTCTGTCATTTTTGACACTCAATTGAAATTCACTCTATAAATATTTTCATTATTTAACCTTCTCCAGATATTCTTGCAGATAAGTTGTACCACCTTATTTTGAGCTTATCCACCAATTTTTACAAATACCCTTTTCACTTTTGAATTGTAGTTATTTTTCAATTATCATTGGTGGAACGTGAGATTAACGAAGTCATGAGGGGATGTCATGCAAGGTCAAACAGAGCACAGGCCAATGACTCGAGCAAAAACCACAGAGAACCAAACAACAGAGAAAAACTCAAGCAAAAGGATATTGAAACAGAAGATGTGTGTCCTATTTGCCAAGACGAGTTTCTGAAACAGCCAGAACCACTAACTTATTGCAAGTAAGGCATTGATAATTCTAGGGCATCTGTGAATGGTTGCAATCCTGGGAAGTAACAAAGATAACCTTGATCACATTAGATTATAGAAAGGGAAGAAATCCTGAAAAAAAGTTTAGATAATTTTATTACGGTTGACTGAGCTGCAGTATTTTGCATGACTACATGACACCGACACCCAGATGCTTTAACGTCACCAAGGAGTAGCAAGAACAGCAAGAGAGCTGGGCCTTGAATGCACATCGATAGCTTTAGGGGAATGGTCATTTTGTAATGACAATATTGTGATCTCTTTGCAAAATTTCAAAATTTGCTGTCTTTTTTTAGGTATGGCTGCGGTAACAGTGTTCACATGAAATGTATGAAGGTTTGGGCTGAACATCAGCGCTCTACTGGTGAGAACATCATCAAATGTCCTCTATGCAGAGTGGACTTTGGATCTTTTCAGGTATGTTGGAAAGGACAAGGATTTTTTATGAAAGGGCTGCAGGAATGAGGACCAAGAAAGCTGAGGGCCCCCTCTTGTCACAGAAATTTTGGTCTGTACTCCATTGCCTTGTATTTTTGTATCAATTTTAACTCGTCTGATGATCCATTGTTTTGTTTTGTTACAGGAATTGATGGATGAATATAACAAGTCATCTCGTCGGAAAACTAGAGCAGACAGACAAGACCTTCATCTTGGGGCTGCATGCAAAAAATGCAGGGTCTGTCCTATTGCAGGGAAATGCTACAGGTACAAAGCAATTAAGTAACACCCTAGGAATTATTGTTTCAATTGAATCCTAATGTGTAGGAATTATGTCCTTGCCAAGATTACAGATAATAATATTCTTGTGGTCATTTCTCAACAGGTGTGTTGTTTGTGCAGATTATCATCTCTGTCACACCTGTTTTGCTACTGATATCCACATGCAGCATTCCTTCCAGTTTCGACAGGTAAGTTTAAGAAAAGATTTTGGCAATAAAACCCAGGTCACATTGGTGGAAGTTGAGAGCTACTACAACTGCATAACCTGCTAGTAGACAAAAATTATTCTAATTTGTTGAGAGGAACTTATACCTGTGTTCCCCTCTCCAAAACCTTTGGGGAGAGAAAGCATTGCTTATGCATGAACTCCAAATGCCACTTGCAAAGCCACTGGCTTAACCAGATTGTTTATTGGAGGGCCGAGGCAGTGCAGCCCAGTGGTTAGGGCGCTTGCCCTGAGATCCAGAGATCCTGGGATCAAGACACGTTCTGACCACTCGTCGAATTTGTTCCAGGTAGTCCCTGGTTCAATTTCTTGTAAATAGCCGACTTGTTTGCCTCCGGCCAGTTGGGATTCTTAAAGTTGTTCTGTGCAATGCTCGGAGATATTACATGTAGCTACTAGGTACTCTAAAAATCTGAGGTTAAATAATGATACTTACTTTACTTTTTTTACTTACTTACTTATAGTTTTTGACTCATAAACCCATTGACTTGTCAGGGGCCATTGGATGCCCCCAGAGTAAAATCACATTGTTCTTGTGTTCTTGGGCAAGACACTTTACTGTCACAGTGCCTCTCTCCACCCAGGTGCATAAATGGGTACCACCAAATTTAATGCCGGGGTAACCCTTTGGGGGACTGGCATCCCATCCAGGGGGGAGTAGAAATACTCCTAGTTGCTTCATGCTTCAGAAACCGGGATGAACTCCGGCCTAATGGGCCACTTGGCTCTTAAGCAGACTTTACCTTTTACCTTTCTCCCAGGGGTCAATGGGTTAACATTCTGGAATTTTCTTTAAGAGGCCAATGCCAAGTGACATTGCTATCACTTTTTGTCCTGTTTCCTAGAAACCAAGTCAGCGTTGGCGTGCAGCATCACGGATTACACCATTGCCAAATGCGGTTATCAATGACCTGCAGAGTCGAGATATTTCTGATGGAGATTATGAGTTACTTCTTCAGCTTGATAAGTAAGACACTGGTTGGCTTGTGCATTCAATTTCTTTAACTTTGTTTATAGGTGAAAAAGCTTGTGTGAATCAATCACTGCTTCTTAGAACAGTGATCAGAAGTATTCAAGTTTACTTCAGAGTTTCAAAATAGTCATTTTTAGAACCATGGGTGATGGGAATGTGCGACACAAGCATGTGATTTGAAAATGGCTTATCGTTATTTTATAAGAGGTTTGGGACTCAATTTAATTTATCTTAATCATTGGAGGTTCCAGTTCATCGAGTTTCTATAAACCAAATTCACTAAATATTACAATAATATTATTATATACCGTACTACATGTATCCTCCACACACTCCGTGTTTGAATGTCACAGCAGTCAACAGAGAACTGGGACAAGTGGGCACCAATTCCCCAGCTGTTCACCGTGTCCCATTCAACGCACGGAGAACCTGTGCACAGGCTATGATTATACATGTACTTCAATGCCACTAAGCGAATACATACAGTCTGTAATACGTGCGGCAAATGCAGGAAAGCAAGTCACAATAATAACATTATAATTAATGGTTTTCTTTACCCTTTCTTTGGCTGATAAATAATGTGGGCAGCCTTTTTGAGCCAATCCTTACACACATCGAGAGTAGTGTAAAACCAAAGCAATGCCAACGTTGCCATCGAAAACCACTCAATTTGCTACAGCAAATTTATAGCATGTTATTGTCAACCACAGGGAAGTGACAGACAGAGAAGGGCTTCCACCTAACATTATCTACAACCTTCCAACACAAATGTTACAAGACGGACACAGACTGCTTTGTGATGGTAGTACCTGTGGTGTCTGTCTACAGGGGTTCCAGCAGCGACAGTGCGTCAGGACACTTCCATGCCAGCATGCTTTCCACATTAGCTGCGTAGACAACTGGTTGACAAATCACTCTCAATGCCCTGTAGATGGATCCTACGCCGGGTCTGTTGCCATAGCAAGGTCTGTCACTCACAAGCAACCAAATGGACCCTCTGGTGTGTCTCCAGGGATGGGGCGTCACAATGTAGGATCATTTGGTAGTCACAGTTTAGGTGGAGCTACTAGCAAAAGGCCTGGCCAAAAGTTGAAGACTCAACGTGAACGAAATGACACAACAGAAGCTTTGCCGAGTAGTTTTACCCTCAGTGGGTCTGCACTGTTGGCACAAAACCACAACAAAGCAAGGTAAGTGTATTGGTTTAACTGACCGCTGACCGGTCAGCTCGGTTCATTAAACGCAGGAGCTCGCGAGTTGCACTCAGGTTGGACCAACACTCGAGGTCTTAAAATAACCGAAGGGATGGTTCTGTCTTTGTAATCACGCCTGAAAATGGGTAGACCTCTGAGGGCTATAAAGCGAAGGTCTCACAACCCTTATTCACTCAATTTTGTGGAACATGAAGCGGAACCCGCACATGGGTTCGCAAAGTGCAGTCCGTGAATGGTCTGGCCTTGTAAAGGGCACGCTGTAAATTTTGGGATTCAGGGGGTGAAACTGTTCGAAGTTAACTAAACTAATCTAGATGGAAGGTTCTTATTAAAGGCCCATGCAAAAGAAACGAACATGTTTGTGCATTATTGCCGAACGTTGCACTGAAATTCAAATGTCCTGATCGGTATTCTTCAGAGTTTTCAGGGGCACCCAACGTCAATTTTCGGAACATATCTGTTCGGAAGATGATTTGAGATCTAGAATTTTCGGAACATTTGTTGTAAAATTTCTTGCTTGCCTGCCTCTCCTAGGACTTTCGAACATCTGAAAAATGGTATAATTGCCCATTTTTAACAGACTTTTACCCTAAAAAAGGTCACCTAGAATTTTCGGGAGCCTTTTTTCTGGCTGAAATTTTCGAAAAAGTAAGTTTTAATCCCTATAATGTTCGGATCACTAGACTTTCAGCTAGAAAATCCGAACAGATGAAAGATTTTTAGGGGATAAAAATATGCCTATATCTACCGTTAAAATACTAAAATACGTTTGACAATGCTATGTTTAAGTGGTTTTGAACTATATTCTCGTTGGGTGCCCCTGAGTTTTGACAAAGCGTTGTACCGCGATTCTTTTCCCTCTAACCCGGCGCAGTTTCAGCCATTTTGAAGTGTTCGTTTCAACGACTTAGAGCCGAAAAGAGAGACTGCTCGCAGTTTACTATGACACGAATAATTCAACATCAGAGTAATCTCGATGTTATGTTATATATACTCGCCGCTCTTTTTTTAACAATTTCGTTTACTCCAGGTCCACTGAAACTGGCGTACGCTCCCCTGTCCATACTCATCCTTCGTCACCTACAGAATCTCTTTTGCTCCGTCAACCTTCATTTTCTTCGCACGACTCCTCGGCCACCCAGCTTATTCGTCTTTCTTCCGCGGTCCGGGACGGGACAAGGCAGTCCCCACAGCCCTCACCTGGAGCGAAAGTGTTCACGCGACACAACATTTCAGTTGGTTCTCTTGACGCCAAACCGCCCATGCCTCCTCGAAATCTAACCAGGTTTAACAAAGGTAGTTCAAGCAGCGAAACAAAGTTGCCGAAACCGAGGCTTGACAGATCACGACGGAGCAGTGTAAGTACTGGCAGAGAAATGAAATTTTCAACGCAGAAGTAACTGTTTGCTGTCAAAGGGGAATGAACCTTAACACAGAGCAAGACGTAGGCAACTGGTTATGTACAGCACTAACCGAGCTCATTCCCAGGGCTTCTCGGAGGGAGCTCTGGGAAATTAATCGCCGCTATTAGGGCATTTGACGAGGGAAATAGGATGGCGCGAAGGCAGGTTGTGTCGTCATTTTTGGGGAAATATTACGAGCCGTCGTGAACTGTAGGTTAGCAATGTTTATCGTAGCCTGCAGTGCAGGCGTATTTTGGGCGCGCGAGTGCACATTTTCGTATTAGGCCACCATCTTTCTAAGATTTGGTAACTGTGGAAGATTGGGGCGAGGAAATATTTGCTGAGGGAGTAGGCGTTAAGTGGAAAAATGGGGAAGTGGGGAGGGGGCCACTGCACCAACCCTCTCCCGGTCAAGCATCTAATCACAATCCAAGATGGCGGCATCGAAAACCTGATTTATCTAGCGTTCCGCGCCAAAATAACGCCTGCACTGCAGGCTATGTTTATCGTTTAATCGCACGATGCTTTATTTCTTTTCAGTCCTTGGGGGAACTCAGTTTTCTTGCTTCAGGAACCGCCGTGCAGGTGGGATCACAGACACCGCCATTAAGTACGAACGACAGGCACAAACCGGGCCAGCTGATTAAGGGAAAGCTTGCTGCTAAGAGCTCCAGGCAATCGCTGTCTGATCCTGGACTCGCATTTGCACTGGAGCCTTTAATCGCGTCTGGTATCTCTGTCTACTTGCCTCCGGTGGACGTAGATTAATCCCGGGCAATTTCAAGTGACCCATACAATAAAATATTTCCTTGCTAAAATGGCAAACTTGAAAACTGCTGTCACCTTTTGAGATTTTGTCCACGGACTAAGCCAATTCAATCATAGTGCAGAAAAGATGTTCACGCGTGAAAAGAGTGTAACGGACAATAAAGGAAGGCAGCTGTCTGTTTTATCGTGAGTTCAATGAAATGACCGGTCTATCTGGACCATAGAGATGAAATAAATGACGATTTAAACTTTTGCTCCTAATCCGGTTGAGAGATAATCTGTTAAAGGCCCTGGATCACCAATTATTGTATCCGCTGCGTCAAAGGAGAAATTACGACCCATTCACTATCCTTCTTCATCGAGGAGAAAAGGGGCGTAATGTACTGATCTTTCGGTAAAATGTTCTTCATCACAATGCCGTTACTGTAAGGCGTTGTTACAATGTGCATTTTTTCGTGCAACTTGTATCGCAACGCCATTTCTACAAGCGTTCTCACAGTAAAAAACAAATTGCTCTACGGGTATTACCGCGAGCAACGTTTCGATGATCACATGAGGTTAAAGGAACATTTTCATTGGTTGGTGCCGCAAACTGTTGTGACACAAGTTGCAGGACAGATGTTACACTGCGCTATACTTAATACTGGTAGTAATCAAAGATTATGAGAGTGCGTTCGACGCCGTCACGTAAATATATATACCTAAAATAAATGATTTCACTACCTGACTTTCAACCCTGGTCTATTGCTAAACTGATCGGCAACGAAGGTTTTACAGACAGATATATCATAATGTCAAAGTCCGATTCCAGCTAAGTGGTCCCCTGTGCAAGCTGCGATTTGTTGATACGTTGCGTGACAGCGCCAGTTTCCGTAGGCTCACAATTTTTACCCTTCAAATTTCGTGCTAAATGTTCTCACATTAACTGCAAATGTTTAAGCGTAAAAGCTAATTTGTAAAAGTATATTTAACATACATTATTCTCAGCTGGAAGCGGCACAAACATAAGCAAACATTGGAGTAACTGCAGAATACCCTGCCATTTTGAAGCTTCACCTCTGAAAAGGCTGGATACGCGGATACGCAGTCGAAAGTACCACCCCTCCCCAAGTAAACTTCTAACTATATTGTGAAGTGGATACGCGGATACGCAGTGGAAAATACCACTCCTCCCCAAGTAAATTTCTTGGTATATTGTAAAGTGGATACGCGGATACACAGTCGAAAATACCACTCCTCCCCAAGTAAACTTCTAGGTATATTGTGAAGTGGATACGCGGATACGCGGATACGCAGTCGAAAATACCACCCCTCCCCAAGTAAACTTCTAACTATATTGTGAAGTGGATACGCGGATACGCAGTGGAAAATACCACTCCTCCCCAAGTAACTTCTTGGTATATTGTAAAGTGGATACGCGGATACGCAGTCGAAAATACCACTCCTCCCCAAGTAAAGTTCTTGGTATATTGTGAAGTGGATACGCGGATACGCGGATACGCAGTCGAAAATACCACCCCTCCCCAAGTAAACTTATAGGTATATTGTGAAGTGGATACGCGGATACGCAGTCGAAAGTACCACCCCTCCCCAAGTAAACTTCTAACTATATTGTGAAGTGGATACGCGGATACGCAGTCGAAAATACCACCCCTCCCCAAGTAAACTTCTTGGTATATTGTAAAGTGGATATGCGGATACGCAGT
>OX421451.1:42750515-42770515 GCA_949126865.1 Montipora capitata
GAGTGGTCAGAATGTGACCCGGGTTCTCAGGATCTCAAGGCAGCGCCCTAACCACAGGGCTGCTCTGCATCTTTGGTATTCATAACAATTTCCAACTTTTGATCTGCAGATCCAACATCGCTTGCGACCCGGATGGCTAATGTTGTACCTCTGACGTCCTCCAAGGAAGTGCAGCGATTGGAGTTATGGGCGGAAAACGTCAACTTGGAAAAGTGTTACTGACACCTCTCAATTCAGAAACTGCGTCATTATAAGATGTCTGTCAGGGCAAGATCGGTCGCATCTTTGAAATGAAAACCGCAAGTACAACAAGTAGAGACTTCTGGTTTGAATGCTGGAGGATAAGAATTCAACAAGTTTTTCTGGAAACATGATGAAATGACAGAAGGCAAGTAATCAGTCTGACCTCTTGAAGCGAACAAGTGCTATCAGGAGCCCATTAGTAGGAGCCTCCATATGCAGTAGATCTTTGAGTCAACCTTTGCGCGTATCTTTCTATTTTTAGAACGAATCCTCGTGCAGGACACTCGCATTTACATAAATTTACATCAATTTGCACGATTTAAATTCAGTTTTACTGCTTTATTTGTCTTCGTTAGACAATGACTTTACTCTGATTGGCCTTTTAAAACAGTGCGTGCAGAGCCGAGGAACTCGTGGCGCTCTAAAAATAGAAAGATGCGCGCAAAGTTTGACTCATAAGGACGTGTATGAGAGAGGCAAGCTCCTACTCATGGGCTCCTGGTGCTATCCCCTCTTTGAGTCCGGAGGGTGCAAAGTACAGGTTGCCGGTTGCAGGTCATTGTTTTACGATAAACACTTTTTAGGCCTAATGTTAGCATTGATAAAGTTTTGGGTTGTTTCAGCTATGGTGAAAATTTGACCTGCAACCCGCAACCTGTACATTACACCCTCCACTTTGAGCTATCGTTTCGTCCGACCTGGTTTGTTTTAAGATTCACGTCCCCCTTGTATAATTTAGTATAATTTATGTATTAACAACGTAAACGGAGATATTTTGCAATGATTGGCCCAGAGGTACAAAAGCACAAAACTTGGAGGGAAAGCCGTTTCTGAACTAAGAGAATCAGAGAAAACGATAACTTCAAGGAGAGATACGAAAATGGTAACCTTCCCCCTCCCCATAGTCATTAGCTCCTGGTTTTAACGGCACTTGTCATCAACTGTGCAACTGTGCAATTGATAATCGAATAAAAATCTCACCTTGAAGTGTCACCCCTCCCGTCTAGTTTCTTCTGAGCTAGCCCATTTCCGAGTTGCTGCATGCCTCAGTTTCAAAGCGAGTCCTGTTGCACAACTATTCAAACGGAGGTGAGGTGAGTTGCATATTCATTATGCAACTCAAACTCATTTCCCTTTCAATAGCTGAGCACCAAGACTCACTTCGAAACCGAGGCAAACAGCAACTCGGAAATGGCCTAACACCAATCCAGCATTAGAAGGGCCAGCGGTCGCCACCTAAACATTAAGGAACGAAGTTGCGGAAATTGCAGCGGTTGTCTACAATGGACCTCTTTAGCTTGTACGTTTTGTTTTCCCATTTCAGACTACGCGACGTTACTCAGAGGCTAGTCAGTTTCTATCAAATACCGTCCTAGGCACGCGCATATGTATGCATAATTCATGAAAACACAAAAGGAAAATTGGGAACATCACGTGGTCTGAAATGGGAAAACAAAACGCACAAGCTAAAGAGGTCCAATTTAGGAGGTGACACATTTCCTTTTCATTTGTCGCGTCTCATTGCCAGCTTTTAGCTTCGAAACTTTTTGAAACGGTACGTAACGCTGCCTTCTCCGTGAAAGGCTCTCGTTTCCAAGCACTTGTCTTTTAATGAGTGCCGAACCGTTGCTGGCCCTTCTAATGCTGGATTGGTGTTATCAATTGAGCTCATGGGAAACGAGACGAGGGGGTGACACTTCAAGGTGAGATTTTTATTCCATTATACGATTGCATAGTTTAACTTATCAGCTTGGTTGATGACATTCGGTATTACCAATCGGTATAATAGTTAATCTCGTACTCGCCGATACCTTGGCGGCATTTATGTGCAGTTTGTCGAAGTTTGTCACAGAAAAAGGCATGATTACTCGCTAAAACGCTTTCGCACTGCACGCGCGTTGCGTAAATTTCATTGTAAAGTGCCCTTATTTATCGCAACTTCAGATATCTCGGGATAAGTATTTCGCCTTTGCGGGCATTCCGTTTGTAATTCCAATTTTGGTTCGATTCTTATGCACGTTGGATCGGTTTTCTCGTCAACTTGGTACCTAAGGGTACTTTACCCCAGTGTTGCAGAAGAAGAGCATTATCAGCGAAATTGTTTCCGCTTGAAAAAAGTGAAAGAGGCGACAAGTCTGAAAAGTAATATAGACATGGGTGTAAAAACTTGTATTGTGGTTAAGTGACGTTTCGCACGTGATCCAACGAAACTCTTGCAAGAATTGTCCGAGGAAATAAAAAGAACGAGGAAAAAAAGACAGAGACAGAGAGTAACAAAGTTTTAGTTCGAATGGCGAAAGAAATTGATTCCCACCATTAATGCAATTGAGATGAGAGTTGACAATGTTTTTCTGGAAACTGAATCAAACATGAAATTCTGCAAGCATTAAAACACAAATGAATTAGGATCAGATTTTATAGGAGCAAAATAAAGAAAGACGTCAGACAAAAGACTTAAAAGCAAAAAAAATCATTGGATTTACATTGTTTTGAAATACAAATAAGCTAAGCAGTTAACAACTTCTTAATCAATAACATTAATGTACTTTTTGGCGGCTATGACACTTTTGATCTCGTTAGGCAAAGCACGCAGATATATTTTGTTTGTTTTGTCGACCACGGACACGAAGTAACTCGCCACTTTTTTTTTCAAAATTAGCAATAAGAAATTGACCTCTTTATTTTACTATTTTTTGCCAAGTTGTTTTTCACCGCAACTGTTTCATAGCTTTGGTTTCGCGCCCTCCTTTTGACGGAATGTTATCGCGATCTATATTGGGTAACCCCTCAAGAATGAATTTTTTATCAACCGCGATCCAAAGCGTTTTAGTTGCTGCGAATGGATTAGTATTTACCATTTGCTTTACTTAAAAAAATCTCTTTTGTAATAAGGTAAGTGGCAAAACCTAAACGGATTTATCTTAACGCAGATGTTGCTTTGCAGGGGTTTTTTTTCGGGTTAAAAGAGAACGTGACTCGAGACAAGATGTCTACGATGATTGCAAGATGGCAACCATCGATCCCAGAAGAGATGCGAGAATACTTAAATTTACAAGTCAAACAAGATTTGTAACCTTGACTAACGAAACATTTAAGAAAAACAATCATTATTACGCTGGCCATGGTGCTGTTTGTATCATAGAAATCGTAACCTTACATCATTGACACCATTTCGTCCCAGTCACCGTCAGTTTTTTACCACTCGCAGAGAAAAAAATTACGTGGGTAGGCATGGATTTTAAATGCTGCAGTTGTAGTCTTCGCGATCGAATTCGGCGAAAAAGTGAAATTTCACATCAGTCAATTGAGCTTAAGTTTTGTTTGATATTTGCATTTATTTTGAAAGCTTTCAGACTGCTAATGACACTGACAAAAGTTTTCGGTTGCTTGATTTTCGGCTGACACACAGATATATTTACTTGATTCATTTCAGGCCAATTGCCTTGGTGGAAATGAGTTCCCGGGCGTATCAGCTCTCGATTTCTTTCTTAATAATCGCCACTTTCTTTACAGAGTGTTTATGATTTTTATACAAAGCAAAACCTTTTAAAGGCCAACATATCACGCAATCCGTCAATCAATTCATGATCACATGACGACGTGTTCGAATACATCCCCAAAGTTCGTTTCCTCCTGAGCTCTTGAGCTGTGTGATCGACATTTCGCCCAGGAGTACTTTTGAGCTTCTTTTTGTTTTGGAAAGCTTGCACATACAGAAAAGCTTCTTCAAAGGAATCTACTTGACGACTATTAGTAAGTAAAACTTCATTTTAAACATTTATTTCGCCTTTGTACTATTCCTTACTTAGTAAAATGTACATTTGGACAAAAGAGCACCTTAAAACGCAAAAATAAATATGAAATTTAAATGTGAATAAGCGTACATTATGCAAATACCGAGACAGTTTTCTTTAAAGTTTTGCTGTAAGACATTGAAAGGTAACAACAGTGTATCATTCCATCAAACCAAAGTATCTCAAATTTTCTCAAAAGATGAATTTCTTCATTCTTCTCGGCGGACAATATGCACAAATCAAAGCGCCACTATACCTTCACCATTAGCTTACGTCAATTATTCAAAGATTTTTTTTTTTGCACAGAAATTGTGTCAAAGCTAATTTGTTGCTAAGAAACCTTTTTGGTCCTTAAATTTGTGGTCTCTATTAACGATATTACTGCTCTTTCTTCTGTTTGTGTTGTTGATACGCAGTATTTGGAGGAATGTTGTTGTGAAGCGAAAAGCGTCAGCGAAAACAGTTTGAATTTTTGAAAGTTTGCTTGTCTTGTATAATGAGCGTTGGACGTTTATTCGCAACCACGTTATGTGAATCGTCTTCCGGTTCGATGAAGTTAATTGCATGCATAGAAAAATCAAGAATATAGACATTCTGTAGTGTCGAGGGTTGCGATATCCAGCTTTGTTGTCCTTTTCTCTAAATTCCAATCGTTGCAGGTTTATCGCATTGAAAAAGCCATGCTCCTGCCTGTTTTAACAAAGACGGAGATCTTTTGAGAAATTCTCTATAACTGTTTGCCAAACTTCCAGGCATTTAGAATTACGTAACGATGGAATTTGGAAATTTACATGCAAACACGAAGTTTCTTTTACACTTGAAAGATTGCATGTTCGTTTCCTGTATTATTATTTCGTTCTTAAGCTACTTTGGAAGGTCCTTCCAATGCAATGTAAACATATTGCCAGCCATGACATTTCATGTGAGAACATGCTCTGAAAGTAAGCCGATTTCAAAAATTAGGAATCTCAGAGAGGTGCGGTAGGGGAGGAGCGGGGGCGTTGGCAGGGGCTGGTACGCCCCTTTTTCCTTGGTCTTTTGTCACGCAACGCTCTATTCCGTAACGACAGAAATAACAGGTAGAGCTTTCCATCCAAATGAATCAAAGACATGAGTTGACAAAGAAGTGGTTCAATCGATGTTGTTTTTGTTCATTTGGTTTTTTTTTATTACAAGACACAATGAGGCAGTCATAATGCGGCGAAGCAAACGCGTGCTACCGCAAACTCGTGCGAGAAAGGCACGATCAGTTCCGCGTCTACTTCCGATTGGATGAAAATGTAGCGAGCTTCTTTTAGCCAAATTCTGAGCAAAAGTAACTCCGACAATTATTTCGACACTAGCATAAAACCGATGTATGCAGTGAAAAACATACAACGGAACATTACTTTAGCGTTAACACGACGAGGATTAAGTAAGAAAGTTAAAGTTAATCGGTGAACAAAACAAACGAAAACTTAAGGACTGTCGTGCTAGGAAATAAAATAGATGTCTTGCTCTGAATGACAAGTTAATATTATCTAGTCGGTTAATAACGTTTAATTTCTCGAAGTCTCTTCACGTTAACGACGGCGTGTCAGTTTTTACAAGTTCAACTTGGCCTTTTCCATAACATTATTGAGGCTTGCCAAAATTAACGCACGCAACGTGTTTAAATGTGGTAAAGAGAGAGAAAATATAAAGACGGACATTGGACGAAGTAGGTGTAGTCTCAAAGTTGCAGTAAGTTGAGATCAAATCCACTTCAAAATCAAAACGGGCCTCATAAAATGATTTCTAGATTGCCGTCCTTTACTAAAAGAGGATTAACTTGCCGCTGTAATGACGTATCTTCAAACTAATACCAAGACGGTCATAATATATTGATCAAGGTATGTGTGGTGTCAATGAAATAACCATTCGACTGAGAAAGTCACGAACAAGCAAATTCAATATCTAGTAATACATCAGAAGCTGGTTTTACTTCAGTCCACGAAAATTCCACAGTCTATAAAAAATTCATTCTTCACAATCACGAAGACACAAATTACAAATGCCTTGCGTCCGTGTCAATTGCATCCTCTGTTCCGAAAACACGGTTGCTTGATGCAGTTGTAAGATTCATTTCGTAAAGAGCAAAGACGCTTGAATTGTTGAAACCCGCAGCAACCTTGAAAAAGGCATACAGCTAAAAAATCATTCCGCCATGACAATGCCCGCAGCCAAAGAGGTCCAAAACTAGTTTCTATGTATCTCAGTAGTCCTATAGTCTTAGAATTTCCTTCTTTTTGTCCTTTTTTTGGTCAATTAAGATGATTTTAAGTTTTCTCCCTTTCATCATTATGCGTAATATGGACGCATCTTAATTAAAGGCTCTCACATTTTCTTGGAAAAAAGGGAAATGTTATTTCCAAAACAAATCTCTGAAAGGAAAGAAAATTAAGTGGATGGATGCTGCATGATGTTCTTAACAAAAGTTTCAAATTTTGCATGATGAAATCTCCACGTGTTCTTGAAAGTACCTAAGTAACTAAATCGGATTATTACCTGGGTTAAGTTGTTGCTAAGTGCACTCTCTCACCTACATAAGAAATTCGACAACTTTTCCGCGCAGAACTTCTACCGAGGAAAAGTCGCACTTGCTTGCAAAAAAAACCCTTTCAAAGTTACAGTATCACCAGATTAACAGACAAATGATGTCATTCATCCTTTTATCAGTTTTGATCGTTCGGTATTCCTTGTGAAATAGCCCAGGGAATTCAAGCAATTAAATAAATTTTAATCGGTATTGGCGCTTCCCAGACATTTGCGCTATTTCGCTGCAAATGTGTTTTTAGCTTTTTTGTGAGGGATTGAAAAAATCCGAGGGGATGGTAGCGATGAAGAACAAGTAACGGAGTTGAAATGTGCCCTTTCGATTTCGCAAGGTCACCAGAACAGAGCTTCAGCAAATTCAAAGTCCTTTTCATTGAATTCCGTATTGTTTTCACTTGTTAAAGGCTAGTTGGTTATGCTTCGCTGATTTGCGAAGTGCATTTATTACGGTAATAAGGCAGTGATCTGCAACGTAAGTTTGAATTAATTTCAGACACAACCTACGAGTGCGCTGAACGCTTCGCAACAACTCGACAAGGATGGCCAAACTTTGTAACTACATACCGATATTTTTGGGGCTGGTTGTGGCGTGTTTCCGACTTTCCACATTAAGGTAAGCAACCTTCCCAACGTTTTGCGACGCACTTTCGTAGAGATGTTTTTGGTTCACTTGTCAAAGGCTCGCGTAGTTTTCATCGTACTAGTACATTGAAGTAGTAGTAGGAAAGACCAGCGTGCTTAGGTCATACGAACGCCAATTCAGTTCATTTTCCGTTATTTAATCGACGTTTTCTACTTCTAGTTTGTGCGAAGCAGCAAACTCGACCGAGGACACCGATAGCTCCCCTTGCAAACCTGTGACTTGTTGTGTAAGTACAAAAACACTTTATTCCTCGCTCATTGAAACAGCTGTTTAACATTCATACTCCGTAAACAAAGAGGCTTTATGTTGGTTAAGAAGTACATGGAAGACGCCTCCGAGGAAAGTTAAAATGTTTCGGTTGTGTTTGTATTCTTCGTGATGTTGACATACGTAGTCTCTCTCTAAGCTTGTCTCACACAAGTCACTTGTAGGCGCTCGCACACTTTTTTATATTATATAACTTGAGTTCATGACCCGGCGTGCTTATTCCAGCTTCTTCGCACAAGTTTTCCAAGGTTAGAGGAGCCATTTTAATATTCAAAATATGTCTAAAAGATGAAGAGGCCGGCAAAGTTTGCTCACGGTACAAAGTTGTCTGCTATAATGACTCTGACGCGGTTTGTTATAAACTTGGAAGCAAATGTAAGCCTCGACGGAAACGCACTTAGATGAAAATTTCTAGTTTGTCAGTGGTTGCAAGAGATCTTTGAAGATGTTCATTCTCGTGCAATATCAGCCACGATCTTTGATTAATGGTGAATGTTTTCGTCGTATCTTTACGGAAAGTAAATATCCAAGGTAGTTTTAATTTTTTCCATAATCGTGTGCGAAGAGTCGATCGTTGCTTCGGCACTCTCGCTGGAAACATGTTGAGTGCTTCAGATGAGCGGCTTTTTTTGATAACACTGGTATAATCAGCTGCCGAATACAATACGAACGTGTTCATTTAGCCATCCAATAATGAGAAAATGGTCTTTGTAAAACTTGTTTGCCTGTTGGGTACACCGAATGGTACAAATTTGACTCGAATTTAGTAAGAGATAAAAACTGACTACCGGAAAGGCTAATTGAAATGTTTTTTGAAACGATGCTTGCTAAAGCGCTTTTGAGTGCAAACTGAAATGAACATTCGTTTAACCCCCTATCAACAAAACAAGATTAATTAATTGTGGAGCATTATCGCCTCAAAAAGAAAATAAGATTGCAAGTGAAGATTGCGCTATGTTTGTGTGATTGCTATCAAAATTACAAGAACAGCGTGTGTGGCAATCTCGACACCTACATCGAACACAATATGACTGCCTCTGGAATCATTAGGAACAAAAACTGGATAGCTTTTTCAAGTAAAAATGTTCACTGGGCTTTAATTTTGCGGCTGAAAGTGTTCATCTCGATTTAGGAGGAAATGTTGCTTGAGTTGTTTCCACGATTCTTGCCGAATCCTGTTTTTCCTGTGACATGTTATTTTGTGATTTTTGCATTGTTTCGGCTTTTCTTTGGACAACTTTGAAGGATTTCGTTGCTGGTCTAGCAACTGACTCGGAAAAGAGCCAGGCGATGATTTAGTGTAGAGTTGAAACAGACCGAGAACCTCACCGAGAACTTTAGTGTCAAAACCACGAATGAGAATACGCACTTCAAGCGATTTTGCCGGAAGGGAAAATACGTTTTCGTGAGGTATAATTAAGTCTGAGTAAGACCTGTTCTTTCAGCCGTGTTATGTTCATTGTAAATTAAGCAAATAAACACCGAGTTGTGAACAGAAATTGTTGTTTTCTTGCCCTCACAACTTGACTTTATTTTACACACAATCATTTATGCTAAATCGTTCATCAACTATCGAGGCTGTTTCGCCAGCTTTGCCATCTGATAAAACCTATTTTGAGAGGCGTTTCTTTGTGACGCAGTATTTATGCAAATTGAAAACGTAAGAGGAGAGATCGGGGGAGGATTGATGGGAAGGCTGTGGGTGTGGCCGGGGGACGATTATTCATTTATTGTTAGCTTTCTAATAAATGCCGGTTCCACAAAATACAAACAACTGGTAGATGTTTTTGCCACGCAGCGGGAAGAACACCGAATAATGGCACAACGTAATTATTAATGTTTGAATGTCCAATATTTTGAATGCACCTCGATAATGAACTCGCGATGGATCGGTTCTGCCGTTGGCTTGCTTCTTCAGCGTATAGTACAGTGTGAAGCGCAATCACAGCTGGGAATTTGTTTGTCACATTGCGAGTATTTGACAATTTGTTCTGTGACTGAACATATACATGATGCGCTCTATCATAAGAATAGAGCAGTTAATGGGAAAACAATAGATGCTGATTGAAACACGAGGAAACACCAAGCCAAATCTTCAAGCCTCGTGCTGTATTTTAATATAGCCTAATGGTAGAGGACGGTGTTTGGAACAACTTGTTGCTAGCATTTCAGTTTGGAGAGCACTCGAGAGGCTGTTTGCCCTTGGCTACACGTCTATCAACTCCTACGTTTCCGTATTGCTCTTTGAACATTTCTCGAGCTTCAAAACTCGACGTACACACATATTAGTGAGGAAATTTTAAAGGAGAAACAATTTACTCGCCTCGAGTTAGCTACTTGTAGTTTGTCATTTTTTTATTTGTTTTTCTTAGCCATTCGAATGGTTTCGTAAAAATATCGCGTAAATATTCGCGTAAATATACGCAATACCGTAAGAGGCAGTGATATTCGCTTTTCAAGGCCACATTATATTTGAAATGTTCAAAATCATATGACAGACGAAAAGGGTTACTAATATTTGAGGCAGTATCCTATGCATGTTAATTGATGCTTTATACGGAAAACATGACGTTCGTGATACATTGAAGGGCTCTCATCAAGTATCAATAAAGTTTGCCAGACAAGCTATTAAAGTAGTCGGCTATTTTTAACCGCTGATGTAGTGTTTTTCTCGATGAGAGTGAATACGACAGCTTTTGACTTCAGCTCGGCTGACGATGCGCAAGTGAAAAAATTTGGACCCCCAAACATGAGAATAGTGAGAAAATGAGAATTGCAATAAGAAGTGCGCCATGCTAGTCCCCGATTTAGTCTCCCAAGTACGTAAAAGAATGAAGTTGTTTCCTCTCAAGGATTCCTTCCTGTGTACTAAATAAGGATTTCTAGACGTCAAGTACTAACTTAAGGTATTAACCGGCGCAGGAGGGTGGGTTTAGGGAATTTAAGATCTACGACGGCGACGGTCGACGAAAACGTCACCTCAAAATATAACTTGGCTCTATCGTAAGTCTTTCGCGATTATTCAGTCTAGTTCGCGTCGTACAATGTGGGCAAAGTATCCTAAAAATAAATCGGTACGAGCGGTTTGAAATTTAAAATAGAGAATGAAGGATTCTCTGTTGCATGCTTACGTTGTCGTCAAAACTTCAAATTTGGTGATTTCACTTCGTCGTTATGCAGAGGACAGCCAACATACTCGCTAAAATCCGTGCTGCACGTGCAGCACGATTATTTATGCTCTTTTAACCAATGATATTATTGCTTTGTGGCGTTGTCGTAGTCGTAGCCGTCGTCGTTTCTTAAATTCCCTTTTATCTCGCCTTGTACGGTGAACTCAGAATATAAAGATAGCCGAGCGAACGGCTCTTTCAGTGATTGGTTTTAGGTAATAATAGACGAAAAAAATATACAGCAGAAACAAAGAAGCCAAACCATGAACACAATAGAGTTGTATCTTATCCCAATCCAATGAAACTTAAGGTTGTTAAATGCTTCGTGCTATAAAGGTGACCTGGCCCCCCAATCGCCTCCTTAATGACCGGGCGCCATCATATTTGTATTACAGACTCAATCAATGGCTTTTTCGCTGGCTAAACGCCTTTTACGCGTATTAATATAGATAGATACTGAGATGTCCTGATTTTCGCCTGTGTGAAGACTTTCTCGGTGTTTAATTAAGGAAGTTATTCAAACTGGAAAGAATAGCGAATAAATCTCTATGCCGTGTGAAACAAGTAACGATGTTATCGAGGGGTGTTCCGAACTTCGAAGCACTGTGTATCGTTCCGATGTGTCGTAAGTTTGTTGTGTGATGAAGTATAAGCATTCTTTAGTTGATTTCGAACTTAAAAATGCAACGTAGGGGAGTTGTGGAGAAACGTGAAAAAAAATCAAGGCTTGGACATCACTTCAACCCTATGACCGCCCGATTGCATAGTTCACTGCTCTTCAGTGAATTATCGACCACACGGAAGCTGTCCAAGGGAGAGTTCGTACCATATCCTATAAGAGGTGAGGATATGATAAAGAACATTCATATTTTTGAACTGCGGTATGAGACGATTTTCTGTGTGAAAGATCGTCGCAGTGAAGGATGCAACTTGAGCAAATACAACCAAAATTGAAAATTTTCATTCTTAAACTGAACTCGAAACGGGATAAGCTGGATTGCGCAACTCCCTGCTATAATACCAAACGAGCGATCAAGCCAACTAGGGCTTATTTACTGGGATGGCTGGTCTAACTACAAATTATCGCTCAAGTAATTTTAATGTAACAGTGCAATTAAAACGACGGATTGTTCTCGTTGTAGGGAATTCCAGGCACTCCAGGAAGAAACGGTAAGTCTGTGTAGTGTGCAACAAATGTCGATTTTGTTCATTTTGACCGAGAACAGCAAACGAGGATAATGGAAACAACCAAGTTGTTCAAAAGCCTGATATTTTCAGTCTGTGCAAAGATTTACGTATTCGTCCACTTCATCATGAACATGCTCACTCTAAGCACTTCTAAGTTAAGGTGTGTTCGTAAACCTTGGCAAATTTCCAACGTGGAGTCTATCTTTTACTCCTGGTAGTGACTTCATTGATTGGATAGTTCTGCATTTTTTAAAGTACTGGGCCCATGCCCCAGTTGTTCAAAGGGCGCCGGGATAACCAGGGGATAGGTCAGAATCCGTCAATCTCTGCCGGCAAAGATTTCAGTATTTGCCCTTGTAATTGTGAATGTCATATGCACAATCTAAGCACATCCAGGTAAATGGTGTGTAAGAATTTTACGTGAAGTACATTTTATACTCTGGATAGTGACTTATCCAAGGGATAAAGATATCTGGCGTTCGAACAACTGGGCTGAGGGGCTCGTTTCTCGAAAGTCCCGAAAACATTTCGGGCCCAAAAAGCCATTTGTGAAACTGCCAGCCGCTTGTTTTGGAAAGACGATCTTTTTAATATTTTAACAAGGTAACAAAAACAAAAATTACTGTGAAATTTGACGACTTAAATCCTCTCCGTTCTTGAGATACAGAGGAATTGTGACAGCCGAAAAATGGCCCGTAAAGTTTCGGGACGTTCGAGAAACGGGCCCCAGAACTTTAAACAGCACACGGTAGGTTTACGCGCGGGAAAACGTGAGCTGCTTCATCTGATTGGCTGAGAAAGATCTGCGAGATTGTTAACCAATCAAAGTGAACTAAAAATTTATTTGGGACATTAATTAATGCCTACCTTGCATGTACCAAAAGGTAACCATTTAGTTCTTACGTATGGCTTTATGTCATAGCAGAATCAGAGATGACTCGCCAACCGTTCACTTATTAACACTGAATTTAAGTGCCTTTGAAAGTTATTTTGTGCAATGAACAACCTACACAGTTGAACTTCAAATAAGTTGTACGTAATTTTAAGATAATCCTCCTAAGTTACGAGATGAGTTTTTCATCTTTCACTGGCGACGTCAAAACGTAGCGAGAACAAAAGAGAAGTTCTTAGTGAATGATTTGATCAGATGTTGATCTTTAGCCGGACTGCGGTCGAGGAACGGAGATTTTTGTTTGCTGGAAGATATCGCAAAAACTATGCCGAATATTTCATTATTGTCACCAGAATTCACGAAGAAACTTGTTAATTGTTTAAAATCATTACATTACAACGCAAGTCGAAAGAACTTTACAATCTATTTGCGTAAGACTAACCTTAGTTCCGCTAGGAAATTTCTGGTCCAGAAAATTGATGAAAAGACTGTCGGTCGCTTCACAGAGATCACAGATCAATTCCTGTTGTTCCTGCAGACATTGTTTCTCTGGCTCATCGATTTCTTTCCTTTAAACCGCGTAAACGAACTAGGATCATCATAATCAAGATCATTTGTAGCAGTTATTGCTCGTGTTTCTATCGTGCAATCCCTGGTTCGTGAAATTCAGGACTGACAAAACAGTTTGAGAACTTTATTTGTTGAGTGTTTTTTTGGACTCTGGACTCTCATCACGCACGCGGGGAAACCACGCAATGATGTAATCCATGTGGCTGCACACGAGCCAATCATAAGTCTTTATGATGACGTGGATTTTCCCACAAACACGCGGAGCAGAATGCAATACAAGGGACCTTATTTGGGAGTTTAAGAAACGACGTCGACGACTGCTACGGTTACGACAACGCCACAAAACAATAATATAATGGGTTAATAAATAATCGCGCTGCACGTGCAGCACGGATTTTAGCAAGTAGGTTTGCAGTCCTCTGACGTGAAATCACCAAATTTGAGGTTTTGACGACAACGTAAGCATACAACAGAATCCTTTATTCTCTCTTTTGACTCTGAAACTGTTCGCACCAATCGCGAAAGACTTGTGATAGGCCAAGTTATATTTTGAGCTGACGTTTTCGTCGACTGTCGCCGTCGTGGATCGACCTTAAGATCCACGACGGCGACAGTCGACGAAAACGTCACCCCAGAATATAACTTGACTCTATATCATAACGACATTAGTCTTTCGCGATTATTCAGTCTCGTTCACGTCCTATACAATATGGGCGAAATATCCTAAAAATAAATTTGGTGATTTAACGTCGTCGTTATGCAGAGGACTGCAAGCCTACTTGCTAAAATCCGTGCTACACGTGCGGCACCTTTTTTTTTCTGCCCTTTTAACCAATTATATTATTGTTTTGTGGCGTTGTCGTTACTGACTCAGGCCCGAGGGTGATGCAAAAATCCGTACTCTAAACAATTCTGAAACTTTGAGGACCAAGGTGGCCTTGGCCACTCGAAGAATTTGAATTAAGGAAAAGCTTGAATTCCGCTCAGTGAAAAGCCCCCTGTAACTTTCTATCTATGAAAAAGTAAGCCTTTTCCAGTCCAAAACGGCATTTTATCTTTTCATACTTAACTAATGTACAAAAAAGGAGAAAATCAGCTCGTGAATTGAGGTAAACAACTTTCGTCCCTAAACTTTTCCTCTCTTAGAAATTCACTTGAAGAATCTGAACCCGTTTTGTTTTTCGGTATAAACAATACAACAGCCAACGGACGCTACAGAAGTTAAAAAAAAAAGGCAACAAAAAAAAAAAAGCGAACGAAGAAGTTTCAAGTTTGGTAAAAAGAAGCCGTGATGCAAACCTACTGAGTCAAATGCTTTTAACTAAACTTTGGAGACATCACCTTATTATTGGAAATTAACACTCCATGAAATTAAGATATTGGAAATTAACGCGACATTAATGCAAAACGACGTTCAAATAAAGGAAATAAACGCGATTAAAACACAGTTGGTGTCTACTGAAACAAATTTATTCAAAACTGGATGCAAAGAAGAATACTGAACAAAACTGCGCCCCTTGGTCAACAAAGCAGTCCTCAAAATTCTAATTAATGTAGGGGTTAACGGAAAGAACGAAAGCTTGTACCTTATTTTGTTGTTTTCTCAGGTGTCATGAATGTCTGGAAAGGTTTCAAATTAGGGTTAAAATAATGGAAATTAAGAGCGCGGAAATTAACGCTGCACTTAATTAACGTCACGGAAAATAACGCTCAACACAGTTAGCGCGATTTAAATTAACGCGAATTTTAACGACTTGCGTTAATTTCATGGAGTGTTAATTTCCTATAAGGTAGTTTTAAGTTCTTGAAGTGAAATCCACGGCTAATATTTGGAGTGTGAACTGCCAGGGTTTTTCAATCCTTTCGTGGTTAATTTGAAATTTGAATCACGACCCAGTTGTTTAAGTTTCGCGGTTTCCAACTAATACGGCCTTTGGAATGTATCCGATAGCAAAATTTCCCTGTGTGGATTTTCATATTCGGTCAAGATTATTGACTTTTAATGACATTCTTAAGACTTTTCAAAACAAAACGTAATCTCCTACTGTAAATTGAATGAATGAGCATCTAAATATAGCAATAATTAACATGCGTTTTTTGTTATCTGTTGTATTTGTTTTCTTGGGGTATATTTTTCACGCTTCCAGCTTTTTAATTAACAGCACAAGAGCTGAAGTCATTGCCTGAAGCAAAACGCATTTACTAAATAGAGCTATGAACAAAAACATGGCCTCTTACACGTTTCAAAGCTTACCCATGCATAAAGATTTAATCAACGATTTCTGGAGGGTTCCATCTTTGTGTGAAAGATATATACATACAAACGAATTCTTGAACTTGATTTGAATGTATTTCAGAGAGTGCTCAACTCTTAGAGGAGCATTATATATATACATAAACATGTATTTTTTAAACCGTTTTAATTTTTCGATCATCGCTTAGTCACAGGTACCCAAAGCCATAAGAATTAGGGGACCCCCCTAAAAGTGTTTGTGATCATTGCAGCATCTTGGGCGTTTATAAACCATCAAAGAACAAATGTGTCACAGCGAAAAAAAAATCTTAAAATTCTCTTCTTATCATAGGAGTACCGGGTCACCCGGGCCCCCAAGGACTAAGCGGACCTCCCGGAAGAAATGGCCTAAACGGAATCCCCGGTATCAAAGGCGGAAAGGGCGACCGTGGCGAAATCGGTCGTCGCGGGAAAAAGGGAAGCCCAGGCGTTCCAGGTATAAACGGTACAAACGGAGAGCCCGGGTGGAGAGGCAAAGAAGGACCAAGGGGTGTGAGAGGCCCTATCGGACCCCCGGGCAAAAATGGAGCGAAAGGTGAACGAGGAGAACCAGGACAAAGGGGACCACCGGGGGAGGAGAGAATTATCAAGTCGTGTTCGTGTGAATCAAATGTCCCTACACAGGTGATGTTTGTGTATACAGGCCATTGGATCTCTGACAGAGACTTGACGGGATTCAATGACGTTTCAAATGCATATGGAGACTTCCAAGTGTTCGTTGTGAAGCCTGTTACATACGTTCTTCATGTTGGTGGTACGTTTTAAGCTCTCTTTTCAAATATGTAGTCTCATCTTTTTTTCTTTGTTAACCGAGTGCAATAGTGAATTAGATGAGAGTGTTGATCTAACACTTTGCGGTGACGCCCCAGCACAGTCATAAATGGATTTATCGTTAGATACACTTTGTGCGCGAAACAAACAAAGGGCCGCCAATTATAACCAATCAGAAGAAGCCATGACATGTCACGTGTGACTACTTCTGCCATGTTTTGTCAGGGACATGACAAATGATTTTCGCGGGAACGGGTATTCTAAAAATAGACTCGCTTGTGGCTGTGCTGGGTAAAGGTGCCTTCCTTTCGTCAGAAGTGGCCAAATTTGAAGGTACACTTGAATGATAATACCTCGAATTCCTCCGGAGAAGTATATATCATGCGCAAAGTGTGTTAATTTGAAGGCGTTTTAGAATTTAGTCCATACTACCCGGTCTGGCCGGTTAATTCTGCCAAATGGAAAGCGTCCTACGAGGGGTCGGTCAGGTGCAAATTTGTTTTATCCAGTTAAAAAACTCGTTACCAATCAGAATCCATTGGTTTTCACTTTAAACATCGATTAAAAACATGAGTAAAACTGAAATTAACAGGAAAACGACCAATTTATTCATGGTTTTAACTTCGCAATTTTTTTTTTTTGGCAAAGTTCAACTCGCACAAACTGTGACTCTATGGCTTGTGTCCATATTTTGCCATTTTTAAAGATTCCGTGCTTACTAAAAACAGCAGCAAAAGACTGGCCGTCTTCCGACTTTGATACTTACAAGCAACTACTAACATGTTTTGGAAGTATCTTGGGCATTTTTCGACAATCGCCCGAGATTGTCCGCGCATCTACGTCTTCGTAAATCGGAGTAACCAATCAGAAGTCACTTATTTCTTTTGCAGGAGATTGGGTTAATGACGATTCGGTGACGTTGTTCTATCGCCTCAAATGTACACATCGCAGGCGCATAGCCTACCTGCCAAACCTCACAGGTCACAGAATTTACAAGTTTCAAGAACAAAATCGTTTGGAATCCGAGACATTTACGTATGTGACACAAGACCTAAATCACCACGGCCGGTGGAGATGTCAGCTGCAAATAAGCAAAGGCGCGTCTCGCGCTTATTACCGATGGGATTCGCAATACGGCGAGATCAGTCTCTCGATGTGGTAGCCGGCGATCGTATCGTCGATGGACTTCGCACAACGTAAGCGTAAGTCGCTTGTGTGGCGAAGATCTTTAAAGACACAACGTTGGTAGGTTTAGAAGGAACCATTGTACCATTTAATTCCAGGCCGTTGTTGGTTAATGTCTAGCCGTTATCTTCGAAAATAGTCTACTCGTACCGCTATAGTTCGGTTTGCAGTTATGAGCGTTCAAACCCGACCTCAGGAGAGACTTGATCGTGCGGGATATTTTCAATTACAGAGAAGACCTGCGTTTCAACCCTGAAACACAAAAAGGGGTTTTCCGCACCAGGGACTGACTTTGAAGTGGTTTCCTGTCAAGTCTGGTGATGAGAGGTTGTTACGGAAGATTGAAGTGAAATGATGAACAATTATTAAAAGTCGGAGTAGTTTATCTAGTTTGATGTTTAAAAAAATGATCCAGTTGGTTATAATCGCGTTTGAATATTTACGAGTAAGTTGATGTTGGTTGCGTCTTTGTTAAAAAATCGTAAGGAATGCAGTTTTCAATTTCCTTGTAAAATAGTTGGTGCTCGTTACTTTATGGTACGTTTTTCCTTGAACATCGAGTGTGGTATTAATACCTTTATTTGAGACAGTCAAAAGTTTTAAAGTTGCTGGACTCCAAATGGCCATAATTAACCTGGAACTAAAGATTGTAGTCCTTGTCTGATGAAGATGCGTGAAGCGAAAATCTCGAGTAAAAATTGAACCCTCGCCTCTCCTAATAAAAATTTTAAGCAGAGTCAGTTTTAGTCTTTCAGAGCATGCACAGCTGTCACAAATGGCGGTCTATTTATTTTTCTGTTCTGTATATGTTAATTAGATTAACTGTCCCTATTTCAGAAATGAATTTTAGCACCTCGAGGCTTGGCTAGCAAGGTTTGTAGGACGATAAAAAAGTTGTCCATCATATTTGAGTCTTAATAGGTTACCTGTAGAGATGATGTTGAATATTTTAGATCATTTTTTTTGTGTATTTTCAAGGTTATTGGTATATGTATTTGACTTAAATTGACTTCTCTATAAACTAGGGAACCAAAAAGAAATTTGACTTTTCTCTGTCCATCGCTTTCCTTTGCGATAAAAAACAATATGTTTGATTGTCGTGTGCTTTTTCCAGGAAATTTGGTCGCGTGGTAAGTGCTCGAGTTTTGCATTCCGCGCGTGGAGTCCGTGGGGAAAACGCAGAGTACGAGAAATGGAAAAGGAAAGGACTGGTCCTCCGTCGCTTTACGCGCGTTTGTTTATCACGTGACTGTAACGTCAATACAGTATGCTTTAAGAAAGCATAGGTTGTCAATCCTTTCAATTCTTGCTGTTCGAACAAGATTGACAGAGAAGAGTTTTAAAATAACCGACGGCGGTAATTCACCGACATTAAGAATTTTAATTTTATGTCGACAATGTTCATCTTTACCATTTATTTCCAGGCATATCTTACTGACTGGCGATTTAATTGTGAACATGTCAAGACAAAATTGTTTTTGAGTTGGTGGAGAGTATGTTAATGCTTCGAAAACCTAAGAACTTTTTATGTTTCCTAGAGCTGCGTTTGCTCTTGGGCATTAAGTTTGATATGTAATTTGTATGAGTAAAGGTTATTTGATTAAAATAGCTTTAAGATTAGGAGACGTAAAACAAGATTGTCAAGATAGTCAGTTTTAGGTTTCATTAACAACTAACATTTAGAAGATCGTGACAAGATCTTACAGTGGAAAGGATAAATGCGATGAGCGCAGTATTGCAAAAACTATCTTTTCTAGTCCTTTATTTGATAGTACTAGTCTAATAATCATGTTAGTTTAAATTGTATTTAAAGCATTGTCTTGGAGTGTTCGTCAAACATGTAAGCATGAAAAAATGTGAAAAAAATATAGAGGCGTGAAAGATCGAAAAGTTGTGTATGAAGTCCATACGAGGGCAAGTAACGCACGACCCGGGAAGTAACGGGCGTTCCCGACGGGGTTAAAAGATGAGGAGCTGGGGTGAAGGTCAGTTCTTTAACTTCAGGTTACGTCAACCATGCGTTGAAAAGCAAGAAGACCCTGGTAACAAGGTTATTACCTACTATGCAGGCGAGAAAAGTAATTTGGTCAGTGCCACGGGATCTCCCGGGGGTTTTGATCTCGTTCTGGTCGGTAATAACCTCGATCTCATGTGACAGTGAGTCAAGTCCTATTGGACGAGATCAACACCTGGATGGACCGTTCGGCTATACACGCGCGCGGGAGTCACGGTGTTTTGCAAACCAGTAAGAAAGGTTACTGATATCCCACAAAACTGATATTAACAAATGTATTCCATAAATGTTTTAATAAAATTATTAGCAACAAGATAACAGTCAAAATACCTATAGTGTGATTCGTTCATTACTTAATAAATACTAGAAAAGGGTGCAAAAGATTCTCTCCCATAC
>OX421451.1:42775515-42783015 GCA_949126865.1 Montipora capitata
GATCGAAACACGAGACACATACCTGACCGTTTCTGCGAGGCAGTCGTGTAAGCCTAACGCCACTGATGTCAAACAAGCGAATGTGACGATTGTCATGTGGAAGGGCGATAATATTGTTCACAGGGGACACTGAGAGTCTAAAAAAAGAACACAGAGAAGAGTCCTTTACTGTACGACAGTGATTGGTATAGGCCATTCCGGAATTGCACAGGGAACTGGGGCGAGTTTCAAGTTTGAAACAATCTATATAAATTGACACCATCAAACGAAAGCTAACTTTGAGATTGGCCATTTGTCCAAATTTGATGCTTTTAGGTCGAACAAAGACCAAGTTACGTCAAGGTATGATCCTCGCAGTTATGGACGCACCTTTAGCAATTGCGAAGAGAAGCATGAAAAATTCAGGACTTCAACGGGGTTTGAACCCGTGACTTCGCGATACCGGTGCGACGCTCTAACAAACTGGGCTATGAATTCACTGAAGCCACTGACGTTGGGAGCGTCAGCTAAAATTGCGTCCATAACTGCGAGGATCAATTTATCGATTGGTTCAAATTTGAAACTCGCCCCAGTATCCTGCGCAATTCCGGAATGGCCTATGGAGAACGAATAGCAGCTGAGCGTTTGAACAAATGTCCATACATAAAATAAGATCAACTGAAAAACAATCCTCTTCCCAATGAATGGACACGAAACTATAATGCGCTCTTCAAAAATCTGCGGAATCTCAGGTACTGATCGACTAGTATAATTCTCTGCTCTATGGTCAGCCAAAATGTATTTTACAACGACTGCAGTGTCCTTAATAGTGCTGCAAGGATCATTCACCTTAGCAGCAGATATGAACACATCACTCTTTTGCTTATCCAGCTTCATTGGCTCCCTATTGAACACTTTTAACTTCGCTGTCATTACATTCAAGGCTCATCATGGTTTTGCACCTGACTATATCTCTGAGCTCATAAAGCCTTACACACCTTAGTAGAACCTTACGATCTTTAAACAAATTGTTGCCCTTTACACCTAGATTTAATCTTAATACCTATGGTGGCCGGTCCTTTACGTTGGCCGCTCCTTCTGTTTGGAATACCCTTCCGTTGGAATTCAGATCTTGTGGTTCCCTTTCTTCTTTTAAATCCAAGTTTTTTACTGTTAGTTTATCCCTGTTTTTAAGATATTTTTTTTGCAAAGCGCTTTTGGACTATTGAGAATTAGTATCACCCAATTAGTTTACTAATGCAAATCCGGCATTTTAATTGGCTACGCTACTAGAGGACTATTAGTAATAGTCCTCTAGTAACGAAAAGCGTGACGCTTTCTTTCGTTTTATTTCCAAATAAATATTTCTTCAACTTGCATTTGCTAACTTTATTATTGCCTTTTCTGTCCGACTAGTTGGGTGACACTAAAACAATTAGACCCTTCGCCCTCAAGGGCTATTATTATTATTATTATTATTATTATTATTATTATTATTATTATTATTATTATTA
Source organism: Montipora capitata (assembly GCA_949126865.1). Taxonomy (NCBI): domain Eukaryota; kingdom Metazoa; phylum Cnidaria; class Anthozoa; order Scleractinia; family Acroporidae; genus Montipora; species Montipora capitata. The sequence continues at coordinate 42,777,009 of OX421451.1, forward strand.
TTATTATTACAATCTCTATCCGCGGACTGCATTTTGGCATCTGTTACTCAATCTTACAATACCAAGACGAAAGAGGCCGAGAGTTGAACCAAAACCATCCAAAAGATGCCGCGTTTGCTTGGTTCATCGCATACTATTGCCGGTAAGACAATTGTTGATGATTCCCAAAGTCATGCGAAAGTGATTGTAGGTTATGAAGCAACAGACACCAAAAGCCGGAATCAGCCAAGGAAAAGCTCTGTCAATTTTTTTTCGTTTTAATTCATACTGATGTTGGCATCACTCTTTCTCCCCTACGAAGGACACTTACAGATTTTATGCACCCTGTCTAACTCCTGGCGATTTTACTCGTCAACGGTGGCAAGTTTAGGAATGAAAAGGTTAAAGATGAATCGGCAGGCTACCTGTTCACAGAGGAATCTGTGTTGATTGTTGTCAGCGGAGAGCGCATGTTTTTCAAATCCCACACCTGGCGAAATAAAGAGTGCCAATTAAAGACAATTACTGAGAACCGATAAAATTCCCAGAGCAGGCTTCGCTTGTTCAAAGGTGGAGCGTTATCATGGTTATACACGGTGACCGGACAAATTAGGGATGGCGCAGTGGTGAGAGCACTCGCCTCCTACCAATGTGGCCCGGGTTCGATTCCCAGCCTGGACTCGGCGTCATATGTGGGGTGAGTTTGTTGGTTCTCTTCCCTGCACTGAAAGGTTTTCCTCTGGGTACTCCGGCTTTCCCACCTCCTCAAAAATTAAAAAAGACGCAACATTTGACTTGATTTACGTTGATTGTTAATTTCAGTTTCCAATGACCCCAATTATGGCTTCAGCGTTAGAACGCCCAGACGCTTGAAGTCCCTTTCCTTTCCTTTCCTATCCACCCTTCCAACAACCAGGGATGGGACCCTCGGTAAAATGTATTGAAGTTATGGTAATGAACTTTTCAGATGCCAAACGGATGATTAGCAAAAGCTTTTGTTTTAAGGAAATGTGTTAGTCTAGCGTTCGTCTTGATGTCAATCTGTTCAAGACTAAATGATCTTTATGCATTTCAGGATGATAACAGAGATGACCTAAGCCTTTCTATTGACGCTAAGTTTGCCTACATTTAGGTGTCAGTGTGATTTACATGATTTAGTAATAAATATTAAATAATCACTAAATCCTATCACCATCTCCCAAGCCGAGCTCCATGCCTAGATCCCAGTCCTCAAACAACACCTTGCCCCTGGTTATAGGGGCACACGAATTTCTTTTGGAGTACGCGCGAGACATCATTAACAAACCAATCTAAGGGCAGGGTAAAAAATTCCTTTCCGACAAATACGAAAAAGTCAGCTTTGGACATCTCTATCCTTCAACGTGTGTCAACTGAACTAATGGCCTAGCTCCTTCGAGTCTTTACTAGCTCCCAGACTGGTACTGAATCACCTATCTACCCGAACTTGTACCGAATCGCAATCGGATTTTTCCGACTACTGCCGAGTCAGCCAGTCATAAATGAATCTGCTTTATTATACCTTAACAGTTCTATCATCGCTGCCACTCACTACGATGTCTTTTGTTGTGAATGCAGTTGATCTCACAGTGCTGTGAAACAAACAAGCAATCAAACATCAATAGTGATGATGCCTTCAGAAAGTCTACCACAGATTACCAAGGCTACTCCGTTGGAGATTATGGGCTTAAAACGTGGTGGGATTAACGCTCTGGGCCACTTAAAAACTTCAGAATTTTTACTGATATCAAATCTACTAATTTTTAAAATATGAAGTCTTCTCGGAGAAAGGTGATAAACATAGGCCCCGTCTCACAAAACGTTTAATCCAAATACGTTATGTGGAATGTTGAGGGACTAGGGACAAGAGAGAACTCGCCTTTCCTGACACCATCTCCCGAGATACCAGGGAAACGGAAGAAGACCTTTCCTCTGTTATGGTGTTATGGTAGACAAGGCCGTGTGCCAAAGAACTGGGTCAAACATCTCGGTCACTGTCTCACGGTGATGTCGGACGACAAGTGTAGAAGTTCATCACCCAGTGAGAGACGGCTGCAGCCGAAGTTGTACAACCGTCTACTGTTTCGGTGGCCACTGAACTTAGCGCGAGGTTCAGTCGAGTGTCGTAGTAAGTAATTACTTTGGCCAAAAAGGAGGGAGGCAATCCAGTAAACCAATCAAAACTCAAAGTAATTATACGTAGCCGACACAAAGCGCGGGAAAACGTGCACGCGCAAGCCACGATTGGTTTTGGTTTCACTTCTGATTGGTTCAAGAAATAATCACTGAATGAAGTAATGCAAAACCAAAGCAATTCGCTAATCACTTTCGACACTCAAAACTTGAAAAGAATAAAGCTAAGGCGGTCTTCCAAAAGAATTGGCTGCGGAGTAACCCATTTCTAATTGACACACTTAAACTGCCGTAAAGTTGAAATGATATGGGCCTTATTCGCGAGAAGGCCATATTGGCCATAGACAATAGATTTCGTACCCCCCTGCCTCGAGTTAAAATGTTTGGGGAACGAGTTTCGGTGGCGCAGTTACGCGTTCCCAGTTATTATTCAGCTAACATTCTATTCACCGCGGTGACCAACGTAATTTCTCCATGCACCCAAAAGTAAGCCCCGCAACAACGGGACTTATTTATCTAGTATTCCAACACTTAAGGAAGTTTTATATGTAAACATTAAAAGAGGTCTTACTCGGAGTGTCCCTGGAACACATTGACTGAATGAATTGACGGAGTCCTAAAATCCCACAGCCTGAAAGTTGTATCCGTGGACGAGGTGACGATAAGCTGCTGGGTGGGGTGGGTACAAGTATGCGTCAGTTCTTGATCATGACCTAAAAAAAAAAAAAGACATTCCGAGCAAAACTCTATCCCTTCTAAGAAACTAGCCGTTCCACGCTCTCAGATAGTCGAGAAAACGAAAAGAACTGCGTGTGAATCGCAGGTTCATTACTTTTTTGAGGTGCATGTATTCAGTTAATCACATGTTAGACAGGATTCGGCTCCATAATAACTGATAAAACTAGGAGAAACTTCTGGTAAATAATAAGGAAATAGATTAGCGTCACGATCAATCCACCTCTTGCGTTCTGGAAATGCTCAGGGATAAAAAAAAAGGTTAAGTTGCACTTAGTTGTCAATTAACAAGTCGCAAATGTCAAAGCCACTGAATTAAAAAGTCTCTTGCCGACGCTAACTAACGCATTTTAACGATTGGAAAATTAATCTCAGCCGGTCTTCATCGCCCGCTTTGAGGTGATACTCCAAGTCATATTACCAGTTAACTGATGAACTTGCTCAGCTGTTTCAACATCCCAAAGCTTTGCTGTTCTGTCCCAAGAAGCTGTTACAATCTGTTTCCCAGATGTGAACCAATCAGCTGCAATAACAGCACCTTACAACAACAAAACAAACAGTTTAAACAAACAGTAACGATAACAAAACGGCGCATGGTTAACAGTGCAGAGGCAACAGCAACAAATTATTGCCTTACACCAATGACTGTGTCCTGAATTTGACTGGTTAACCGTATGTCACCGCTAGATTGAGTTTGTTAAATGGTTCTCTATTCTGCTCCAAGACGTTTTTCTTAAGGTATTGCAATTTTTCCGTCACATAAAAAAAAAAACAATGTTTGATTTGATCCGTTTTACTTAAGTCAGTTAACAAAGTCATCCAGTACTAGACTAGTCAGTCCATCGAAGGAAAGATATTGAGAGCTAGGCCAAGAATCACTGTTGGTTTTGAAAACTTGACAAATATATTGAGTGGGTTTTCCTGAGTGCGATGAATTTTTGATTTGTTCGATTCACAAAAAATTGGAAAACACTTAAAGCAAACCATACCAATAAAGTAACATGAAGAAACAGCAGTAAAAAGCTACAAGGCTGGTTACTGGGGTCTTGATTTCATTTCTTTGTCTTAAGTAGAGCCTAATCAAAGGCACCTACAAAAAAACCTGATTTGTGTTTACCTTCGTGCCCCTTCAGCTCACACGTTGGTGCTTTAAGGAGGGCAGAAGATGAACCATCCATGTTATCTGTATCATTTACAAAGAAAACAGAGGAAGGGTTATAGTTATGTCCTTGATACATATCACATATTTAAAAATCCAAGACTGAAAAGAATGACAATTAAGTTCAGTGAAGTTCTATGATGTTGGCACATTTTAACTTTAACTTTGATAAATTTTCAGTGAAACACAAAAATAATGTGGAAAACCCTTACAAGGAAGTCACCTCAGTTATTACTGGACCCTAATTACCTAACACAAAAGACCATGAAAAGAAAGGTGATAATTTACCTTCAAGTTCCTCATCTGTAATGTTTTCAGCTTCATCAGCTGAACCTGGATGGGAACGCTGCGAGTGCAATGGGAGAACAAAACTAACCATAAAAAGAAAGAAAAATCACCCTAATTTTTTCCCTTTTTGCAGGGATTTCACTACAGTTTTGCACGGGAAGTCATCAAGGTCTTGAAGCATACAGAGTCATGTAAGTCCAGAAGGTACCAATTAACAGAGAGAAATGTCATGACAAAGATGGGTCCTCAGCCAGTAACAAAACCCTTATTTTGTAAGCTTTTAACACTAAAATTAAGCTAGTGCTTATCTCCGGAGTGGCCTAGTTTTCAACCCTGGAAGTGATCCTTCAAGTAATCTGAGTATGCCATGGTTTTCATACTTGCTCCACAGGATTGTACCGAGGAGTATTTATACAGAATGCATGCTTTGTGAGCTAAATCATTGCAATAATATATTGTCACGATACAGCTATAATTTCATGGAAGGGCTTGGGTAAGAAAATTAAAGACAGTCATTTCCCAAATTTGTTGATGTGCTGGGCTTCAAGGGAGACAAGGTTTTTGACAATAAAGTTGTCTCCAGATTCTCTTGTAAAACGACCAAATATTTCCCATACCTGTTCAGGACTTGGTACAATAGCCCTCCAAATCTGGCAAGTTCCATCCCCAGATCCTGATGAAAGAACACATATTACTGATAATTATATCAGAGAGAGTATCTCAATTTAGCCGGGGTATTTGTGGCAGTGTTGGTGTGATGGTAAGTGCTTGCCTTTGATTAAAAATAATGAGGAGGCAGGGGATGGCAAGGTGTTGCAAAGGGTTAGGGTGTTGGGTTTGCATCAGTGATTGTCCTGGGTTAAAATCCAGCTCTCTCCACTAATTGACTGGAATGGTCTTTGGTGCATGATACTAAATTCCAACCACCCTTGCTTTGGATTTAGCCAAGTGGATTGTATTTAGCCCAATTGGATTTTCTTCATTATTTAACTTACTGATAATCATGTGTGATTTAAAAGTGAAACCTGCCTCAATTAGCTCTGCTACAGTACCTACAGCTTCTGCAGGATTATTACTGTAATATATCTAAAATAATTAACAGAAATGTTAATGTGGGTTAGGGCTATTTGACTAGAAACAGTTCCGATTTTGTATGCATTTGAGCATACGGTGTATCCACATGAAAAAAGCCCTACAAAATGTTAAGCATAATGTTATTATTATATACTGTCCACATTGGATTCCTGGAGTCACATCTGTGGAGAGATTATGGGTCCTTCGCTTTGCTCCAACTTTATGTTACTGTTAGATGTCTAAAATGAAAGCTTTTTTCTAGGTACTCCTAAATCCCTTTTGATCAAAAGCACCAAAAATAATAATTATTATTAATAATTAATTCATGTTGCTCTGGAAGAGCTTCAGAGCTTAATCTTTATATTATCATCATTACAGTAATTATTGTACTGCTTATAGGTCCATGCTTCATTTGATACATTGGCTCTGTAATACAGTCTTTTATTATATAGGCAAACTGGTACAAGATGAAAAGAAGAATTCGGATTGGTTGTCTGAGAGGTCCGAAATTTGGCAATATGGACTGCTAAGATTTCCTCAGACATAAAAAGAAAAATGCGAGAAGTGTTTTTTATTTAGTCATGTTGGAGTTCCAGTATGAATTAAAAATTTACTTTCCCG
>OX421451.1:42788015-42840515 GCA_949126865.1 Montipora capitata
GAACAAAAAGATGATTTCAGCTCATTTATTCCTGCAACGAATACAATATTTTTGGGTCAAATCCTGTACGAGTTGCTCGGAGGTAAATAGAAAAGGAGAGTATGAGTTTGAGTAGCCAATCAGACAGAGCATGTCTTCAATGCTATCCACTGTTTTAGTATACAGTAATGATACTTATCAATAGCTTTACAAACTTAATTTTTTTCAGTGTAGCTTTAGCGTCTATTTGCACTTGTGCAGTCATTAGACCCAAAAATTATACTTACACTGTTTTTTAGCATATCCAAGCTTTCCGGGACCACCTTCAGATGTTAGTTCACCATCCACAAGCTTTTCTCCTCCACTCAAAACAAGATCCAGCTTTTCATTCAAAGCCTCGACCCTCTCTTGTACTATGCAAAGAAAAAAATACAAGCCAGTGGTGTGAAGCAATTAGTTAAGTTACCCATTGACTCCTAGGAGTGAGATTTAATAGATTTAACTCTGTCTAATGTCAGACGATTTTACACATCAGTGGGGAACAGTTCAGAAGTCAATGGGTTAACAGTGAAAACACAACAATTTAAAGTGCCCCTGTGATCAAAACGTAAACAAAAATGCAAAGCAATTAATTGGCTTACCGAACAAAAACAAATGAGCGTGAATTTTCATTGGCTTAGCGAACACGGAAGCAAACAACGTCATCTCTACATGGAACTTTCTGGAAAGTTTCGCTTTGACGTCATTTGAAATGCAGTAATATGATTCGGCAATCAAACTGTTTACTGCCCATATTAGGAGTTTCCTTGGCGGGAACAAGCAGAAGCTTTGTTTTAATCGTGCCAAACATTGGTCCGTGAAACAAATTGCGAACACTTTTTCAAGGTCATACGAAAGTCGCTCTAACAGTGAAAACACAACAATTGAACACCCCTTTCAACTTGGAAAGAACAAAATGAAAAATACCCCTGCCCCCCAAAATGAATAATGAATCCATGAGCACAGTGACACCCTATATTTCCCCATCATTGAATAGCTTCAGCGCACTTCAATGGTTATTGGCAACAAGAGTACAGCATTATTTTTTGGTCTTCATTGATGCAAAGACGTGTTTTGGTGTTCTGAAGTTTGACTAAAATAGCGTGACACTGCCCCTTTAATTAAGGAGATACCTGCTATTTTTCCACCATTGAAGTTGGGTGGAGGGACGGCCTCAATTTTTCATGTGAAATGCCGAAGATTCCACACAATAAAATGAGAAATAAGACACAATAGGTGCGGTTACACTCACCATGGTAAATGCCATTTCCCATGGTAAATTATCCCACGGTGCCTCACACTTGAGTTTTAGTATACCGCGTTAAGTAGGGGTCACACGTTACGAAGATTACCGAGGTAAAACGAAATCTCACGCAATTCATTGGCGGGAAATTTAATCACAACTTCATCAGCATAGCGATTGGCTCTTGTACCTCGGGCATCAAAACACCCTTCCAACTTCCCACGTTAAATGTCATGGGCGCTTCCACTGATCCTTTTGACGTATCCATGGATATTTTACACGGGAAATTTACCTCGGGAAGCGTCGGTCACACTACTAAATACAGTTTCCCGTGGTAAAAAGGCAATTTACCACGGTAAAAGTGCCCCGTGTAACCGCACCTAATAATCCCATAACCAAATATCAGTGGTGAACCAGTGCTCAAGACGATTTTTGACATTTTTCCATAAATGAGATTGGCGAAAGAGGAGGTCTTCTCCTCAAGCATTTTGAGGAGGTCGCCCAAAATGTCAGTCTGGCCAAAGTTGCACCATTGTCCCCCCTCCATCAATAGTCACATGGTCAATCCAAGTGTTAAACTGGTACACAACTGATAGAATTACATGTAAACATACCTAATTCACGAAATCCTGGAATTTGCAATTAAGTACTAAATAATGGTTGCGATCACACTTGAGAAAAACAGTGTAACACTAGTGTTGATACTACTCTAGTGCCAACTCTCTGGTGTTTTTAATCCCTAGGGGAGCACTGAACAGTAGAACTTGATTCAACACTAGTGTTATCTCCCTAAGACGATCGCAACCAATGTAAACAACAGGCACGCATTAAAAAGTTGAAAAATAAGCAAATCCACAAACCCTATTCGACTAAAACTGAAACCAGATTTCATAAATGATGTGTCGATCCGAATGGAATAAAAGTACCCACACAAGATGAAACGAACAATATTTCCTTCGAACAACTACAAACATGTACAAGCTTCTCGGTTTAACACCATAGATACAAATCGCCTGCAAATGTAGACACATTTACGTACCCTACCGGCTAATTACGAAACATTGGCCGCAATTTCTTTCCAGCTTGCAGAATTTTCAATACAAGCGAAATTTGGTTTACTTACAAGCAAGGTTTTCGGCGTGTACACACTCGAATTCTCTCTCTATCTGAGCAAAAAGTGACCCCAGCCTTGACCGGAGCTCAGGCGGCAGAGAGCTCTCGCGATCCTGGTCATAACCTTCATGGCGCATTCTTTCGGATCTAACTCTGGTGGGCGAACGAGTCCTTCGTATGGAAAGCCGCTTGGGCTTGATCTTGATACTGCCTGCTTGATTCTTACTCATCTCAAAGTCCACTCTTTGGAAAAAGCACCTAAAATTATAAGGAAAATTTGTTGGGAACCAATCCAATTATCCTTATCGGTAAGTACTTCATGTATCCCTTATTATTATGTATTTAAATAACCTTAAAGCGTATTTAATAATTAGCCCTATATACCCATGTATACCCTAAAATACCCCTATATACCCTTGTATTAATTAAAAACAAATTGCGATTTTGAGACGGCAATAACACATTATATTGACGGCTCGTTGGGAGAAAATATAATCCGTATTGGGCGGATTGGGCGGAGTCGCGAAGCGACGGAGCCCAATACGGAATATATTTTCTCCCAACGCCGTGAATATAATGTGGTGTTGCCGTCTCAAAATCGCAATTTGTTTTGTATCGCGATCCATCATTTAAAAGGATAAATAAAACTGTAAACTAATCAACCCGCGCCTGATCGAAATTTCAATTCTTTCTACCTGCGAAACGTATTTGTTTGCGTACGTAGGAAACCCAATTCAGTGCAATGACGTCAATTTCAACATTAGAACCAATCACAGGCCGCAAAAGTGAGACGGCAGTACCATCGAAATATTGACGGCTCGCGTATAGGCAAAACTATAAAAAGATCGCGATACTCCCAGATATACCCCTACTACCCACGAGTACACTTATATACCGCTGTATACCCACGTATACCCTAGTCAAAGGGAACGAAGACACTGGGTACGAGGGTATGTCGTGCCCTAAACCATATGTGACAAACCCCACGCCTACTCACAGCTCCAAACCGCCCTTGTCAATATATGTCTTATTTACATTATTATACCGTTTCTTTGACACGAGAATTACAGCGAAATGAAAGCACAACTTTGCTGCCAATTTTCTATGATAAAAACTGTTCAGAAATCCAAAATCTAAGTTAACAGCACACACCAGGCCTACTCCTGAGTATCTGGCTAGAAATCATTTCCTCTGGCCGCGCTTCAGCCATTCGATGAGGGCCAGTCTCGTGCTTCTTAAGTTGCCTCGCTCATGCCCGAAAAGAATTCTGGGTAATTCTGCCATTCCATGACAAGGAAGACTCCCGATTCTCATTTCAGAGTTTTTTTCATAAGTGTCGGGCCACCCAGTCCTACCAGCAAAATAACGCATCGATTGAAGGTTTTAGCTTTCAAAACTTGCCCAGATTGTGTCAGTAGGTCCTGGAATTCGTCCACAGAAAGGCCAGAGAGACAACTTCACTCGTGAACCGCCATGGTACAACAGAACATTTTAGGCGTCCCAGTCTGCATGAAACCATCTCTCGCCTCTGTCTGAGACAAGTCTAGACCAGACACGCACGCTTCTTGCGTTACGTTTATGCCTATAAAATCAACTGAAATGTCAATTGCTGGTAAAAAAAAAAAGAAAACAAAACAAATTAAGAGAACCAGCATGTTAATTTTTTTTGGTAGGTTAGGTATCGAAGAGCCAGAACGTTTGCGCATGCGCTGACGGAATGTTTGAACAAGAGAGAAAAACGCAGTACCTCCAGACACCGGCGCTGGAGCGTCGTACCAAACGAGTCATCCCGGGATTTCGGCCCGTGCGATCGCTTTTGGACGCAGTTGGCCCTTCGCTGCTTTCTGCTACCGACCTTGCCTCCCGGTACGGCATTGAGGGAGAGATATGTCGGCCCCTAAACCATATGTGACAAATCCCACGCCTACTCACAGCTCCAAACCGCCCTTGTCAATATAGCGTAACAATTAGATGGCTTATATATTCAAGTAAAAAGTCATTTTGTCTGTCATATGGTAAGCACTGAAGTCGCAGATTACAAAGTATGCGCATGCGCCCTGCTAAAGGTAACATGCTTTATTTCATCTCGAATTTCCGAATAACTACAGGAGCTAATATCTTGGAGACATTACATTTACAGCTAAAATACATAGCATATACAGGTAACTACCAAGTACATAATATTTAAAGATGTGTTCATTAAAAAGAAAAGCCGCTGTACAAAATGCGGCCCTGGATTCTCTTTTAAAACAAGTGCACTCATAGGTACGGATAAAATCAGGTAGCGCATTCCGCAACTTAGCTGATATGTAAGAAAAAAGAGAACTAACACCATAACTGGTTGCTCTAGGTTTATTGAGGGACAGAATGTAATTTCCGCGAAGATCATGCATAAGAAGGGGACGGGAGAGGAAACGTATTTTCCATATCAGCAGAAAAACCCTCTTTTCAAAACAAAAAACAGAAAAAAAAAACATACTTTTATCAAGTAATGCAAGGAAATTTTGAATGCGTTTATTGCATAAAGATGTAGAGCTTGATTTTCGTAGTAAGAGGACAGGTAATCTGCAAATATAAATATCGTTATTCTCTTATTTACATTATTATACCGTTTCTTTGACACGAGAATTACAGCGAAATGAAAGCACAACTTTGCCGCCAATTTTCTATGATAAAAACTGTTCAGAAATCCATAATCTAAGTTAACAGCACACACCAGGCCTACTCCTGAGTATCTGGCTAGAAATCATTTCCTCTGGCCGCGCTTCAGCCATTCGATGAGGGCCAGTCTCGTGCTTCTTAAGTTGCCTCGCTCATGCCCGAAAAGAATTCTGGGTAATTCTGCCATTCCATGACAAGGAAGACTCCCGATTCTCATTTCAGAGTTTTTTTCATAAGTGTCGGGCCACCCAGTCCTACCAGCAAAATAACGCATCGATTGAAGGTTTTAGCTTTCAAAACTTGCCCAGATTGTGTCAGTAGGTCCTGGAATTCGTCCACAGAAAGGCCAGAGAGACAACTTCACTCGTGAACCGCCATGGTACAACAGAGCATTTTAGGCGTCCCAGTCTGCATGAAACCATCTCTCGCCTCTGTCTGAGACAAGTCTAGACCAGACACGCACGCTTCTTGCGTTACGTTTATGCCTATAAAATCAATTGAAATGTCAATTGCTGGTAAAAAAAAAAAAAAAACAAAACAAATTAAGAAAACCAGCATGTTAATTTTTTTTGGTAGGCTAGGTATCGAAGAGCCAGAACGTTTGCGCATGCGCTGACGGAATGTTTGAACAAGAGAGAAAAACGCAGTACCTCCAGACACCGGCGCTGGAGCGTCGTACCAAACGAGTCATCCCGGGATTTCGGCCCGTGCGATCGCTTTTGGACGCAGTTGGCCCTTCGCTGCTTTCTGCTACCGACCTTGCCTCCCGGTACGGCATTGAGGGAGAGATATGTCGGCCCCTAAACCATATGTGACAAATCCCACGCCTACTCACAGCTCCAAACCGCCCTTGTCAATATAGCGTAACAATTAGATGGCTTATATATTCAAGTAAAAAGTCATTTTGTCTGTCATATGGTAAGCACTGGAGTCGCAGATTACAAAGTATGCGCATGCGCCCTGCTAAAGGTAACATGCTTTATTTCATCTCGAATTTCCGAATAACTACAGGAGCTAATATCTTGGAGACATTACATTTACAGCTAAAATACATAGCATATACAGATAACTACCAAATACATAATATTTAAAGATGTGTTCATTAAAAAGAAAAGCCGCTGTACAAAATGCGGCCCTGGATTCTCTTTTAAAACAAGTGCACTCATAGGTACGGATAAAATCAGGTAGCGCATTCCGCAACTTAGCTGATATGTAAGAAAAAAGAGAACTAACACCATAACTGGTTGCTCTAGGTTTATTGAGGAACAGAATGTAATTTCCGCGAAGATCATGCATAAGAAGGGGACGGGAGAGGAAACGTATTTTCCATATCAGCAGAAAAACCCTCTTTTCAAAACAAAAAACAGAAAAAAAAAACATACTTTTATCAAGTAATGCAAGGAAATTTTGAATGCGTTTATTGCATAAAGATGTAGAGCTTGATTTTCGTAGTAAGAGGACAGGTAATCTGCAAATATAAATATCGTTATTCTCTTATTTACATTATTATACCGTTTCTTTGACACGAGAATTACAGCGAAATGAAAGCACAACTTTGCCGCCAATTTTCTATGATAAAAACTGTTCAGAAATCCATAATCTAAGTTAACAGCACACACCAGGCCTACTCCTGAGTATCTGGCTAGAAATCATTTCCTCTGGCCGCGCTTCAGCCATTCGATGAGGGCCAGTCTCGTGCTTCTTAAGTTGCCTCGCTCATGCCCGAAAAGAATTCTGGGTAATTCTGCCATTCCATGACAAGGAAGACTCCCGATTCTCATTTCAGAGTTTTTTTCATAAGTGTCGGGCCACTCAGTCCTACCAGCAAAATAACGCATCGATTGAAGGTTTTAGCTTTCAAAACTTGCCCAGATTGTGTCAGTAGGTCCTGGAATTCGTCCACAGAAAGGCCAGAGAGACAACTTCACTCGTGAACCGCCATGGTACAACAGAGCATTTTAGGCGTCCCAGTCTGCATGAAACCATCTCTCGCCTCTGTCTGAGACAAGTCTAGACCAGACACGCACGCTTCTTGCGTTACGTTTATGCCTATAAAATCAATTGAAATGTCAATTGCTGGTAAAAAAAAAAAAAAAACAAAACAAATTAAGAAAACCAGCATGTTAATTTTTTTTGGTAGGCTAGGTATCGAAGAGCCAGAACGTTTGCGCATGCGCTGACGGAATGTTTGAACAAGAGAGAAAAACGCAGTACCTCCAGACACCGGCGCTGGAGCGTCGTACCAAACGAGTCATCCCGGGATTTCGGCCCGTGCGATCGCTTTTGGACGCAGTTGGCCCTTCGCTGCTTTCTGCTACCGACCTTGCCTCCCGGTACGGCATTGAGGGAGAGATATGTCGGCCCCTAAACCATATGTGACAAATCCCACGCCTACTCACAGCTCCAAACCACCCTTGTCAATATAGCGTAACAATTAGATGGCTTATATATTCAAGTAAAAAGTCATTTTGTCTGTCATATGGTAAGCACTGTAGTCGCAGATTACAAAGTATGCGCATGCGCCCTGCTAAAGGTAACATGCTTTATTTCATCTCGAATTTCCGAATAACTACAGGAGCTAATATCTTGGAGACATTACATTTACAGCTAAAATACATAGCATATACAGATAACTACCAAATACATAATATTTAAAGATGTGTTCATTAAAAAGAAAAGCCGCTGTACAAAATGCGGCCCTGGATTCTCTTTTAAAACCAGTGCACTCATAGGTACGGATAAAATCAGGTAGCGCATTCCGCAACTTAGCTGATATGTAAGAAAAAAGAGAACTAACACCATAACTGGTTGCTCTAGGTTTATTGAGGAACAGAATGTAATTTCCGCGAAGATCATGCATAAGAAGGGGACGGGAGAGGAAACGTATTTTCCATATCAGCAGAAAAACCCTCTTTTCAAAACAAAAAACAGAAAAAAAAAACATACTTTTATCAAGTAATGCAAGGAAATTTTGAATGCGTTTATTGCATAAAGATGTAGAGCTTGATTTTCGTAGTAAGAGGACAGGTAATCTGCAAATATAAATATCGTTATTCTCTTATTTACATTATTATACCGTTTCTTTGACACGAGAATTACAGCGAAATGAAAGCACAACTTTGCCGCCAATTTTCTATGATAAAAACTGTTCAGAAATCCATAATCTAAGTTAACAGCACACACCAGGCCTACTCCTGAGTATCTGGCTAGAAATCATTTCCTCTGGCCGCGCTTCAGCCATTCGATGAGGGCCAGTCTCGTGCTTCTTAAGTTGCCTCGCTCATGCCCGAAAAGAATTCTGGGTAATTCTGCCATTCCATGACAAGGAAGACTCCCGATTCTCATTTCAGAGTTTTTTTCATAAGTGTCGGGCCACCCAGTCCTACCAGCAAAATAACGCATCGATTGAAGGTTTTAGCTTTCAAAACTTGCCCAGATTGTGTCAGTAGGTCCTGGAATTCGTCCACAGAAAGGCCAGAGAGACAACTTCACTCGTGAACCGCCATGGTACAACAGAGCATTTTAGGCGTCCCAGTCTGCATGAAACCATCTCTCGCCTCTGTCTGAGACAAGTCTAGACCAGACACGCACGCTTCTTGCGTTACGTTTATGCCTATAAAATCTACTGAAATGTCAATTGCTGGTAAAAAAAAAAAAAAACAAAACAAATTAAGAAAACCAGCATGTTAATTTTTTTTGGTAGGCTAGGTATCGAAGAGCCAGAACGTTTGCGCATGCGCTGACGGAATGTTTGAACAAGAGAGAAAAACGCAGTACCTCCAGACACCGGCGCTGGAGCGTCGTACCAAACGAGTCATCCCGGGATTTCGGCCCGTGCGATCGCTTTTGGACGCAGTTGGCCCTTCGCTGCTTTCTGCTACCGACCTTGCCTCCCGGTACGGCATTGAGGGAGAGATATGTCGGCCCCTAAACCATATGTGACAAATCCCACGCCTACTCACAGCTCCAAACCGCCCTTGTCAATATAGCGTAACAATTAGATGGCTTATATATTCAAGTAAAAAGTCATTTTGTCTGTCATATGGTAAGCACTGGAGTCGCAGATTACAAAGTATGCGCATGCGCCCTGCTAAAGGTAACATGCTTTATTTCATCTCGAATTTCCGAATAACTACAGGAGCTAATATCTTGGAGACATTACATTTACAGCTAAAATACATAGCATATACAGATAACTACCAAATACATAATATTTAAAGATGTGTTCATTAAAAAGAAAAGCCGCTGTACAAAATGCGGCCCTGGATTCTCTTTTAAAACCAGTGCACTCATAGGTACGGATAAAATCAGGTAGCGCATTCCGCAACTTAGCTGATATGTAAGAAAAAAGAGAACTAACACCATAACTGGTTGCTCTAGGTTTATTGAGGAACAGAATGTAATTTCCGCGAAGATCATGCATAAGAAGGGGACGGGAGAGGAAACGTATTTTCCATATCAGCAGAAAAACCCTCTTTTCAAAACAAAAAACAGAAAAAAAAAACATACTTTTATCAAGTAATGCAAGGAAATTTTGAATGCGTTTATTGCATAAAGATGTAGAGCTTGATTTTCGTAGTAAGAGGACAGGTAATCTGCAAATATAAATATCGTTATTCTCTTATTTACATTATTATACCGTTTCTTTGACACGAGAATTACAGCGAAATGAAAGCACAACTTTGCCGCCAATTTTCTATGATAAAAACTGTTCAGAAATCCATAATCTAAGTTAACAGCACACACCAGGCCTACTCCTGAGTATCTGGCTAGAAATCATTTCCTCTGGCCGCGCTTCAGCCATTCGATGAGGGCCAGTCTCGTGCTTCTAAAGTTGCCTCGCTCATGCCCGAAAAGAATTCTGGGTAATTCTGCCATTCCATGACAAGGAAGACTCCCGATTCTCATTTCAGAGTTTTTTTCATAAGTGTCGGGCCACCCAGTCCTACCAGCAAAATAACGCATCGATTGAAGGTTTTAGCTTTCAAAACTTGCCCAGATTGTGTCAGTAGGTCCTGGAATTCGTCCACAGAAAGGCCAGAGAGACAACTTCACTCGTGAACCGCCATGGTACAACAGAGCATTTTAGGCCTCCCAGTCTGCATGAAACCATCTCTCGCCTCTGTCTGAGACAAGTCTAGACCAGACACGCACGCTTCTTGCGTTACGTTTATGCCTATAAAATCAATTGAAATGTCAATTGCTGGTAAAAAAAAAAAAAAAACAAAACAAATTAAGAAAACCAGCATGTTAATTTTTTTTGGTAGGCTAGGTATCGAAGAGCCAGAACGTTTGCGCATGCGCTGACGGAATGTTTGAACAAGAGAGAAAAACGCAGTACCTCCAGACACCGGCGCTGGAGCGTCGTACCAAACGAGTCATCCCGGGATTTCGGCCCGTGCGATCGCTTTTGGACGCAGTTGGCCCTTCGCTGCTTTCTGCTACCGACCTTGCCTCCCGGTACGGCATTGAGGGAGAGATATGTCGGCCCCTAAACCATATGTGACAAATCCCACGCCTACTCACAGCTCCAAACCGCCCTTGTCAATATAGCGTAACAATTAGATGGCTTATATATTCAAGTAAAAAGTCATTTTGTCTGTCATATGGTAAGCACTGGAGTCGCAGATTACAAAGTATGCGCATGCGCCCTGCTAAAGGTAACATGCTTTATTTCATCTCGAATTTCCGAATAACTACAGGAGCTAATATCTTGGAGACATTACATTTACAGCTAAAATACATAGCATATACAGATAACTACCAAATACATAATATTTAAAGATGTGTTCATTAAAAAGAAAAGCCGCTGTACAAAATGCGGCCCTGGATTCTCTTTTAAAACCAGTGCACTCATAGGTACGGATAAAATCAGGTAGCGCATTCCGCAACTTAGCTGATATGTAAGAAAAAAGAGAACTAACACCATAACTGGTTGCTCTAGGTTTATTGAGGAACAGAATGTAATTTCCGCGAAGATCATGCATAAGAAGGGGACGGGAGAGGAAACGTATTTTCCATATCAGCAGAAAAACCCTCTTTTCAAAACAAAAAACAGAAAAAAAAAACATACTTTTATCAAGTAATGCAAGGAAATTTTGAATGCGTTTATTGCATAAAGATGTAGAGCTTGATTTTCGTAGTAAGAGGACAGGTAATCTGCAAATATAAATATCGTTATTCTCTTATTTACATTATTATACCGTTTCTTTGACACGAGAATTACAGCGAAATGAAAGCACAACTTTGCCGCCAATTTTCTATGATAAAAACTGTTCAGAAATCCATAATCTAAGTTAACAGCACACACCAGGCCTACTCCTGAGTATCTGGCTAGAAATCATTTCCTCTGGCCGCGCTTCAGCCATTCGATGAGGGCCAGTCTCGTGCTTCTTAAGTTGCCTCGCTCATGCCCGAAAAGAATTCTGGGTAATTCTGCCATTCCATGACAAGGAAGACTCCCGATTCTCATTTCAGAGTTTTTTTCATAAGTGTCGGGCCACCCAGTCCTACCAGCAAAATAACGCATCGATTGAAGGTTTTAGCTTTCAAAACTTGCCCAGATTGTGTCAGTAGGTCCTGGAATTCGTCCACAGAAAGGCCAGAGAGACAACTTCACTCGTGAACCGCCATGGTACAACAGAGCATTTTAGGCCTCCCAGTCTGCATGAAACCATCTCTCGCCTCTGTCTGAGACAAGTCTAGACCAGACACGCACGCTTCTTGCGTTACGTTTATGCCTATAAAATCAATTGAAATGTCAATTGCTGGTAAAAAAAAAAAAAAAACAAAACAAATTAAGAAAACCAGCATGTTAATTTTTTTTGGTAGGCTAGGTATCGAAGAGCCAGAACGTTTGCGCATGCGCTGACGGAATGTTTGAACAAGAGAGAAAAACGCAGTACCTCCAGACACCGGCGCTGGAGCGTCGTACCAAACGAGTCATCCCGGGATTTCGGCCCGTGCGATCGCTTTTGGACGCAGTTGGCCCTTCGCTGCTTTCTGCTACCGACCTTGCCTCCCGGTACGGCATTGAGGGAGAGATATGTCGGCCCCTAAACCATATGTGACAAATCCCACGCCTACTCACAGCTCCAAACCACCCTTGTCAATATAGCGTAACAATTAGATGGCTTATATATTCAAGTAAAAAGTCATTTTGTCTGTCATATGGTAAGCACTGTAGTCGCAGATTACAAAGTATGCGCATGCGCCCTGCTAAAGGTAACATGCTTTATTTCATCTCGAATTTCCGAATAACTACAGGAGCTAATATCTTGGAGACATTACATTTACAGCTAAAATACATAGCATATACAGATAACTACCAAATACATAATATTTAAAGATGTGTTCATTAAAAAGAAAAGCCGCTGTACAAAATGCGGCCCTGGATTCTCTTTTAAAACCAGTGCACTCATAGGTACGGATAAAATCAGGTAGCGCATTCCGCAACTTAGCTGATATGTAAGAAAAAAGAGAACTAACACCATAACTGGTTGCTCTAGGTTTATTGAGGAACAGAATGTAATTTCCGCGAAGATCATGCATAAGAAGGGGACGGGAGAGGAAACGTATTTTCCATATCAGCAGAAAAACCCTCTTTTCAAAACAAAAAACAGAAAAAAAAAACATACTTTTATCAAGTAATGCAAGGAAATTTTGAATGCGTTTATTGCATAAAGATGTAGAGCTTGATTTTCGTAGTAAGAGGACAGGTAATCTGCAAATATAAATATCGTTATTCTCTTATTTACATTATTATACCGTTTCTTTGACACGAGAATTACAGCGAAATGAAAGCACAACTTTGCCGCCAATTTTCTATGATAAAAACTGTTCAGAAATCCATAATCTAAGTTAACAGCACACACCAGGCCTACTCCTGAGTATCTGGCTAGAAATCATTTCCTCTGGCCGCGCTTCAGCCATTCGATGAGGGCCAGTCTCGTGCTTCTTAAGTTGCCTCGCTCATGCCCGAAAAGAATTCTGGGTAATTCTGCCATTCCATGACAAGGAAGACTCCCGATTCTCATTTCAGAGTTTTTTTCATAAGTGTCGGGCCACCCAGTCCTACCAGCAAAATAACGCATCGATTGAAGGTTTTAGCTTTCAAAACTTGCCCAGATTGTGTCAGTAGGTCCTGGAATTCGTCCACAGAAAGGCCAGAGAGACAACTTCACTCGTGAACCGCCATGGTACAACAGAGCATTTTAGGCCTCCCAGTCTGCATGAAACCATCTCTCGCCTCTGTCTGAGACAAGTCTAGACCAGACACGCACGCTTCTTGCGTTACGTTTATGCCTATAAAATCAATTGAAATGTCAATTGCTGGTAAAAAAAAAAAAAAAACAAAACAAATTAAGAAAACCAGCATGTTAATTTTTTTTGGTAGGCTAGGTATCGAAGAGCCAGAACGTTTGCGCATGCGCTGACGGAATGTTTGAACAAGAGAGAAAAACGCAGTACCTCCAGACACCGGCGCTGGAGCGTCGTACCAAACGAGTCATCCCGGGATTTCGGCCCGTGCGATCGCTTTTGGACGCAGTTGGCCCTTCGCTGCTTTCTGCTACCGACCTTGCCTCCCGGTACGGCATTGAGGGAGAGATATGTCGGCCCCTAAACCATATGTGACAAATCCCACGCCTACTCACAGCTCCAAACCGCCCTTGTCAATATAGCGTAACAATTAGATGGCTTATATATTCAAGTAAAAAGTCATTTTGTCTGTCATATGGTAAGCACTGGAGTCGCAGATTACAAAGTATGCGCATGCGCCCTGCTAAAGGTAACATGCTTTATTTCATCTCGAATTTCCGAATAACTACAGGAGCTAATATCTTGGAGACATTACATTTACAGCTAAAATACATAGCATATACAGATAACTACCAAATACATAATATTTAAAGATGTGTTCATTAAAAAGAAAAGCCGCTGTACAAAATGCGGCCCTGGATTCTCTTTTAAAACCAGTGCACTCATAGGTACGGATAAAATCAGGTAGCGCATTCCGCAACTTAGCTGATATGTAAGAAAAAAGAGAACTAACACCATAACTGGTTGCTCTAGGTTTATTGAGGAACAGAATGTAATTTCCGCGAAGATCATGCATAAGAAGGGGACGGGAGAGGAAACGTATTTTCCATATCAGCAGAAAAACCCTCTTTTCAAAACAAAAAACAGAAAAAAAAAACATACTTTTATCAAGTAATGCAAGGAAATTTTGAATGCGTTTATTGCATAAAGATGTAGAGCTTGATTTTCGTAGTAAGAGGACAGGTAATCTGCAAATATAAATATCGTTATTCTCTTATTTACATTATTATACCGTTTCTTTGACACGAGAATTACAGCGAAATGAAAGCACAACTTTGCCGCCAATTTTCTATGATAAAAACTGTTCAGAAATCCATAATCTAAGTTAACAGCACACACCAGGCCTACTCCTGAGTATCTGGCTAGAAATCATTTCCTCTGGCCGCGCTTCAGCCATTCGATGAGGGCCAGTCTCGTGCTTCTTAAGTTGCCTCGCTCATGCCCGAAAAGAATTCTGGGTAATTCTGCCATTCCATGACAAGGAAGACTCCCGATTCTCATTTCAGAGTTTTTTTCATAAGTGTCGGGCCACCCAGTCCTACCAGCAAAATAACGCATCGATTGAAGGTTTTAGCTTTCAAAACTTGCCCAGATTGTGTCAGTAGGTCCTGGAATTCGTCCACAGAAAGGCCAGAGAGACAACTTCACTCGTGAACCGCCATGGTACAACAGAGCATTTTAGGCGTCCCAGTCTGCATGAAACCATCTCTCGCCTCTGTCTGAGACAAGTCTAGACCAGACACGCACGCTTCTTGCGTTACGTTTATGCCTATAAAATCAATTGAAATGTCAATTGCTGGTAAAAAAAAAAAAAAAACAAAACAAATTAAGAAAACCAGCATGTTAATTTTTTTTGGTAGGCTAGGTATCGAAGAGCCAGAACGTTTGTGCATGCGCTGACGGAATGTTTGAACAAGAGAGAAAAACGCAGTACCTCCAGACACCGGCGCTGGAGCGTCGTACCAAACGAGTCATCCCGGGATTTCGGCCCGTGCGATCGCTTTTGGACGCAGTTGGCCCTTCGCTGCTTTCTGCTACCGACCTTGCCTCCCGGTACGGCATTGAGGGAGAGATATGTCGGCCCCTAAACCATATGTGACAAATCCCACGCCTACTCACGGCTCCAAACCGCCCTTGTCAATATAGCGTAACAATTAGATGGCTTATATATTCAAGTAAAAAGTCATTTTGTCTGTCATATGGTAAGCACTGGAGTCGCAGATTACAAAGTATGCGCATGCGCCCTGCTAAAGGTAACATGCTTTATTTCATCTCGAATTTCCGAATAACTACAGGAGCTAATATCTTGGAGACATTACATTTACAGCTAAAATACATAGCATATACAGATAACTACCAAATACATAATATTTAAAGATGTGTTCATTAAAAAGAAAAGCCGCTGTACAAAATGCGGCCCTGGATTCTCTTTTAAAACCAGTGCACTCATAGGTACGGATAAAATCAGGTAGCGCATTCCGCAACTTAGCTGATATGTAAGAAAAAAGAGAACTAACACCATAACTGGTTGCTCTAGGTTTATTGAGGAACAGAATGTAATTTCCGCGAAGATCATGCATAAGAAGGGGACGGGAGAGGAAACGTATTTTCCATATCAGCAGAAAAACCCTCTTTTCAAAACAAAAAACAGAAAAAAAAAACATACTTTTATCAAGTAATGCAAGGAAATTTTGAATGCGTTTGTTGCATAAAGATGTAGAGCTTGATTTTCGTAGTAAGAGGACAGGTAATCTGCAAATATAAATATCGTTATTCTCTTATTTACATTATTATACCGTTTCTTTGACACGAGAATTACAGCGAAATGAAAGCACAACTTTGCCGCCAATTTTCTATGATAAAAACTGTTCAGAAATCCATAATCTAAGTTAACAGCACACACCAGGCCTACTCCTGAGTATCTGGCTAGAAATCATTTCCTCTGGCCGCGCTTCAGCCATTCGATGAGGGCCAGTCTCGTGCTTCTTAAGTTGCCTCGCTCATGCCCGAAAAGAATTCTGGGTAATTCTGCCATTCCATGACAAGGAAGACTCCCGATTCTCATTTCAGAGTTTTTTTCATAAGTGTCGGGCCACCCAGTCCTACCAGCAAAATAACGCATCGATTGAAGGTTTTAGCTTTCAAAACTTGCCCAGATTGTGTCAGTAGGTCCTGGAATTCGTCCACAGAAAGGCCAGAGAGACAACTTCACTCGTGAACCGCCATGGTACAACAGAGCATTTTAGGCGTCCCAGTCTGCATGAAACCATCTCTCGCCTCTGTCTGAGACAAGTCTAGACCAGACACGCACGCTTCTTGCGTTACGTTTATGCCTATAAAATCAATTGAAATGTCAATTGCTGGTAAAAAAAAAAAAAAAACAAAACAAATTAAGAAAACCAGCATGTTAATTTTTTTTGGTAGGCTAGGTATCGAAGAGCCAGAACGTTTGTGCATGCGCTGACGGAATGTTTGAACAAGAGAGAAAAACGCAGTACCTCCAGACACCGGCGCTGGAGCGTCGTACCAAACGAGTCATCCCGGGATTTCGGCCCGTGCGATCGCTTTTGGACGCAGTTGGCCCTTCGCTGCTTTCTGCTACCGACCTTGCCTCCCGGTACGGCATTGAGGGAGAGATATGTCGGCCCCTAAACCATATGTGACAAATCCCACGCCTACTCACAGCTCCAAACCGCCCTTGTCAATATAGCGTAACAATTAGATGGCTTATATATTCAAGTAAAAAGTCATTTTGTCTGTCATATGGTAAGCACTGGAGTCGCAGATTACAAAGTATGCGCATGCGCCCTGCTAAAGGTAACATGCTTTATTTCATCTCGAATTTCCGAATAACTACAGGAGCTAATATCTTGGAGACATTACATTTACAGCTAAAATACATAGCATATACAGATAACTACCAAATACATAATATTTAAAGATGTGTTCATTAAAAAGAAAAGCCGCTGTACAAAATGCGGCCCTGGATTCTCTTTTAAAACCAGTGCACTCATAGGTACGGATAAAATCAGGTAGCGCATTCCGCAACTTAGCTGATATGTAAGAAAAAAGAGAACTAACACCATAACTGGTTGCTCTAGGTTTATTGAGGAACAGAATGTAATTTCCGCGAAGATCATGCATAAGAAGGGGACGGGAGAGGAAACGTATTTTCCATATCAGCAGAAAAACCCTCTTTTCAAAACAAAAAACAGAAAAAAAAAACATACTTTTATCAAGTAATGCAAGGAAATTTTGAATGCGTTTATTGCATAAAGATGTAGAGCTTGATTTTCGTAGTAAGAGGACAGGTAATCTGCAAATATAAATATCGTTATTCTCTTATTTACATTATTATACCGTTTCTTTGACACGAGAATTACAGCGAAATGAAAGCACAACTTTGCCGCCAATTTTCTATGATAAAAACTGTTCAGAAATCCATAATCTAAGTTAACAGCACACACCAGGCCTACTCCTGAGTATCTGGCTAGAAATCATTTCCTCTGGCCGCGCTTCAGCCATTCGATGAGGGCCAGTCTCGTGCTTCTTAAGTTGCCTCGCTCATGCCCGAAAAGAATTCTGGGTAATTCTGCCATTCCATGACAAGGAAGACTCCCGATTCTCATTTCAGAGTTTTTTTCATAAGTGTCGGGCCACCCAGTCCTACCAGCAAAATAACGCATCGATTGAAGGTTTTAGCTTTCAAAACTTGCCCAGATTGTGTCAGTAGGTCCTGGAATTCGTCCACAGAAAGGCCAGAGAGACAACTTCACTCGTGAAGCGCCATGGTACAACAGAGCATTTTAGGCGTCCCAGTCTGCATGAAACCATCTCTCGCCTCTGTCTGAGACAAGTCTAGACCAGACACGCACGCTTCTTGCGTTACGTTTATGCCTATAAAATCTACTGAAATGTCAATTGCTGGTAAAAAAAAAAAAAAAACAAAACAAATTAAGAAAACCAGCATGTTAATTTTTTTTGGTAGGCTAGGTATCGAAGAGCCAGAACGTTTGCGCATGCGCTGACGGAATGTTTGAACAAGAGAGAAAAACGCAGTACCTCCAGACACCGGCGCTGGAGCGTCGTACCAAACGAGTCATCCCGGGATTTCGGCCCGTGCGATCGCTTTTGGACGCAGTTGGCCCTTCGCTGCTTTCTGCTACCGACCTTGCCTCCCGGTACGGCATTGAGGGAGAGATATGTCGGCCCCTAAACCATATGTGACAAATCCCACGCCTACTCACAGCTCCAAACCACCCTTGTCAATATAGCGTAACAATTAGATGGCTTATATATTCAAGTAAAAAGTCATTTTGTCTGTCATATGGTAAGCACTGTAGTCGCAGATTACAAAGTATGCGCATGCGCCCTGCTAAAGGTAACATGCTTTATTTCATCTCGAATTTCCGAATAACTACAGGAGCTAATATCTTGGAGACATTACATTTACAGCTAAAATACATAGCATATACAGATAACTACCAAATACATAATATTTAAAGATGTGTTCATTAAAAAGAAAAGCCGCTGTACAAAATGCGGCCCTTGATTCTCTTTTAAAACCAGTGCACTCATAGGTACGGATAAAATCAGGTAGCGCATTCCGCAACTTAGCTGATATGTAAGAAAAAAGAGAACTAACACCATAACTGGTTGCTCTAGGTTTATTGAGGAACAGAATGTAATTTCCGCGAAGATCATGCATAAGAAGGGGACGGGAGAGGAAACGTATTTTCCATATCAGCAGAAAAACCCTCTTTTCAAAACAAAAAACAGAAAAAAAAAACATACTTTTATCAAGTAATGCAAGGAAATTTTGAATGCGTTTATTGCATAAAGATGTAGAGCTTGATTTTCGTAGTAAGAAGACAGGTAATCTGCAAATATAAATATCGTTATTCTCTTATTTACATTATTATACCGTTTCTTTGACACGAGAATTACAGCGAAATGAAAGCACAACTTTGCCGCCAATTTTCTATGATAAAAACTGTTCAGAAATCCATAATCTAAGTTAACAGCACACACCAGGCCTACTCCTGAGTATCTGGCTAGAAATCATTTCCTCTGGCCGCGCTTCAGCCATTCGATGAGGGCCAGTCTCGTGCTTCTTAAGTTGCCTCGCTCATGCCCGAAAAGAATTCTGGGTAATTCTGCCATTCCATGACAAGGAAGACTCCCGATTCTCATTTCAGAGTTTTTTTCATAAGTGTCGGGCCACCCAGTCCTACCAGCAAAATAACGCATCGATTGAAGGTTTTAGCTTTCAAAACTTGCCCAGATTGTGTCAGTAGGTCCTGGAATTCGTCCACAGAAAGGCCAGAGAGACAACTTCACTCGTGAACCGCCATGGTACAACAGAGCATTTTAGGCCTCCCAGTCTGCATGAAACCATCTCTCGCCTCTGTCTGAGACAAGTCTAGACCAGACACGCACGCTTCTTGCGTTACGTTTATGCCTATAAAATCAATTGAAATGTCAATTGCTGGTAAAAAAAAAAAAAAACAAAACAAATTAAGAAAACCAGCATGTTAATTTTTTTTGGTAGGCTAGGTATCGAAGAGCCAGAACGTTTGCGCATGCGCTGACGGAATGTTTGAACAAGAGAGAAAAACGCAGTACCTCCAGACACCGGCGCTGGAGCGTCGTACCAAACGAGTCATCCCGGGATTTCGGCCCGTGCGATCGCTTTTGGACGCAGTTGGCCCTTCGCTGCTTTCTGCTACCGACCTTGCCTCCCGGTACGGCATTGAGGGAGAGATATGTCGGCCCCTAAACCATATGTGACAAATCCCACGCCTACTCACAGCTCCAAACCACCCTTGTCAATATAGCGTAACAATTAGATGGCTTATATATTCAAGTAAAAAGTCATTTTGTCTGTCATATGGTAAGCACTGTAGTCGCAGATTACAAAGTATGCGCATGCGCCCTGCTAAAGGTAACATGCTTTATTTCATCTCGAATTTCCGAATAACTACAGGAGCTAATATCTTGGAGACATTACATTTACAGCTAAAATACATAGCATATACAGATAACTACCAAATACATAATATTTAAAGATGTGTTCATTAAAAAGAAAAGCCGCTGTACAAAATGCGGCCCTTGATTCTCTTTTAAAACCAGTGCACTCATAGGTACGGATAAAATCAGGTAGCGCATTCCGCAACTTAGCTGATATGTAAGAAAAAAGAGAACTAACACCATAACTGGTTGCTCTAGGTTTATTGAGGAACAGAATGTAATTTCCGCGAAGATCATGCATAAGAAGGGGACGGGAGAGGAAACGTATTTTCCATATCAGCAGAAAAACCCTCTTTTCAAAACAAAAAACAGAAAAAAAAAACATACTTTTATCAAGTAATGCAAGGAAATTTTGAATGCGTTTATTGCATAAAGATGTAGAGCTTGATTTTCGTAGTAAGAGGACAGGTAATCTGCAAATATAAATATCGTTATTCTCTTATTTACATTATTATACCGTTTCTTTGACACGAGAATTACAGCGAAATGAAAGCACAACTTTGCCGCCAATTTTCTATGATAAAAACTGTTCAGAAATCCATAATCTAAGTTAACAGCACACACCAGGCCTACTCCTGAGTATCTGGCTAGAAATCATTTCCTCTGGCCGCGCTTCAGCCATTCGATGAGGGCCAGTCTCGTGCTTCTTAAGTTGCCTCGCTCATGCCCGAAAAGAATTCTGGGTAATTCTGCCATTCCATGACAAGGAAGACTCCCGATTCTCATTTCAGAGTTTTTTTCATAAGTGTCGGGCCACCCAGTCCTACCAGCAAAATAACGCATCGATTGAAGGTTTTAGCTTTCAAAACTTGCCCAGATTGTGTCAGTAGGTCCTGGAATTCGTCCACAGAAAGGCCAGAGAGACAACTTCACTCGTGAACCGCCATGGTACAACAGAGCATTTTAGGCGTCCCAGTCTGCATGAAACCATCTCTCGCCTCTGTCTGAGACAAGTCTAGACCAGACACGCACGCTTCTTGCGTTACGTTTATGCCTATAAAATCAATTGAAATGTCAATTGCTGGTAAAAAAAAAAAAAAACAAAACAAATTAAGAAAACCAGCATGTTAATTTTTTTTGGTAGGCTAGGTATCGAAGAGCCAGAACGTTTGCGCATGCGCTGACGGAATGTTTGAACAAGAGAGAAAAACGCAGTACCTCCAGACACCGGCGCTGGAGCGTCGTACCAAACGAGTCATCCCGGGATTTCGGCCCGTGCGATCGCTTTTGGACGCAGTTGGCCCTTCGCTGCTTTCTGCTACCGACCTTGCCTCCCGGTACGGCATTGAGGGAGAGATATGTCGGCCCCTAAACCATATGTGACAAATCCCACGCCTACTCACAGCTCCAAACCGCCCTTGTCAATATAGCGTAACAATTAGATGGCTTATATATTCAAGTAAAAAGTCATTTTGTCTGTCATATGGTAAGCACTGGAGTCGCAGATTACAAAGTATGCGCATGCGCCCTGCTAAAGGTAACATGCTTTATTTCATCTCGAATTTCCGAATAACTACAGGAGCTAATATCTTGGAGACATTACATTTACAGCTAAAATACATAGCATATACAGATAACTACCAAATACATAATATTTAAAGATGTGTTCATTAAAAAGAAAAGCCGCTGTACAAAATGCGGCCCTGGATTCTCTTTTAAAACCAGTGCACTCATAGGTACGGATAAAATCAGGTAGCGCATTCCGCAACTTAGCTGATATGTAAGAAAAAAGAGAACTAACACCATAACTGGTTGCTCTAGGTTTATTGAGGAACAGAATGTAATTTCCGCGAAGATCATGCATAAGAAGGGGACGGGAGAGGAAACGTATTTTCCATATCAGCAGAAAAACCCTCTTTTCAAAACAAAAAACAGAAAAAAAAAAACATACTTTTATCAAGTAATGCAAGGAAATTTTGAATGCGTTTATTGCATAAAGATGTAGAGCTTGATTTTCGTAGTAAGAGGACAGGTAATCTGCAAATATAAATATCGTTATTCTCTTATTTACATTATTATACCGTTTCTTTGACACGAGAATTACAGCGAAATGAAAGCACAACTTTGCCGCCAATTTTCTATGATAAAAACTGTTCAGAAATCCATAATCTAAGTTAACAGCACACACCAGGCCTACTCCTGAGTATCTGGCTAGAAATCATTTCCTCTGGCCGCGCTTCAGCCATTCGATGAGGGCCAGTCTCGTGCTTCTTAAGTTGCCTCGCTCATGCCCGAAAAGAATTCTGGGTAATTCTGCCATTCCATGACAAGGAAGACTCCCGATTCTCATTTCAGAGTTTTTTTCATAAGTGTCGGGCCACCCAGTCCTACCAGCAAAATAACGCATCGATTGAAGGTTTTAGCTTTCAAAACTTGCCCAGATTGTGTCAGTAGGTCCTGGAATTCGTCCACAGAAAGGCCAGAGAGACAACTTCACTCGTGAACCGCCATGGTACAACAGAGCATTTTAGGCGTCCCAGTCTGCATGAAACCATCTCTCGCCTCTGTCTGAGACAAGTCTAGACCAGACACGCACGCTTCTTGCGTTACGTTTATGCCTATAAAATCTACTGAAATGTCAATTGCTGGTAAAAAAAAAAAAACAAAACAAAACAAATTAAGAAAACCAGCATGTTAATTTTTTTTGGTAGGCTAGGTATCGAAGAGCCAGAACGTTTGCGCATGCGCTGACGGAATGTTTGAACAAGAGAGAAAAACGCAGTACCTCCAGACACCGGCGCTGGAGCGTCGTACCAAACGAGTCATCCCGGGATTTCGGCCCGTGCGATCGCTTTTGGACGCAGTTGGCCGTTCGCTGCTTTCTGCTACCGACCTTGCCTCCCGGTACGGCATTGAGGGAGAGATATGTCGGCCCCTAAACCATATGTGACAAATCCCACGCCTACTCACAGCTCCAAACCGCCCTTGTCAATATAGCGTAACAATTAGATGGCTTATATATTCAAGTAAAAAGTCATTTTGTCTGTCATATGGTAAGCACTGGAGTCGCAGATTACAAAGTATGCGCATGCGCCCTGCTAAAGGTAACATGCTTTATTTCATCTCGAATTTCCGAATAACTACAGGAGCTAATATCTTGGAGACATTACATTTACAGCTAAAATACATAGCATATACAGATAACTACCAAATACATAATATTTAAAGACGTGTTCATTAAAAAGAAAAGCCGCTGTACAAAATGCGGCCCTGGATTCTCTTTTAAAACCAGTGCACTCATAGGTACGGATAAAATCAGGTAGCGCATTCCGCAACTTAGCTGATATGTAAGAAAAAAGAGAACTAACACCATAACTGGTTGCTCTAGGTTTATTGAGGAACAGAATGTAATTTCCGCGAAGATCATGCATAAGAAGGGGACGGGAGAGGAAACGTATTTTCCATATCAGCAGAAAAACCCTCTTTTCAAAACAAAAAACAGAAAAAAAAAACATACTTTTATCAAGTAATGCAAGGAAATTTTGAATGCGTTTATTGCATAAAGATGTAGAGCTTGATTTTCGTAGTAAGAGGACAGGTAATCTGCAAATATAAATATCGTTATTCTCTTATTTACATTATTATACCGTTTCTTTGACACGAGAATTACAGCGAAATGAAAGCACAACTTTGCCGCCAATTTTCTATGATAAAAACTGTTCAGAAATCCATAATCTAAGTTAACAGCACACACCAGGCCTACTCCTGAGTATCTGGCTAGAAATCATTTCCTCTGGCCGCGCTTCAGCCATTCGATGAGGGCCAGTCTCGTGCTTCTTAAGTTGCCTCGCTCATGCCCGAAAAGAATTCTGGGTAATTCTGCCATTCCATGACAAGGAAGACTCCCGATTCTCATTTCAGAGTTTTTTTCATAAGTGTCGGGCCACCCAGTCCTACCAGCAAAATAACGCATCGATTGAAGGTTTTAGCTTTCAAAACTTGCCCAGATTGTGTCAGTAGGTCCTGGAATTCGTCCACAGAAAGGCCAGAGAGACAACTTCACTCGTGAACCGCCATGGTACAACAGAGCATTTTAGGCGTCCCAGTCTGCATGAAACCATCTCTCGCCTCTGTCTGAGACAAGTCTAGACCAGACACGCACGCTTCTTGCGTTACGTTTATGCCTATAAAATCTACTGAAATGTCAATTGCTGGTAAAAAAAAACAAAAAACAAAACAAATTAAGAAAACCAGCATGTTAATTTTTTTTGGTAGGCTAGGTATCGAAGAGCCAGAACGTTTGCGCATGCGCTGACGGAATGTTTGAACAAGAGAGAAAAACGCAGTACCTCCAGACACCGGCGCTGGAGCGTCGTACCAAACGAGTCATCCCGGGATTTCGGCCCGTGCGATCGCTTTTGGACGCAGTTGGCCCTTCGCTGCTTTCTGCTACCGACCTTGCCTCCCGGTACGGCATTGAGGGAGAGATATGTCGGCCCCTAAACCATATGTGACAAATCCCACGCCTACTCACAGCTCCAAACCACCCTTGTCAATATAGCGTAACAATTAGATGGCTTATATATTCAAGTAAAAAGTCATTTTGTCTGTCATATGGTAAGCACTGGAGTCGCAGATTACAAAGTATGCGCATGCGCCCTGCTAAAGGTAACATGCTTTATTTCATCTCGAATTTCCGAATAACTACAGGAGCTAATATCTTGGAGACATTACATTTACAGCTAAAATACATAGCATATACAGATAACTACCAAATACATAATATTTAAAGATGTGTTCATTAAAAAGAAAAGCCGCTGTACAAAATGCGGCCCTGGATTCTCTTTTAAAACCAGTGCACTCATAGGTACGGATAAAATCAGGTAGCGCATTCCGCAACTTAGCTGATATGTAAGAAAAAAGAGAACTAACACCATAACTGGTTGCTCTAGGTTTATTGAGGAACAGAATGTAATTTCCGCGAAGATCATGCATAAGAAGGGGACGGGAGAGGAAACGTATTTTCCATATCAGCAGAAAAACCCTCTTTTCAAAACAAAAAACAGAAAAAAAAAACATACTTTTATCAAGTAATGCAAGGAAATTTTGAATGCGTTTGTTGCATAAAGATGTAGAGCTTGATTTTCGTAGTAAGAGGACAGGTAATCTGCAAATATAAATATCGTTATTCTCTTATTTACATTATTATACCGTTTCTTTGACACGAGAATTACAGCGAAATGAAAGCACAACTTTGCCGCCAATTTTCTATGATAAAAACTGTTCAGAAATCCATAATCTAAGTTAACAGCACACACCAGGCCTACTCCTGAGTATCTGGCTAGAAATCATTTCCTCTGGCCGCGCTTCAGCCATTCGATGAGGGCCAGTCTCGTGCTTCTTAAGTTGCCTCGCTCATGCCCGAAAAGAATTCTGGGTAATTCTGCCATTCCATGACAAGGAAGACTCCCGATTCTCATTTCAGAGTTTTTTTCATAAGTGTCGGGCCACCCAGTCCTACCAGCAAAATAACGCATCGATTGAAGGTTTTAGCTTTCAAAACTTGCCCAGATTGTGTCAGTAGGTCCTGGAATTCGTCCACAGAAAGGCCAGAGAGACAACTTCACTCGTGAACCGCCATGGTACAACAGAGCATTTTAGGCGTCCCAGTCTGCATGAAACCATCTCTCGCCTCTGTCTGAGACAAGTCTAGACCAGACACGCACGCTTCTTGCGTTACGTTTATGCCTATAAAATCTACTGAAATGTCAATTGCTGGTAAAAAAAAAAAAAAAAAAAAACAAATTAAGAAAACCAGCATGTTAATTTTTTTTGGTAGGCTAGGTATCGAAGAGCCAGAACGTTTGCGCATGCGCTGACGGAATGTTTGAACAAGAGAGAAAAACGCAGTACCTCCAGACACCGGCGCTGGAGCGTCGTACCAAACGAGTCATCCCGGGATTTCGGCCCGTGCGATCGCTTTTGGACGCAGTTGGCCGTTCGCTGCTTTCTGCTACCGACCTTGCCTCCCGGTACGGCATTGAGGGAGAGATATGTCGGCCCCTAAACCATATGTGACAAATCCCACGCCTACTCACAGCTCCAAACCGCCCTTGTCAATATAGCGTAACAATTAGATGGCTTATATATTCAAGTAAAAAGTCATTTTGTCTGTCATATGGTAAGCACTGGAGTCGCAGATTACAAAGTATGCGCATGCGCCCTGCTAAAGGTAACATGCTTTATTTCATCTCGAATTTCCGAATAACTACAGGAGCTAATATCTTGGAGACATTACATTTACAGCTAAAATACATAGCATATACAGATAACTACCAAATACATAATATTTAAAGACGTGTTCATTAAAAAGAAAAGCCGCTGTACAAAATGCGGCCCTGGATTCTCTTTTAAAACCAGTGCACTCATAGGTACGGATAAAATCAGGTAGCGCATTCCGCAACTTAGCTGATATGTAAGAAAAAAGAGAACTAACACCATAACTGGTTGCTCTAGGTTTATTGAGGAACAGAATGTAATTTCCGCGAAGATCATGCATAAGAAGGGGACGGGAGAGGAAACGTATTTTCCATATCAGCAGAAAAACCCTCTTTTCAAAACAAAAAACAGAAAAAAAAAACATACTTTTATCAAGTAATGCAAGGAAATTTTGAATGCGTTTATTGCATAAAGATGTAGAGCTTGATTTTCGTAGTAAGAGGACAGGTAATCTGCAAATATAAATATCGTTATTCTCTTATTTACATTATTATACCGTTTCTTTGACACGAGAATTACAGCGAAATGAAAGCACAACTTTGCCGCCAATTTTCTATGATAAAAACTGTTCAGAAATCCATAATCTAAGTTAACAGCACACACCAGGCCTACTCCTGAGTATCTGGCTAGAAATCATTTCCTCTGGCCGCGCTTCAGCCATTCGATGAGGGCCAGTCTCGTGCTTCTTAAGTTGCCTCGCTCATGCCCGAAAAGAATTCTGGGTAATTCTGCCATTCCATGACAAGGAAGACTCCCGATTCTCATTTCAGAGTTTTTTTCATAAGTGTCGGGCCACCCAGTCCTACCAGCAAAATAACGCATCGATTGAAGGTTTTAGCTTTCAAAACTTGCCCAGATTGTGTCAGTAGGTCCTGGAATTCGTCCACAGAAAGGCCAGAGAGACAACTTCACTCGTGAACCGCCATGGTACAACAGAGCATTTTAGGCGTCCCAGTCTGCATGAAACCATCTCTCGCCTCTGTCTGAGACAAGTCTAGACCAGACACGCACGCTTCTTGCGTTACGTTTATGCCTATAAAATCAATTGAAATGTCAATTGCTGGTAAAAAAAAAAAAAAAACAAAACAAATTAAGAAAACCAGCATGTTAATTTTTTTTGGTAGGCTAGGTATCGAAGAGCCAGAACGTTTGCGCATGCGCTGACGGAATGTTTGAACAAGAGAGAAAAACGCAGTACCTCCAGACACCGGCGCTGGAGCGTCGTACCAAACGAGTCATCCCGGGATTTCGGCCCGTGCGATCGCTTTTGGACGCAGTTGGCCCTTCGCTGCTTTCTGCTACCGACCTTGCCTCCCGGTACGGCATTGAGGGAGAGATATGTCGGCCCCTAAACCATATGTGACAAATCCCACGCCTACTCACAGCTCCAAACCGCCCTTGTCAATATAGCGTAACAATTAGATGGCTTATATATTCAAGTAAAAAGTCATTTTGTCTGTCATATGGTAAGCACTGGAGTCGCAGATTACAAAGTATGCGCATGCGCCCTGCTAAAGGTAACATGCTTTATTTCATCTCGAATTTCCGAATAACTACAGGAGCTAATATCTTGGAGACATTACATTTACAGCTAAAATACATAGCATATACAGATAACTACCAAATACATAATATTTAAAGATGTGTTCATTAAAAAGAAAAGCCGCTGTACAAAATGCGGCCCTGGATTCTCTTTTAAAACCAGTGCACTCATAGGTACGGATAAAATCAGGTAGCGCATTCCGCAACTTAGCTGATATGTAAGAAAAAAGAGAACTAACACCATAACTGGTTGCTCTAGGTTTATTGAGGAACAGAATGTAATTTCCGCGAAGATCATGCATAAGAAGGGGACGGGAGAGGAAACGTATTTTCCATATCAGCAGAAAAACCCTCTTTTCAAAACAAAAAACAGAAAAAAAAAACATACTTTTATCAAGTAATGCAAGGAAATTTTGAATGCGTTTATTGCATAAAGATGTAGAGCTTGATTTTCGTAGTAAGAGGACAGGTAATCTGCAAATATAAATATCGTTATTCTCTTATTTACATTATTATACCGTTTCTTTGACACGAGAATTACAGCGAAATGAAAGCACAACTTTGCCGCCAATTTTCTATGATAAAAACTGTTCAGAAATCCATAATCTAAGTTAACAGCACACACCAGGCCTACTCCTGAGTATCTGGCTAGAAATCATTTCCTCTGGCCGCGCTTCAGCCATTCGATGAGGGCCAGTCTCGTGCTTCTTAAGTTGCCTCGCTCATGCCCGAAAAGAATTCTGGGTAATTCTGCCATTCCATGACAAGGAAGACTCCCGATTCTCATTTCAGAGTTTTTTTCATAAGTGTCGGGCCACCCAGTCCTACCAGCAAAATAACGCATCGATTGAAGGTTTTAGCTTTCAAAACTTGCCCAGATTGTGTCAGTAGGTCCTGGAATTCGTCCACAGAAAGGCCAGAGAGACAACTTCACTCGTGAACCGCCATGGTACAACAGAGCATTTTAGGCGTCCCAGTCTGCATGAAACCATCTCTCGCCTCTGTCTGAGACAAGTCTAGACCAGACACGCACGCTTCTTGCGTTACGTTTATGCCTATAAAATCTACTGAAATGTCAATTGCTGGTAAAAAAAAAAAAAAAAAAAACAAATTAAGAAAACCAGCATGTTAATTTTTTTTGGTAGGCTAGGTATCGAAGAGCCAGAACGTTTGCGCATGCGCTGACGGAATGTTTGAACAAGAGAGAAAAACGCAGTACCTCCAGACACCGGCGCTGGAGCGTCGTACCAAACGAGTCATCCCGGGATTTCGGCCCGTGCGATCGCTTTTGGACGCAGTTGGCCGTTCGCTGCTTTCTGCTACCGACCTTGCCTCCCGGTACGGCATTGAGGGAGAGATATGTCGGCCCCTAAACCATATGTGACAAATCCCACGCCTACTCACAGCTCCAAACCGCCCTTGTCAATATAGCGTAACAATTAGATGGCTTATATATTCAAGTAAAAAGTCATTTTGTCTGTCATATGGTAAGCACTGGAGTCGCAGATTACAAAGTATGCGCATGCGCCCTGCTAAAGGTAACATGCTTTATTTCATCTCGAATTTCCGAATAACTACAGGAGCTAATATCTTGGAGACATTACATTTACAGCTAAAATACATAGCATATACAGATAACTACCAAATACATAATATTTAAAGATGTGTTCATTAAAAAGAAAAGCCGCTGTACAAAATGCGGCCCTGGATTCTCTTTTAAAACCAGTGCACTCATAGGTACGGATAAAATCAGGTAGCGCATTCCGCAACTTAGCTGATATGTAAGAAAAAAGAGAACTAACACCATAACTGGTTGCTCTAGGTTTATTGAGGAACAGAATGTAATTTCCGCGAAGATCATGCATATGAAGGGGACGGGAGAGGAAACGTATTTTCCATATCAGCAGAAAAACCCTCTTTTCAAAACAAAAAACAGAAAAAAAAAACATACTTTTATCAAGTAATGCAAGGAAATTTTGAATGCGTTTATTGCATAAAGATGTAGAGCTTGATTTTCGTAGTAAGAGGACAGGTAATCTGCAAATATAAATATCGTTATTCTCTTACTTACATTATTATACCGTTTCTTTGACACGAGAATTACAGCGAAATGAAAGCACAACTTTGCCGCCAATTTTCTATGATAAAAACTGTTTAGAAATCCATAATCTAAGTTAACAGCACACACCAGGCCTACTCCTGAGTATCTGGCTAGAAATCATTTCCTCTGGCCGCGCTTCAGCCATTCGATGAGGGCCAGTCTCGTGCTTCTTAAGTTGCCTCGCTCATGCCCGAAAAGAATTCTGGGTAATTCTGCCATTCCATGACAAGGAAGACTCCCGATTCTCATTTCAGAGTTTTTTTCATAAGTGTCGGGCCACCCAGTCCTACCAGCAAAATAACGCATCGATTGAAGGTTTTAGCTTTCAAAACTTGCCCAGATTGTGTCAGTAGGTCCTGGAATTCGTCCACAGAAAGGCCAGAGAGACAACTTCACTCGTGAACCGCCATGGTACAACAGAGCATTTTAGGCGTCCCAGTCTGCATGAAACCATCTCTCGCCTCTGTCTGAGACAAGTCTAGACCAGACACGCACGCTTCTTGCGTTACGTTTATGCCTATAAAATCAATTGAAATGTCAATTGCTGGTAAAAAAAAAAAAAAAACAAAACAAATTAAGAAAACCAGCATGTTAATTTTTTTTGGTAGGCTAGGTATCGAAGAGCCAGAACGTTTGCGCATGCGCTGACGGAATGTTTGAACAAGAGAGAAAAACGCAGTACCTCCAGACACCGGCGCTGGAGCGTCGTACCAAACGAGTCATCCCGGGATTTCGGCCCGTGCGATCGCTTTTGGACGCAGTTGGCCCTTCGCTGCTTTCTGCTACCGACCTTGCCTCCCGGTACGGCATTGAGGGAGAGATATGTCGGCCCCTAAACCATATGTGACAAATCCCACGCCTACTCACAGCTCCAAACCGCCCTTGTCAATATAGCGTAACAATTAGATGGCTTATATATTCAAGTAAAAAGTCATTTTGTCTGTCATATGGTAAGCACTGGAGTCGCAGATTACAAAGTATGCGCATGCGCCCTGCTAAAGGTAACATGCTTTATTTCATCTCGAATTTCCGAATAACTACAGGAGCTAATATCTTGGAGACATTACATTTACAGCTAAAATACATAGCATATACAGATAACTACCAAATACATAATATTTAAAGATGTGTTCATTAAAAAGAAAAGCCGCTGTACAAAATGCGGCCCTGGATTCTCTTTTAAAACCAGTGCACTCATAGGTACGGATAAAATCAGGTAGCGCATTCCGCAACTTAGCTGATATGTAAGAAAAAAGAGAACTAACACCATAACTGGTTGCTCTAGGTTTATTGAGGAACAGAATGTAATTTCCGCGAAGATCATGCATAAGAAGGGGACGGGAGAGGAAACGTATTTTCCATATCAGCAGAAAAACCCTCTTTTCAAAACAAAAAACAGAAAAAAAAAACATACTTTTATCAAGTAATGCAAGGAAATTTTGAATGCGTTTATTGCATAAAGATGTAGAGCTTGATTTTCGTAGTAAGAGGACAGGTAATCTGCAAATATAAATATCGTTATTCTCTTATTTACATTATTATACCGTTTCTTTGACACGAGAATTACAGCGAAATGAAAGCACAACTTTGCCGCCAATTTTCTATGATAAAAACTGTTCAGAAATCCATAATCTAAGTTAACAGCACACACCAGGCCTACTCCTGAGTATCTGGCTAGAAATCATTTCCTCTGGCCGCGCTTCAGCCATTCGATGAGGGCCAGTCTCGTGCTTCTTAAGTTGCCTCGCTCATGCCCGAAAAGAATTCTGGGTAATTCTGCCATTCCATGACAAGGAAGACTCCCGATTCTCATTTCAGAGTTTTTTTCATAAGTGTCGGGCCACCCAGTCCTACCAGCAAAATAACGCATCGATTGAAGGTTTTAGCTTTCAAAACTTGCCCAGATTGTGTCAGTAGGTCCTGGAATTCGTCCACAGAAAGGCCAGAGAGACAACTTCACTCGTGAACCGCCATGGTACAACAGAGCATTTTAGGCGTCCCAGTCTGCATGAAACCATCTCTCGCCTCTGTCTGAGACAAGTCTAGACCAGACACGCACGCTTCTTGCGTTACGTTTATGCCTATAAAATCTACTGAAATGTCAATTGCTGGTAAAAAAAAAAAAAAAAAAAACAAATTAAGAAAACCAGCATGTTAATTTTTTTTGGTAGGCTAGGTATCGAAGAGCCAGAACGTTTGCGCATGCGCTGACGGAATGTTTGAACAAGAGAGAAAAACGCAGTACCTCCAGACACCGGCGCTGGAGCGTCGTACCAAACGAGTCATCCCGGGATTTCGGCCCGTGCGATCGCTTTTGGACGCAGTTGGCCCTTCGCTGCTTTCTGCTACCGACCTTGCCTCCCGGTACGGCATTGAGGGAGAGATATGTCGGCCCCTAAACCATATGTGACAAATCCCACGCCTACTCACAGCTCCAAACCGCCCTTGTCAATATAGCGTAACAATTAGATGGCTTATATATTCAAGTAAAAAGTCATTTTGTCTGTCATATGGTAAGCACTGGAGTCGCAGATTACAAAGTATGCGCATGCGCCCTGCTAAAGGTAACATGCTTTATTTCATCTCGAATTTCCGAATAACTACAGGAGCTAATATCTTGGAGACATTACATTTACAGCTAAAATACATAGCATATACAGATAACTACCAAATACATAATATTTAAAGATGTGTTCATTAAAAAGAAAAGCCGCTGTACAAAATGCGGCCCTGGATTCTCTTTTAAAACCAGTGCACTCATAGGTACGGATAAAATCAGGTAGCGCATTCCGCAACTTAGCTGATATGTAAGAAAAAAGAGAACTAACACCATAACTGGTTGCTCTAGGTTTATTGAGGAACAGAATGTAATTTCCGCGAAGATCATGCATAAGAAGGGGACGGGAGAGGAAACGTATTTTCCATATCAGCAGAAAAACCCTCTTTTCAAAACAAAAAACAGAAAAAAAAAACATACTTTTATCAAGTAATGCAAGGAAATTTTGAATGCGTTTATTGCATAAAGATGTAGAGCTTGATTTTCGTAGTAAGAGGACAGGTAATCTGCAAATATAAATATCGTTATTCTCTTACTTACATTATTATACCGTTTCTTTGACACGAGAATTACAGCGAAATGAAAGCACAACTTTGCCGCCAATTTTCTATGATAAAAACTGTTCAGAAATCCATAATCTAAGTTAACAGCACACACCAGGCCTACTCCTGAGTATCTGGCTAGAAATCATTTCCTCTGGCCGCGCTTCAGCCATTCGATGAGGGCCAGTCTCGTGCTTCTTAAGTTGCCTCGCTCATGCCCGAAAAGAATTCTGGGTAATTCTGCCATTCCATGACAAGGAAGACTCCCGATTCTCATTTCAGAGTTTTTTTCATAAGTGTCGGGCCACCCAGTCCTACCAGCAAAATAACGCATCGATTGAAGGTTTTAGCTTTCAAAACTTGCCCAGATTGTGTCAGTAGGTCCTGGAATTCGTCCACAGAAAGGCCAGAGAGACAACTTCACTCGTGAACCGCCATGGTACAACAGAGCATTTTAGGCGTCCCAGTCTGCATGAAACCATCTCTCGCCTCTGTCTGAGACAAGTCTAGACCAGACACGCACGCTTCTTGCGTTACGTTTATGCCTATAAAATCTACTGAAATGTCAATTGCTGGTAAAAAAAAAAAAAAAAAAAAAACAAATTAAGAAAACCAGCATGTTAGTTTTTTTTGGTAGGCTAGGTATCGAAGAGCCAGAACGTTTGCGCATGCGCTGACGGAATGTTTGAACAAGAGAGAAAAACGCAGTACCTCCAGACACCGGCGCTGGAGCGTCGTACCAAACGAGTCATCCCGGGATTTCGGCCCGTGCGATCGCTTTTGGACGCAGTTGGCCCTTCGCTGCTTTCTGCTACCGACCTTGCCTCCCGGTACGGCATTGAGGGAGAGATATGTCGGCCCCTAAACCATATGTGACAAATCCCACGCCTACTC
Organism: Montipora capitata; assembly: GCA_949126865.1. Lineage (NCBI taxonomy): Eukaryota > Metazoa > Cnidaria > Anthozoa > Scleractinia > Acroporidae > Montipora > Montipora capitata. The sequence continues at coordinate 42,822,035 of OX421451.1, forward strand.
ACAGCTCCAAACCGCCCTTGTCAATATAGCGTAACAATTAGATGGCTTATATATTCAAGTAAAAAGTCATTTTGTCTGTCATATGGTAAGCACTGGAGTCGCAGATTACAAAGTATGCGCATGCGCCCTGCTAAAGGTAACATGCTTTATTTCATCTCGAATTTCCGAATAACTACAGGAGCTAATATCTTGGAGACATTACATTTACAGCTAAATTACATAGCATATACAGATAACTACCAAATACATAATATTTAAAGATGTGTTCATTAAAAAGAAAAGCCGCTGTACAAAATGCGGCCCTGGATTCTCTTTTAAAACCAGTGCACTCATAGGTACGGATAAAATCAGGTAGCGCATTCCGCAACTTAGCTGATATGTAAGAAAAAAGAGAACTAACACCATAACTGGTTGCTCTAGGTTTATTGAGGAACAGAATGTAATTTCCGCGAAGATCATGCATAAGAAGGGGACGGGAGAGGAAACGTATTTTCCATATCAGCAGAAAAACCCTCTTTTCAAAACAAAAAACAGAAAAAAAAAACATACTTTTATCAAGTAATGCAAGGAAATTTTGAATGCGTTTATTGCATAAAGATGTAGAGCTTGATTTTCGTAGTAAGAGGACAGGTAATCTGCAAATATAAATATCGTTATTCTCTTATTTACATTATTATACCGTTTCTTTGACACGAGAATTACAGCGAAATGAAAGCACAACTTTGCCGCCAATTTTCTATGATAAAAACTGTTCAGAAATCCATAATCTAAGTTAACAGCACACACCAGGCCTACTCCTGAGTATCTGGCTAGAAATCATTTCCTCTGGCCGCGCTTCAGCCATTCGATGAGGGCCAGTCTCGTGCTTCTTAAGTTGCCTCGCTCATGCCCGAAAAGAATTCTGGGTAATTCTGCCATTCCATGACAAGGAAGACTCCCGATTCTCATTTCAGAGTTTTTTTCATAAGTGTCGGGCCACCCAGTCCTACCAGCAAAATAACGCATCGATTGAAGGTTTTAGCTTTCAAAACTTGCCCAGATTGTGTCAGTAGGTCCTGCAATTCGTCCACAGAAAGGCCAGAGAGACAACTTCACTCGTGAACCGCCATGGTACAACAGAGCATTTTAGGCGTCCCAGTCTGCATGAAACCATCTCTCGCCTCTGTCTGAGACAAGTCTAGACCAGACACGCACGCTTCTTGCGTTACGTTTATGCCTATAAAATCTACTGAAATGTCAATTGCTGGTAAAAAAAAAAAAAAAAAAAAAACAAATTAAGAAAACCAGCATGTTAATTTTTTTTGGTAGGCTAGGTATCGAAGAGCCAGAACGTTTGCGCATGCGCTGACGGAATGTTTGAACAAGAGAGAAAAACGCAGTACCTCCAGACACCGGCGCTGGAGCGTCGTACCAAACGAGTCATCCCGGGATTTCGGCCCGTGCGATCGCTTTTGGACGCAGTTGGCCGTTCGCTGCTTTCTGCTACCGACCTTGCCTCCCGGTACGGCATTGAGGGAGAGATATGTCGGCCCCTAAACCATATGTGACAAATCCCACGCCTACTCACAGCTCCAAACCGCCCTTGTCAATATAGCGTAACAATTAGATGGCTTATATATTCAAGTAAAAAGTCATTTTGTCTGTCATATGGTAAGCACTGGAGTCGCAGATTACAAAGTATGCGCATGCGCCCTGCTAAAGGTAACATGCTTTATTTCATCTCGAATTTCCGAATAACTACAGGAGCTAATATCTTGGAGACATTACATTTACAGCTAAAATACATAGCATATACAGATAACTACCAAATACATAATATTTAAAGATGTGTTCATTAAAAAGAAAAGCCGCTGTACAAAATGCGGCCCTGGATTCTCTTTTAAAACCAGTGCACTCATAGGTACGGATAAAATCAGGTAGCGCATTCCGCAACTTAGCTGATATGTAAGAAAAAAGAGAACTAACACCATAACTGGTTGCTCTAGGTTTATTGAGGAACAGAATGTAATTTCCGCGAAGATCATGCATAAGAAGGGGACGGGAGAGGAAACGTATTTTCCATATCAGCAGAAAAACCCTCTTTTCAAAACAAAAAACAGAAAAAAAAAACATACTTTTATCAAGTAATGCAAGGAAATTTTGAATGCGTTTATTGCATAAAGATGTAGAGCTTGATTTTCGTAGTAAGAGGACAGGTAATCTGCAAATATAAATATCGTTATTCTCTTACTTACATTATTATACCGTTTCTTTGACACGAGAATTACAGCGAAATGAAAGCACAACTTTGCCGCCAATTTTCTATGATAAAAACTGTTCAGAAATCCATAATCTAAGTTAACAGCACACACCAGGCCTACTCCTGAGTATCTGGCTAGAAATCATTTCCTCTGGCCGCGCTTCAGCCATTCGATGAGGGCCAGTCTCGTGCTTCTTAAGTTGCCTCGCTCATGCCCGAAAAGAATTCTGGGTAATTCTGCCATTCCATGACAAGGAAGACTCCCGATTCTCATTTCAGAGTTTTTTTCATAAGTGTCGGGCCACCCAGTCCTACCAGCAAAATAACGCATCGATTGAAGGTTTTAGCTTTCAAAACTTGCCCAGATTGTGTCAGTAGGTCCTGGAATTCGTCCACAGAAAGGCCAGAGAGACAACTTCACTCGTGAACCGCCATGGTACAACAGAGCATTTTAGGCGTCCCAGTCTGCATGAAACCATCTCTCGCCTCTGTCTGAGACAAGTCTAGACCAGACACGCACGCTTCTTGCGTTACGTTTATGCCTATAAAATCTACTGAAATGTCAATTGCTGGTAAAAAAAAAAAAACAACAAAACAAATTAAGAAAACCAGCATGTTAATTTTTTTTGGTAGGCTAGGTATCGAAGAGCCAGAACGTTTGCGCATGCGCTGACGGAATGTTTGAACAAGAGAGAAAAACGCAGTACCTCCAGACACCGGCGCTGGAGCGTCGTACCAAACGAGTCATCCCGGGATTTCGGCCCGTGCGATCGCTTTTGGACGCAGTTGGCCCTTCGCTGCTTTCTGCTACCGACCTTGCCTCCCGGTACGGCATTGAGGGAGAGATATGTCGGCCCCTAAACCATATGTGACAAATCCCACGCCTACTCACAGCTCCAAACCGCCCTTGTCAATATAGCGTAACAATTAGATGGCTTATATATTCAAGTAAAAAGTCATTTTGTCTGTCATATGGTAAGCACTGGAGTCGCAGATTACAAAGTATGCGCATGCGCCCTGCTAAAGGTAACATGCTTTATTTCATCTCGAATTTCCGAATAACTACAGGAGCTAATATCTTGGAGACATTACATTTACAGCTAAAATACATAGCATATACAGATAACTACCAAATACATAATATTTAAAGATGTGTTCATTAAAAAGAAAAGCCGCTGTACAAAATGCGGCCCTGGATTCTCTTTTAAAACCAGTGCACTCATAGGTACGGATAAAATCAGGTAGCGCATTCCGCAACTTAGCTGATATGTAAGAAAAAAGAGAACTAACACCATAACTGGTTGCTCTAGGTTTATTGAGGAACAGAATGTAATTTCCGCGAAGATCATGCATAAGAAGGGGACGGGAGAGGAAACGTATTTTCCATATCAGCAGAAAAACCCTCTTTTCAAAACAAAAAACAGAAAAAAAAAACATACTTTTATCAAGTAATGCAAGGAAATTTTGAATGCGTTTATTGCATAAAGATGTAGAGCTTGATTTTCGTAGTAAGAGGACAGGTAATCTGCAAATATAAATATCGTTATTCTCTTACTTACATTATTATACCGTTTCTTTGACACGAGAATTACAGCGAAATGAAAGCACAACTTTGCCGCCAATTTTCTATGATAAAAACTGTTCAGAAATCCATAATCTAAGTTAACAGCACACACCAGGCCTACTCCTGAGTATCTGGCTAGAAATCATTTCCTCTGGCCGCGCTTCAGCCATTCGATGAGGGCCAGTCTCGTGCTTCTTAAGTTGCCTCGCTCATGCCCGAAAAGAATTCTGGGTAATTCTGCCATTCCATGACAAGGAAGACTCCCGATTCTCATTTCAGAGTTTTTTTCATAAGTGTCGGGCCACCCAGTCCTACCAGCAAAATAACGCATCGATTGAAGGTTTTAGCTTTCAAAACTTGCCCAGATTGTGTCAGTAGGTCCTGGAATTCGTCCACAGAAAGGCCAGAGAGACAACTTCACTCGTGAACCGCCATGGTACAACAGAGCATTTTAGGCGTCCCAGTCTGCATGAAACCATCTCTCGCCTCTGTCTGAGACAAGTCTAGACCAGACACGCACGCTTCTTGCGTTACGTTTATGCCTATAAAATCTACTGAAATGTCAATTGCTGGTAAAAAAAAAAAAACAAAACAAAACAAATTAAGAAAACCAGCATGTTAATTTTTTTTGGTAGGCTAGGTATCGAAGAGCCAGAACGTTTGCGCATGCGCTGACGGAATGTTTGAACAAGAGAGAAAAACGCAGTACCTCCAGACACCGGCGCTGGAGCGTCGTACCAAACGAGTCATCCCGGGATTTCGGCCCGTGCGATCGCTTTTGGACGCAGTTGGCCCTTCGCTGCTTTCTGCTACCGACCTTGCCTCCCGGTACGGCATTGAGGGAGAGATATGTCGGCCCCTAAACCATATGTGACAAATCCCACGCCTACTCACAGCTCCAAACCGCCCTTGTCAATATAGCGTAACAATTAGATGGCTTATATATTCAAGTAAAAAGTCATTTTGTCTGTCATATGGTAAGCACTGGAGTCGCAGATTACAAAGTATGCGCATGCGCCCTGCTAAAGGTAACATGCTTTATTTCATCTCGAATTTCCGAATAACTACAGGAGCTAATATCTTGGAGACATTACATTTACAGCTAAAATACATAGCATATACAGATAACTACCAAATACATAATATTTAAAGATGTGTTCATTAAAAAGAAAAGCCGCTGTACAAAATGCGGCCCTGGATTCTCTTTTAAAACCAGTGCACTCATAGGTACGGATAAAATCAGGTAGCGCATTCCGCAACTTAGCTGATATGTAAGAAAAAAGAGAACTAACACCATAACTGGTTGCTCTAGGTTTATTGAGGAACAGAATGTAATTTCCGCGAAGATCATGCATAAGAAGGGGACGGGAGAGGAAACGTATTTTCCATATCAGCAGAAAAACCCTCTTTTCAAAACAAAAAACAGAAAAAAAAAACATACTTTTATCAAGTAATGCAAGGAAATTTTGAATGCGTTTATTGCATAAAGATGTAGAGCTTGATTTTCGTAGTAAGAGGACAGGTAATCTGCAAATATAAATATCGTTATTCTCTTACTTACATTATTATACCGTTTCTTTGACACGAGAATTACAGCGAAATGAAAGCACAACTTTGCCGCCAATTTTCTATGATAAAAACTGTTCAGAAATCCATAATCTAAGTTAACAGCACACACCAGGCCTACTCCTGAGTATCTGGCTAGAAATCATTTCCTCTGGCCGCGCTTCAGCCATTCGATGAGGGCCAGTCTCGTGCTTCTTAAGTTGCCTCGCTCATGCCCGAAAAGAATTCTGGGTAATTCTGCCATTCCATGACAAGGAAGACTCCCGATTCTCATTTCAGAGTTTTTTTCATAAGTGTCGGGCCACCCAGTCCTACCAGCAAAATAACGCATCGATTGAAGGTTTTAGCTTTCAAAACTTGCCCAGATTGTGTCAGTAGGTCCTGGAATTCGTCCACAGAAAGGCCAGAGAGACAACTTCACTCGTGAACCGCCATGGTACAACAGAGCATTTTAGGCGTCCCAGTCTGCATGAAACCATCTCTCGCCTCTGTCTGAGACAAGTCTAGACCAGACACGCACGCTTCTTGCGTTACGTTTATGCCTATAAAATCTACTGAAATGTCAATTGCTGGTAAAAAAAAAAAAAAAACAAAACAAATTAAGAAAACCAGCATGTTAATTTTTTTTGGTAGGCTAGGTATCGAAGAGCCAGAACGTTTGCGCATGCGCTGACGGAATGTTTGAACAAGAGAGAAAAACGCAGTACCTCCAGACACCGGCGCTGGAGCGTCGTACCAAACGAGTCATCCCGGGATTTCGGCCCGTGCGATCGCTTTTGGACGCAGTTGGCCCTTCGCTGCTTTCTGCTACCGACCTTGCCTCCCGGTACGGCATTGAGGGAGAGATATGTCGGCCCCTAAACCATATGTGACAAATCCCACGCCTACTCACAGCTCCAAACCGCCCTTGTCAATATAGCGTAACAATTAGATGGCTTATATATTCAAGTAAAAAGTCATTTTGTCTGTCATATGGTAAGCACTGGAGTCGCAGATTACAAAGTATGCGCATGCGCCCTGCTAAAGGTAACATGCTTTATTTCATCTCGAATTTCCGAATAACTACAGGAGCTAATATCTTGGAGACATTACATTTACAGCTAAAATACATAGCATATACAGATAACTACCAAATACATAATATTTAAAGATGTGTTCATTAAAAAGAAAAGCCGCTGTACAAAATGCGGCCCTGGATTCTCTTTTAAAACCAGTGCACTCATAGGTACGGATAAAATCAGGTAGCGCATTCCGCAACTTAGCTGATATGTAAGAAAAAAGAGAACTAACACCATAACTGGTTGCTCTAGGTTTATTGAGGAACAGAATGTAATTTCCGCGAAGATCATGCATAAGAAGGGGACGGGAGAGGAAACGTATTTTCCATATCAGCAGAAAAACCCTCTTTTCAAAACAAAAAACAGAAAAAAAAAACATACTTTTATCAAGTAATGCAAGGAAATTTTGAATGCGTTTATTGCATAAAGATGTAGAGCTTGATTTTCGTAGTAAGAGGACAGGTAATCTGCAAATATAAATATCGTTATTCTCTTATTTACATTATTATACCGTTTCTTTGACACGAGAATTACAGCGAAATGAAAGCACAACTTTGCCGCCAATTTTCTATGATAAAAACTGTTCAGAAATCCATAATCTAAGTTAACAGCACACACCAGGCCTACTCCTGAGTATCTGGCTAGAAATCATTTCCTCTGGCCGCGCTTCAGCCATTCGATGAGGGCCAGTCTCGTGCTTCTTAAGTTGCCTCGCTCATGCCCGAAAAGAATTCTGGGTAATTCTGCCATTCCATGACAAGGAAGACTCCCGATTCTCATTTCAGAGTTTTTTTCATAAGTGTCGGGCCACCCAGTCCTACCAGCAAAATAACGCATCGATTGAAGGTTTTAGCTTTCAAAACTTGCCCAGATTGTGTCAGTAGGTCCTGGAATTCGTCCACAGAAAGGCCAGAGAGACAACTTCACTCGTGAACCGCCATGGTACAACAGAGCATTTTAGGCGTCCCAGTCTGCATGAAACCATCTCTCGCCTCTGTTTCTTTCAAAGGCTTGCCTTTACCCACATTCTGGCTTAATGATGCCAGCCTGGTGGCTTCTGTAGACGAAAATGGCTTGAAAAGGCATTTATAAAATGGTTACCTAGCAAGGTTTGAGCCAACTCGCTCGCTTCCTCTCGGAACACAAACGGTTGTCACGTGAGGCTTTAACATGAGCCCACATATACCGAATACAGCGTATGTTTCAATGAGATCTTCCTAGGCTCTTCATGTATCCCCCATTAAAGTGTTTTTAAATTATAATGTATTTCCACACGTATATTATAGTGTCTTTAAATAATTAGCCCTATATATCCATGTATACCCAACTTCAGCAACCCACTTATTACATCCTGCTTAAGGCCATTTGCGCGATAACGAGATTTATACTAAGGCCGCGAAGCAAGATGAAGTGTCAAATATATGACCTTGTTGTCTCATACATTTCGAACGGAGTCGTATGAATGACTTAGTTCCAAAATTACAAAAATTGGCTGTCATTGACTTTGTTCAAGTTGTGGATGGAAAATCGTTGAAATGTTTGTCAAAGTAAAAGTATCTGTGGGTATGTTTTTAAGAGCTGACGTTATATGTATTTTAGATAATTGCACGCCACTTGGGATGAAATAAAGTTTAGAGCTAACGAGTAATCCTCAACCAGCCTCTTTGTATTAAGGCTCGTGCAATTCGGGAAGACAAAGAAAGTAAAATTGTAAAAGAAGAGAGGTTTTTCTTGAATCTTCTTACAGTGAGATATTTTCGTTTCATCATATCTTGTCATAGGGATTTCATAGGGGTCACCGACTTTTCATTAACAGAATAACTTTGCTATAGCTAAGAAGTTTGCATTCACTGACGCCATATTTGTAAACATTTTACTCAGATCGCACGTTTGTTAGCGTGCGCAGTGGAGATGCGCAGAAAAGAGGCAAACGTTTTTAAAAATATTATTTTCTGGAGGACCTTTTCCTTTTTTTCTGGTTTTGGCCTCCACCACATCAGCCGCAGCCGGTTTTTAATGTGTCAATATATTGAATAATTAATTAATGAGCGAAGGAATAAATCAATTTTCTTTCAGCTAATTCACTAGTGTACCGCATTTTGAAAGCCGATTTACACTACAGAAAAAACTGAGTCCGGCGATCCCAGTTTTTTTCTGTACTGAGTGTAACTGGGCCTGAAGGCATATGTCAAGTGCGGTCTAGGAAGCGCCCGTTGCGCATATGTGCAATTAGGGACTGGGAAACAACAATACCTGAAGAATAGTGTTAGTTAAGCTGGTCGATTCAGTTGTTCTAAAAGCACATCGCCATTAGTTAGAAAAAAAAAAACAACCGATTTATCACCTAAGAAAGGCTAGCTGGCCTTTTGAAGTCTGACTTGACATTAATGTAAATTATCAACGGGTTGCAGAAAAGTTGTTAATCAAACAAAGTTGACATTAGTAAAAATTGACAAAGTGACAAAAATTTGCATCATAAAAAAGTTTAAGTAAATAACCTCTCAATGGGAAAAGTTTTTGTTATGATCATCGTAAATTCAAAGTACAAAAGCAAAGATGAGCAGGAATATAAACTTCGAGTTGCCGAAACTGCTATAAAACAGATATCGAAGAAATTAGTCGAAAACCATCAATCTTTGAGTAGTCATTGGGTTGAATTATTTTTTTCAGTAAAAACTGGACGTTTGAGCTGAAAACAAAGAACATAGGCTGCGGTTATTTATAATCTGATTCAAGCTTTTGCACATCGGAATGTGTCGCTGGGGCTGCCCTGAAAATAAGTTGGTATGTAAAGACTGTTATTTTTTCATACATCTCTCAGGTAACGACGGACTACAACACAGCACTAATGTTAATTTTCATGGCCTATTTTCCCCTTGATTTGATAAATTAAGGTCTTATCAACGTAGTTTTCTTGGTCCAAAAGTACTTTCCACTTTTAAGCTTCGCACGCGTTAGCCAGATCATTAGGGCGAAACTGGAAGCTAGGCCTTAGATAACAGTTAAGCCCTCGGTTTCCTTTTTAGAGGCATGTGTTACCGTTCTCAGTTTCATGAATATACACAAATCGTTAATTGTTCTGAATGTTTAGACGTTTGAGGGACCACTGCATTAAAATAACTGGAAGGAAAGGAAGCAAAACGTTTTTGAAAAAACAGTGTCAACTTTTGCTTCTAAGCTAGCAGCTTTTGTTTTCGCAACAAAATTTCGAGGGTGGAAGCGGAATAATTGGATCTCATCATTAGTTATTTATTATTCCTTCCATTTATTATAAATTATTGAAATTTTGTACGATGTCCATTTTTCCGTATTCGTTATTCTTTTGATTCTTTAAACAGAAACCGTAAAATTCTTTATTCCGAATGTTCGAACACTAAATATTCATTATTCATTTTCTTTCTTAAGCGGCCGGTATTCATTATTCATTATTCTGCTTCGTCCCCCGAACATTTTGGGTGCCAAACGAGGAAACGTTTTGGAAAACATACAGGGACCTTTAATTGCATGTTTATGTCCTTTATTCGTACTAGATATTCAAGTGTAAGTTCTGTGGTACGAATTACTGCAAGACTTGTGGCAGAGGAGACTTTCATGGAGTTATGACAGATAAAGCAGTGTGCAGGGTTTGTTTTCAGGTATTTTCATAAACTTAGCAAACTGCAATCTCTAAGTATATTTTTTTATGTGCATCGAAAGAATATCTCCAAAGAACCCTGTGTATATATATCTTTCTGGATAAAAATACTAAAGCTTCGTCAACGCCAAGGCGTTTTCGCACCAATCGCCCATGATAACGTCGTGAAAACGGGTAGAGAGTGAAGAGGTTTGAAAACTGAAGCAATCTTATAGAGGACAAGAAGGTGATTTCATCCGGTATGGATCTGTTTAGGAAATCATTTTCTTGGCTGATTTTAATTTTGTGGTTAGTAGTTTTTGTTGACGAACTCAACCCAAGGATGGTTCTTGAGAAACCCCCATGCTCCCTACCCACCCCACCCCCAATAACCCCGCACCCCAAACTGCTTTTAAAAGTTATTTTATTTCTCCTGAAAATAATTGGTCAAAGCAGAAAACATCATAATACTCTTTGTTTGTTCCTCCAGATTCTGAATAAGCGTTGTTTTTGTTTTCTCTTGGGACCATTGTAAGTCCCAAGAGAAACAGGAAACAATGCTTATGCAAAATGATTTTGGGGGACAAACAAAGAGTGTTATATATAGTATTTTCAGGCTCGGTCAATTCAAGGTATGGTGTAGTTATCGTTAAAGGGGCTAGGTCACGCAATTTTAGGCAATTTCAGCACTAATCGAATGGTCGTAGAATTAACTAAAATATCAAAATAACTGTTCAAAACTATAGAAGAACTCTAACAAAACACCGGGAAGCCAAGAAGGGACATGGATGGACAAAACTGGAGAGGATTGTAATGGATTGATTTCGATAAATTTGAAAAACGTCGGCCCACCTTTTTTCAAATTTATATCAGTTTATATCAAAATGTCATTTACACAGCTGGAAAATTATTCTCAGTAGTTATGTGGCCTTGATTTTGCAAATGAAAGACTCTTGCTCTGCCAATTTGACGTTTAGATCTCATAATTAACAAAATTGAACAAAATTACCTAAAATAACGTGACCTAGCCCCTTTAAGGAAAAACGGAATCTACGTTATTTTAAGGGCGCTTAATGTTAAATCGATTAAAGACATTAAAAAGGAAAGATCACGAATGACAAAACGAGAAAATATGGGCACCGCTCTAGTAAACAGTAATCTTCGATTTCTTAATTAATAAACTGACATCTCGTTTACATAGAAGCTAAACACTTGAACTGGTCTGACAAACTAAAGAAAGGGTTTCTTATGTGCAGTGGACCAATCTCCAGTTTAATAAACCTTGTGTAATCATTGTCTAAATAAAACTTCTAAAGCCGAGTGAACATTACACACACATCTACGCATATTCCTTTTTGAACAACTAATTTTAAACAGACCGATTTTTCCCCAATCAGAGCACTTGATGGCTTGTATTTGCAACTAGTGTTGCAAATTGTTAGTCCTGAAACATTTGGATTAGCACTTTCTTGCCGCGGGGAGCTTATATGTGCTTACTGTCAAGGCAGGACTAACAAGCTAATTGTCTCCAGGTTTCCTCTATCTGTTCAGATCTCAGCTGTGATTGTTGCTAGTCTCATTCCCAAAGTCTTTCGTCCCCCCTAACGCAGATGGAGCATGAGCACGGAGCTCTCTCTCTCTCTCTCTCTCTCTCTCTCTTCCCCTTAAGGGGAAACTGAAGATAAAAAAATAAGCATTTTTTACTTACACTTTTTTTCTGGCATATCCATCGTTTTTCCACCTAAAAAAATGTTTTGCCATCAGCATCGCGGCACAGAACAGAGGAGTCAACGGACATTTTTGCAGCTTATGACGTATGATATGACAAGACATGCGAGAGCGCTCCATCTATGAGCAGTGTTTCGACTGAAAAAAAACTGAAACGGTTCAACACCACCCATTTTGAAAAGAAAACAGCAAAATAACGAAAATATCCACAGCAGCACTTGTGTTTACCTTGTTTCTCTTGATTACAAAATCTCTGTTCCCCATACACCTTATTCCAAAATGGCCGCTGATTTATGCGGATACAAATTGGCCCTTGTTGCCTCGTTCAAGATAATATATTCTTTTGAATTTTAAGCTTAAGAACGAGGCATCAAGGGCTAATTTGAATAAAAACAAAAGAATATTGAAATGGAGGCCATTTTGGAATAAGGTGTATATCATACGTCACAGCACGCTCTTTAGTTTTTGAGCCCGCACTGAAAAGGCCGAAAAAGCGGGAAAAGCCTAACTTCGAACGCAATTTTCTAGCAAAAAACAAAAACAGGAAACGAGAAGAAATAACCCCACAAACTTAACTTTACTTATGTTAGGCTTTCCAAAAAAAATGTTGGAAAATTGCCGATCTTGCTGATTTTTCCCCTTTAAACTTGGCTGGGGAGATGAAAGACTCTCGAAGGGTTAAGCTTGATTGCTCAGGCTGAGTGTAGACTATTCAAGTAAGGACCAGCGACCCGGAACATAAATAAAACATAGACATTTACACGTAATCAATGCCGTTTATCCAAATCTAAAACTCCACGTTCTTTTATTATTCCTGTATTAGCCAAAATGCCAAGGAGAGAGAATTGGACAAGGGCTTCGAAAAACAGGAAAGACGGACAAAGAAACTGTTAAGACGACAACTGTGAAGTCAAAATCACCCAAGAAACAACAGAGCGGAGATAAGAAGGAAAAGACATAACTCAGGGATGAAAACGGATGTAACATTTCAACGCACGTCAACAATTTCATTGTCACGCAAACGTGTTTTTTTTTTAAAGGCACATTTGACGACACACAGTGACCAACAGCCTTTAGTCATATCTTTTAACAGTTATCAGAATATTAAGATAACTCACTCCATGCACAGGTTTCCCATGATTAGGAATTGGGTTCTCATAATGTCAAACACAACGTTCACTATAACTTATACAACTGACTAAAAAAATGGGGAAAACAAGATCATGTACAGATCTTGTAATAGTCTTAAGCTATCTTCCGTCTCTTCAGCTTGAAAAATTTTGCATGACCGCGGATTTCAACCACGAAAATCATTCGTGGACTATGGCAACCCACGAAGGCTTTAATTTGTAATCGTCTACGATGATTTTCAAACTGGAAGGGGACGAAACGGCAGCGACCTGATTTCAGTGTCTTGGGGTGGGGGGTTCACTTCTACCATGATGGTAGCAAATGGTTTAAAAATAATCACAACTTCTAAAGTGCTACTTTTTTTCTTAAGATTTTGAAAGTGTGATCGCTTAACATTTCAGTGGCAAAATTTTAAGCTTTGACCGTTATCCAAAGGCTGTTTACTTTAAGATCAAGTTTTGGATTTCATGGTCCGCCATTACTCACGTTCAAAAACTGACCGATTGGACCTGTCTGAAAGACCGAAACTCCCGTGCTGCATATTAATTCAGCCGAGTACACACGCATTGCATTCTTCAACTATTGAGTCTTTTGACGTCATTTTCTCCTCGATTCAGCTCTCTCAAGATTTAAAGTTTGTAATGGCGGACCATTAAATAGGAAGAGTACACACGCATTGCATTCTTCAACTATTGAGTCTTTTGACGTCATTTTCTCCTCGATTCAGCTCTCTCAAGATTTAAAGTTTGTAATGGCGGACCATTAAATAGGAAGATTCCAGTTAAGATAAACAGGTATATTTTTGAAAGCAAGGCTTAAAACTTGGGTCACTTAGTGTTTAGTTAACATAGTTTTGAAATCCAAAGAAAAATAAAAAAATGACTTTTTCGCCAAAAGTAGCACTTTAAAAAGACAATCCACAATCACGGGGTGTACAGAGTACAAAAGTGCAGCTTTATTTTTCACCACCATTATGTACAAATAGTTGCCCTTACAGAGGAAATACGTACTGGCTGCATTTACACGGAATCAGTGCGTGATCGCACGGATAATCAATAATTTACAGCCTTTCCTCTTTCGATCAGTAGAGCGGTATTCAATGGAGTGGTTTAAGGGGGGCTATGGCATAATTTTTTTTAAATTCCGGCGCAACAGCTCCAAAGCAATGCTACAACATTCCTAGAAATTTGGGGAAGACATTGAATAATTTCTAACTGGAAGCTGTCATCCAAAGTAAGTTCTTGGGCATTTCTTTAAGATATGGAACGAGAGTTCTAAAACTTGGGCCTTTATTGTTCAAATTGCAATCCCTTGTAGCCTTGCTATCCGTAACATCAAAATACAGTTTACAGTCTCGTTGCAGGAAAAGTCTTAACTACGCTGCGTCAGTATTTGAGGGTTTTCAGTAGTTTGCAGGCATATTTTAACATTGTACAGGGAGAACTGAAAAGTGTGACAGAGCCCCTCTAATCCCAAACCAAAGTAACCACTTTCTATCACTTCTTGCCGATCAAAACGCAAAGAAACAAAATGCAGCCAGCGGAAATCACAGGAAAACGGAAGCCAGCAAGGCTTCCAGTGATTGGCTGTGAAGGTGACGCAAGATGATTCTTATTGAAAGATAATTACCGCATAATTTTGAAAACCCCTAAAAGATGGGCAAAATGACATCACCTTCCCATCTGACAACAAACTACAAACCTCAGAACTCGGCACAAGTTAATGGTTCTCTTGTATTTTTTGACGAAACGTAACGAAAACTCGACGCACGCGAATCAGGGGTAGATTTCTGGCCAAAGTGCTCCGCAAAGATCTCCTTTTGGTCAAATTAGGCAAGACCTCTATCACCAAAAATTCTTGGATCCTTGGAAAGACCTTTTCGCCGTCACGTGATCGCAATTACCGAAAAACCACAGAGTCTGTATAAAGAACGCGCCCTTCGCGTGACTAGGCTGTGTGTTGAGGAGAAACATCGGATATTTCTCTTTAACATCATCTCGGTCGACGTTTGTGTTTCGCTTTCTTCTTTCTCTTCTTTTTCGCGACTGGCGCACCTGAAAATAATACAGAGAGCAAAAGAGATACACACACTTAATTCACCACTCCCTCTACGGTCCGTTTGCCGCTAGGAGATTCGAAATTTCTCTTCTCACACGGTTATGTAATATCCTGTATGTATTAGTCTACTTGACTGGAGATTATCCAGTTGTCTTTTGAAGATAAATCGTATGCAAATAGTGAAACCTTGAGATTCCGTTGATTGCTTGTCTCCAGTGGCAATAACGGAATAAACACACAGGATAACAGCATAAAGATTGAATAGGTTTGGCATGCAGTAAAGGCTCGGGCGCACTTGGGAACATCTCTTGTGACAATTGAATGGATGGCGCCACCTAAACAATATTCTCCTAGTTGTTTTATGTCCAATTGGCGCGAAAAGCATAAGCGCGCGGAGAATGGGGATAGACGCTGTCCCCATTCTCCGCGCGGCCTTGCCGCTGGTCAATTTTCCTCTTGCGCAAGCAATACCGTCAGCTACCCAGGCTACCCAAGATCCCACGAGTCTTACTGAGTTCCGAGGTACAGCGCTCAACCCAATAATGGGAAGGTCATGGGTTCGATCCTTGAAGAGGAGACCTGGGGTTGAGTCCGAATATGCCAAATCATTGATGTTCAATAAATCATATTCATTTATCAAATGGTCCAAAAAATTTGACCTCTTCCCCACAAAACTGTACACATTTACTAACCGGCCGGCGAGTTCTCCTCGCCTGTTGAAACGTTCGATTCTTCTTCCCAAGATAACCTATGAAACAAACGCAAACAATATCAAACTCAGGGGTGTATTTTCCGTGAGAGAAACCTACGACCCAAAAAAGACACCACCATCTCACAAATTGTTCGTTGAATCAAGCAAATTCGAGACCTGTTCACGTTCAATTTATCTCTCAGGGCTTGCAATTGCCCATCGCCATCTTCATAGCTGTCAACATCTAAAGACAAACAAACAAGATTACTAGAGTAGACTGAATTCAGTAGATGATTGAAACACAGGGCAGGATTGGTGCAGTGGTTAGGCCTTGGCGGATAGCGCTAGCACATTTTTTGGCATAATTGGAGCAAAAAAGCATAATTTTTTAAACGACCATGGCCACGGCATAATTAGCAAATTTTGGCACTTTTTGGAGCATAAATTCATAAAATTCAGTAAACATGGTGTATTTTCTACATAAATAAATTAAATTTAGGTAATATGTTCTTGCAATGCGTGTTTTAGCTACGCTAATAGTAGTATACACCTTATTCCAAAATGGCCGCTAATTTATGCACATACAAATTGGCCTTGGTGCTTCGTTCAAGATAAAATATTCTTTTGAATTTTAAGCTTAAGAACGAGGCATAAAGGGCTAATTTGAATAAAAACAAAAGAATATTTAAATGGCGCCCATTTTGGAATAAGGTGTATTGACTTTGCTCTGACATATTTAGTTACTAGGCCTCTTTTGGCGAATTCTGCGTGCGCGCTTAATCTTTTGAAGGGTCTGGTACTCTGTATTCCTATCCGGCTTCACGTGGGGATTGTGTAAGCTAGCACAACTGCCATACGACTCCAACATTGTGTCGTTATTGCGCGCCTAAATGTACAGAATCTACGTCATTTTGTGAGCATAATTTGGCAAAATTTCGAGCACTGCTAGTAGCATAATATGCCACTTTTAGGAGCACAATCCGCCAAGGCCAAGCAGTGGTGATTAACACTGTAGCCCGGGTTCCTTTCTGCACAGAATCTTCATTGGATTAGATTCAGTTGTTGATAATCTACTCTGCTCTGAGAGTTTTCTGTCGATAGTACTCCAGTTTTTCCGTATGCCTCAAAACAAATATTTCTTTACTTGTTTGATTTTCTTTCGTTTCCAGGGCCTCAAGGTTTTCAAACTGTTTGGCGTGGCTCACTAAGCGCGTTTGAGACGCGGACGGCAATCTGAAGAGAACATTTCGCGTGCCAGGACAGTGGTGTTTGCCAGATTTTTATACTAATCATCTCTGATGGAAAAAAGATACTAAATAGGAATGAAAATGTAGGTCCTGAATGGACAATATGCCCCGCTTGTCTGGTGTTTTCTCAGTTGTCCTTTCGGCTGTCGTCAACCAACCAGTTTCCCATCCTTCCCTCCCACGGGTGCATTATACATAAAAACACATTCATGGGCCTTATTCGCGCGAGCGGCCATATTGGCCATAGACAATAGATTTCGTATCCTGAGCCTCGACTTGAAATGTTTGGGAACGAGTTTCGGTGAGGCAAAACAAAAGTTTTCAATCCCTCGGGACTCAACATGGCCGCCATGTGATTCAGGCCCATTGCTACTCACCAATTACATCATCAGGTTCCAAAGCACTTCTGCTATGAAAGATAAAAGCAGAGGGGTTTGAGTATCGCTAAAGGACTTACTCAAAGCGGTGTTAACTGAATTGTAAACTGTGTAACAAGGGGTCTGGCCAAAGTGCCCCACAAAAAGCATTGTAAATTGGGTCTTTCTGCAGGTACCGGAAAGCATTGCGTTTTTAGTCACTTGGGATTAGTCTTTATTTGGAGTTATTTTGTTTTCTGTCTTTGTTTCTTTTGTTTTACGTAATTTGTGCTCCGGTACCTGCAGAAGCTGCCTGTAAATTAGTCCTCAAAAGCCCCGAGGGGAGAGGCTAATAACTTCGCTTCGCTTCACGTCACTTCACAACGCCAACCTACTGAAACAAGAGCGGTGACCTCAAGACCTACGGCGGCGACGTCAACGGACGTCAAACTCTTTCTCAATCGCTCCAATTGATTCAGCTCCTTCAAACAAGCTGAACTACGCTCCCACTCCATTCGTAGGGACGGTATTTAAAATGAAATGAAAATTAAAATTTGGCGTTGTGTTCACACGTTTCCCACAGACCTTGAACGGAACGGGGAAGAAATGCAGAAAAATTTAAAATGCACGTGCTGAGCCGGTGTTCTGTTCACTAAATGCCATTGTTTCAGTGGTGGTGTCCTTGAAAAATAACAGTGCTGCGCGAGAGGGAAGCATTTTGGTGCATTTCTTTCCCGAAAACAGCAAAACAACAACGAAAAATGACAAAAACTTTTTAAAGCTTTAAAGCTTTTTAACTCCCTAAAAGGAGGCTCGAAAGAGCGCACGTCAGCAGCATGCATCAGCTGATAAATCAAAACGGACGACCTACAGTATATATATTCCATTAATTTCCTTCCAACAAAAATGGTATCAATTCTTTAACTTGATCTTTCCAGGGAAGTTGTCATCGTCAACCTTCCCTATTTCTGGTCAAATAGAGGACACTTCAACAAATAATTAACTTAAACCTTAGCAAACAACATGATTCTTACCCGTCCGCTCGCAGCCTTCCCACTGGGGGTTCCACTTCCGAATAGCCTAAAATTTAAATGCAGCAAAGTTATGATGAAAATTCACAAAATCTACACTAACTGCTGGATATGAAAGATACAATGACTCATCATTTATTAGGAGCACTTTGCATGGAATATTTCAAAAGGAACTGCACAGAAATGACCACAACACCGG
>OX421451.1:42843015-42855515 GCA_949126865.1 Montipora capitata
GTAGTTTTAATGATGAAGCACAATAAAAATTGCATTCAAACTAATTGGAGTAAGCTTTAAAAAGAAGTTTTAATGTTCTCGTTCCCTCTCTTGCTTGTTTCACTTTTTGGGCCGTTAGTTAATATTTCTTGAAGTTGTCAAACGTGGGTCAAAGCACATTCATTAGCCATAGGCAAAATTTGGCCATACGGCTTGTTATGCAGTTTATAATCATTTAGAGAAATTAAAGATGCCTTGTCCAGAACAAGGCCATGTTAAAGTGAAGGGGTTCTTTAACATCCCATCACGACCTCGAAGTTTGGTTCGGCCAGGATTCCGCCCTACAAACCCCTGCATGGAAGCCAGATACTCAACAGAGTTTCTGTTTCAATCTCCCACCGACGCAGTACCACAGTTTCTTTATAAACTAAAATTTTGTTAGTTGTAAAACAAGTCTTGCTTTCTTTTTAAAAGAACGAAGAGATTTTCACTCATACCTTGTACACATTCTTGATGTGTGCTCTGATATCACACCACATGTCTACAACATGGAAGGAAGGAAATGATGGTTGCATGAACCACTTCAATTGTCATTTAACTTTATTTACTTAATAATTACTTTAAATAGTTATTTAATATTATCTACATTTAGCATGCACTAGCTCTTTCTTCAATACTGATTAATTTAGCTAGAGCTTTATAAATAGCTATATAAAAATAACCTCATCTTTTAATACTGCAACTGCATTGTGGTAGTGGCCAACTCAAAAGCTTTGCTCCTTTGGCTGTTACACACTTTTCCAATATAATTATAACACACATAATTCAACATGGTAAAAAAGCTAGCTTTGTCTCTATTCTCATCTTACTATCATTGTATAATATTGTAATTTGAGTATGTGTGAATAAATGAAGTTAATTGAACTTGAATGCAAACCCAGTGCAGTTTTGGAGCAAAAACCTCAAAAGTTCCTCATTCGATCAAAATCGAACTGACATCAGAAACCAGAAGGAGGAACTTTATGAGGTTTTGCCCCAAAACTCACAACTCTGCCATATGTCTAGAGGGAAGGTTGTACGCCATTTCACAAACAATCTACTGTTAAAATAACTTATTAACTTCAAATCACCTGTGAAAGAAGTGCTTTCTTCTCCTCTGAAAAAGAACAAACCCAAACAAACCACCTTGTATCATTATCGTTTAAAACTACTGGAGAGATACCCAAAGTGAGGGTTCCTACAATAATTTTGGGATAAGATACAACTGACTTCTTTAAAGTTGAAAAACCATCTAAATAGAGTTAGTGTTCCCATTGCACCGACACTAAACCTACTCTCCATAAAGAACTCTTAATTAAGTGGTTACAGAGAAGAAATGCTAATTAATCATATCACAATCTTAAAATGTACAAAAATTAAATTTCTAAACAGTAAATGGATTTATAACATACTGTACCATGGAGAATTGACTTCACGACTAGTTACTATAAAGAACACCATATAAAGACAGTTTTCTATTACAGAATTTGGGTCATTTACTGCTCTCATACGCTTGCTAGCATCACTGCTTTTTGATTGCTCTTCTTTTTCCAATCTTCAGGAATAAGATCCTCGAAAGTATAATTATATTCCATTCTTTAGTAGATTCTTCTTTAGAAAAATTGCTCATCTTTCAGGACAGTACAAAAATTCAGCAATAATTTGACGTGGAGAACCATTATTCCTGCCAATGCAATTTTCATCTGTTTGCTCTGGAATTTCATAAAACCTCAGATTGAAGCCTCTTGAATAACGCTCCGATGGCAAAAGCCGTTCGTAAAACAAATTGATCGTATAAGGGATTATTTAACATGCCCTGCTTAACCTTCTTTATCTTACAATCAATGTCATGAGTTTTTCAAAATTCTCAGTGGTTCCCAACAGTGCCTCCTAATTTCTGCACCCAATGTAAACTATGACTTGTGCAATTCAATCACACCAGAAACGCAGCACAAAAGAATTCATGTGATTTAAAAAAACTGAAAGCTCGCCATGTACACTGACTGATTTTGTATTGATCCTTCCTGATTCTTACTTTTTATTCTTTGCCTCTATACAATTTGTAACACAACACATACCATTCCCAAGAGGTTTAAAGGCAGCCACTGTCAGCCCCGTCTAAAACAAAAGAACTCACGGATTATTTTCTTTTTGAAGTGCCCATATGCTGCATGCAGGGTTTTCCTGGCTTTTGTTTACAATCAAAAGATGAACAGTGATGCAAATGCTGTAACTATTTATTTTAACGTTCAAAACTGACCAATTGGACCTCAGAGGGCTGGGTCCAGGGAAATGTGACATCAAAGGCTCACTAGCTTAAAATTTCAGCGTATGAATGCAGCTTATTATATATGCAAAACGTGAGTTTAAAAGTCTGAAAGCCCAAAACTCCCATGCTGCATATTAATTCTGCGGCATACACACGCATTGCATTCTTAAAATAGTGAGCCTTTGACGTCATTTTCTTTTCAATCCATCTCTGTCAAGAACTTAAAGTTAGTAATAGTGGACCATAAAAGAGGAAAATTCTGGTTAAAATAAACAGGTGTCTTTTTTAAATCAAGGCTTAAAACTCTGGTCGCTTAGTGTTTAGTTAACATAGTTTTAAAATCCAAAAAAAAATAAGAATTGATTTTTTGGTCACAGGGGCACTTTAACCTGTTGATTTTACAATTAGGAATTATTCTGTAGTAAAAGGTTATGATTACGAAACTGAGTGCCAACTTATTCTTTTTAAGCTCTAAACCTGTAAATCTTGGGGTTCACAATTGATTGGAAATTTGTGCCGGCTCCTCAGGAATCTGAATCACTTGGGATCTCAAACCTCATTAAGGTGCGTGATTGCAGAAAAACCATGTTGCATCTCATTCACAACACATCAAAAATTAACAGACCTCATTGTATAATGCCTTGTTCCTTTAAAAACTGAATTTTTTGTAATCCTGCACCTCAATGCCAAATCTGGAGGGATTTCAAGGAGAAATCCAGTTGGAATTCGCCTGGAAAACATCAAACTAATGAATGACGTTACCCTAACTGCTGGTAATTCCCCACTGTGAACAGAGCTTGGTGTCCCTGGACGAGGGGTACCAGCCTCACCTAAAAGGAAAAAAATCTTTATTTTACAAGGGTTAGCATAACATGCACCAGTGAACTAAAGTTACTGATAAACTTGTGGCCCTCGGTGCACAAACTTTACCCCCCTTCCTTCATCGATCCTCCATTTTACGGGTATTCAAAGCTACAGCTACACAGATCAGAGGAAAGTTGAGACAGATGTCCGTCGAATGAGACGTGGATGACTTAATGACAGTTATGCCTTGCAAAGAAAGGTTTCTTATCAAAGTAATGTGTTTTGTGCAAATACGAGTCAGCTTCAACTTTGATGGATAAAAGTTCATGCTTAAAGTGCCCCTGTGATAAAAAAAAACCACTTCCTTTTTTCCTTCAGATTTTGAAAGTGTGTTTGCTTAACACCTGACTGGCAAAATTTTGAGCTTTGATTTTTATCCAAAGGTCACTTACTTTGAGTGTAAGTTTTGGATTTCACGGTCCGCCATTACTCACGTTCAAAACTAACCGATTGGAACTCCAGGGAAACAT
Source organism: Montipora capitata (assembly GCA_949126865.1). Classification (NCBI taxonomy): domain Eukaryota; kingdom Metazoa; phylum Cnidaria; class Anthozoa; order Scleractinia; family Acroporidae; genus Montipora; species Montipora capitata. Next base: position 42,846,637 of record OX421451.1, read on the forward strand.
GACGTCAGAGGCTCACTAGCTTAAAATTTCAGCATGTGAACGCAGCTTATTATATCTGCAAAGCGTGAGTTTAAAAGTCTGAAAGCCCAAAACCCCCGTGCTGCATATTAATTTTGCAGCGTACACACGTATTGCATTCTTAAACTAGTGAGCCTTTGACGTCATTTTCTCCTCGATCCAGCTCTCTCAAGAACATAATGTTAGTAATGGCCGACCATTAAATAGGAAAATTCCAGTTAAAATAAAGAGGTGTCTTTTTGAAATCAAGGCTTAAAACGTGGGTCACTTAGTGTTTTGTTAACATAGTTTTGAAATCCAAAGAAAAATATGAATTGATTTTTTGGTCACAGGGGCACTTTAAGGGCGGTTTCCTATGGCTAGTGCTTATTAATACAAGCATATTTGTGAGCAGTTCAAAACTATGCGGAGAAAGCAGAACTTAGCAAGTGATCTCGGTATCCAAAAAGAAAATATGGGGGTAACCACGCATTTTTCAGAGATAATTAAGTTTCAATTTGGAAAAGAACACCATACATTGCTTTGCATTTTAATTAGCTTTTTACAGATATTGTTGATTGATTATCTTGAAAAATGTGTGGTTACCCCCAATTTTCGTTTTGGACTTCAATAACGGAACCAAAAGGTCGAGACAGCAGAAAGCAAATCGTGATCTTTAAGAAAGTTACGACATTTTTTAATTTCAAAGACACGTTTCCAATGTTACAAACATCATCGTCAGTTACAGAATATTTGAAAAACCGTTAGGACTATATAACAACTAGGCGAAACATGCATAATTAAATATGATTAAGTGTCTTGTCACTTAATCATATTTAATTATGCATGTTTCGCCTAGTTGTTACATAGTCCTAACAGTTTTTCAAATATTCTGTAACTGAAGATGATGTTTGTAACATCGAAACATGTCTTCGAAATTAAAAAATGTCGTAACTTTCTTGAAGATAACAACTTCAATAACACTTGCTAAGATCTGCTTTTCCCGCATATTCATTAAACCGCGCAAACATACCTTTGAATTAGTAGGCACCGTACTTAATTTTAAAAAAGCATAACTTCAAGGTCATGGGGTAAAAAACGTACAAATATTATTTTTCTTAATTCCCAAGAGCCTAAAAATCATGTTTCTCATCTTAAACTGAATTTCCATGAATTGCAATTTGTCAAATAAATTCACTGTAAAGGAGATTATATATGAAATGAATCATATATTAAACTGCGGATATGAAATCACGTAAAGCTATGATCCTTGTCAGACCATTGCACTGGAAGCATGAGGTTATGGGTTCAAACCCTGTTGAAGTTCTGAATTTTTCAGGTTTCTTAATGCAATATTACTACTGAAATTGTGTTCATAACTGCGAGGGTCATAGCTTTACTTAAAACCACTGTGGTACTTATTCTGTACTGCAATTACTCTTAAACTACAGTACTTGCCATTTCTCCTGGGAGCTTTAGCTCTTCTGGGAGAATTTCCCTATAATAATGATTAGTAAATTAATGTTACTCTGCATTAAATTCCAGGTACAAAAGTATGTAACTATAGAACTTAATTGGTGTAAAAAAATCATATCTATTATAGAACCTTCAGTTGGTTAATCTGCAATTTAGGGTACTTTCTTTACCTTACAAAGATTGAATAGCATAAAGAATTGTCTCACCCTATCTTTTTTATTCTTCTTGCCTGCAAAATGAAAGAGTTTTTTTTAGTTCTTTAGGTTGTAAATCAGAAATGACACATTTGTGTGCATGAGACTTCCCAAATTTGCCAATTAATCCATTGACCCCTGGAAGTAAGACTGACAGATTTTACTCTGTCTAACGCCGCCAGACGATTTTACCCGTCAACCTACTGCCCTGGCATCCTAGGGCATTTGAGGTGTCAATGGGTTAATAGCAGCATTTATTAATACCATGCTAGAAATGCTGACACATTTTTGCAGAATACATAAAGATTATTATTATTATTGTTATTATTATTATTATTATTATTATTATTATTAGTAGTAGTAGTAGTAGTAGTAGTAGTAGTAGTTAAAATCACCTGGCTTTCTATCTGAGTTCCACGTCCAGTCATCATCAAAGTAGTTATCATCTTCATCTTCTCCATCCATTAATTTCCCTGTAGTTGCAAGCCTAGCAAAATAATGCACTAAATCAATAGAGGAAACATAGCTGAACTAAAAAATCAGCAAAATTATACAAGGCCAAAGCCTTTCAATTATGTCCAGAAATACCCCTAATTAGGTAGATGCACGTGGATTTCAATGAGCACCACAAAGTGTCCCACAAACACTGCTCCTCCTGTAAGCATAACGAGCTGCATTTACCCTAAGCTACTATCGATCTAAGACGTCCGTGGACAAGGGCCTTTTTTCAGTCCACTTCATGGACTGTTGATTTCAGCCTGCGATTGAAAAATTCTGATCAAGTGATAACACTTTTTGTGGCTCTGCGGTTTTGAAAATACCCGGACCACGTGGCACTAGTCCTTCGTTCTTCCCACAGCCGAGAAAAGAAAAAACCTGAAGAAAAGTTTCCACCTGCTTCTTATTTCCTCGAACAAGGCTTTTCCTGGGTTACCGGTAATAGCTTTGGCTGGTTTTACTTGCCGTCAACATTGTTTCACGTTTTTTTCTCTTTGGGAAGAGCAACAGAAATTGCGTCACAAGATCAGCATTTTCAAAACTGCAGAGCCACAAAAAATGTTATCACGTGATCAGAATTTTTTAACCGCAGACTGAAATCAAAGGTTCGTGAAGTGGGCTGGAAAAAAACCCTTGTCCACAGACGTCTGAGATTGATAGTAAAAATAATGCTGGCCTTTACCCTTACCTTATTGTTGGAAATGGTAGCAAGGGCTTAGACTTACAGAGACAATTTCCGTTGGAATTTGTCAAAATTGGATGTGCATGTAATTATAAGTGACCTTCCACGGGAAAACGTACACTAACGATTGGCTGTTAAACGGCTTAAAACTAACGGACGGTTGACGGATATTCAACGGTTTTGAAGATTGGTTTAACGTTTTTTACTAACGCTCTAACGGTTTGTGCTAACGCTCTAACACTCTTTACTAACACTCTAACGGTTTGTGCCAATGCTCTAACGTTCTTTCCATCAGTTCTAACGTTCTGCCTTAGCGCTTTAACACTAAGTCTTAGTTCTAAGCTCGAAAGGCTGATTGATGACACCACAACGTAGTTAGCGATTACCGTTCATCCAACAAAGGCCATGATTTGAAGTACTAGCACCATCGTGAGCTGGCCAAAACAAATCGGATGCATATTTCAGCGAGTTTTTTGCTTTAAGAATACTACGATGTAGACATGCCACCAGAAACGATTGCGTGACTTTTAAAATACGATTCCGAAGAGGCGCGCCCATGGCGACATAACTGCTGAATGCAACGAAGTCCGGATAAAAGTGGCTAATCTCGATAAGTTTTGATCGTCGGACTCACAATGAAGCGATGCACTACTAACTTGTGAATTTCCCACCGCTTGAGATGTGTGTTGTTTGTGAAGGTATCAGCGTGGTTGTACGTCTCATCCCAGTAATGTGAGCTTCGACTTTATAACAAATACTTATTAGCATTATAAACGACCTCTGCCACAATCATCTCGGACCGTCGAGTCAACAGTATTTGGCAATTCCAAATAATTTTTACGGTCAAACAACGAGCAACGCAAACATTTATATTAAAATTAATTGCAGAAGACCCGCGCATTTTTTTGTTTGCTCTTCATCAGTGGTGTTTTCGAAACCGACGAGAAAACATTTTTTATTTTGAAGCAACCGTGCAATCTTCGTCTTTTCTTCATGACACAAAAACAGGTGCATTTGTGGACATAGTGTATCTTTTCAGTTACTGACCTTCGGCTTGCCAATCGACTGCTGTTACGCCCCATCCCCATGCACTTTTCCAAATGAGGAGCAAACCTGTTGGCCGCTAGGTTTCTTTGACAATTTGGACAAATACACTCCACTTGTTTCTTTAAAGGTACTTGACCAAATACGTCCAACCCTTCACACTCTACTACCTCTGAAAAGTCAAACAAAATGCTGATAAAATAACTAAGTAAAAAAGCAGCATTTTCCTTCATTTGCCTTACTCTTTTTGAGAGATATTTTATAAAAGCAATAGAGGACTTCTAAACACTCAGGGAATCGAGGGAATTCTTGACAGTTATGCAAACCAGAGACACTTTCAAGGACTTGCGTAACCGTCTTGAATTCTCCCAACTCCCCCTCGTGTTTAGATGAGGTTATGTAAACAGGGGAAAAGTCCTCTGTTGCTTAATTATAGCACTTTTTAAAGAATGTCAAACTTTCATACTTCTTAATTTAAAATTAATATCAATGAGCATTCATGGAAGGAAAGTACGTCGAAAATGGGTTAAGACCATTAATTTTCATTCTGGGTCATTCTCCATGCAAAAACCTGCTATACTTTTTCTTTGTTTTGTAGGCAAGTGTTATGGTTAGGTTGTTTCAAGTTTTTTCTCTATTTTGTTTCCTTTATGTTACATCAAGAGATCCACAAGTTTCAAAGGCTATTACACCAAGGATGGGCATTTCATTCTTCCCACTACCTTCCCTATCAACATGACTTTGGTTTAAAGGAGCTGTTTACAGTCAAATTCAACATTTGTTTAAAGTTTTAAATAATTTGTTATCCTTTGAAACTTGCATTAAGCAAATTTGCTGTAATATTACTTCGAGCATCTGTTTTCTTATATACAGTACTTAACCCATTGACTCCCAGGGGTTCCCCATTGATGAGTAAAATCGTCTGGCGTTAGACAGAGTAAAATACTAAGTCTGGCCGGTTTTGGCCGGTTTGGATGCCAATGGGTTAAATTAATGGGGACATAGTTTTTCAGTGAGTTATTAATTAGCACCAGTCTGAGAGCATGTACTTGTTTCTTTGGAGTTTCCTTTGCAGACTACTCGCTATTTATTAATTAGCACCAGTCTGAGAGCATGTACTTGTTTCTTTGGAGTTTCCTTTGCAGACTACTCGCTATTTAAAACAGCTCTGACAGTTATATGATCATAATATAAAAGAGTTTTAAGACACTTTGAAACTCACCAAATTGTTTCCTCCTTCATCAGCAAATTTACATAAGGAATAAAATAAAAAAAACACTGCTTAACTAATAACTTTCAGTGCCAATGACGAGGCTACAACATGCATGACTCCTAGCTACTATTAGAGCGAGCCCCCACAACTGCTTGCTTCTACACAACATGATTCCTAGTACCCACTAATTTGATTCTCACACAACAATTTGAAATCTGAGTGAAAGCCCTGGGAGATGGCTAGGAACTCCAGTTTTCCCCTCTTATTAAAAATCTTCACTTGATTTGATCAACTTTGATTTCATTAATTTTGATGTGCATTAAAAGTCTCCTACATTAGTAGAGCATTTGTGCTCAGCTAGATGGGTTTGAGACTTAAAGAGATAAAATACAAGCTTTTAATCATTTCAAAATTGTCACATCAACAAAGTCTAATTCTGTGTTCCCTTCTTACTTGCCCCAGATGGTCAAACAAAGGCTTCATATTCTTTGTACCCAATCTCCTCATTAAAGTGATACTATTGCCAAAAAATCAATTCCTCTTTTTCTTCAGATTTTGAAAGTGCGATTGCTTAACACTTGACTGGCAAAAAGTTTGAGCTTTGATTTTATCCAAAGGCTGCTTACTTTGAGTGTAAGTTTTGGATTTCACAGTCTGCGACTACTCACATTCCAAACTGACCGATTGGACCTTAGAGGGTTGGATCTGGGGAAAAGTGACGTCATTGACTTGCTAGCTTAAAATACCAGTGTGTAAACACAGCTTATTATATATGCAAAACATGAGTTGAAAGTCTGAAAGCCCAAAAACCCCATGCTGCATATTAATTCAGCCTTGTACACATGCATTGCATTCTAACTTAAACTATTGAGTCTTTGACCTCAATCCAGCTCTCTCAAGATTTTAAAAACAGGTTTCTTTTTTAAACAAGACTTAAAACTTGGGTCACTTACTTTTTAGTTAACATAGTTTTGAAATTCAAAGAAAAATAAAAATTGAGTTTTTGGTCTTAGTAGCACTTTAAAGCCAAATTTGAAGATTTCGAATTGTAAATATCACTTTGAAACCCGTAAATATTACAAAGGGACCAATTTAATTATTATACAAACATGTGTTCATCCGACTGCTCAAGGACGCTGTAAACTCCACGTTTGATGGACCGGTGAATGTCAAAGCAAAGACCAACAATGACCTCATCAATCAACTCACAGGCAATTGCTGATTCTGGACTGGGATCCTATAAAAATCAAGAAATGTTAAAAATAATTTCATCTGCAGTGTAATGTATTAAATTCAATACAATTTTAAAAAATTGCTTAAATTGTCCAGAAAAAAGTGGTGGGATCACTTTAATTTATCTTTCGAAGCTATAAATATATTATTAATAACCTACACTTCAAATATATACCTTTATTTCATTTATCAGTCCTTTCAAAGGAACACATGAGCCCAACGAATTGACCAGCTCCCATCTGAGTGGCTTCACGGCTCAGGTGGTAAGGTACAGGGTTTTCTTTAAGGTTTTAAGTAGCCGGAGTTTTTTGCAAAGTAGACGGATGTGGGTCCCGGAGGACCCATGCCATGGGCTTTAGCCCATCGCTTCTTAAGGGGTCCGGGGGCATGCTCCCCCGGAAAATTTTTGAAAACTGAATGCTGGAAAATGCATTTCCTGGCATTTTCAAGCTGCAATTATGCTATGAAAACCATGTTACTCAAAGAAAGACGAAGCGACATTTCAATAATACAACCCTATAAACAAAAAGTGGAGTGATCTTTTTTTGGTGGTTTTGCTGGAGCTAACGAGCCTGGCAAATATTGCCACTTGACAGCTTGTAAACATGGCACATACTTGAAGGACTAGACCAGCAAAGGCTTCTGATTGGTTGTTAAATAAAGAAGCTGATTGGAGGATACTAATTGGCCAATGGCGTAAAGGATGTTTCGATCCTGTTGAGGTGTGAAGATGACACATTCGTTCCATTGTGTAATTAGCGGGAAAATATGCTTGCGGAACTTGTTTGTAGTAATTTCGAAAACTGAAAATCACTCAAGCGGTTTAAGAGTGATGTAGTTTTTTTCCGAAGAGTTTAGGAGTTCCGTAAAGCAGTGAGAGTTGATCAAGAGTGACGTTGGATAAAGATCCGTTGTCATGGTGAAGCGTAGAGATGCCCTCGAGAGGACGAGCACTTATGCGGGCAAGTAGGATTTAACTCCGAGGAGCGTTAAATTCAAGTGTTTAAATAAAGTCTACGAGTCCTCAGCTTCTACGTTCGCTATAAATGATCAACTGAAAGGTTTGAAGTGAAAACGAAGGAGCAGTTAGTAAATGATCAGGGGCTAGTTTTGTTTCCTCAGTTGAGTTGCGGTAAGAGATGCGTGAACGCAGGCTGAGCGTGTTGCTAGCAGAACATCATATGTAAATTTCCTTCTGGTTTGAGAACAAACCTTTAGAAAGTGCTTCTTTGTTTATAAGTTTTTTTATGATTGCGGTGTGATTAAAGGAAGTTTTGCGCGGACTAAACGTCCTTGAGTGATTTTTCCTTCCTGTAAGATACAATCGGAGGCTGATTAAAGATATTGAAATCCAATATGGCGGACAACAAATCATATTCTTCGTACTTTCCCACCACCGCAACAAGATTTGTTCAAAACGAAAGTCTCAAGCATAACGTTTTTAAACTGCCCTTGAGTCAGAAGTCTTTTATATGTTTTCAGAAAAGATAGGCACTGCAAATTTTTATTTTTATTGAGCCCAAGTAGTTTAGACCTCATAAACATCATCTCCTCTACATGTCTTTACTCTTCAAACAATGAAAGTAGCCGGCGAAACCTGACAGAGAAGCCGGCGAACTTCGCCGTCTGCCGGCTCTTATATACAACCCTGAAGGTATTGCATTTCCATAGCAGCTCAATGAAGCCACCTGAATTTTTCAGTTGCCTGTGAGAGACAATTGCTTAAGGGTGCGTTCGATTGACTATTCTGGAATAAGAATACGTGGAGTGATGATTCAAAACGGTAAGTTCGGTGTTTTGAAGCAGCAAAGATAAAAGAGATATGTTTAAAATAGCATTTTAGCAGGTGTTTGTTAATTTAAATGTGAATCGTCATAAAAACGAAGGATTTCTAACTTCTATTCCGTGTGTATTGCTATTCCGGAATCGGTCAGTGTAAAACGCAGACTGCAGACTGCAGACCGGGGGTAAAATGAAGACTGAGGTTATAATTTAACTGTTGAAAAAGCCCAAACCCATTAGAAATGCAAACAGTTAAGCCTAAATATTGTTTTAGGCCTAATTAGGCCTAAGGTTAGCATTTCTAAGGAGTTTGGGCTTTTTCGACAGTTATGTTATAACCTCAGTCTGCATTTTACCCCTGGTCTGCAGTCTGCATTTTACACTGACCGATTCCGCAATACGGTTAATCAAACACACCCTAACCCTTTCATCCCTGAAGAGGCCCCCACTTACGAGTAAAATCGTCTGGCATTAGACAGAGTAAAATCTGTAAGTGTCACTCTTAGAAGGGAAAGGGTTAAATTGTCCTGATATTAGTGCGAGAAAGATTTCTACCTCTTGAAGACATTCAAAATTGGCTTCACGAAAGGAACTCAATGAAAAATTAACTTGAAAGACTACCTTCATTTTCTCAGTAGTTCTACACATAAAAAGACCTAGGTAGCGAAATTTCCGTGAATTAAAAACTGACCACACCCAGTACTTGAGCTTCTTGGCATCCCAGGCAAAAATAAGAGTTGTGTGAATGTTATCAAGTTGA
>OX421451.1:42863015-42868015 GCA_949126865.1 Montipora capitata
CAGCAAATGCCCAAGAAAAAGAAATGGATCGCTCCACTGACCGTAGAGTGAGTTTCAAGTATTTGCTTGACGTTATCATTAAACAGCTGATGACGCTTCTGAAAGTTCTCACATTTTCCCACAAAAGTTTTTTAGAAGTGTTTTTTTCAAGTACTCTGGCTTCTCTGAAATTTAAGTTGTCGAGGCCATTTGCAAAGAGCAGCACTTTCCAGGTTAATAGCGTAGACCCATCTCTCCCGCGTTTCATTCCATGGTTGATTACTGCATCGTTCTCTGCTCTTCTTAGAGATATTTTTTTTCTCCAGTTACCCCAAAGGGGGGCGATGTGGCCCATTGTTTAGGGGGCGGATTTACAACTATGGATGTCGCGGGGTAAATCCCGCGGGATTCGTTTTCCACCCCTTTTTTTAGGGAAGCAGGTCGTTTTGCCGAGTAGCCTATTCGCCCGAACTGAAAACCCGTTCACCCGAAATGAAAGTCCGTTCGGCCGATCGCCTTCCAATCCATTTTCATGCTGTTGTATTCATGCCAATTTTGAGTTTCTAGACACGGCTCCAAAAGCTGCTAGCTTCTTTACTTTTACCCATAAAAACACTTTGATTTGTTTTTAGTCGATATGTTTGCGCTCCCGTGCTGCATGAAATGATACTGCAATCACCATCATTTAATTTAACGAGGAAACTGTTCTGAGGAAGAACAAACTGCTACTCCCTCTGGTTATATTTTTAGAAATTATACTAGCTTTTATAGTAATTATAGACTTAAGAGATATCACGATTTTATCTCTATTCTTTTCTTTTTCTAGAATAAGAATATTTTGACAGCAGTTCTCACTTTGATCCAAGAGCTGGATCATGCAAGCCTGCTAACTCTTCAGAAGGAAATTGATCAACATCTGCAAGATCGTAATGAAGAGAACAGCACCTCACAACAAATAAATGTACAGAACGAGGAGAAAAGAGCTATAACTGACTAGAAAACTGGTTTTTATTATTTCCAAATGAGTATATATTGCTACCAAACCACAAATACAAAGAATCATGTTACACCTCGTGACGCAAACTAAAAGCTGCCCTTCTTAGCTTTTGGTCTATTATGCAAGTTAGGCGCAACTCTACAGATTTCAGAATCTCTTAGTTGTTTCTGATAAAATGAAATTCTTTTATCTCAGCTTTGAAAATGATTATACAAGAAAAATCTTACTAAAGCTGTAGAAGAAAACCACTTTAGCATGCAACGATTCATTTATGGTCTTCAAGAGAGAGCCATGGCATCCTATGGTAAAAATATGAGATCTTTCAGTAATCGTGGGAATAATTTTCCAACGTATTTAAATAATACAGTCCTGTTTAGTGAACTATAGGCCTGAACTCGGGAAAGGTCGGATCAACAAAGTTTTGGAAGAGTACTATTTAGTTTGTCGTTAGCAAAGTACGTAATTATTGCTAGTCTACCTTCATGTTTACCTCTGAAGTTCAACCCGGAAAAGAGCGAAATCGAACATTCAACACATTGACGTCTTTTCTTTAAAAAAAAAATGTATATTTTAATGCTTAAGCATTTTGACCACTGTGCGATCTTTTGTTGATATTCTTACATCGTACTCCTTTCGTGATCTTTAGAATGATTTATTGCAATTATCCATGTCTTCCAGATCAAGTCTGAGATGAATTTAAATTGTCCAGTCAGTCAGTTTTGATAGAAATTTACAGAATTCACTAAACGTCTTACCGTCTTTCCTAGTAAAATAAGTTTCAATTTCAATTGCCATTAATTAACTGAACGCGCAAAAATACTGTATGTTCTTGCCGAAATCCTCGCCTTCGGGTGTATTCTTAACGCATTGTTAATATTTCGCCGACTCGTTTAATTTAACAAATATTTTATGCTTCACTTACGTTGGAAGCAACCAGAAATTCAAAGGAGTAAATTAATTTTCGTTGAATGAGTGCAAGACAAAAATGGGGTAAAATTGAGTGAGAATTTAATGTATTGCTGAAGATTTGCGGAAAGAAAAAGTGTACTGTATTTTGAATTGTGCCAGATAATTGGCACATTGCTTGATTCATTAAGGAATCAAGTGAACTGTGATGGAGATGCTAGACGAAATCAAAGCGTACCAGAGTGGATCTTTCGTACCGACTTCGAACACTTTTTGGAACGTGTAGGAATTAGAAGAATCGTCAAATATGTACTCCGATCGATAACGCAAAATTGTTTTTATTTTAACATACTCATACATGTGAACTTCATATACACATAAATACAGACATAATGAAATCTACCATAAGTAAAACACGTCCAAACGTTACAACCGACTGTACTAGTTGAAATTGCATTGATTACGATTTTTTTCACTGTTAAAATACCCTGTGAAGTTTGACCACTTTACGATCTTTTGTTGATATTCTTACATCGCATTCCTTTCGTGATCTTTAGAATGATTTATTGCAATTATGCGCCGATCAAATCGAAACTTCAACATCCCCCCCCCCCCCTTTCCCCGGGCAAACCCCGGGCCTTTGATTATCGTCTGTGCCCGGGGAGTGGGGAATTTGACCTTTGCCTGCGTGGGGTGGGGAAAATTGAACCGGAAGAGTCAGGTTTTAAATGACTTTTTTCCGGACGCCGTCGCTAACAGCCATAAAACACGTGTTTGGACGATATAGAAAATAGTTTAAAGGAAGAGATATAGCATTTGTGAGCGATTGGCTTACAAAAAAGGTCTTCGAAAGTTGCGGACAGACAGACGAATCTGACGACAGGGTAGGGTATTTGAACACCATTTTGGCCCGTCGGGGAGGGAATTTGAACGATCCAATCTTCAAACCCCGGGCCTTTTGACTATCGTCTGTGCCCGGGGAGTGGGGAATTTGACCTTTGCCTGCGTGGGGTGGGGAAAATTGGACCGGAAGAGTCAGGTTTGAAATGATTTTCTTTCGGACGCCGAAGTCGCTAACAGCCATAAAACACGTGTTTGGAGGAGACAGAATAGTTTAAAGGAAGAGATATAGCATTTGTGAGCGATTGGCTTACAAAAAGGGTCTTCGAAAGTTGCGGACAGACAGACAAATCTGACGACAGGGTAGGGTATTTTAACACCATTTTGGCCCGTCGGGGAGGGAATCTTCAAAAGTTCAAATGCCCGGGGGAGAGGATGTTGAAGTTTCGAGTTGATCGGTGCATTATCCATGTCTTCCAGATCAAGTCTGAGATCAATTTATTCACAAAACGTCTTACCGTCTTTCCTAGTAAAATAAATTTCAATTTCAATTGCCATTAATTAACTGAACGCGCAAAAATACCGTATGTTCTTGCCGAAATCCTCGCCTTCGGGTGTATTGTTAACGCCTTGTTAATATTTCGCCCACTCGTTAAATTTAACAAATATTTTATGCTTCACTTACGTTGGAAGCAACCAGAAATTCAAAGGAGTAAATTAATTTTCGTTGAATGAGTACAAGACAAAAATGGGGTAAAAATTGAGGGAGAATTTAATGTATTGCTGAAAATTTGCGGAAAGAAAAAGTGTACTGTAATTTGAATTGTCCCAGATAATTGGCACATTGCTTGATTCATCAAGGAATCAAGTGAATTGTGGTGGAGATGCTGGACGAAATCAAAGCGTACCAGAGTGGATCTTTCATACCGACTTCGAACACTTTTTGGAACGTGCAGGAATTAGAAGAATCGTCAAATATGTACTCCGATCGATAACGCAAAATTGTTTTTTATTTTAAACTTTTATTTTAACATACTCATACATGTGAACTTCATATATACATAAATACAGACATAATGAAATCTACGATAAGTATAACACGTCCAAACGTTACAACCTACAAATTGCATTTATTACGCCTTTTTTCACTGTTAAAGTTTGATCTCGTGCATACCCTGTGAAGTTTGACCACTTTACGATCTTTTGTTGATATTCTTACATCGTATTCCTTTCGTGATCTTTAGAATGATTTATTGCAATTATGCGCCGATCAAATCGAAACTTCAACTTCCATGGATCCTGCGTACCAACCTCGAACATTTGTGGAACGTGCAGGAATTAGAAGAATCGTCAAATATGTACTCCGATCGACGACGCAAAATTGTTTATAGTTGCTTTGAATTACTGTTGGTCGCTAATATTAACTAAGGCAAACAGTTTCCTTTTCAAAAAGGCGAATCCTACGCTTTTTATAACAAAACTGTTCGCTTAGAAAAACTGGTCAGACACAAGGTCGACGGGACCTCAATTTCTGTCATAAAATATTGAAGATACTCTGTAATCCAACTGGGTTAGGGGCACCCAACGAGAATATAGTTCAAAACCACTTAAACATAGCATTGTTAAACTTATTTTAGTATTTAAACGGTAGATATAGGCATATTTTTATCCCCTAAAAAAATTTCATCTGTTCGGATTTCCTTGCTAAAAGTCTAGTGATCCGAAAATTATAGGGATCAAAACGTACCTTTTCGAAAATTTTAGCCAGAAAAAAGGCTCCCGAAAATTCTAGGTGACCTTTTTAGGGTAAAAATCCGTTAAAAATGAGCAATTATACCATTTTTCAGATGTTCGAAAATCCTAGGAGAGGCAGGAAAGCAAGAAATTCTACAACAAGTGTTCCGAAAATTATAAATCTCAAATCGTCTTCCGAACAGATATTTTCCGAAAATTGACGTTGGGTGCCCCTGCTGGGTAAACAGGAATATTTGCTGATTAAATGGAACATGACAAAAAATGAATAAATAATTATGGAAATTTAAGGATCATGCCGTAATTAGCATCTGAGATAAGTCTGCCATAAACTATTTAGCAAAAAAATCAAACTCCGTGTAATTCACAGGAAGCAAGGAAACACGATCGACGAAACTTACGCCATTTTATCAAGAACAAGTTGAGGGAAAGACCCCTAAAAACCGGGATCATTTTCAGCGTTTTTGAATCTCCTATGAAAAATATCCGTATATAACCTGGTCCTTAAAAGACGCACTCCGAGATA
>OX421451.1:42875515-42883015 GCA_949126865.1 Montipora capitata
GTGATATTGCGAAGTTGCTTGTATTTGGTAAAGTGAACGGCTTTGCCGCTATGCCGAGCCTTCTTATACGCTCTGTCGCGTTTGTTCATTAGGCGTTTCACAGAGGTGCTGACCCAAGGGAGGTGACGCTTTCCCTTAGACATTTTATGTGGTATAAAGTTGTCGGTGGCTTTTAAAATCTTTTGGGAGATATAGGACCAATTTTCGTCGACAGTTTTGCTCTCTGGCTGGGTAGATAGATAATCAGGAGCAAGGGTAGATAAACTTGACTTTAGACCGACGAAGTCGCCCTTGTGAAACTGATATATTTTCCGAGGGGGTTTCGGCGTAAACTTCGGGGAAATATCAACCTCAAATAATATGGCGTCGTGATCAGAAATGCCGCAAGTAACGTGACAGGCCTTAATGATACCAGGATTGGAAGAGAAGACAAGGTCTAATGTTCGACCAGAGGCGGGGCGCGTCGGCGCAGAAACAAGCTGAATTAAGCCATATTTGTCTGAAAAATCCAAGAGAGCTTGGTGGCAAGCTTGAGCAATACGGGGTGTGAGGTTTCGAGTTGACCAATCTATGCCCCCACAATTGAAGTCACCAGCAAGGACGACCAGAGGGTTAGAGCTATAAATCCTACTCAGGACATCGTCCAATAGATCCAACGCGTTAGTATCAGGAGATGGTGGGCGATAGTAACTGGAGAAGAGAAGAGTCTTGGTTTTTGCGAATTTTATAGAGACAGTGATGATCTCGCAATCGCGTATATCGAGGCAGACTTCTTCGGTTGCGATGATATCATTGCGAACAGCAATAAAAACTCCCCCACCATGCAAAGTTCTGTCCTTCCTAAAAATATCGTACGTACTTGGGAAAACCGAGTAAGTGGGTATTGTGGAGTCCAGTTTTGATTCGCACCCCAGGACGATGTCAGGCTTATGTAGATCGATGAGAGCCTGAAATTCAGATTTTTTAGTCGGGCCCTTTATGCCATTACAATTTAGTGAGATGACCTTCAGCTTCTTCCTCTTCTGCTTGGGAGAACGAGCAATCGGACTGGAGGTGTGCAGCGGTGGTCCCATAGGAGAAGAATAATTTGGGTCCGGCGCTGATTTCGTACTAGAGTTATCAGATTCGAGGCTCTGATAACTGTTATTACTCGCAAAGCTATCCAAATTGTCGAGAAGAAAAGTTGTAGAGAAGTTTGGAAAGGCACTGAAGTTGCATATCCAGACAAGATTAGAATCGCGACCAAAATTGTCGTAAGATTGAGCGGACATTGCAGTACAGTTGATATGAAACCAACGAAGACATTCCTCGCATTCAATGGCTTTCTGGTTGGATCGCACAGCCTTATTACAGAGACCGCAAGGATGTTTAGGTGCACCAGGATTAACCTGGATGTCCCCGCATTGTAACAGAAGAAATTTGAGCATCAAAATGATGGATGACTTTGAGTGATCCAAAATGGCGTTTGAGCGAGTCGATCTTGAGGTGCGATGAAACGCTTCCAGACCAATTTCAAGAGGCCGTTTGGTAACATTTGTCTCAAACAGCGAACGTGTGGTTTGATCGTCATCAAATCCAGAACAATATAACAGCCAAGAACGTAGTAGAACGGCAGAGAGAAGAAAAGTTACGGGAGCCAAGTAAAACCTGACCGCCATGTTCCGCGACCGCTGACCGCTCTAATATCATGTTGAGTATTGAATTTTCGAGCTTAAGGTTGAAATGTGATATGGGAGAAGGTTTTTGGTATTGCTCTGTAAGCAGGAAGGGTTCACAGGCCTGTTGGAAGCGTGCTTGAGTTTCAACAAAATGAGCCCCAAAATCAGTGAAAAATTGTGACGCAGATGAATAATAAAGTAGCTGCTATTTCCAAAATGATGGAATTACGTGGTGATAAATAACGTCGTACGCGTCTTGGAGAGTAAATTTTGACTTTGCATAAACAAGAGTTGGGCGATTGTGATCTTTGTTTTGACTTCGCTCATTTCATTGTCAACACTTGACAGAAAAAGAAACTTACAAAAACCCGGTATCTTGCCATCATTTGACACAGATACTTCACTGTTTGGCGAGTAAACATGCCGCGGTAACTTAATCACGGCACCCGCTGAATTCCGGCATGTCACTTTCGATTTTGCGATTTATTTGAACGTAGCAAAAATCTCCCAAAATGTTTGTCGCTGATCATAACTTTTTATATTCTATATTCATGGTTCAAAATTAATGTTGTTTTCATGTAGTAAATATTTTATTCTCGATCGACCGTTCCGGAAACTTCCTTCTGCTCTTTCTAAAAACTGTGTATCAATAGTTATTTGCTTTTGCATCAATATTTGTTTTGCATAAAGCAAGCTAACAAAATCTGTACTTTGCTGAGTTCGCATTTGTCAGCGTTAATAGTATTTTCCGTCAGATGCTTGTGTTTTAGGAGGGGTTTAATTTTTTTGGTCTCCCATCCTGACACTAACTTCGCCCGAAAGGGCTTAACTTAGTGAATTTTAGTATTACAAAGCAGTCAGATGCTCAGAGGGCACACTTGTGGTGAAAAGAAGTTGTGAGGGAACTTGAAAATTATCAACATGTCAGCCCAAAAGCCAATGTTTCTCGCATCTCTTTTATTTGTTATTCTTCGGAGACTGGAATGCTGTATTTCAATACCACACAATTCAGTGCCTTCTGATTTTCTGTAACACGTACCACAGGCAACCCAGTGTATGCTTCACGGAAGCATCTCGTTTTAGGTTATTTTAGGTCATTCCTTGTTTTAGTAACTACGGAGGAAAAAGTGGCAAAAGTTCTCCAAAGGCGGGCGAAAAGTGGCTTGTGAACTATGGTCAATTTCCTCTCCCGCCCTGACAGACTGCCCCTGGGTCTCCGAGGAAGAAAACGAAATGATTTTAAGAGAGAAAGAAAAGGCTTGACTGAGACACGAGCTCATGACTGGGTGATTTCTACTGACGGAACTATCAAGTTGACTGTGTGTGGTGTACTCATGTCATGTTGCTGGACGGCAGGGCTCCAATAAGTGCTTGTCTGACATAAAACCATGAAAATCAGTCTTATTCTCTTTATTCTGTCTTTATTATGTCCTAGTCTCAGTCATATTCATGCTTTCATTATAGTTTTATCCTTTCCTTATAGTTCTTGTTCATTAACTGTGGGTAAAAGGCAAGAAATCGGAATCAAAATTAATTTGCTTTCCTCGAGTTTTTCATCACGAGTTTCTTTGTATACTACTAGTACTGGGCCTTTCGCAAGCCAACTCTCCGGCCTTGGATAACGATTCCGAAAAATATGGCATCCACAGAAAAGTTATCTTCTTACTCTGAAATATAGAGAAAGAGATGAGTGTGTTCATCGATAACATGTGGCAAATGTAGACAATGTTCTCCTCACAGCATGCTCGCAAAGCATGTCGGCCTACGCTCGAGTTCGCGACAATTTTCTTGTTGCAGTTTTATCAATATTAATTTTTCTAAAATTAGCTCAATCCCTATCTAAAGAAGGTATAAAATCAGTTTCTTTTTGCATGAATTCAATCAAGCTCTTCTCGCCGAGAACAAGATGTCTTTGTTGATCTCGCTCTTCGTGGGTTCATTCTTATTTTGCGTTGGTCTTGGTAAGTCTGCATTGGTTATTACTTCTGGACCTTTATATACCCTAAAATACCCCAAAAATGAGCAAGCTTTAAGCTTTTCTTTACTTCTTCGCTTCATTGATCTCTTTATTTTCTTTCCTCCGGTTTTCAGAAGCTCACATTAAGGATACTGTTACTGTGAGCGCGAAAAACTCGAACTTTTCAGTGTCAGAGATAAACAGGTCGAAGCTCAAATCAGTCTTCGAGAAAAATGGATACAAGATAAAAGAGATTCAGGAAAAGTCGAGGGTTAACGGCGGAAAGGAATTTAATGACAAAGTCATCATTCTTTCGAAGCCAAAAGCCCCGTGCTCTGAAGCGCCAAAGGAAATCAGTGCGATGAAAGCCCAGCTGTTGAAGGCAATTAAAGTTCAGGAATCGGGTAATAGTTGTTTACAAGCAAGCACCATAGAGGTTTAAGTATCAGCTAAATTCGGCGACTTTACAAAACACCCATTTGGATTGTTCTGTTCAGTTTGGTCAGATACAAAAAAAGTCGTTAAATCACACATCTCGAGATACGTTGTGGTAAGAACATCAGTTGTGGTTGTGGTAAGAACATCAGTGACACACTCGGCTATCGCCTCGTGTGCCACTTTTTTCTTTTTACCACATTTTGACGTCATCTGTGATCTATTACTGAACAGACGCAAGGCAACATGGAATCTATCTATTAACTAGACGCATAGCTGCGTGCAACCTGGCACTAGTAGGCCATTTTCGAATTATCAAATAGCTTGATAGTGAGGAAGTGAGGACAAAAACAATAGAAGCACGTTGGAATGAATGTGAAAAATATTTGCATATCATTCCACTTTCCTCTGTTTTTGTCCTCTAAACCTCTCTTTCAAGCTGAATTTTAATATATCGAAAAATGCCTGTTATAAAGAATTAAGCACTGTTATCATTTTATTTAATGTATTGCATTCAAAGTCATGTAAACTTCAATGTGAGTAAAACTTTGAGCTAAATTGCAGAATAGGGAAGATATCTGTTTACAAACATTGCTTTTGTTATTCAAATATGCCAACCACAGGAACAAAAGACCCTTTGTTTCCAGAGCCAATGAGGCTCTGGTTGGCACATTAATGACAATAAGTGACGTCAACGATATCTTTCCCATACCCCGCAACACTTGCTATTCTGCATAGCTCTTAAAAAATGGCTACGCAGAAATGCGTGCGATATATCAATATTCACACATGGCTACGAGGTTTTATGGTTAAATTTGAATATTATTTTGTTTAGAAATCTCCCTTGAGACTTGTGACACAAAGAAAACAACTGAGACGTGAAATTTGACCACAAAGTCTCGTAGCCAGCATGCCTGAATATTGATATAAGGAACTCCGTCTCGGCCTATCGCTCTCTTATCTACAGTTATTAGGCCGAGGCACTGATTTCAAACTGGTTAGCCTTCAGTTATTGAAGTGCTTATGACTAGTTATTACGGCTCAAGTAACCGCTGAATTATGAATAAATTACAAAGGAGAAGCCGCATAGACGCGTAGCCCCCTTCCAGAAAACTTGAACGAATTGTGAATAAATGACAACTCGAGTCGCCGCGTAGACGGCTGCACCGTGTAGCTAGAGGTGCGGGGTATTTTTTAATTGCTTCATACTTTGTTGAATAGCTCCTTAGAATCTAATTAACCCGTCAATGCAGGATGGTTCTCGATAGGTTCACTCAAATATTCGCTCGTAAATTGATCTCTCGTGAAATTCGCGGAGCGACCCAGTTCGAAAACGCTCAACGTCTTTTAGTGTGGGTCTACCGCGAACGGTGTGCGCGTTTGTATGTGGTTTGAGCGTCTTTGGAATCATAGTATTCGTTCTAACTTTTGACAATGACACCGCCTTTTTGCAAGCCATCGCAAGCCATCAACAGGCCTTATTCACGATAGCCGCCACGTTGGTTTTCAAATTGTCATGCAAATTAGCTATGTGTTATGCTGGGGGGAGGGGGGGGGGAGAGCGAACATTGGAAAAAAGGCAAATTGCGGAAAATCGGCTCGTCAAAATATTGAAATAACATTGCTCAAAGTCCATTTCAGTATTAGAATTAAGTGGCTAAGATGTTCGTTATAACCTCTCGAACTTGTGTTGTTTGCCCCCTCAGAAGTATGTGGCTAATTTGCATGATAATAGCAAGTCCAACATGGCGGCCATCGTGAATAAGGTCTATTTCGTTCCCAGAAGCCGCGATCTCTTTGGTCAGCACCAGGGAATCCATTCCGCTGGACAAGGGTAACGCAGACTGTTAGATTGCACGCATGCGCTTTAGAGTCTCATCGGCGATTTGTGACTGATTGTGGAAAACGAAGCCCAATTTATACCCCAGGCCTCCTACGAAGCGCCTGGGTAAAAAGGCCCAAGGCAGCATGAAATCTATTTGTTAATTAGCAGATTTGCGGGCGCACAGTTGCGGAAACTAAGCAGTAGCAGTTGACAAGACTTGACGAAATACTACATTCCGTCCAAGCGTTTCTCTACAAGAAGCACTGGTTTCCAACTCGTCTGCACGGTTCACCGGATCCCATCAGCTCTGAATTTACTTGAAAGGTGTTTCTAAACTCATCGATATTGACATAGGCACCCTTTAGTAAAGAAAAAAGACAAATGGTGGTTGGCAAATAGTCCTCCCATTTGTTCACGTCAACTGTTATGAACCCTTTTTAGGGTGCTTAGTACAAGGCTTGGTGTTTTCATCCACGAGTTATCTCTTCTTCCCTCTCCACTGTTAATTTGCTTCGCAATGGGGAGTTTAAGGGGCGACCACTACTACGGCGACGACAAATTAACTGCAAAATATACTTTAGCATTTTATTAAAGAAGCTGTGTGATGAAGTTTTAGCCAAATTCAGCGACTGGGAACTGGCAGCCAGATCAAACGAAACCGTAAAAAATGACTTTTTACCACAACTGCTTGTAATCTTGCAATCTGATTGGCTAATTTGCCGTTGTCGATAAGAGTCTAGACGCAACGCTGCTCGCGTCAATTCGTCACGCAATGTAATAGCCAATAAGGAACGCTCATTTTGGGAAATAAACCTATCATATTGCAAGGAAGTTATAGACAACGCTTTTTTTTCTTCTTTCATGATTTTGATCACGCTTTGAAATAAACACTTTCTTTGGCGTTAAATATTGAGGTAAAATACAAATCGAAAGTGGCTCAGCGTTGTGTGTACTCTTACCGACAACGATATTCGTCATCACAGTGGTCAAAATGTTGTGGACTCACAAGGTGCAGCCGAGCGAGTCCACAACAATCACAAGTGAAACCAAAACCAAGCGTGGCTCGCGCGTGCACATTTTCCCGCGCTTTGTGTCGGCTACGTGTAATTACTTCGAGTTTTGATTGGTTCACTGGATTGTCTCCGTCCTTTTCGATTAGCCAAAGTAATTACTTTGGTTTTGGTTTTACGACACTCGATTGAAAACCGCTCTAATGTGCATAAATACTTAAAAAATTAAAGCGTTCAAAATGGCGGATACTAAAAGGACAACGGAAAGATCTTTTGAGGAAAAATTACACGTTTTTACACAATTTACACGGTACGATTTAACGGCCCGACAAAACCGGCCGACAAATCAAACCGTGTAAACGGGCCTTGAGACAACATCCTGTCGCTCTGTAAGTAAAACAGTTCAGAATTTAACGAAAATTTAATAAAACAGTTATTCCATTCGCGCTTAGAGTGGTTTTCAATTGAGTGTCGAAAGTAATTAGCGAATTGCTTCGGTTTATGATTACTTCACTCAGTGATTGGTTCAAAGTTCTCGCGCCACTTTTTCAACCAATCAGAAGTGAAACAAAAATTTGGTTTTATCAACGGAGTTGATAATGTAAATTGGCCACC
>OX421451.1:42888015-42890515 GCA_949126865.1 Montipora capitata
TGGCTCGCTTGATTTGTTATTTTCGTTATTTTTGCTATAATTGTTATTTTCGGTATTTTCCTTTAGCACAGTTGTTATATTTGTTATTCTTGCGACTGCGTGCATTTCTGGACATAAGTGAAATGTAGACAATGTTCTCCTCACAGCATGCTCGCAAAGCATGTCGGCCTACGCTCGAGTTCGCGACAATTTCCTTGTTGCAGTTTTATCAATATTATATTTTCTAAAATTAGCTCAATCACCATCTAAAGAAGGTATAAAATCAGTTTCTTTTTGCATGAATTCAATCAAGCTCTTCTCGCCGAGAACAAGATGTCTTTGTTGATCTCGCTCTTCGTGGGTTCATTCTTATTTTGCGTTGGTCTTGGTAAGTCTGCATTGGTTATTACTTCTGGACCTTTATATACCCTAAAACTGATACCCCAAAAATGAGCAAGCTTTAAGCTTTTCTTTACTTCTTCGCTTCATTAATCTCTTTATTTACTTTCCTCCGGTTTTCAGAAGCTCGCATTGAGGATACTGTTACTGTGAGCGCCAAAAACTCGAACTTTTCAGTGTCAGAGATAAACAGGTCGAAGCTCAAATCAGTCTTCGAGAAAAATGGATACAAGATAACAGAGATTCAGGAAAAGTCGAGGGTTAACAGCGGAAAGGAATTTAATGACACAGTCATCATTCTTTCGACGCCAAAAGCCCTATGCTCTGAAGCGCCAAAGGAAATCAGTGCGATAAAAGCCCAGCTGTTGAAGGCAATTAAAGCTCAGGAATCGGGTAATAGTTGTTTACAAGCAAGCACCATAGAGGTTTAAGTATCAGCTAAATTCGGCGACTTTACAAAACACCCATTTGGATTGTTCTGTTCAGTTTGGTCAGATACAAAAAAAGTCGATAAATCACACATCTCGAGATACGTTGAATACTGTTTCTTAAGAACAGTGTTATAAAATGTCCTCGATTTAGTCCGCCTGCAGGCCAAAGCGGGGAAGCAGGCGTTCCCTCAGAAACACGAATAACGACCAGAATCTTTAATGAATCTCCCCAATCACAATTATCGCGGATTTGAAATTAGTAAATGAGCCATCTTTTGTAAACTCTCAGAAAATCGAAATTTCCTTTTTGGCAACTTAGAATTAGGTCGTAGCGATGCTTTGAAAACAGACCGAAATGTTCGTTTCAAATCTGATTTACCAAGTGATTAATTAATAACGGTAATAGGATTGAGTGGAGTCCCGTAATCACGCAGCGGGAGTCCGATTTGTCAGTTATCACGAGTTTGAATACAGACCGAACTTTGCACGATAAGTCATGAAAGAAAGGGAAAATCTGCATCAAAAGACTGACAAAGGAGGCGTAAATTGTTTAATGTCGCTCTGACTGAAAGAAAGCCCCAATTTAGGAGTCTGTACATTGTTTCTATGGTGATTGAAACCAAGGTTATATTCTAATTCGCCGTCCCGCTCACCCGAATATAAAACATTTGTCATGTAATAGCAACCACTTATGGGGTGTGTCAAAACGAGGCGTGTATAACCCTCTTTATTATGTCTTATCAATCAAAATTACATAAAATTATCAACAATGTCTGCGCAAAATAACAAAAACTAAAAATACAACCGAACAATAACTCGTAGTGTATAGCAAAAAGTTTGCAACAATCTGGACATAAGCTAATATAATGTAAATACAAAACATAACATGCCAATACTTGAAAATATTAATCGAATTCAGCCATCGTGTACTTAATTTAGAGGGCGAAGAGGCGGTCGTATGACTCGAATGAGTACAAATGAAGACAAAGCAATTGTAATATCTATACCGACGCCCCGCTAATGAAGCATTGTGACAAAGTGTCACATAACACCCAAAGGAAGTTATGTAACCCATGATAAATACATTTGTGACTGGTTGATTTAAATTACAACTTTGAACGTGATTGGTTGATTTAAACTACTTTGTATGTGATTGGCTTAATGCACTGTCCGATAAACAACTTGGCGAGCGAATTAGTGGAAAATAGGAGTTTTTTCAACCAATCACAATCGAGGAAATTGTAATTTTCTTTATTTATGCAGTCAGCGGTAAAGAGATCATCTTTTAACCTCACTTTTCCCCTTTAATTTCGATAGTCGACAAGATATCTGCTTTATTCAATCACCTTCAGGCGGATCTTAACAAACAAAACACTAATGGAAGGTTGTGCCAGACGTCTGTCAAACTGTTGTTTAAAGATGCCCTCCATAAAGCTGTTGGTTACGAGCGCCCTAAAAGATTTTTATGGGGGCGCAGGCGCAGGCGCAGGCGAACAAGCACAACAACGACCACGACCACGACCAAAACAACAACCTTGACCGTAACCACAACCACGACCACAACCACGACTTCATCAAGTGGATAGATCTCCATTTACAAGAAACTTATAATCTTGTAAATTGATTCAAAATGGTCAATAAAAGGTGTTTCTGAAACCCAAGTATTTTTGAATATATATTTTTAAATTCAC
>OX421451.1:42898015-42900515 GCA_949126865.1 Montipora capitata
TCAGGGTTGATGCCATCATTGACACTGAGCCCTCCTGGAGATGACAAATCAACAATGAGCCTCCATTTACCAGGTTGCCCCCGCTTTGGGATCACTCCAAAGCTACTCACATGGAGGTCGGGTAAGGGTGGGGACGGAAAGGGGCCAAGTACCCTTCCAAGAGACACTTCATTGGCCAAGTACCGATCAATGACCTCAGCATGCTGATCGGCTGAGGGCTTATTCTTTTTGGCAGACTTAAGCTTCCGAGAATGATCAAAACCAAGCCTAAAACCACTACGGAGACCATCCAAAACAAACCGCACAGCAGACTGGTCAGGATGGCTGGCGAGCTCGCGGGCAAATACCTGTGCCTTTAAAGGACTCACCATGGAGACTGGACGAGAAACAAGGGGCACTGGAAGAGGAACGCAAAATAAGCAAATTGGTATGGGGAAGGGGAACGAAAAAAATAAAATAAAATAAATAAATAAATAAATAAATAAATAAATAGGAATATTTAATAGAATAAAACATAACGAATCACAGTAGACTAGAAGAATGTAATAACAAAATAAGTACTCGGCAAATCAACATGTATGAGAAACAAACAAAAGTCAATGTCAACTAGATCTACTACAGAACAAGTCAACTACAGGACAAGCTCCCTCAACTTCGGCGGGGAACGAATCGTCCTGAAGCAATTATTGGCGACGTGACTTGAAACTGGAGGATGGTGAGCTTGATCTCCGCTTGCCGTCAGACCTCGAGGGTTTCTCCGGGCGACAATCCAAGGAACGATGAGCGCCAGCACAAGTGCTACAACGATGCGCGTACCGGCACGACATGTACGGGGCTGTGCAACGGCCCTTGTTCCAAGACATGCAAACGATCCGCGAGGAGCTCGAAACCACTGGTTCCAAAGAATCTGATGGGCGGCCACGGGCTGAAGAACCAGCTGCATGGAAATTGAATAGCTGGGCATCCATAACCGACCAATCCGTGAGCTTCGAAGCCGCTGCATGCTCGCGGAAAGCCTGATCGTAAGAAAACCAAACGCGACCGTTGAAGTGACGATGAGTGTGCAAAATCAAGAGCTTGTACAGGGTTAAGTCCTTCCAGCGATGAGGGAAGAAAGATGCGAGCACTAAAGAAAAAACGGTAAAGGCCTCAACCCACGCGGCAATGTCCTCAATTTTCCGACGTTGACGTTTGGGGGGCGCTGTCAGCACGAGACGACCATCGAGCAAAAGCTGCGGCTCCTGTTCGGTGCGGTCGAGATTAGCGGCCAGCAGCTCCGACAAGTCAATGTACTTGCCTGCCACGATCTGGTTCACCAGCTTCGCTGGAACTGGCGAAAAGCCCGGGCCCACGACAAACGGCTGATCTGCAAGACAAGTAGCAGCCATGCCTGTGCTACACGCCACACCTTGGGATGTCCCAAGTGCGAGACTGCTCGACGCGAGGGCCGATGACGAAGCAGTTGACATTAAAGGCGAAGCAAAAGTCGAAACGAAAGAAGGAACTGCTAAAGGAAATGGCCTACCTTGTGTAGCTGCGATATTCGACTGGAACCCCGCGCCGGAGTCCAAAAACGAAGAAGCCAAGCTGCTCAGGGGAGCGGGAACGCCCCCAGAAGCGGCGGGCGAAGATGGAGGAGCTGAAACAGCCGCACTAGACGGCACCGGATGAGCCGATGAAGCAGCAAAATGAGACTGAACCGCGGCCTGAACTGCTTGGGAAATGAAAGCAGCAAGTTCCGGAGAAAAAGGCACAGCTGAACCAGGAGAAAGTCCGCTTGAAGTGGACACACTCGGCGCCAGAGCGTGGCTCGCAGAAGACGACGTATTGCCTGGTGGAGTGGAGATTGATGCAGCCACGGACGATGGAATTCCGAACAAAGCCGCTCCCTGACTGGTATTCGTTTGGCGAGAAGTCATGATTCCGGTCGGAAAGCAAAAGCACTCAGCTACAGCAAAAAGGCACTCAGCTATGGCAGACAAAGGCGAACGAGAACGTAGCTGGAACGCAATACAAAAGCCCCTGCAACAAACCTTGTAAAAGCGAACCCCCCGCGCATGGCTTCCCGCAGACTGCCGCTGTCTGCATTGGCTCAAGTTTAACTTTGCCTAAATTACATTCAGCCACATTTAACAACATCACAAGTTTAAAGGATTTTGCCTATTGTACCATTGTTTTTTCTGACTAAGATGTACTTTAGAAATTTAGACTGTACTCAAGACATGCTTGAACTCAGAGCACTTTACAACAGTATTATGCAGGGTCTGCGTAAACAAAAAATGGAGTTGATGATCTATGACAATCGATGGCAATCGTTGGCAATCGATATCAATCGATATCAATTAGTCTTTTGATAATCAATGGACTATTGATCGTGCAAGTTTTTGAGATTATCGATTGTCATCAATTATCAATGTCATTGATAATCGATCAATTAAATAACATCAATTTTCGTTGATTACCAATAGGAATGCCAATCAATGACACTTGATGAAGTTCG
>OX421451.1:42905515-42913015 GCA_949126865.1 Montipora capitata
AGTAGGATTAAAAGACAATAAACGATTCCATAATTCCTTTATTTTTCTAGTAAACTTCGAGCTCAGCTAGGTCTCAAGCCATTATTCCTAGAGGATCAGCCAAATAACAACAATACAGTTATTACAGCAGCAAATGCCCAAGAAAAAGAAATGGATGGCTCCACTGACCGTAGAGTGAGTTTCAAGTATTTGCTTGACGTTATCATTAAACAGCTGATGAAGCTTCTGAAAGTTCTCACATTTTCCCACAAAAGTTTTTTAGAAGTGTTTTTTTCAAGTACTCTGGCTTCTCTGAAATTTAAGTTGTCGAGGCCATTTGCAAAGAGGAGCACATTAATAGCTGAGCCGAGCAGTGTGTGCACACAGCGTAGACCCATCTCTCCCGCGTTTCATTCCATGGTTGATTACTGCATCGTTCTCTGCTCTTCTTAGAGATATTTTTTTCTCCAGTTACCCCAAAGGGGGGCGATGTGGCCCATTGTTTAGGGGGCGGATTTACAACTATGGATGTCGCGGGGTACATCCCGCGGGATTCGTTTTCCACCCCTTTTTTTAGGGAAGCAGGTCGTTTCGCCGAGTAGCCTATTCGCCCGAACTGAAAACCCGTTCACCCGAAATGAAAGTCCGTTCGGCCGATCGCCTCCCAATCCATTTTCATGCTGTTGTATTCATGCCAATTTTGAGTTTCTAGACACGGCTCCAAAAGCTGCTAGCTTCTTCACTTTTACGCATAAAAACATTTTGATTTGTTTTTAGTCGATATGTTCGCGCTCCCGTGCTGAATGACTTGATACTGCAATCACCATCATTTAATTGAATCAGGAAGCTGTTCTGTGGAAGAACAAACTCCTGTTCCCTCTGGTTATATTTTTACAAATTATACTAGCTTTTATAGACTTAAGAGATATCAAGATTTTATCTCCATTCTTTTCTCTTTCTAGAATAAGAATATTTTGACAGCGGTTCTCACTTTGATCCAAGAGCTGGATCATGCAAGCCTGCTAACTCTTCAGAAGGAAATTGATCAACATCTGCAAGATCGTAATGAAGGGAACAGCACCTCACAACAAATAAATGTACAGAACGAGGAGAAAAGAGCTATAACTGACTAGAAAACTGGTTTTTATTATTACCAAATGAATATATATTGCTACCAAACCACAAATACAAGGAATCATTACACCTCGTGAAGCAAACTAAAAGCTGGCCTTCTTAGCTTTTGCTCTATTATGCAAGTTAGGCGCAACTCTACAGATTTCAGAATCTCTTAGTTGTTTCTGATAAAATGAAATTCCTTTTATCTCAGCTTTGAAAATGATTATACAAGAAAAATCTTACTAAAGCTGTAGGAGAAAGCCACTTCAGCATGCAGCGATTCATTTATGGTCTTCAAGAGAGAGCCATGGCATCCTATGGTAAAAATATGAGATCTTTCAGTAATCGTGGGAATAATTTTCCAACGTAATTAAATAATGCAGTCCTGTTTAGTGAACTACCGGCCTGAACTCGGGAAAGGTCGGATCAATAAAGTTTTGGAGGAGTACTATTTAGTTTGTCGTTAGCAAAGTACGTAATTGTTGCTAGTCTACATTCATGTTTACCTCCGAAGTTCAACCCGGAAAAGAGCGAAATCGAACATTCAACACATTGACGTCTTTTCTTAAAAAAAAAATGTATATTTTAATGCTAAAGCATTTTGACCACTGTGCGATCTTTTGTTGATATTCTTACATGGTACTCCTTTCGTGATCTTTAGAATGATTTATTGCAATTATCCATGTCTTTCAGATCAAGTCTGAGATGAATTTAAATTGTCCAGTCAGTCAGTTTTGATAGAAATTTACAGAATTCACTAAACGTCTTACCGTCTTTCCTAGTAAAATAAGTTTCAATTTCAATTGCCATTAATTAACTGAACGCGCAAAAATACTGTATGTTCTTGCCGAAATCCTCGCCTTCGGGTGTATTCTTAACGCATTGTTAATATTTCGCCAACTCGTTTAAT
This sequence comes from Montipora capitata, assembly GCA_949126865.1. Lineage (NCBI taxonomy): Eukaryota > Metazoa > Cnidaria > Anthozoa > Scleractinia > Acroporidae > Montipora > Montipora capitata. The sequence continues at coordinate 42,907,521 of OX421451.1, forward strand.
TTAGCAAATATTTAATGCTTCACTTACGTTGGAAGCAACCAGAAATTCAAAGGAGTAAATTAATTTTCGTTGAATGAGTACAAGACAAAAATGGGGTAAAATTGAGTGAGAATTTAATGCATTGCTGAAGATTTGCGGAAAAAAAAAGTGTACTGTATTTTGAATTGTGCCAGATAATTGGCACATTGCTTGATTCATCAAGGAATCAAGTGAATTGTGGTGGAGATGCTGGACGAAATCAAAGCGTACCAGAGTGGATCTTTCGTACCGACTTCGAACACTTTTTGGAACGCGTGCAGGAATTAGAAGAATCATCAAATATGTACTCCGATCGATAACGCAAAATTGTTTTTTATTTTTAAATTTTATTTTAACATACTCATACATGTGAACTTCATATATACATAAATACAGACATAATGAAATCTACCATAAGTATAACACGTCCAAACGTTACAACCGACTGTACTAGTTAAAATTGCATTGATTACGATTTTTTTCACTGTTAAAATACCCTGTGAAGTTTGACCACTTTACGATCTTTTGTTGATATTCTTACATCGTATTCCTTTCGTGATCTTTAGAATGATTTATTGCAATTATGCGCCGATCAAATGGAAACTTCAACATCCCCCCCCCCCCCCTCCCTTTCCCCGGGCAAACCCCGGGCCTTTGACTATCGTCTGTGCCCGGGGAGTGGGGAATTTGACCTTTGCCTGCGTGGGGTGGGGAAAATTGAACCGGAAGAGTCAGGTTTTAAATGATTTTTTTCCGGACGCCGTCGCTAACAGCCATAAAACACGTGTTTGGACGATATAGAATAGTTTAAAGGAAGAGATATAGCATTTGTGAGCGATTGGCTTACAAAAAAGGTCTTCGAAAGTTGCGGACAGACAGACGAATCTGACGACAGGGTAGGGTATTTGAACACCATTTTGGCCCGTCGGGGAGGGAATTTGAACGATCCAATCTTCAAAATATCAAATGCCCGTGGTTTGCCCGGGGGGGGGGGGGGATGTTGAAGTTTCGAGTTGATCGGTGCATTATCCATGTCTTCCAGATCAAGTCTGAGATCAATTTAAATCGTCCAGTCAATCAGTTTTGATAGAAAATTTACAGAATTCACTAAACGTCTTACCGGCCGTCTTTCCTAGTAAAGTAAATTTCAATTCAATTGCCATTAATTAACTGAACGCGCAAAAATACTGTATGTTCTTGCCGAAATCCTTGCCTTCGGGTGTGTTCTTAACGCATTGTTAATATTTCGCCGACTCGTTTAATTTAGCAAATATTTAATGCTTCACTTACGTTGGAAGCAACCAGAAATTCAAAGTTGTAAATTAATTTTCGTTGAATGAGTACAAGACAAAAATGGGGTAAAATTGAGTGAGAATTTAATGTATTGCTGAAAATTTGCGGAAAGAAAAAGTGTACTGTATTTTGAATTGTGCCAGATGATTGGCACATTGCTTGATTCATCAAGGAATCAAGTGAATTGTGGTGGAGATGCTGGACGAAATCAAAGCGTACCAGAGTGGATCTTTCGTACCGACTTCGAACACTTTTTGGAACGCGTGCAGGAATTAGAAGAATCGTCAAATATGTACTCCGATCGATAACGCAAAATTGTTTATATTTGCTTTGAATTACTGCTGGTCGCTAATTAACTAAGGCAAACAGTATCCTTTTCAAAAAGGTGAATCATGCCCTTTTTATAACAAAACTGTTCGATTAGAAAAACTGGTCAGACACAAGGTCGACGGGACCTCAATTTCTGTCATAAAATATTGAAGATACTCTGTAATCCAACTGGGTAAACAGGAATATTTGCTGATTAACTTGAACATGACAAAAAATAAATAAATAATTATGGAAATTTAAGGATCATGCCGTAATTAGCATCTGAGATAAGTCTCCCATAAACGATTTAGCAAAAAAATCAAACTCCGTGTAATTGACAGGAAGCAAGAAAACACGATCGACGAAACTTGCGCCATTTTATCAAGGACAAGTCGAGGGAAAGACCCCTAAAAACCAGGATCATTTTAGCGTTTTTGAATCTCCTATGAAAAATATCCGTATATAACCTGGTCCTTAAAAGACGCACTCCGAGATATTAACTAACCATTGATTAAGCAAACGTCTGATATGTGCGTCCATAAATATAAAAAAATCTAAAATATTGACTCCCTAGTTAAATTAATTTAATTAATCAAGACAGCCAAGGCTTGATAGAACTGCTGCAAACCGTTCATTTGCCTCGTTAAACGAGTGTGCACCTCTCCAACCCGCACCCAAACAAATATGAAACAACCTGGCAGAGAGCTATTACTCACAGGTAACCCAGGCTCACTGTGTGTGCCACATAGGTAAATATAGAGAAGACATGAGGCGAAGTTTAGGTCAGGAAATTTGCAAGAAAATGGAAATAAAAATCGATGAAACTTACCATGTGGTGAGCTGTTGTTGTCTTTAATACGTACACGAAGTTTCGGGAAAAATGGTCTCCGTTCACCTTCCTTCATAGATCTTAGACATCCGTTTTTATGAATATTTAAATCTTTCCAGTTGTTAACGTAAACTTAAGACTTTTAATATCATTTAATATCTACGATTTTCTTTTTCTTTTTTGTAAAGCGCTTAGAACAGGACTGGATAAGCGCTATGTAAGTTATTATTATTAAGGTGAACGGGGACCATTTTTCCCGAAACTTCGTGTACGTATTAAAGACAACAACAGCTCACCACATGGTAAGTTTCATCGATTTTTATTTCCATTTTCTTGCAAATTTCCAGACCTAAACTTCGCCTCATATGTTCTCTATATTTACCTATGTGGCACACACAGTGAGCCTGAGTTACCTGTGTTATTAATAGGGCTTAACTTTTAAAAGAGACTCAGTGGAAATGCTCATATACGTCTGTCAATCGGCATTTTTCCAATGAGGTTAGTCTTAAGTCAGTCATACAAGAGGCATCAATTTAACAACGTTGCTGGCTTTATTTCAGGTATTCACTGAACCTTCATGTGTTTGACCAAAAATAAAGTACCGATATCTTGTTTAATCTTGCCCTTGTTCATAAATTATACCTACTATATACACGCACTTCTCCGGTTCAACACGACAAAGATGTCAACCGAAGAAAAGGTTACATCAGACCAGTAAAACCGTAGGAAAAGTTTGTAAGCCTTCAAAGATGCTATAAACCAAAACAATTATTATTGGTCATCCCTGAATGAACAGCTTCCTTGAATCTTCATTTGATCATGACGAAGGTACGACTACCTGCTTCAAAGTCGTCGGAATTCGTTTCCAATGGACGTATATCAGCTTTTACCGTTATGAGAATAACAAGTTTGATTCTAGTAGATGATAACGACTTACTTATTTATCTGAATACGCGCATCCATCATTGTATTTATAGACGTGGCGAGAGGAAAAGTGGCAAAAGTTCTCTAAAGGCGGGCGAAATCCTGCCGCCGTGAATGACTGCCCCTGGGTCTTCAAGGAAGGAAAGGAAATGATTTTAAGAGAGAAAAAATGGCTTGAATGGGTGATTTCTATTGGCCGAACTAACAAGTTAACCGAGAGCTGATAAATTGGCTGGTTGCGGTGTACGCAAGTGATATTAGAGAGATCAAGCATGGCGTTTACTTGACACGGCAAACGCAAAACGATGGGCTGCTAATTTTCATAAAAGCATAAAAATTATGTTATTGTAACTCGTCTCAGCTCTCTCTTTGGAAAAGTTACTTGATACCTGCTGCTAACGCGCAAGAAATTAGCTCATATGAAACGAGTTTCTTCCATTTTTGGCAAAACACAAATTTTCGTCTGCCGGGCTCTCAGTACTTGTCATAAAACCTTGAAAATCAGTAGTATTCCCTATATTCTTTCTTTATTATTCTCTAGTCTCAGTGATATTTACGCTTTCATTATAGATCTATCCTTCCCTTCTAGTGCTTGTTCATTAACTGTGGATAAACGGCAAGAAATCGGCGTTAAAATGAAATTGCTTTCCTCGAGCTTTTCTTCGCGAGTTTCTCTGTACACAGCTAGCACTGAGCCCTTCACAAACCCGGCTCCACGGACTTGGATAACGATTCCGAAAATATCGTACCCATGTAAAAGTTAAGTGTGTTCATCGACAACATGTGGCAAATGAGCACAGTCTCACGGTGCTCACGTTTGGCAAAGCATGTCGGCCTACACTCGAATTCGCGACAATTTTCTTGTTGTATTTTTATCAATATTAATTTTTCTAAAATTAGCTCAATCCCTACCTAAAGAAGGTATAAAATCAGTTTCTTTTTGCATGAATTCAATCAAGTTCTTCTCGCCGAGAACAAGATGTCTTTGTTGATCTCGCTATTCGTGGGTTCATTTTTATTTTGCGGTGGCCTTGGTAAGTTTGCATTGGTTATCACTTCTATACCCCAACATACCCAAAAAATAAGCAAGCTTTAAGCTTTTCTTCACTTCTTCGCTTCATTGATTTCTTTTTTTTCTCCGGTTTTCAGAAGCTCGCATTGAGGATACTGTTACTCTGAGCGCCGAAAACAAGAATTTTTCAGCGTCAGAGATAAACAGGTCGAAGATCAAATCAGTCTTCAAGGAAAATGGATACGAGATAAACGAGGTTCAGGCAACGTCGAGGGATAGCCGCGGGAGGAAGTTTCATGACACGGCCATTATTCTCTCGAGGCCGAAAGCCCCATGCTCTGAAGCGGCAAACGAAATCAGTGAGATGAAAGCCCAGCTGCAGATGGCAATCGAAGATCACAAATCGGGTATGAACTGTGTTTACAAGCACCATTGAGGTTTAAGTATCAGTTAAATTGCGACTTCTGAAAACACCGAATTGGATTGTTCCGCTCAGTTTAGTCAAATCCAAAAATCGATAAATCACACACCTCGAGCTACGCGTGAATACTATTTGGTAAGAACAATGTTATAAAATGTCCTTAATTTAGTCCGCTTGCAGGCTATTGCTCAACGTGAATGCTAAAGCGGGGAAGCAGACATTCCCTCAAAAACGCAATAACGACCAGAACTTTGAAGAATCTCCCCAATCATAATTATCGGATTTGAAATTAGTCAGTAAACGAGCCATCTTTTGCGAATTCTCAGAAAATCGAAATTTCTTTATTGGCAACTTAGAATTAGGTCGTGGCGATGGTTTGCGAACAGCTCGAAATGTTCGTTTCGAAACTTATTTACCAAGTGATTAATAATGGCAATTGGACTGAGTGGAGTACAATTCGGTCTGTTAATCATACGAGTGATAGCAGCGGGAGTTCTATTTGTTTATCACGAGTATGTTCTCTTACCAATTAATCATAAAAATCACAGTTTCCCAGAAAAGAAGAAGAACCAAGTTAGGAAAGAAAGGGAAACTTTGCATTAAAAGACTGACAAAGGAGATATAAATTGTTTAACGTCGCTCTGAAAAAAAGAAGGAAAGAAAGAAAGCCTCAATTTAGGGGTCTGTAT
>OX421451.1:42925515-42935515 GCA_949126865.1 Montipora capitata
ACCGGAACATGAAATCTGTTCGTTAATTAGCAGAGATGCGGGCGCACAGTAGGGGCAGCTGAGCAGTAGCAGTTGACAAGCAAGACTTGACGAAATACTGCATTTCGTCCAAGCGTTTCCCTATAAGAAGCATTGGTTTCCAACTCGTCTGCACGGTTCACCGGATCCCATCAGCTCTGAATTTACTTGAAAGGTGTTTCTGAACTCATCGATATTGACATAGGCACCCTTTAGTAAAGAAAAAAGACAAATAGTGGTTGGCAAATAGTCCTCCCATTTGTTCACGTTAACTGTTGTGAACCCTTTTTAGGGTGCTTAGTACAAGGCTTAGTGCTTTCATCCATGAGTTATCTCTTTTTCTCTCTCCATTGTTAATTTGCTTCGCAATGGGGAGTTTAAGAGGCGACCACTACTACGCCAACGACAAATTCACTGCAAAATATACTTTGGCACTTAATTAAAGAAGCTGTGTGATGAAGTTTTAGCCAAATTCAGCGACTGGGAAATGGCAGCCAGATCAAACGAAACCGTAAAAAATGACTTTTTACCACAACTGCCTGTAATCTTGCAATCTGATTGGCTAATTTGCCGTTGTCGATAAGAGTCTAGACGCAACGCTGCTCGCGTCAATTTGTCACGCAATGTAATAGCCAATAAGGAACGCTCATTTTGGAAGCTCTTCCTTTTTTTCACGATTTTGATCACGCTTTGAAATAAACACTTTCTTTGGCGTAAAATATTGTGGTAAAAAGCAAATCGAAAGTGGTTCAGCATTGTGTGTACTCTTATCGACAACGATATTCATCATCACAGTGGTCAAAATGTTGTCCACAACAAATTTTGACCACTGTGATGACGAATATAGTTGTCGATGAATCCATTTCAATTTATTAAACTTAAAAATAAGACGTGAGGGTTGAATAAGACAGCAAATACAAAAAGACGGGCAAAATTGGAGAAGATTAAAGTGGATTGCAATTGGAGTTCATAGCGTGAAATGACCAAGTTTGAGGTTCTGTGGAGGGCGTGAACACCGGAGGATAAAACTTCAGTTAACCAGGAGCCCATCACCCGGAGCGTGCAACTTACCTATTTTCGTGCAACGGCGTTTTCACAAGTAAGGTTATTTTTAGATTGATTTTCCCAATAATGAGACTCCCAGAGGAGCCCGATGACCAATTACAAGAAATTAAGCTGACGTCATAGGGTCACCGAACCGGAACTGCCTTTGTTTTTTGACCTAATTCGCGGGAAGGGCTAGTCTAAAAATAAACCTACTTGTGAAAACGCCGTTTCACAGACGCTGTATGGAAGTTGCACGCTCCAGATGGGCTCCTGGTTAACAGAGAGATCTACAATCCGGGTCAAAACACTTCGGGACACTTGTCAAATTTTGGGCGAAAAGTAGAGTATTTACTGTACATGTTTCCATCGTTATATGAGCAACGTTTTTTCTTCTTTCGCTGCCTTTTTTGCGCTCCCCCCTTTCCCCCAGACAATGTTGAAACATGCCAGGGATCGATGAACGGATCTTGATTTTGGAGATCGTGAAAAATCAACATTGTAATGGGGGAAGGGGGAAAAGCAGGAATTGTCCCGACAGTTTTGACCAGGATTGTAGAATCGCAAAGTTAACGTCAGGCCCACTGAAATTGTATTTCGCCAAAAACTACCGAAAATTTCGTTTGATTTTAACTTATTTCTTTCCTGTTAGCTACAGATATCGAACAATTTCCCTAAAGAGAGAGAGAGTAGGCAGAATAATTAATTAAATTTTCAATCTCGGATATTGCGTTTCTAGCTTTCTTATTCACTCACTCAATCCCGGTTATCACCTTTTAGTAAAACTTCAGCTCCGACTATTGCATTTCTAGCTTTTTGATTGGCTAAAAAACTCCGACTATTTAAACAATAGAGTGTTTCTGTCGAGGAACTATCGGCTGATAGTTGCCCCGCGGAAATTTGATGTTCTTAAAACAAATCGGCGGCAAAACCCGGTTTGAGATTTTACTAAAACAATTATTCCATTCGCCCTTGTTGGATATGAAGTGATTATAACCAACTCGCGCTACGCGCTCGTTGGTTATTTTATCACTTCATATCCAACTCGGGCTCATGGAATAATTGTTATATATACCGTAATGCCCTTATATGGAAACTTCTTGCGTTGGTAGTTTTGTAAAAACGGAAGGCCGGTTTACACGGTACAATTTGTGTATTCGTGTATTTTGACAGCCGATGAACGACCGATTCACGGAAATGAAAATTGATCCGATTCAAAAAATCTGTTGCACTGCAACAGTTTTTTAAAAGTCGGGCCGACACTCCGAGAGAAACCGCCATGTCAATCACTGGGTATGCAAGTGGGTAATGTGCATAAATACTTAAACCGTTCAAAATGAAGGATACTAAAAGGATAACGGGAAGATCTTTTGAGGATAAATAACACGTTTTACACAATTTGCACAGTGTGAGTTATCGGCCCGACAAAACCGGCCGACAAATCAAACCGTGTAAACCGGCCTCGAGACAACATCCTGTCGTTCTGTAAGTATAAAACAGTTCAGAATTTAACGAAAATTTAATAAAACAGTAATTCCATTCGCGCTAATTGGATATGAGAGTGGTTACCGTAAATCCTCTATTAAGCCCCCCGGGGGGCTTATTTTTTTCAAGCACGTTTGAGGGGGGGCTTATTTAATTTAGCGAAACGCATCACCTGTAGCAAAAATACCGTGGTATGAGACAGAGTAGACTTACCCGTTGTACAATTAAAGTCACTGTCAAAAGTATTTAATTCACTTGTGGGAGCCTAAAAGTAAATGGTGGCAATTCTCCACTGAGAACTAGAGCGCAAAATTGAGAAAGTAAAGCATATGAAGTTGGAGGTCATGCCGCCGAAGACCAAAAACAATATGAACTTCCAGCCTGAATAAATCATAACTGATCAGTCCACGTTAATCCTTAATTTTTTTGTGAAGAATAAGGATTGGGAGAGGGGGAGGGGGGGGGGGGGGGCTTAATAGAGAGGGGGGCTTATTAACTTTCCTCCTCTTAAAAAGGGGGGGCTTATTAGAGAGGGGGGCTTATTTGAGAGGGGGGGCTTATTAGAGAGGGGGGGCTTAATAGAGGATTTACGGTATAATTACACCTCATATCCAACGCGCGCTCATGGAATACTTGTTTAATATTCATACTTCCATGACAAGTAGCAGTCCGAGTCTTTCAACGGCATATATTTTGAACGCGAAACGACTCCCAATAATCGGAAAATCATCGCATTAATGGGAATAAGAAATTATGCCATCCTGCGAAATAGTATTTTCTTTAGTTTTAGTTGAAGTCGTCATTTCTAAAGGTCCCAATTGTATCATTTTTTCTATTATTTTACATTGCTATTACTTGTTTGTGTGTAACAACCTCTCAATCGTTAAATGTCTAGTTCTTAACAACTCACCTCGATTAGTTTTCTATTGTGAGTAATATTTTGCCTTTTCAATTGCAATCTTACTCATTCCAATGTACTGTATTTTTAATGTGGTACATAAATGAACAAATCAATCACTTTCTTGGCCGCGACTTTTTCAAAGTAAACTCCAGGGGCCAGTTGTTCAAAAGCCGATTAACGCTAATCTCAGGTTAAAAATTAACAAAGGAGTTTTATTCTCTACTCCCAAATGCTGTTCAAGGCTGATATTCGGTAAAACGTTACATTAGAAGTCAATCTTGAAAAACAAAAATAAGCACAGGAAACTTTCACCAAAACGTTGAAAACATGAAACAAAAGTTTACGCTAATCCTGGATTAAGTTAATCGACTTTCGAACAACCGGGCCCAGAATGGAATACATCCTTAAATAGAAAGAGGCGTTCTTTTTGGACATCACACAAAACAAGTTTCAAACGATTTGACCCGTGAAGCATACCTTTAGATGTCTCACTCCACCATTCAAATTAAAAGCTTTTCGACCGTGAAGTACTCGGCGATTGTTGAAACACACCAAGTCTCCTGGCACCATTTTTATTGACTTCTGTGGATGAAATCAAGCATTTTTTAATGAGTAACAAAAGTACCAACCAGCAACTCCACCACATGCAATGATTGGTTAAAAAATCTCACGCCACATTCTTAGCCAATCACAGGCAAAAGCGAGTGAGTAGTGTTTCCTGCGCTTATCACCGGCTTTGCGTTGTGAGTGGTTCATTTGCCTGCATCAGTTGTATTTGGCCGAGATAATAAGAACTTCAAGAACTACGACACAGCCGTCAACGAGAACGCCAAAAAACAATAATATCATAAGCCGCTCGTACTAATTTACTTTCAGAATACGTCGCCAACATCGCAAGACGTGAACGAGACGGAATAACCGCCAAAGATTTAAGCCCATGTTACACTATGCAATTTTTCGTGCAACTTGTCTCGCAATTTTGATGCGACACAAGTTCGCCGAAAATAATGCCCATTGTTACATACCCTGCCACAGACACTCCATGCAACATTTTTGCTGCAGCCACCGTACGCGTTGCGAGAGGTATAAATCAGTTCTACCTTGGACAACGGCCGGGGTCTCGCAACGCTGCAACAAGTTTTTTCGATCATCATGATTGCATAGTGTAACATCTGCCTGCACCTTCTGTCACAACGGTTTGCGGCACCAGCCAATGAAAACGTTCCTTTAACCTCATGTGATCATCGAAAACGAGAACAGTTGCAAGAAACGCTGTAACACCAGGAGCCCATTCACCGGAGCCTCCCTCTTCCATATTAACCCTCTGAGTCAACCATTTCCCGTATCTTTCTATTTTTAGAAGTAACTCGCAGGGGGGGCTTTAGAGGGTGTTTTTACAATAGCCAATCATAAGAGACCTATGGTCAGGCATTTAAATACGTCACATACGTACCGAGGTAGATCTCAAAAGAGAGTTTAAGCAAGGACAACGCTCACCGTCTTGTTCACCTTGTACAAAAGTTTTTTCCGGTTGCCGTCCGCGTGCTTAAGCTCCCTAATACGGAGCTTTAGCAACGACGACGGGAACGGAAACGAGAACGTCATCTCAAAACATAAATTCGTGTTATTGCAATCACTTTGAGACTATTCCAAGCTTTTTAATAAGACAAAGGTGTGGCAGTCCCTCAGAATGAAACCGTTATGAGTGCCGCTTAATTTAGGGGAGAAAATGAAAAGTCATCTCCAAGTCCCGACGTTCTCCATAAAACCTCAAATTTGGCAATTTCACGTTATTTTGCTGACGACGGCAAAGAAATGGACAAAAGCAAAAAACGCACGTGCGGAGCGTGCAAAGCTATTGTTTTTGCTCAGAAATTTGCATATTTAGTGTCACTAAATATGCAAATTTGTGACGTTCTCGTTGCCGTCGCCGTTGTCTTTGTTAAAGCTCCCTAATAACTGGATGGGTACGAACGTTTTTAAAGTGAAAATAGATAATGAATTCTTCATTGTTTTATACTCGCATTGTCGTCATAAGTTGATAATTTCACGTTGTTGTTGTTTAATGGGGTACGTCAAAAAAAAAAAAAAAAAAAATTCTAAAATGCGTGCCCCACGTGTAGAACGACGATTTTTCCTTAAAGGAATCCGAAAAAATCCTGGCTATCAAACCAGATGAAAGAGCCTCTCAAACCTGAATCGGAGATTCATTCAGCAACTTGGTGAATGTCCTGTAAGCTTTAAAGTACGGCTCAACATCTTCCTGTGGAGATCATGAATGAAAAGAACTTTCACGTAACTAAGGACGCTTTCCATTTGACAGAACTGACCGATCAGACCGGGCATTTGGATGGCCTAACTCTACAACGCTTTCAAATTAACACACTTCGAGGATGATATGTACTCCTCCAGAAGAATACGAGGGATTATCAACATGCAAGTTTTCCTTCAAATTGTTGCATTTTCTTTGCAAACTGACGGGTCTGACCGGCCAGTTCTGACAAAAGGAAAGCGCCCTAAGACTGCACAGCGCAGGTTCGACTAAATCACAAAAACTACAGCCTCGACTTCTTGTACCCATTGAAACAAAATACCACAATTGAATGCGATGTGGTGGGATTGTTTTCGAAAGAGGCATCGCAGAATTCTTTCCATGTTTTGTGAATAAAGGCCGACTTAAAACGCTGGAAACATTTTAGCAATATAATGTCACGAGCTTTAATTGTACAAATTTTGATTGTTCATATTACATCTTTATGCAGACGTTTTAAAACGAGACTAGAAAACGCTGATACTCGAGCAATTGGACATTTGCATGATGACGCCGTTTGACTACAAGTACCAGAATCCTTTAGGTTTTGCTTGTCTCGTGCTAATTAGAGTTACTGTTACTTTTATCCCGCTGGGAATACATATTTTAAAGAAGAAAAGGAAAAAGAAACTGAATTCTGGTACTTGGAAGTCAAGTGACGCTATCGTGAAAGTTGCCTATTAACGACAAAATGTTGCAATTGGCCATTTCCGAGTTTCTGTCTGTCTCCTCTTTAAAGCGAGTCAAAGTGCGAAGTTATGTAATCATAGTAATTAGTTCTATTTTACACATGACTGAATTTGTAAGATAGATTCGCTTTAAGGAGGAGGCAGACATGAACTCGGAAATGGACCATTAGCTCAACTTTTGACTAAATGTAAAGTTAATTAGTATTTTTTGTGATGCTATTTGTCGAAACTTTTCCTTGACTTAACAAGGAAAGTTCACCATTTGAACTTTGGTTTCATTTTGTGCGAGGCACCTGTGTTGTCGTTCAGTTCTACCATACCGGTATTTTCCTTTAAGAAACTAAAACACTCGCAACTTTTAAGTTTTGTAGTCCACCCATGGTTTGCAACTAACTTTTAGAGACACAGGTAACAGTGGAGAAATGTGAAAATGTTGGACGACGAACATACAAAACAAGCAAGTGGGAGACCTATTGTTTGTGATATCCAACATGGGGAAGAAAGAATGACGCCGGAGTAAACGTTAACCAAACCACATAATTTTGCCCGAATGCTCCGAATGTACACTTGTCGTAGCTTTTTACCCCAGTTGGCTTTTGCCACTTGTAAAACGCTGCGGCCATTTGTGAGAAAGTGTTTATCCGGCACTCGATAAATAAACGCATACCTTTCAGTCACTCGGGCTGGCGGGAAAATTTGAATACAACAGTAAAGTAAAAGTTCAGGTATCGTTCACATCACTTGTTTCAATAACCGTGCGATGGCTTCCGCCAATTGTTTAGAGTGGTTAGGGTGGGTGGCACATTCGTAAACAGTCAAACAAGAAGAATGTTTGTAAACATCTTGCCGTTACAATCTTCACTGCCGGAGATAATGCGATAGCTGCATGCTTACCTCTGGAACAAAAAGGGGTCCCTCAAAAGCTGGTGACCAATTGACAGCCACAATCTGCTCAAAAAAGATAAGAATAAACTAAGGGTTTCCTTGTGGTAAAAAGGAGGAAACTATATCTAGCTAATCAACAGCATTTAATGAGCATAAGGCTCTTCACGAGTGTTTGGAGCTTGACTTTCATGTTTTTTTCCTGTTCTCTCCAAATCCGAACGTGAAATGATCACTGAATTATTAAAGACAGGGTTCGTGCGCTTTTTTCAACTAAAAATTCAAGGACTTTTCAAGTACTTTCAAGGAAACATTTTCCATTTTTCAAGGACTCCACGCACTGCAAAATCAAGCGATAAGCAGCTGTTCATATAGCTAGTGTGCGCCGACTCTCCCATGCTCGAAATGTCAACATCCTTCATGCACACAATGTATCGTGCCTTGTGTTTGTCACCCTTGACTTCGCGTAACCACTCTTTGTACAGTGGTTTCTGAAGCCACAAGTCGCTGAAAACACGCTTTCCCATTGTTGTAAATCTTTTATTCGTGAAACAATAGCCGAACAAACAACACCCACGCAAACAACAGGAAGCACTCGAGGCACATGGCTTTTCGCGGAAAGAGCGAAGACTACATACAAAACATTTCATTGGCTCTTAGAATTACAGACATTGAACCAATCAGAGCAATGAATATAACAAAGAACAGGAAAATGTACTCGGCGCTTGATGGACGTTCGGAGAGTTGTAATGATCGTTTTTATTTGTTTTTTTTTTTACTATTATGTGTCGCTACTGTTCTGCCAGTAGTATATATTTTCATATTAGGCACTCTAGAATCTAGGATGGATGAAATTAGCTACAAGTTTCAAGGACTTTCCAGCACTGACTGCAATTTTCAAGGACTTCATAAGGCCTTGAATTTTTATTTTCAAATTCAAGGACTTTCAAGTACTTTCAAGGTGCGTGCGAACCCTGTAAAGAGATTTGGCTGGCATGGCGTTATCGGAAAAACGCCTGAAATTTGCAGTTTGCCAAAACTCAAAGAAACTTGTTTCGATTTGTTGCCAGTTATCCACGGACATCGTGCAACTTCTAAATAGCTAGACAGAGAAAAGTTGGAATAATCAGTAGCTTTAATGACAATGAGCAGTCGACTGGTTGACATTTGCGATTTAAATAAGAATGACTCGACTGTAATTTAGGGGCAGAATACCATTCAATTAAACTGAAATATCACACAACCATTTCCAAATTCAGCACGGGATTTAAAGGAGATTTGTATTGGATTTACCAAGCCTGTATATTAGCTGGCCAGAGCTTCAAATACCCATACAGGTCTTCTGTGAATATCGTCTCTACGGCCTTAAAATCTCTTCTACGACTACATCACCTCTTTCTCCGTATTAAGAACAATATGTGGTCTCTTGTAGACTAGCTTAACTGGGTAATCCCTAAAATTGCAAAAAAATATGCAACAGTTAAAGAATACTTTTTAACAATTTCATTAGGCCAGAACAGAAGCACATGACCTTAAAGTGTGTGTAACTTGCAACTCTTTTCCTTGGAACATAGCTGGGGATCTTGGGACACCAATTTTATGCCTAAATATGGATCGAAGCTGCACGCGGGGGAAAATGCACGAGCTACGTTATATCCAAATCAGGAAAATTTTAAACTAAAAAAGCCCCACCCCTGAACCAGAATTAAACGCTTCAAAGTCACGAGCTGCTGGCGAGAAATAGTCTAAATATGATGTCTGTTCAACAGTGGCACACTCAGATTTCGCCTCGTGTGCCGCTTTTTTGTTTTTACTGCAATTTGATGTCATCTGCGATCTATTAAGGAACTTAAGCAACGACAACGGCGACGGCAACGAGAACGTCACAAATTTGCATATTGAAGTGGGCAAAAACAATAGCTTTGCACGCCCCGCACGTGCGTTTTTCACTTTTGTCCAATTCTTTGCCGTCGTCAACAAAACGACAATGTGAAATCGCCAAATTTGAGATTTGTTGAAGAACGTCAACACTTGAGGATAAAATTGCGTCTTCTCCCCTAAATTTAAACGCCGTTCCGACCAGTGTCATTCTTAAGGAATTATCACACCCTTGCAAAGCAAAGCAGTTTGTGACGTCATCTCAGGCATAAGCCCACGCTTTACACTAAGTTAGTTACACTAGCTTAGTCGTGAGACAAACAACCACTGGTTTTTGTTAAATTTTGCGGTGCACTAAGATTGGAATTTTGAAGTGAAAATGGCTGAACATTTTCGCAAAAGGTGAGTAGATTTACCTCAGCAAAGAAACTGAAATATTTGAAGTTTAAACATAGTTTCACGCCACTCCGGCTTAAAATGAATGCTACTTTTAAGATTCAAGAACTGACGTTTTAATTGGCACTCCTCCCCAGGGTCTTCTTCAGGGTTTCACCAGTGTTACGCTTACATTTTACGCCGGAGCAGCGTGTTCAAGTAGGCTCCTCTGTGAACGGTTAAGTGAACTGCACATGAACTGTAATCTACCTCATCTGATGTTTTTTTTTTTGCTCACGGAATGCTTGTGATTTTGAATACTGTAACAGTAACACTGATAAAACATTTATCACATTTTAGTAAAATCCAACTAGTGGTCTATTATCAATGCTGCGTTCTGATTGGTTGAGCTACTAA
>OX421451.1:42938015-42940515 GCA_949126865.1 Montipora capitata
CTAAAATAGTCTCACAGTACAATTCTTGCTCATTTTCCATAACATACATGCTTGAAAATAATGCAAAGGCACTGGTAACCATTCTCGACCCCACAGCTCGTCACGTTTGTATGACATGACTTGAGTGGCTGATCATTTTTACTGAAGTTTTCAAAGATTAAAATTGTGGGTCAGAAAAAATTCATGGACTTTTAAGGACCAAGAATGAAGAGCAGAGATTTTCAAGGACTTTAAGGCCTTGAAAATGTACTCTCAAAATTCAAGGGTTTTCAAGACACCTAGGAACCCTGTGATAAGCTCTCCAAGATCAACGGGTTCAGGAAATTTGAATTCCCCTTCCTGATCTACATTCTGATTCTTCAGGGGACAATTTAAGAATCCCTGCCTCAGTTTTACCAACTGACGACATACTTCAAACAATGAAGTAACTGCAGTCCTGGTGGTGACTCATAGTACATCAGGTCCATATGTAAACCAAGCTCCACATCAGAATATGCAATGTTGATGGGATCAGGAGTGCTATATACGTCAAACGACTAAAGAAAAACAACAACAAAGATTTACAGAGTTGAAAATACTGAATATTTCAGCCACATACATGCCTCTTTCTGAATCCTAAATTCAAGGCTTCTTCTTCAGCCAAAGAAGTCTCAGGAAACTGCAACTTAAAAGACCACAAATCACAGGATATGACTTACTATCCCATATATGGTTTCCTGTACAGGACCTATTCTTCTTGCGACCTAGTAAATAGAAAGAAACAAAAAACAATGATGTTGTTTGAGATGAAGCAAACCATCTAGCACGCGGAACTGATAATATTTGAAATAAACCTGAACAACAACTCCCTGAAATTTAGGCATGATTCATGAACAGACGTTTTTGCAACTCCTTATGTAGTTGACATGAAAGTTAAAATCCTCAAAAAAAGAAACAAGAAGCATCAAAGTCCTGTGGAGAGAAGCATTCCAACCGTTCTTCTTTTTGAGGGTTAAAATACTGCTCCATAGTTTCAACATGTATGTGAAGTATTTGGGAAACTCCACATTGATCTTACCTTCAGCACATTAGCTTCATTAACAACTGGGACATTTTTTACTAATGATATGCCATCCTCACTCATCTGTAAAAGCATTCTGTTGCAACACAAATGGGAATTTAAAACAAAATGTGGACCCAGTCACTTATTCAAAAAAGTGAATAATTAAGGTTGTACACATCATGTCCTTTTCTAAAAATTGACTCTTGGTTTGGAGTGAGTTTTCTGACCTAAGAAAGCATAATATACCGGTATTTAATCGAAAAATTAGTGTTTTACAAGATGGCAGTGAAAAGCATCAAATTGGCTACAACCAATGTCATGTCCAACAAGCAACAATGGAATGTAATTTCTATAATGAATTAAAATTTGTTTTACTACACTCTGAAACATATTAATTTTACATGACAAAACCACTGAAACTTGTTTCAATTCCACGAAATGACTGATGTAATCCAATTCCATAGAAGGTCATAAAAATTATAAATTATATATGATATATGAGCTGAAATTGAAAATTATTTTGCAATTCCGGACGCACAAGCAGATTTCTGTTTTCAAGTGTTATAATCCTGCAGCCATTATTTTGTTCATTCTTACTTACCCAGCTCAAATTAAGCTAGTGTACTGCCTGCAAGCTCAAAGACTTTTTGTTAACTAAAGTACATGTGATCAGGCAGTCAGTGTATGTCAGGTCACCTTATTGATTACCGATGGGCACCAGTGGGTATGTAAATTGCCATGGACTTTGATAAATACAAAGTACATCAGATATTTTCTCTTTTTAATAATGCACTCAAAACTACTAACAGTCCAATTGCAACTGGTTTGCCATGCCTTGGTAAAGATATGTGGTATCTGTGACATAATGTAACTTGATGTGATCAAAATCTGTGGGGCTTTGCTCTACACAGTTAACATAAAGGTATCACTATGATTTTAAATTATCTTAATTTTAAGACTTCATACTTTTACATAACTTACTTCCACAATCCTTCTCTTGAATTCATAATATCACTGTACTGAACTTCTGGCAGGTTGTGCTTTTTTTGATTAGATAGAAACAGCAATGTGAAAATCAACTATTTGTTGACAGCAAAACTGTGAGACACTGATCTCTTCAATACAACAGGCACAAGGATAATTTGGACATTATAATACTGAGCAAGTTGTTTCCTGCAGAAACACCATGGCAGGACATGATAGTGTGCTTTCTTGCTCTATTTGATGAACTGCATCTCGGAATTTACTACGAGTTAGGAGACCTTTCTTCCACTTTTACTCAATTGAAGCATGAGAAGCCATATTATGTAAAGTAAAGCACTCACACTCAGTTAATACTGTAAGACGTAGGAAACTAGTAAGTAGATAACATTTACATGAAATTAGATGAAAAATTTGACACGATTGAGTCTTGAGCTTACATACAATCATCCACTGTTCTCATCAGGGACTTTGTAA
>OX421451.1:42943015-42990515 GCA_949126865.1 Montipora capitata
AATTTCTAGATAAAATTTGATATCATTGTTCTGTGCGAAACTGGTTCAAAAAGATATATAGGTCCCCTCAAAAACTGTTCCCTTTACCAGCTCTTTCAGTCTTGAGAGTAAGACTTCTGGATTTTACTCAGTCTAATGCTTGTTGTCAATGAGGGCCTCTTCAGGGATGATTTGTGGGTTAAGGTTAAATAATTATTGGATATGTCAGTTTAAAAATCTTGCCAAGTGTGGTTAACTCTATGAACGGCAAGTAGGACTAGCTCTTTTACTTAAAGTAAAATTACAGACAAGTGTTTGCTGAAGTTGATAAAGTAGTTCATACATTTTCATTTCCCTTTCTCTGTTACATTGAGTGCAAGACAATATACAAATAAACAAGCTATAGATGCGTGAAAATCATTCTACTCTATTCTGTGTTTACCAACTGGTTGCTGTCCTAATTCATAAACTTCCCCAAGTACTCTGTTAGTGGAGCTTTGCTGTGTGGAGATACCCTGCCTTGTGGCAAAAGTTTATAAATAAATAAATAAATAAATAAATAAATATAAATGTGTATAAAAAATTTGTTCCCTTTAACTAGTTAAGCTATTATGCAGATATTATAATGCTGCTAAATAACTTCAACATTTGACAAAAGCAACCAACTAATATTTTTCATTAACCTTTAACTCCAGAGCCAGCCTGAACCGGCCATACTCTGTCTAACACCAGACGATTTTACTCATCAATGGGGAACCCCTGGGAGTCAATGGGTATTTAGGTCAAGTTAAAAAATTATTGTTTATGCATAAGTTACATACTTTGATCTGTGGCCATCTTTCCATTCTATCTCTATGCTGGTACCAAGCACATGGGCCTTAATTTCAGTTACACTGTATGCTGACTGCAATAAACAATATTTAAATTAAACTATATTACATACTGCACTAAAATCACATGTGGGCTAATGGCTCTCTCCATTCCTTCCTTTTTGATTTTACTCTGTCTAATGCCATCAAATTTTACTCGAAAATGGTATGCAGCCGCTCTAGGGGTAACTTGGTCTTAAAGTGCTACTATGACAAAAAAAATCAATCTTCTTTTTCTTTGGATTTGAAAACTATGTCAACTAAACACTAAGCGACCCAAATTTTAAGCCTTGATTTAAAAAAGACACCTGTTTATTTGACGGTCCACCATTAGTGAGTCCCCAGTGACTCAACGAAAGAATTTTCAAGCGAAGACTGGTTTTACTGATCAGTTTAATGTCAAGTCCTCTGGGATCATTTAATAACAGTTTCATTGAAACAATAAAGACCATTCTTGAGTCTTCTAGAACTGCCACCCTTTCTCAATTAGACGTTCTTAAACTGTGAGACATAAAAACCCCACATATTAATGTTCCAGGAATTCCAAAACTCAGAGCAATTGATTAACATTCTGATAATTATTATTTACTTGAATCTCGCTAACTTCATCAGTGAATTTAGCTGATGAGTCAAGATCATGTGACTTAGTTGTACTGCAGTTCCACGAGGTAAGACTAATCTGTTCACTTCAAGAGATTCAAATGAATTATTATATATATCTTAAAGTTATTTGGTCTGAGTTTTGGAAAAGCTATAACATTGACCCATTCACACCTAAAGTTTTCCTAATCAGCAAGTGAAATTGTCTGGCGTTAGACAGAGTAAAACTTATAAATGTCACTCACAGGTGGGTAAAGTCTCCCTCCTGGGTGTCAATGGGTTTATTGCTGTACCAGTGCAGGAATATAATATTTTCACCAACCCCTTTTCATGTAATCTTCATGAAAAGAAGGGCTGTAGTTCCCAGACTGATGGTCTGTCCTTTGTGGTGCATTATGATAAGCACCTTAAATAACAATTGCCAGCTACATGAACCTTCTCCAAGATTCAAGAGTTAGATAATCCCTGACAGAGTGACCTCACCCACCTCCATTCTCTTTCTCAGGCTGAAAGCCTTGTACATACATGTTCTTGGAAGTAAGCCACTTCTTCCAAACAACAGGTTTTTTCCTTGTTTGACACAAGAGATCATCATTACAAACTACAATACTGTAATTATTATTGATCAAAAAAGCATCCTCTCTTGCAAAAGCATTCCTCTTTGATTAAGCTACCTGTTAAAATAAGAAATATTTAAAAAATGAGATGCTCTTGAAATAAAGGCTTCCTTCTTTGCTGAAACACCTTCTCTTTATTGCTTTCAACGCTAAGAGTTTTAAAATAGGCAAGTTTTCTACTTCCCCTCTGGAAAAAATATGCTTCCTGTGCTATACCAGGGGCTGCAGAAAGGGAGGGGCTGGGGGGGAGGGAGTAGTCCCCCCACTTTTTTCCTAAACCCCTTACCCCTCCCCTCACACTTCCGTGGTCCATCTAAAAATGTAGCTCCCACCCCCACTTTCAAATGCACTTCGTGGCCCCTGTAGACCCAGAAATCACAAGACCAGGGGATGCCGACTGGGGCAGCCCTTTGGGAATGACGACAACTATTCTCCTCAATTGGTAGGTGAGGATTTTATTTGGGCAGGTACAAAACACAGGTCTCAGGTCACAGGTCTTGTTCACAGGTCTCTCTGTTTTACCACTACATAAACAACCTCAACATTCTAAACATTCATTAAGGCAGTATGTTTTCGATGCGGTTACGCCTTCTGTTTACACGACACCGACCGAGAACATTGGCCAAACCGGGTCGATTTAAAACGCTTCCAAAAGTGGAGCGTTTTAAAAACGATGAGGTTTCATCTATCGTGTAAACAGCGAAACCGCATCGACTTGAATGCGGTTACTATTTTAGCGCGAGATTTTGCACTGTTCGATTCAAAATGGTGAATTTAGCACGTAGCGGAGCGATCGCTTATACCATCACGACTTTGATTTTCTGGCGAAAACGATTCCGTGTAAACACTTCCAAACCGCATCGATTTTGACGCGGTTTCGAAGTAAACTTAATGAAACCATGTTCGTGCAAACACTGCCCAAAGCTAACCTTGGGCCTAAAATCTTGTTTAGGTCTAATTTGGCCAAAGGTCAGCTTTAATGACTGTTAAGGTTTGTTTCTGTATTTGAAAATCAGAGACCTGTGACCGAGGCCGTGACCTGAGACTTGTGTTTTGTACGTGCCGATTTTAAATGGAATGTTCCTTCCCCCCTCACTCTGCCATCAGGAGCGGAATTGCATCAAATACAATTTTCCTTTAAAAGAAATAACGCCTGAACCGAAAACGGTATTTCGAAGACCCTGAAAAGATCAAATTCTGCTTCATTGCAAGTTTAAAATGTCTTCCCAATAAATTCAGATCCAGTCATGCTTATTTTGCGGGATTTCGCGAATCGCGCTTATGACTTCAGCGCTCTAAAATAAATTTTAAAAAAAACCCTTTGGCACACTACGCAATTTCGGAGTTCTTGAACATAACTGAAGCCTTAACGACTGAACAGAAAACAGGAGCTTTACTTCCACTTACCTGAACCCAGAAGTACTGCGTGCATAAACAGTTAACATAAAAGAAACTGCACAGGTACCCCAGTGATTTATGTGTGGGTGAAGAGTACTATGGGCCAATGTAGTTAAAAGTGCAGCCGCCCGTGGATGGATTTCATTACCAAGAAACATTCGCGATACGCCTACTCATTCAATTATTTTCTGAATCTCGATGTAAATTTGCATATTTGTAGTGTCCGTCATTCTTAACATCTCGTTTTGTGATGTGATCCTGTATATATACTTTTTGTACTTATCTTAATATCTATACATTTTTATCTGTTTACAATAATGATTACTATTTTTACTGATCACCGGTTTATACCAGCAAATCTTTTGATTTTGCTGATCGGTCTTTTCAGTCTAAATGAAGATATTAGTAGTAGTAGTAGTAGTAGTAGTAGTAGTAGTAGTAGTAGTAGTAGTAGTAGTAGTAGTAGTAGTAGTAGTAGTAGTAGTAGTAGTAGTAGTAGTAGTAGTAGACAGATAATCCTAAAACATTGGTTCTCTACGGCCTTTTTCGTGAGGCGTACCTCACTCTTCAGGAGTTTATTAGACTGATATCACTGCATTTACATAGGTATTTAGTAACTTATTGACTTTCACGCTGTAGTGCTTTTCCTTTGTGTCTGCATGACGATACTAATTCGATCCTTTTTTTCAGTGTACAGCGATGCGGTTCGCAGATTATGATGTATTTCTCGGTCAGGCAAAGTCTTTCACAAGCATGCAATACTTGTAGATGTTTTCTTCATGAAGCAATATATAAAACACAAATGAAGACAGGACACGTTTATAAAGAACACCTATGCTAAATACCCTGCCACGATTGCTTTGCATGCCATTAAATAAGGACAACATCAGTGATGGTAGATATATGTCATATATTCGAACCACGGATATGCATCAACTTTCCAAGCAAAAGTTCGTTGCAGTGTTAATGCAACAGATATTTCGCTTTGAAAGCGGTTAAGAATAGCTTCTATCGTATTCTGACTCGTTCTTTAGAGAACGGTGCGTTATCCATCAAAGGTAGCAGAGAAACTTGTTCCTTGGTATTCAACAGTTACCAATTTTAGTGTTTCAAATGATGGCGTCAGTGCACGCTTTCCAGTGCACTCGTTGATCTGAAAATGGCGAAAACGTAGCACGCATGGCTGACGCATGCCACGAACGGCAAAAAGTGGCGAAAACGTGGTACGCATGGCTGACGCATAACGCAAACGGTCTTGCTTTCAACGGAAATTTTGCCGGTGTTGCACAGATCGCGCTCCACACTGTAACAAAAGCGACGGCACTACAGGAAAATGAGAGATGTCACAAGAACAAATTAAAGGTGTGTACACGATTGCCGAGCTTTGTCTGCAGCAGTTTTTCAGTTAGTCAGTGACTTACAGGACTTCTCTTTCATTTGGTAAGTAAGTTGAGAATTACCAGCCTTTTTTCATGCCTTATACTCGCCTCTTTATTAAATAATATGTACCACCATAGATGCTCCTTTAAAACGAGGGCTGAATATTGTTTCGAAAACATTGTTGCATTGAAATTATGTCCGACTGAAATAATTACTTGCTCGGGCACACATGCGGCAGTTGTCGCTGGCGTGGAAACAAAAAAGCAGAAATGTTTCTGAAGATTTTCGGAATAGTTTTGCTTCCTTGTGAAATTAATCCTTTTTTGCCCGTTCTAAGGAAACAATCTTTCCGCAAATGAATGTTACCTTGTTTGCAGAGGCCATCTAAAAAGATGTAAGGTAATCTTTGACTAGAAAGAAGTTCCCGTGGAGAACATTTTGAATCGGTGAAAACGGCATTTGCGAGCGGTGGATCGCGTGCGGCTAAACCTCTCGCGACTCGCTTCGCTAGCCTCACGCGATCCACCGCTCGCGCCCGAATATCTAGCGCGAAACCCTAATGGAGAGCTTGCTGGAAGGCTAAGCATCTTGACAATGTAGCATCGTCACGTCTTAGGCGATTGGTTAGCGATATATCCAAACTGCCTTTTTATTTCGTTCAGTTGTATTTCAAAAAGTTTGTGTTTCGCCTTGCCCATGAAAGTAGTCTGTGCCCTGGGCCATTACGCCTAGCTCCACCATGTATCCCCCACTATAGTGTACTCAGTAGTGAAAGGAAATAGCCTACACTTCTGTAAGCCTACAATTCTTGGGGCAAACCCCTTTTTCCAGTTATTCTGCCGACATATATCTGGAATAGACAGTCGTAGAAACAGTACAACTTTCTTTAATTTACCAATACGTATGTACCAACTACATCTACATTTATCTTTATTATGCTTCAAACCACACGTATCACAAGGATGTAAATAAATAACAATAATTATGAATGATAAATATACAAAAATAAATAATTACAATAGTCATTTAGTCCAGCATTCAATCATTCCCGAGGCAGCCACATAGACATCAATAATAATAAAAGTAAGATCTAATTCGAAAACATATTTACAATATATACTCAGCTAATTAATTAACTCAGTCCACTAATTCTTGGGTGATCTAATGCCAATGTTCTAAATTTATCGGAAGAAGGGGCTTGAACAATCTCCTCCGGGAGGGAATTCCAGTCTTTCACTGTTCTTGGAAAGAAACTGTTAATATGGAGTAGCTAGGAAAAGGGAAGGGACTTTATTCAAGTGTCTAGTTGTTTTAGCGCTGGAGCATTAATTGGGGACACTGAAAACTGAAATCAACAAATTAACGCAAATCAAGTCAAAAGTTGGTTTTTGGGGAGAGGGGAGAACCGGTGCCCTCCACCAGCTACGCAGACTATCGCCACTGCGCGATCCCTCGGCACCCAAAGGACCACTTGACATCTGAATAAATGACTTAGTATGTTAGTTCTTTGTGGTCCTGATTGGTCGTTTTATATTCGGCAGTGGAATGGCCTATCTGATCGGAATTGCTTTATAAAACACATTCAGCCGGTCGGCGGTTCTTCTGATTTCTTGGCTATACCATCCAAGTTGTTTCATAAGACCAGTCGCACTTTTGTTCAGTATATCTATCATAACAATTGAGGGCACAGCCAGCAGCTCCGTGTTTCGAGGCTTCAATTTACATGATGTTGGTCTTAGAAGGCTGCAGAGGCATACTCGAGCTGTGGTCGAACGAGTGATGTGTACACCATAGATTTAACATCTAAGGAACGCTTCACGGTTGCGTCTGAAAAAATTTATACAAAAATTTGGTTTTATCAACGGAGTTGATAATGTAAATTGGCCACCGTACAGAGATTCTAAAAGCTGACGTTTCGAGCGTTAGCCCTTCGTCAGAGCGAATCGAGGGATTATGGGTTACGTGTAGTTTTTATAATAGAGTAGGAGCTACGCTATTGGTGGTAACATGGTAACGTAAAAAATAGGAATATATTAGTTAAATGAAAAGCGTTCGTTAATACCGTGAGGATTAAGGGTGCCGATTTGAAAGATAAATTTTTGTTCCAGATTTTTGCGGCTTTCCGTCGTACCTAGATGTAGGGAAAGGCCGCAGATAGCCATGTGTTTTTTGGAGTGGTTAGGCAGATTAAAATGGCGAGCGACTGGCTTAGATGCATCCTTGTCATTCTTCTCAACATCGCGAAGGTGTTCGCGGAATTGGTCACCTAGTCGTCTACCTGTCTCGCCAATGTATAATTTATTGCATAACGTACAGGTTATGCAATAAATGACATTTGCGGAGGTACATGTGAAACGATCGGTGATCTTAACAGATCGCTTAGGTCCCGATATCTTGCTATTTTATCCGTTGATAAAACCAAATTTTTGTATACTACTTCCCCACCGACGCAGCACCACAGTTTCTTTAGAAACTACCTCTTCATTCATCTGAAAAAATTTAGTTGGTTTATCATATCAATATGTTTGTTCCAACTCAGGTTATTTGACTGATAACTGCACACCTAGGTACGGGTGATCAGACATTGGTTTCAGCATTGTTCCAGAGACATATATTATAACTGATGAGGCCCAAAAGGCCCAAACAGCTGTCTATGACTGCTATTGACCGGGTGAAATGGTTGTGCGCATGCGTGATGTGTTGGCCACACCGGTTTGGTGTTAGCGTGTGTCACATTGCTCTGTCTTGTTATTATAATTGTATTCTGTCAAGGAATGAAGTCTGGCAATCCGTACAATGTAACACATATGGATTAAGGACATTTGCCAGACCTTTGTAAAGTCTCTGTTACGAGCCTAGGAAGGCCCATCAGGCCGGCGCTTATCTCCGGTTTCCGTAGCATGAAGCGACTAGAGTATTTATACTCCCCCCTGGATGGGATGCTAGTCCATCGCAGGGTTACCCTCAGCATTTCGCCGGTACCCATTTATACGCCTGGGTGGAGAGAGGCACCGTGAGAGTAAAGTGTCTTGCCCAAGAACACAACACCGGCCAGGACCCGAACCCGGACCACTCGATCCGGAGTTGAGCACTCTAAACATGAGGCCACCGCGCCTCCCGCCAGACCTTTGTGCATTTCACTAAATGGTCCAAATCGTAGACCATATATTCATAAATGGTAGCCAAGTTGTGCTAATCATCTTCACTAGCCTCACTTTGGAGCAAAAGTTCTTTGGAATTTTGTCCGTGCTAACGAGGCTAGTGACGATGATTAGCATGACTCGTACAAAAGACTAATTTCTTGGCCACCATTTATGAATACGGTCTATCCTGTAGTACCGTCGAAACATGTTTGGTAAATTAAAGAAAGTTGTACTGTTTCTACGACTGTCTATTTTGCTGCTGCTATCTATATCTGGAATAATTGTTTTATTAAATTCTCAATCTTTTGTTTTGCTAAAAAAAAAAAAAAGTGATGTGACTTCCGGGCGCCAAAAATCTTATGCTGAGCGACATTTGCCACATTCATTTCCATATCAGGTATAATGGCTGGTAAACGAGATCCAGTGAACCAATGAGAAAGCTTTAATTGCACAATCCGAGGTTGAGGTTGAAAATTTAATAAAGTGAAATAAAATTGTCTCAAATGAATGAGTCCGAAGATTGAGGAGGAATTATCTGGCTGGTTTATTTGTCTATAACACGTGCGACTTTTTCATCTGACCAGGGGCCCATTTCTGAAAAGTCTCGAAAACTTTTCGGGCTCCAAAAGCCATTTGTGAAACTGTCAACCGCTTGTTCTGGAAAGCCGATCTTTTAACATGATTTCAAGGTAACAAAAAGCAAAATGGCTGTGAAGTTTGACGACTTAAATCCTCTCCGTTCTTGAGATACAAAGGGAATTGTGACACCCGAAAACGGCCCGTAAAGTTTCGGGACTTTTGAGAAACGGGCCCCTGGTTCGCAGCACTATCCACTGGATAACTCAATTGGTTTTGCTAGTGTTTGTCCGCTGGATAGCGATTTCAAATTATTTATCCGGTGAATAGCGTTATCCACCTTTGAACAACCGAGGCCAGTGCTTTAAGCTCGCCCTTTCAGTCCTCTCTTGTCTAGGAGTTGGCAGTATTTTGCTCCTTTCTCGTTTAATTTATAGCCTTTTGGTTTCCCATTGTGTTGTGCATTTTTTCTGAAAGACTTACAGGAAATTGTATCAACGAGGAAAGCAAACCAAAGTGCAAGAAACGAAAACGGTCCAAGAGAAGTCGCAAACACAGTCTTGTAAGTGAAACATTTAAAAAAACCGTGACCATACTTTCTAGCAGAAGCTGACTACAACTTGTATCAATTCATTATTTCTTTAATTATGGTAATTTTTTTGCAACATTAGAACCGGCTAAACTGGGAAGCACGAGCCCGCTCTGATGTTAAACTGATGTGGCAGATTTCGGTAAGAACGTTATCTTTAGCCGACAAAGCTTTCCCCGGCTTCTCTTTTCAAAGTTCCTCATCCAAAGCTAAACATACTTTCAAAGTTCTTGATCCATGCTGCTTGCTTTATAGGTGGTAACGAACTTCGAGCTTCGTTATTAGGCAAGGAAGAAATTACAAATTCTAATGGCCTGTGTAAAACGAAAAGATTGGTTAAGATTGGTAAATTGTAAAGTACACATAGCTTTCAAGCTAGTTCAAGTCAAATGCATTCCACTTTAATAGCCTGAAAGGAAAATTCAAACTTAAAGGCAATTGGCAGTTTGCAATACAAAGCGTGATAGAGCCGTCGGAAAGATTGAGCTAAAGTGATGCTCGCACTTGTCAACGGGATTCCCAGTCATGGCCTCGGCGATGCCGGCGCAATGCTCTACCAACACAGCCAACAGATCTTTGAAGCCACACGTTTGTACGCGTTTGGGACAGTTGGAATTAGGTCAATTTTCTTGGTTCTTTAAAGTGCTACCATGATCAAAAAATCGCTTCCTTTTTTTCTTCATGCAAATTTTGAAAGTGTGATTGCTTAACACCTGACTGGCAAAATTTTGAGCTTTGATTTTTATTCAAAGGTTGTTTGCTTTGAGTTAAGTTTTGGATTTCACGGTCCTCTAATACCCACGGTCCAAAGTGACCGATTCGACCTCAAAGGGTTGGCTCTAGGGAAAAGTGACGTCATTTACTCACTCGCTGGAAGCCCGAAAATCAGCTGCGTAAACATGCATTGCATTCTAAAACTATTGAGTCTTTAACGTCATTTTTTCCTCGATCCTCGATTCAGCTCTATCAAGATTTTAAAGTTAGTAATGGCGGACCATTAAACAGGAAAATGCCAGTTAAAATAAATAAGTGTCTTTTTGAAATAAAGGCTTCAAACCTGGGTCACTTACTGTTTAGTTAACATAGTTTTGAAATCCAAAGAAAAATAAAAAATTGATTTTTTTATATTTTTGGCACTTCAAGGAGAACACATGAGCGCAACAAATTGACCCCCTCCGACCGGCGGTGTGGCTTCATAGCTCCGTTGGCGAAGCATTGCACCGGCGTTGTTTGGAGGTCAGGGGTTCGAATCCCGTTGAAGTTGTCTGAATCAATTGCTTAAGCCTAGTTCCCACTAGCGACATAACGATCATAATCATAAACATAAGCACGAACATAACGCTGTAATGTCGCTTATGTCTCAGTGGGAACGTCCAGAAACATAATCATAGGCGCCCTTATGATCAACATAATCATAATCATAAGAAAATGATCGACCATTTTCTTATGATTATGATTATGGCTTTGACTATGACTATGTCGCTTTTTTTTGCAGTGGGAACGCGAAAATCATAACGACATAATGAGACACATAATGACACAACGGGGTCATTGTGTTTTGGCCAATTAAAGTCTAGGACCAGTACTTTCGGGTCGGTTCATTTTCAAGATGGCGGCCAGCTTCGAGGAAAAGCTTTATGTTTTTAGAGCGGCCGTCCCCACTAGAACATAAGAAGCTTATGTTTATGTTTATGATTATAATTGTGCTTATGATCCTTATGTCGCCAGTGGGAACTAAGCTTTAACGTTACGGTAAACCTTCACGGGCGAAATTTTGCGATTTTTTTTCTTATCCCATAATAATCAATACTACTTTAACTGCATTTCCTCCCCAAAAAAATGTTCCAAAATATTAAACAAAACGCGAGTAATGAACGAAAACGTATTTTCGATGGATCTTTCTCAGTCAGCAAAGGCAGGAAAAGCAATCTCATCCCCAGGGCGCTTTTCCTGGGAATTTGTGTACCACCCAAAGCCAGGGAAGAACGCCCTGGGGACGAGGTTGCAGGAAAAGCAGCCAATTAGAAACTGTCGTCGAATTTTTTCACACATTGTCGTCGGTTCACTCCCTGGGAATGACTTTTTCATGGGAAAGGATAAAGGAGAAACGAATACATGGGTGAGACTTAAAAAAAAAAAAGGCGTGGCCGTAAAAAAAATGAAGAGAAGAAATAATAATAATAACATTTTTGCGGTTCGGCCCAAGGGACTCTGCAGGGCATCTCTTGTGTTTCCATTGGCTGTTGTTATCCGCGGTTTTGCGTGTTGACTTGTGATGGAGCAAAGGGCGTGAAAAGTTCGTAAAACTTTGGAAGCGAAAAAATACCTAGTCCGTTTTTACGCAAATTGATAGTGTATGAAAATTCCACGGATTGTCTTGAAATTGGGCCTGAGGACTCCCAAGATACCAACTTAGATGGTACACTGTGAGGGATTTCCGTTTTTTAAAACTGAACTCCCACAATGGCCTTCGACGTAAAGCTTATCGGTCAATTTTCGATAAGCATATTTGACACAAAATTTTCTAAGCAACCAATCAGAATGATCAAAAAGAAGCCTCACACGGCTTTGAGGATAAACGCCAAGTATGAATGACATTATCCACAAGGCTTCCCTTTGCATTAAAATTCGATACCCGATAAATTAGATCAGAGAGATATCGGTTTCTTGGGCCTCGCTCTTCTTTCGATTAGATAAAGTGAAAAAGAAAAATATTTCCCGGAAAGTGCATTTCATAACATTTCGATAGATGTATAGTTTATAGCTGTTGCGCCTAACAAAGTACGCTAAAAACGACCGCGACGTCGACGAAAACGTCACCTCAAAATAGAACTTCGCTCTAATAAATGTCTTTCGCGATTATTCCATCTCGTTCTAAAGTTTCGCAAAGGACACCCGTGAAGGTCTACCGTGTCCTGATAAGTGCGAGCATCGCTTTCAATCTTTCTGCTCTAACCCGCACTTCAAATAAACATTTCTTTCCTACAGAGTTGAAATATTGAAAGAAAAACCGGTCAGTGATTAGAGAATCACCGGACCACGCCGGCTCCTAAATGGGGAGTTTAAGCGAGCGCGTTTTTGAGACGCAACCGGAAGTGAGCTGTTTTCCCTTTAAACTTGTCTTCACAAAACCACATTTACATTGTTAAGTATCTTTTCTCCATTAGAAATGATTAGTAGAAAAATTTGGGAGACACCACTGTCCTGGCTCGCGAAATGTTCTCTTCCGGTTGCCGTCTGCGTCTCAAAAACGCGCGTGCAGCGCGCGTGCTTAAATCCTTAATAATTAATAAGCGACCTCATTCTAAGGGCTTTTTCGCCCTGCCTTCATATCATTCCTTGTCGGGCTATAGTCATTATAGTGAAATCTCAGACTAGGTGCTTTGCAGCGGGCGAAAGGACAATTGAAAAATCAGAAACCGACCTCCCGACACCTGACGTTGAGCTACTATAAAACTCCTGGGGGAACTACAATTATAAACAAAAGTAGTTGCGAAGGTTATCTAAATGAACCGCATCTAAACTGTATTTCAACCCGCTTCTTTTAAGGAGCAAAAGAAATAGTTTCTCCTTCTTTTATATAGCCCTCCTCCCCCCTATTCAATGTCGGAAGGTAACACAACAATTTCCCACTAAAAACCGTTCAGCTTTGCACAACATTGAATCAGGGGGGTGGGGAGAGAAGCAAAGAAGACGTCAAAAGTGCTAACCTTCCCAACTGTTTTGTCTATGATTATAGGTCGTTTATCCAGGTTCTTCAAGGACTACGTGTCCCGCTGGTTTGCGGGTTTTTCTACACCTGTTATTAATTTTTTTTTCAGATTGGCGAAGGATTTGACGTATGGCCTGGACAACAAGAATACCTTTATCAAAATGAGTGGTGAGCTAAATATTCAGTCTTGTCGACTCGGTGTTTCATCGAAAATTTTAATCGATCGAATCTTGTTTTCCTCAACCGTTTAGGACTCCCACAGAACAAGATTTAAAACTTCTGTATAATCGAGGAAAAGATGAAAGTAATAAAGGTAAAACTGAGTTACACTCTCCAACAAAAGTCTCTCCTTTCTAGCAATTTTGAATAGCTACAATGGTCACTTTTTTGATTGAAATTGTTTTATTGTTTCTTTTCTGCAAATTCTTCCGTTGCAGATTTTTCTAATTTTGTATTCAGCCCCAGGCCCTCTCAAGTGTCATGTGGAAAAGAAAACTGTTTTTTCGAGGACGGATCAATACTTTACTTATAATGTATTAAATTTAGAATTTTTAAATCTAGAAATTTCTAAATTAATGCCTTTTTTAACGCAAAAATAATCTTTAACATACCTTAATTATGGAGTTTGTAAATGCCAGAGTACTGATGATACCATCAGTTTTTTGTGATGAATATGTATAACTAATGGCATTCTCTTAGCATTGTATTCGTTTTGGCTAGGTAAATAAATGATCTGCAGATAGATCAATCAAGCCTGATGAGTGATGTACATATAAACTTGAAAACCTCGTATCTGACCTGCGAAGCTGGAACGAGCTGCGAAGCCCAGGGGATTGGGGATTAATGTCCCGGTAACCCCCGCCCCAATTCCCTCATGGCTTCCCCGTAGCCGACTCACAGTGGAACTCGCAGTGGGCAGGCTACCTCTTATCTCATGTAGAACAACTGTGGGGTGTCCAGCAGTGTTCTTGTGTGATTTGCGTTCACGGATCCCCGTAATCATGTTACAGATAGAAGGAGGGGGGAGGGGGTGGGTGATGAGGGGCTGACTCCCCATGTCTAGAAAGCTCGCTATGTTTGGCGGGGATCTCGTTTTCTGAGGCCGATATCTCGTTTACTGGAATGGAAATGATACGGTGCATTCTGGTGATAGAGGTGTTAGGTTTTTCGTCTTTTTTTCTTCTACTCCAAGTCCGATAATTTCTCTCAATAGTTAACGCAATAAAAAAAAGAAACGTTTTCGTGAGGCATCTTCGTTTGATCATGCCTGAATAGCGATCAATGGTCGCGTCACCACGTTTCAACTTTGTAGCCGGGCTGAAATTTCATACTAATACTAGCCAAATTTTTCCCCGGTAACGAAGTATCCTCTAACCGGGAAGGAGGCCCTAAAAAGTTTAGCCCTCATGGGCTGCCCGCTGGACTTGGAACCCGAGTTAGGACAACGTGCAAGCTATGCGAGTCATGCGAGCCATGGTTGCGAGTCATGCTAGCCAACATGGCTAAAAACTAACCGCAGAGCTCTCAAGTTTTAAAGTTTCCAAAGCGTGAGATGCTTGCTGCAGATTGCGCCAAAGACGCAAGAGTCCTGTGTTTCTTGTGCCGGAGGTGCCAAACAATTCTAGGGGGATCTAGGGGGCTCCGGGGGCATGCTCCGCCGGAAAGTTTTTGAAATTTGCACTTGCCAGATCGCTGGAAAAATGCACCGTCGAGTCCGCCATTTTTCTTCTTTCAAGCTGCTTGCTAAGAGAACCCATGTTATTATGGTCAGTCTGAGCTACCATATCGGCCTACAATTCATATATTAACTG
Organism: Montipora capitata; assembly: GCA_949126865.1. NCBI lineage: Eukaryota > Metazoa > Cnidaria > Anthozoa > Scleractinia > Acroporidae > Montipora > Montipora capitata. The sequence continues at coordinate 42,957,690 of OX421451.1, forward strand.
GTGAAAGTCCTGAAGAAACAAGAAAATTGGTCGCACACGAACAGATTGAACATTGGCCGAAGTTAAGTGCCAGTGAAGGAGCGAATTCGGAATTCATGAGCTCTTCTGAAAGCTTAGCCTTCGAGAAAAGTGCCAATGCGTGAGAAATGCTCTTGTCGTCGTGAGTGCGTGAGATTGCATCGAAATGCGTGAGACTCACGCTTAATGCGTGAGACTTGAGAGCTCTGTAACCGTTTTAGAATGGGTGCTTAGACTTAATAACTGTTTATCAGCGCTATTTGAAATGGGTGCTCGCATGGCTCGCTGGCTCGCAGATTGTCCAGCCTCTTCCAACCCTCTTATTCCCTTTAAGGGGAACGATTTTGATAAAACATAGCCCTTCCAGTTGTCTTTTATAATCACTAGCCTTTACCGCCTCGTTCAGTTGAAGGATAAAGTTTCGTTTTGCTTCTTTACCAAAGGAAACACGAGGATACAAAAATATCTCGACTTTTTCCCGCCATTTCTCAAAACAAAAAAGCAAGGTGACACACGCTAACACCAACCCGGTGTGGCCAATTAGCAGCCATGGACAGAAAAACCCACGTGAGATTTTTTGTGTCCGTCTTGCAACGTCCAATTCGAAGAAAGCTATTGGCGATAAATGTCGGTTGACCCATTTTTTTTGTGGGGGGGGGGGGGGTGGGGGGAGAATCATGTTTCTCTCGAAGACGACAGTTATGTACGCGTGACATAAGCTACATGTATTGTGTGACAAATTGTGTGACGCTATTTCCACGACTGGATCAAGTCTACAGAGGCATCAATCGGAATTGATACATCTTGAAGACGTGTGTGCAGATTTTTTTAGATTGATTTAAATTAGTGGTCGTTTGACGTTTGTGTTTATGTTTTTTCTGTGGCTCGGTACAATGTTTACGGCCTCTTCAAAATTTGATTAATTTGCAATTCTCTTTTCATACATAAAGTGACGTCACCACCTCCCACCAAGCTGAAATCTGAAAAAATGGCGGCCAGACTGTATGTTTCTTGAGAGGTTAAACTTTAGCGTGAGATTCTGGCTTTGATAGGACTGTTGGAAACATTTTGTGTATCCCTTGTAAAAAGGGAGATTTCAGTAGCAATGGATGTATTTTGAATAGCACCTGGTTGGCTTTCAAACCTGAACTCGTGGAGCGTTTTCTGAACGTTCTGATAGTGAAAAAGGCAAGATTATTACTGGAACGTGTGTGCTTGGCCCTAGAGGGCTTCTACTGAGGCAAAGAAAATGAAAGACGTAGCTTTCCTAGAAGGAATTTTAGCCGCTGTCAGCTGCCAGGATACTCAAAAAAGGCTGAAAGCTGCCGAAGATTTCTCTAACTATCTCAGTGAACCCTCTAATGGAATCGAGTTTATTGGCTTCGACAAACTTCTGGATGGACTTGTCGGGTGGGTCACTAGCAGTAATTTCAAGGTAAGAAATAATTTTTCTTATCTTCAGGATTCATTTTTGCCTCTGTGCGAAACAGATCTGGATACTTTCGCTACCTTTTTGCGTGATCTGGAAAATTGAAACTTGAGTACATTCTGATGTATTGCTGCAATTTTTTAGAAGCATTATTTTTCTCGATTGGAGACTAGAGTTAGCTTATAGACTAGCTAATTAAAAGGTATTTATTTCAAAATCAGTAGAAGTATATTCTGAGACCAAAGGCGCTATAGATATAGCAATTTAGTATATCCATCAAATTAGATCCGCAAGATATTGGCGTCCTGGCATGCTATTGTTCGTTGCACTACAGCTAGAATTAGGTAGATTTCTCGATCTCTAAAATTAAAACTAAATATACATGTATGGTATCATGATCTTATTTTGCTTTTCAGTTGAGCCTAACTGGGTTGGACCTTCTTCACAAAATTGTAGACAAGCTTGGAACTAATTTTCGCAGCCATCTTTTGCCAGGTAAGTGACGACAAGTGAAATTTAACAGATGCATACTGTAAAGTATTTGTTGGTGCCAAGTCGCATATAACGTCGCGTTTGGTCTCTGCAAATACGATCTGAGCAACCAAAAATCTAGCAATCTCAAAGCGAAAAGTAATTATTTTGAAAACGGTCCTTCTTAATATTCCTTTAACCTTGAAGAGTCGCGTTCGCTTTTAATTTGAATCTCAAGCTATCTTTGTGATCATTGATTTCCTTTGTAGCACTCAGATGTAGATTATTAAACGCCTTTATCTTCCTACACAACTTACGGTTTAAAGCTGTTTTGATTTGACTATTTAGAAATCTCCATAAAAGCATTGTGAACTTTATATTGGTTTTTAAGACTAACATTAGATCATTAAAAATAAATAGATTTCTTGCATTTAATTTCCTTCCACAAGTGTCTAAGCTGGTTTCGTATTGTTAAGGTTGATCTCTTTGATGCAACTATTTATTTGAAGGGAATAATTTCTGTCAGTCAATTTGTAACGTTCGACAAGAGAAGTCTGTGACTATTAAAAAAAGTTACGTTTTTATTTTTCTTATGGAGTGTTTACATGTATTTTGGTTCATGCTGTGTGGATGTTCTAAGATGCAACAACAATAATGGTTTAGTGGTATTCAACTTGCAAATAACATCTGAAAGCAAGTACTAGCTTTTCACGGTAGAAATTAATTAGTAAATTCTATTGCGACTGTGCATTCTCAGTCACTAGTGAGAAAATCTAAAAAAAAACAGTTTGGCTGCATGTTAAAGCAAAATATTGAATGCCTTTAGTGAAAATTAAGCTGGTTGTTACATCAAGAAACTTTTGACAGCTATTAATAATGACATTTTCCACGACTATTAACCAGGTCTGAAATCGCTTCATTTCAGTTGTTACACTAATTTGTGGTTAATAACATAGCACAATGAGGTTTGCATCTTAGACATTTTTCGTATTCATGGATGCATTATTTGTTCAAGCAGAAGAAATGTTTACATAGTTGTAAAGCGTTGCATGAATATTTCTTCCTTGGTAGTGTAACCGATTTTACAGACAGATTGAAACGACATTTGATTTGATAAGCCTTATTTATAAGCTATCATTTTTTCTTTTAGTGGTAAGCTGCTGTTTTTTTGTCTCATAACTCTTTCCCAGCTGTGCTGAATAATACACCGTTTTCTAATTTTGGCAGGATTCATTGTTGTTTGTTTTGAAATCACTGTTATGCTTCTTTAGCATTGTATGGAAATGTGATTTTTTATGCCTTTATTTCCCTATGCAAGATGTAATGATATTGAACATTGGTTTTATTTACGCTAGAGTTATGATTCATGGCAATGCGTGATTTGTAATGGATGCTTTATATAATCCTGCAATAGTCAACACAATATATAACTCTAAGAACATTGAGTGTTTACTTGAAAGAAGTTACAAACTTTAAAGTTGATGAAACTTTAATCAAACTACAGGCCAACCTGTTGTGGTGAGATTTTGCGGATAAGGACTCCAATTGCCAGTTGTTGAGCACTCACCTTTCAATCAATGTTTGGCGTAGATAAGTAGAACATCCTTGCAGATATGCATCTAGGTTGTCATTGTTTAAGAGATTTATACCTCTTGCTTAGCCTGTGTGTGACATTGCTTTAATGTTTCGTGTATCATATCAACTCTTACTGATACATTGTAACTTTAATCACTACATTGTGGAACAATGCCACTCAAGATTATCCAAAGGTTTAGATTCTTTTTCTTTTAAGACTTGTGTAGATAAATTTCCGTATGTGTGCTTTTGTTTGTCCTGGATTCTATTCATTCTGCCTTGTTCAGGGATAGGTGATGGAAAGTCACTCAGCATTTTTGACTTGCCAAAGTCTTCATTTTCTGATTTTCCAAGTCTAATTTTATTTCGTGTTGGGTAATGTCTTGGAAACTGTAAGTACAGAATTGTTCGGTGGACTCAAAGGTATTTCTTTGTTTTTTGTCCCTAGGATAACTGATAAGTACATTTCCTTAATGGTGTTAACAGTTCTTATCTTTAGCAAAGATTAGTTCCTCAAGTTTTGAAGACTTTTAACACCTTTTTGAAGGATTGTCAATTGGCTTGGATTTGGTGTATTGCCAAAACCGTGCAGTTACTTAGTTTCACATTCATGAGTGATTTTACAAAAGAAAATCCCCAACCAACCTCTTATTTTTGCTTCCGAACTATCCTTTGTTGGATAATAAGTATTAGTTTGTGATGAAATAAGGAGGGATTTGAAAGCAGGACCTGTCTAGACAGTTTGAAAGCTTATTAGAGTCTTTTGGACTCCTGGGTTTATTTGCTTGTGCGGGGAGTACGGGTACTTTACATGGTGTTAAATGCGTCATTCTGCTTCAAATAATATTAAAGACCCACTTGAAAACAAAAGTGCATTCAGAAATTTGGTGAGGACATTGGTTGCTGAGAAACCATGCAGGAGAGATCTTGGGTGTGCCATTTCCTTAAAATAATGTTAGCAGTAAATTGTTATTTTTTCAATAAATTATATAAGTACCCCTGTTTTGCTTTGTTGGTTGTGGCTTTATTGGTGTGTGGGTGGCAAAGAGTAAGTCAGACCTTTCTGCTTTTTATGGTTTGATGTGATTGATGAGCACCCCTTGTACCCATGTTACCCTCACTGTGGGAGATACTCGTTGTTTCCGTGGATATAGCACGTATTGAATTGTGGCTGAAAAATGAGGGTTGTCACGTACATCTGTAATGTGCACCAACACTCAAAAATTTTACTATTTTTTCATCTGAATTTTCCATTGTGTGTTTCCTACATTTTACAAAAAAGTAAAACTACAACTGTAACTTAAAATGGTGTGAGACCTTTGAGTGATACTTTGAAGCTGTTTTGTAGGCAAACGTTATGAAAAATGTGACTGCAAAATCAGGCATTCATAGCTCAGTCATGGGTTGAATGTCCCTTACTTTTGATGACTTGCAGCAGACGAAAGGCATTAATATTGATGTGCATATGGTTGAATCTGTTTTAACATTTTCAGTGGAAATATTCATCATAGCAATGAAAAGTATTTGGGGCTAGTTGTACTTGAAATAATCCTTGACACTGGGTTTCTTTTGTGATAAGAGGGCTTTAAATTTGTGACAAAGCACAGGTCCTAAGGGTCAGAATAAAGGTTGAACACTATTGTTGCATGTTTTTGGAACTAATTTATTTATTTCTGTTCTGGTTAAGGAATAGTTAAGAATGAACAAATATTATAGTTTTGGCACAGGTGTCCTAAGAACCTGTGCACGGGCTAGGCTGGACCAAAACGTTTGATGTATATATCTGCATCCCGTGGATAATTTTCCTTAAAACATCCTATTTTCAGTACTTGAGCTGCAATCAGCAAAGGAATAAACAGAATGCTATTTGGTTCAGGTTTTCTGAACATTTTTTGTGTTCGTGAACAGATTGAAATATTCCTAAAACACGCTTCTTTATGTACATTGTATGCCTTGCACCTTGTACATACTAGATAATATTGCCCTGTAGATTTTAAAGGTTGTGTTACAAGTACATTGTTTTTTTCTCTTTAGCCTGTACATGTAGTTGTTTCGTTTGTGTAGATTTTGATTTGTAAAGTTCAGTTATTTTAGTTTCTCTTTACATTGTCACTCACTACTCAGGTGAAATATTTGACTTATTAGTTTTAGAAGATTAGAAAAAAGGTTATGACCAATTGTCGTAGCAGTGGCAGTACTTGACCTACTTTAATTTTTTCATGGTTAAAATATCATTGACACAATATACATGTATTGCCTTTATTCAAAATTCAATTAGCTTCTGTTCAGAAGTCTTGTTAATCATGCCAGTAGGAGACCATTGAGATTTGATTAACAGGAATTAAAAAGACTCAGCTATATACTTCCCAGTGACACTAAAAAAGTAGTCTTTTGATTGCATGCTTTAGCTTACTTAGTGATTGTTATTGAAGGCAAAGTGCCATGAAATAAATGTCCCCTTGGTTAATAGTTCATTAAATAAGTATGTTTAGATGACCTCTTGAACACTTACATTGTAAAAGACCAGTCAAAATCGAATGCCTTGACAACACCTGGGGTGCAGGAATCATTGTTGCAACAACCATTGAGAAATCCATTTGCTTTAAGATTTGAAGTTTTATTTGCAACAAAAAAGGCCGAGAAGAATAGTGTTGCAGTGTTAGTAAAAGAATTCGGATGCAGCCATGACGTGTCATTTGTGTGGACATCTGCTTGAAGAAATTTTTATTCAGGATCCTAAAGTTCTAAATATCTTTTGGTCTAGCCTAACAGGTACTGTAGATGAATTTTTGATTCAGTTAAAAGAAGTTATATTTAAGAACCTTTTGATTGCTGTGCCATAATTTCCATAATCTTTTTCAATACATGCAGTATATCAGGTGCATTCTTGTAAGTGTCTTGCTTTTGAAAAAATGTGCAGCCACAATTTCATCACTTGTATTTCAAAATTACCTTTTCCATATTTAAGGCAGCGTTCACATGTGGGTATGATAGCTTAACAAGAAATACATTTGTATTTGACTCTATATTACATTACTGTGGGAGAGGCAAGTGTGTCTGGAAATTTAAAAATACTTTGTTTGACCAAGAAGTGAAATGTAGGTTGAAAAGACCAAACTTGATATTTGTGCAGTCGGAAAAATAATTATTTTGTAGAAATGAGATTGATCTTGAAGGGGTGTTTACAATATTTATTCAGAACTTTAGCCACGTGTTCATTATGATTGTTTGAGAGAATATTCTTTTCCTGATTGAGGTTTCAAGATCTCTGTTGTATGGGAAACTGACCTTCAAAGGATTAAAAATTAAATTTTGTTGTTTTGGACTCAAATGTTCAGCTCTCCTGCTTTGGAGAGTTGCAATATTGTATTGAGAAATTCAGACATTCATTGCTGAATTAATATAAAGTGGTCACGTCATGATGTACGGTATTCAAAATTGAAATTAATATAAGACAGAATGATATCAGTATATTTTGACTTGAACTGATCTGCTTACAGAATGTCTGCTTTTTGTGTGTTTCAGTTGTGCCATCCATTATTGATAGATTAGGTGACAGTAAACAACAGGTTTGTACATTTGTGTTATATTTCTGTTACATGTACATGTATATTTTTCCTCTTCGATGCATTGTCTCCTCAAATGTTTGTTTTTTCCCTTGCTTGAGACCTTGAATGATCACTAAACAGCTGATGTGTGGGTCTCACTAGGTTGTTGACGACAAGGAAGCTTACATGTAGATGTAGCTGTATCCTATCAATTGTGAGATCTACATGTACACACTGTTTCATACAAGCAATACAATAAAATTCAAAATATAACTAGCCACTGTATTATATCTGATATGGAGTATTGCTTTAGATTTGACAAATTGTCATGTAGTACACACCAAATTTCTAAGTTGGAGATGAACAAACCCAGGAAATGATGAAAAAAAGCAGACAAGTTAATTAAAATTTATTTGCCATACTAATAACTGAAGGGTACACTGTACATGTGATAAAGGGTGTAATAATTTTTGAATTACATTTTATGAAAATTTTTACAACAAATTAGGGCAATAGTTGTAGTTAGGCTTGCCTGACAATAATTACAAGTAGTGTACATTTTCATGGCCTAGTACTTAATTGCACTCTAACTTGTTTGTCCTTGTTAGGTCTGAGTTCAGCGCCTCTATGCTTTATCGTTTACAGTGCATATACATACACATAATGGTTTCCTCTTTCCAGTTGGACTTGTAAATGCCACCATGTACATTTAAGTAAATGCTAATTAATGTACAGCTGTATGCTGTCTCAAAAATTTTGAAGCTACGTAAATGGAGTTTTCCTTTCTGTTTATCTGTGACTGAACTCTTAGTAGAAAAAAAAAAAAACAGGATTTATTTCAAGGCAATGGCAAGGGCCCAATGTAAAATCCAGTCCAATAGAAGTAGACAGGAATGAGAGCCCTTTTCTGAACCATTTACAACACAACTCATCCTTACACAATATTTCATGTCTTCATGAAAGAAAAGCCTAGAAATCAGTGTGCCAATCATATGATTTTATCAGGAGATCGCTCAGAAGCTTAGTGATTTCAATATTGAGCAAGGTGCATTGCATATATTCTGTATGGATTGTTCAATTATTTCAATGCAAATCACACAAGGAAGTCTCGGTAGTCATATTATTTCCTTTTAATTTTTGCGTGTCTCAGGTACGCGATTCCTCTCAAGAGCTGCTGCAGAAATTTATGGTAGTCTCAAGTCCTCAGGTAATGTGACTGTCATGATGAATGTACATGAACATGTAGTGTGCAACTTTACAAAAGAATTGTGTTGATCCATTCATACTTCTTTTAGAATGCATTAGTGGGCTTCAATTGCTGTTACAGTATTTAATGTCCAAATGCATGCTACTCTTGAAATTTTGAAGGTGTATTTGCACCCAGTGGAAGATACGTTTGATTTTGACCAGAAGAAGAGAAGAGAAAAGAGTTTGTTGCAAACCTTTCACAATAATAATTATTGTGGAGTTCCATCCAGTGGAAGAAACCTGCATTATTCTGTTTAAAACAACAGGATCAATAATACCAATCTTTTTGCCAATGTTTTTGTTAAAATTTTCTTACCTTCAAAACTGATTCATCAGACCTCAGAGAGCAACAGTGTACTGCAGATTAATAAGAAAATGACAGCGGCCTTTTAACCAGTTTAGAAGTACATGTTCAGTGTGTTAATTAAGGCAGCTTATTGAGAGTCGCAAAAATAAATTAATGTGAGTTTCAGTGTCTGTTGTGTTGAATTCTGAGTGCAGGGCTTCATGTTTTTCTTGATCCATGCGACTTGTAATTATTTTGAAGTTACAATGTATGTAAAGCAGATCATTGACTAGGATCAAATTCTTGTGCAAAGGAAGAACTGTCATCGTAAGATTAAGGCTTACACTTCTGCTATTGTTACTAGACATACAGTACATGCAGTTGTAAAATCCAAGGGAAAAAAGGAACTTTATTTATGTGAATGAAATAGCAAGTTTTAAATGCATTGTACTTACCTGAAGGAAAACCCTGGACACTTACACTGTAGATTTGTCTGTATTAGATGAAAGAAAATACCCCCCCCCCCCCCCCCCCCACCTGACAGGCCATTTTTGTCATGGGCCCATTCTACTGTAGGTGATCATCCACAGAGCCTTTTACTGCCCTATCTTTTTTGGCTCGCTGATGCCATTAATCCTAAGTTAGCAGACTTTTGTTTAGCTTTTTCTAGAGCTTGAAATCTTTTTAACTTGATTTTTGCCCAGATCTCAATCAGACTGAAATATTTTTTCCACAACCAAAACTTCTTGTAGGAGACGTGTGACACTTTAAAATGAATAAACAAGTAGAGTGATATAAAATAAAATATCAAAAAGTGTCAGTAGTTAAAAAAAAAAATCATAGACGTTTTGAGTGTGGAACCCTTCTTCAGGGCGAAGAAAACCGTTGAAATACGCAATCAGAAGGAAGCACACAGATGAGTAGTGGCACGCGCATGCATCAAGTCACTTTTAGATAAAGTTGAAATTGATGTTAAGTCCATCAGGCTGTACAGTTCCCAGCTGGAAAATCAACTTCATTTAACGTTTTTTCCGTTGGAGAGTAGTACCGTGGCATAACTGCAAACCCTGTATCCGGATATCTGAGATACTGTGGCAGGCTGAGTTGAAATGTTGGGCCACAGGGAAACCAGGAGTGTTGTTCCGTATACTTTGTAAGTGTTCGCTAAAACGACTCCTGAGATTCTGTCTGGTTTCACCGATATAATTGTGGTTAAATGCAACAAAAAGATGCTGGTCTTCTGCACTTTTAGGTCCACAATGGAGCGTTTTTTATTCGTATGTGCACAGGCTCGCGTAGGTCATGCGGTCTACATTGGGAGAGTGTTGTACGGCCTTCGTTTTTTAGCGGTTCTTAGCGTTGGTATTTTTTCTGCTTCCCTCCCTCTACTCCCCCCCTCTTTTTCCCACTGTTATCATAGTGTGACGGGTGCCCAGGTGTCTCCGTGGCTCATGGCTGGGTTGTGGGGATTGCTAGCCATGAGAGCGTTTTACTGTCTTGGGGCTGGCTGATCACAGTGGAGACCCCTGGACATCCTGGGCATCCATCTTCTACTGAGCTTGATGAAGTTGTTAAAGAACGGAGGGACATTGGGTACAGGATATGCACTATACAAGATTACTGATCTGGCACGTAAAATGGCCATGGATGGAAAAGGAGCATCGGGGACCTCATACATGTATCTCTGTCTCATGACTGACATACGCACAGGCTTGGCGACATGGATGTTGATAGGCACTTATACATGTACTACTCTGATCAGTATGTGCATGGTCAGTTGAGTGTACAAGTAAGTTTCTTAGGTTGAGATCGCGTTTTTATGCTACGACAGGCAGTTGTGAGTAGATATGACGGGTGAGCTGGTTGTTTGATAGAATGCAGAAGTTCTGAAATAGAAAGTGTTTGATTTGCTTGTTGAAAGGGTGGTACAGTATGTGAGAACAAGAGGTACTTTGTCAATGGTGCTGACCCTCAGCTCAGTTGGGCGAAGGGTATCAGGACATTTGATGGTTCTGACCCTCTGTAGATCCTTTTCAAGAGAAGCACGAGGATAACCAGGAAGGGAGAAGAATGTTAGCATCTCATTCGATCTTCTCATGAAGTCATCATCTTTAGAGCAGAGACGACGAAGGTGGAGAAACTGGCTGTGAGGGATAGCACGTGTGCAGTGTTCAGGGTGAAAAGAAGAGAAATGAAGGTAGTTGTGAATATGTGTTCTTGTAGTGGATGGAGGTTTCAATCCTATGATCAGAAATGTGTGGGTTGATGTCCAAAAAGGGCAATTCAGTTTCACTGATGGTGGATATTAATTGAAGTGCCGGGTGGAAGTTTGAAACAAACTCAATAAAGGCTTTGAGTTCCTCTCTTCCACACAACGCTGCTCCAATGCTGTCATCAATGCATCTCTTGTGTAACTGAGGGCTGAATCCTGAGTACTGTTCTGGGATCTGTTGTTCCACACAACCAACGAATAAGCAGGCATAGTTTAGCCCCATTTTGCTCCTCATTGCAACACCCCCGATTTGATGATAGTATTCCTTGTTCAAGGAGAAGGAATTCATGGTACAGTAAGTAACTGTTCAGGGAGTCTTGTGATCGCAGATGTGGAGGGTTCTTTGATTTCACGTTTATCCAAGAAGTGAGTTAATGCTTGTAATCCACTTCATGTAAAGGGACTTGACGTCCATGGTGAGCAGAAAGCAATATCCAGCATCAGTAGTATCAAATCTGAAAGAGTCAAATATATAAAGCTCGTGGCTGGTGTCCTAAACATACATGTAAGTAGGAAGAGTCTTGACAAAAGAGGCCAGGACTCCATCAAGGTAAGCTGAAATCTTTTCAGTAGGGCAATTACAAGCAGAAACTATGGGTCGACCAGGGTTGTTTGGTTTGCGTACCTTCGGTAGATGATAAAAAAGCGATGTACAAGGTGTGTCAACGATGACATGTTTGGCTGAAGGTGGTAGTGCGCAAGTAGAAATCATATCGTTGATAGTGGTTTTAACCCTTTTTTGGTACTCCTGGAGAGGGTCTTTCGTAAAATCTGAGATTGGATAGCTGTCTATGAGCCTCCTGAAGGTAAAGAGGGGATGACCAAACAACAACAGCTCCTCCTTTGTCAGCTGGTTTGATTACCTCGTCCGTGTGTTGTTGTAGAGTGTGTAATGCCTCCCTTTCAGAGTGTGACAGATAAGTATACTGGCGAATAAGAATCTGGTTTAAATTAAGGGAGTTGACAAAAAATGACAGTGGTCAATGTAATGATTGACAACCGAGAATTGGCCTTCTGGAACAGTCCATAAAGATATCTCTGCATCAAACTTTGCGAGAGGGTCGGGCTTATCTCTAAGTTCAGAGGATGTTTCGTTGTTGCCTTAACTGAGGACTGATTTTTCAGCTGCTGTGGGTGGGAGGCCATCAGGAATAGTGACAACACTCTTCTTGACAGACACAAGATCTTGTGTAGTACTATTCCGGACAGGTACCTTTTCATTAATAAGGAATGCAAATTTCTTGTGCTTGAGCATTTTCATTGCAGAGTACAAAGGGGAGTTCATTTTAAAAACTCATTGTCTATCCCGTTGGTAATGTGTGGTTGTACAGGTGTTGCGTAGGTGATCAGAAAAGCGTATCAAAAGAAAAGAAAGCTTTTGTTGGTTAGCTCGCAGACTTTGAACAGTGGTTTGCATCAGACATCAGGAGCATGACTTGGTAATTCTGCTCAAACGTTTGTTGTGATGATTGCCAGTCGCAGAGTAAAACTTTACTCAGAATGCCTTAAGAATCAAGCATTTATGCAGACAATGGCTAATGAAGACGATGTGGCTAGAAACAGTTTAGTATTAACTCTACTCTTAAAAGTGTAAATGGCCACTTTGTTGGCAAATGATATGGAATCTGTTGGAAGGAAGTGGAAACTGTGCTTGAGGTTATGGTGTATTTCTGTAACGGTTTTTCTGATGCTAGGCATCGTTAAAAAGTTGTAAGTGGCACCAAGTCCTCGATTTAAATAACCAAAACCTTTTGTAGGAGATGTGTGACACTTTAAAATGAATAAACAAGTAGAGTGATACAAAATAAACATCAAAAAGTGTCAGAATTAAAAAAAAAAAAAATCAGACATTTCGTGTGTAAAACTGTTGAAATACTTCTTTATCATTTTTCCACATCTCTAGGGCTTTACATGTAGATTTCCCATCCTTTTTTTGGCATCTAAATTTCCATCCCCCTGAAGATTAAGATCATGATTCCCAGCCCCGAGCGAGAGAAAAGAAAGCAAAATGTCCCAGAGTTGAAGTGGGGCAATGTGAATGCTTATGGTCAAGTTTTAGCCAACTTTAACAAAAAAAAAATGTTTTTTTTACACAGCATGTTCTAGAACAGTAACTGTTGATTCCAGCTTTTACTCACAAGGCTTGGAGAGTTCGAGAAGAAGTACTTCAGTTTTAGCCAACTTTAAAAAAATTAATGTTTTTTTTACACAGCATGTTCTAGAACAGTTGATTCCAGCTTTTACTCACAAGGCTTGGAGAGTTCGAGAAGAAGTACTTCAGTGTCTGGTTACTTCACTTAATGAGTGAGTGGGTTCATTCTCTTTAGTTATTTTAATAACATTCCATGCTCATAAATTATCCTTAAAATCAAGAATGTTGCCTTTTCACAGCCTAAACCACAAAAATGTTCGAATCTGAAGATTTCTCAGCACCACTGGAAATCTCTTATCTTTTTTGTCTAATTCAGCTTTTTCTAAGGGCAGAACTGGCCGGCCAGACCCATCAGTTTGCAAAGAAAATGCAATAATTTGAAGGAATACTTTCATGATAAATCCCTCGCATTCTTCTGGAGGATTGTATATCATCCTCGAAGAGTGTTAACTTGAAGGCAGTGTAAAGTTAGTCCTTCCAAATGCCTGGTGTGGCCAGTGAGTTCTGTCAAATGGAAGGCGCCCTAAGTAATTTCCCTGAAAAAGTTTGACTGACTTAAGTTTCTTTTTGCATTTTCAGATTTGGTCCATCATCACTGACCATCTCGAAATTTGTGCCACACATTTGTAAACTCTTAGCAGACCCAAACAGCCAGGTGAGGTGTTAATTTTTCAGTCATGAACTTTGCTATCTAGACGCAAACTCCAACTTCATCTTTTCGTAGTCTTCATTGTTCAAAGTTTGTCCGGAGTTAGATCTGAAAACTTCACTGTGAAGTCGTCGTCTTGGAAGTGCTTTGAACACACAGCCGATCATTTGGTGGGCTTCCGATGTGCCCGCTTCAGTTGAACAAAATCAACCTACTTTTTTCTTCTCTTTCTTTTCTGCGGGTTCTGTGCTCCTTAAAAAGGTACCGGATGAAGTCCAATACCTTCCCTCTGATTTCGAGTGTTGTTACACCCAAAAGCAACACTGGCATCAGACAGTTTCGTTGTGCAATTTGTTGATCACCATGCTCGCAAGAGAAATCCTGGTATGATGTAGGAATTGTGCTTGACGCAGACCCAATTTGATAGTTTTTCACTCTGTAATGTCTCAAGTGGGGGCGTTTTTTGTCTACTTTGAAAAGTTACGAAAAATCGAGGTTTAAACCAAATGAAAAAAATTGTATGGAATCTCGCTCAATGCAATATTAAGATTTTTTTCTGGCACAAAAAATTCTTTTGGGGTTATGGGCACTTTCATTTCTTTGTCTGTCACCTTGACAAAATTGGCTTGTGGCCATTTTGAGAAAACACTTACATTGTGGAGCAATGTGCTTAATAATCACCTCAACGGCAACCAAACAGCTCAGAGAATTTTCAATAATCACCTATGTATTAAATTATACTAATTAGATATACAGTGTATATACACATTGAAAAGAAGTACCTTTCTGGTCGTCCCAGATGACCAGAAAGTTTGCCGGGCAGCTAGTTTTTGGTAAAGTGAAAAGGTTAGAAAAAACAACAGGCAACCCAGTCAAAAATAGAAAATGTTTTACTGAAGCAGCACCCGACTCAGTCTACGTTTTCTGATGTCAATGTCTGATAGTAACTTGTGAAGTTAACAATAAATAATTTGCCACAGTTGAGCATTTTCCCTTGTTTTGAATATCCGTGGCTTTTACAAAAAATGTCAGATAGGAAATTCACATGTACTGTGATGTACGTGTATCTGGCGATGGACCCAGACTTCCAAAAAAAACTACAGGCACACACTTAAAACTGTGGGATCCTCAAGCTCCAATGCCATGTGCGATTGCTTCTCAACACAGCATGCATTTAATTGTACGGGGTTTCCCAATGGGCAGCCAAGCATTAATCAGGGCAACCAAATTTACAGGTTGAGTTGCCCAGCTTTTGAAATGGGGACTAGCATTTTTGTTAAATTTTGAGCACTGTATTCGTGTAGCCTACTTGCAGGCTCTGGCTCTTTTTGTTGCAACTTGACTCAGTTGCATGTGAGTACAGTTACTAGGAGTTCAAGCTACAATCTTGGACAGAATAAAATGGAACAGAAATGCCCCCTCTCCCCCAAATCAAGGATGAAGGTGCGTGAAGGCCAAAACACGCCATTTTCCCATCACTGATTTTGGGGGGAGGGGTGGTCTCAATGTTCCATTTAATTTGTCCAAGATTGAATCTTGGACAGAATAAAATCGAACAGAAATGCCCTCTCTCCCCCAAATCAAGGATGAAGGTGCGTGAAGGCCAAAACACGCCATTAATTTTTCCCATCACTGATTTTGGGGGAAGGGGTGGTCTCAATGTTCCATTTAATTTGTCCAAGATTGTAGGCTTGGACAGTAGAGGAAAAGGTCTCCTCATATTGAACTACTGTAAGCATCTGCTGTAAGCATCACAATTTGGTGTTTCAAGTCTATGTTAAAAATTCCCTTAGGTTCGAGATAGTGCCATCAGTGCTCTTGTGGAGATTTATCGACATGTTGGTGAAAAAGTGAGAGTTGACCTTAGTAAGAAGGGAATACCATCATCAAGGTCAGTATCTGCGTTATTGTTTTTGTAAAAGAACTTTTTTAATCTGGACAGATATAACTAAAAATATATAACTATGAAGGTTTTCTTTTGTCTGTCCTCAGAGGGACAGAACTTTTCAAAACAATCTTGTGGTTCTTAGCAGTGCACTGCTGTCTTTTGTATTACCCCCAGTCTTACCTGGACACATTCTTTTTCATAATATGATCTTGTTATTGTTATACATGGTTGTAATTATTATTAGTAGTAAGGAGCTCCAACTTATCTCTCAACAGGTTATCAATTATTTATGCAAAATTTGATGAGGTAGCCAGATCAGGAAACATGGTGGTGAATGAACCCAATGGTATTTTGCTGTTATTGTGTTATCAATATTTTCAATTTTTTTATTATCATTATTAAACACATGTGTACACACTAAAGACATTCATTAGGATACAACAGTGACTTTTAAATTCAAAATTTCTCTTTTTCTGTGGGTTAAAAAAATACCATCTTGCTTTCTAGTCAAGTGTGCCACCAGTCCTAGAAGTGTGGCAGCTTGTTTGTTTTCTAAACCCAGGGCAGTGCTTCATTGTATAGAGCTTATGTTAAAGTTGGCACACACCAGTATACTTGTATAAATTACTTCGGTGTGCACCTCTCGTACATGTAGTGGCACTGTAAGCAATATGGCATTATGATCAAGACCACGCAGGTGCTGTCCCTGAGGACCTCCTCAGCTGCTTTAGAGTTTTGAAGAAATGCATGAACTAATTGGACTGTCTCGTTAATGAAATGCTGTACATCAAACAATTAAGACCAAGGCTGAACATGCAAACATTCAATCTGTGCTAAAGTCCTTGTCTAGCTCTTCTTCACTTAAATATGCAAATTTAGAGTATTTTATAGCTTTTATGAACTTGCATATTCATTTCCAACTCCTTGATAATGGAAAGTCGGAAATTTAAAATAAATAGGTAAAAGAAACAAATATTAATGGCTTTATTAGAAGTACCAGAAACTCATGACCTTGAAACGTTTAACTCTGCTTCAGAGCTGGGGTTTTTTGAGTTAAAACTTTTCCTTATTTGGATGTAAGGTACCTTGTGCATTTTCCTGGGCATACAACTTCAATCTTCTTTTTGTCCATGTATTTGGGCATAAAATTGGTGTCCACAAATCCCCAGCTTTGTTTTAAGGAAAAGAGTTGGAAGTTACATGCTTCAAAGATCATGCGCTTCTGGTAGTACCGGTACGTGTGCATGTTCATCCACCATGGGCCTGTTCGCCTACTCATTACAGTTACAAATATTAAGTTAACTCAAATCAACTGAAATCAAACATTTGAGGAGAACCTGGAAAAACACCTTTTGGAGTAGAGTAGAGAACCAACGACCTCAACTCACATGTGAAGCCGAGTCTGGGAATCAAACCCCAGGCCACATTGGTAGGAGGCGAGTGCTCTGACCACTGTGCCATCCGTAAATCCCTGTATTCATTACAGCAAAATGTTCATCATTAATATATTTTATTCAAGCTTCTTGACTGCTTTTCAAATCATTCAAGAGCTAAATACATGTACGGAGTACTGTACCTCATATAAAAATTATTCACAGCTTATTATTTAATATACATGTAACACCACCAGTGACTGCTTCCCACTGCAGGATTGTAGTAAACCTCTAATAATCTGGATGAAGTTAGTAGATGTACATGTTGATTATTACTGTACAGCACCTACGTAGAAAAAAAAAATTGGAATGGATGATGACATTGTTCTGAACATCTTTCAGGGCTTTTTTAAACAAAAATGCAAAGAAAACTCAGCTGAACTCATTAGTAGCTGACAACTAACTATTTATGCAAAAAATTAAGGATTCTACATTGTCCCATTTCTGACCTAAGGGATACATACTATGTACAATGCTAGACTAATAAGGTTTACTGACATACATGTATTCATGGAATAAAATAGCATATAATCGTGAACCGTAAACCCACATTGACTGTGGATGCAAATTAAGGAAGACCATTGAGTGCACTTAATGCATATATTATATGGACAGAATTGGATAATCATTTTTATTACAGTTTTTTAGAATCACCGACACATTTTAAACTACCGTGAAATATTAAGTTTAAAACGAGTTTGCATTCATTACATAAAGTGAAGGGAAGACAAAGCAAGGTATGCAAATTGATGAATTTTTACTGGGATACTTGTGATTTTCTATTAACCGTTTACATTCCCCTGATGTCAGGGAAATGTTCTTAAAATCCGGCTCTGCTGCTTGGCCAATCTGCATCTTTTTCAGCATGTAAGAGTTTCCATGTCTTAGTGTTGAGTTTGGGATATCCAAAAATAACTAGCATTTTTGTGTGAAAAGGGTTTTTTTACCATACAATTTTTTTGTTTGTTCTTTGTTAGGTGGCTATTATTCTTGTCCAGTGTTGTATAAACATTGTAATTTAAATATTCAACATCTTTAATTGCAGTCATGCATTCTAGAATATTTCTTCTCAGAAATTGCTCTGTTAAAAAATTTGGCCAAAAAAGATCTTCATCTCTACAAGTTTTCTTGTACTTTTCTCCAAAGAAGAATCAGACGTTTTTATTCTTCTGTAAGTTTCTTGGCATAAACATTAATTATCTGTCATTAGCTTGGAATTTTAAGAAAATTTGAATATAATGCACACCTCAATTTTTACTTTAAAAATAACCTATTTTCATTGTATATCAAATCAACCTTTTAAGTTGCTTTTTGGGGAAAAAAAACAAAAAGCAAATCCCAAATGCAACATTAGAACAGATCTTCTCTTGTTATTTTGATTAATTAGTAATTTCATCTGTCTGTTTTGATGAAATATTAACCAGTGACTGACCTTTCTATTGGCTGAGGGCAGTTTTAAATTCAAGTTCAGTTGCATGCAAGTACTATTCATTGATTTGGGCACAGTATATTTTTGCACCTAATTATGTCTTAGTTTTGGGAAACCAGCCACTAAAAAATGCTGTTTTGGCCAAGTTTTCTAATATAGAACAGAAACCACAATTGGCTGTTTGGGAAAGGAACCGTTGCTTCTGAGTACGTGAGGGACAGTTTGCAAATCAACATGGCTTTGCTTGTGTTTGTTGATTGAGCATGAAGTAATTTGGTGAATGTGGCTTGAAGAAAAGCAGCTATCTAGCTCAGAGTTGAGGAGAAACAATATTTTCTTGCGATTACCAACATGTGGCTTAGAGTTTTGTGTCTCTTGTCAAAGCAAGGGACCCGAAGACTTAAGATTATACAGTTCTGTTTTTGAAGCTTGGATATGGTTGATGATCTTTTGAGCACTGATGGGATTTCAAAGGAGTATTTAGTGATTTTAAAGCAGATTGAAGACTACTGTAGTCGAGGACCAGAGATTGATTTGGATATTCAAGGGATCACAAATGGTAAATTCTTCTTCTTTGATTGAATGTTATGTGATGTCTGCAACAGAGGCTTCATGATTTCCTGTTTGTGCAAAATCGTTTGTCATTTTACAGATAAGACATCTAGCTTAATTCTTCATTTCCTTACTCTAGAACGTTTGTTTCTTTGATGAAAGAAGACTTCAGTTTGTAATGTTGGAACTTTCTGTGGCAGAATTTAATTTTCCCTCTGTCTGCAATTAAAAGGTTTTGCATGAAACCATTAATTTTTATTTGCCAAGATAAAAAAAAACTAGAATGTATTATTTTTCTTTTACATTCTTTCCTTGTTTCTTTTCAACACATGATCATTTCACCCAAGCTCTTTGTAATTTTTCATTGTAGGATTTTTTTTATTTTGACATATAGTCATATTCTTTCACTACTTTGACTTGTGATAATATATTCAAAATGAGTTTGTGGTCAAAATGCAAATCGTTTATTGCTTTAATTTAGTTTACCATAAGAGAATGGTATACATAAGTGGCTTTATTCTTTTCATTTAACTGTGATGCAATTTAATTTTTCTAACTCCTCTTTTTATTCATGTACATTTTTTGGCAAAATTTCTAGTGTTTTTGTTATTGACATATAGCTGTAATTGGTTTCAGTTTATGTGATCTCTTGATGACACATTTTGTGTTCTGAGTGATTTTCCTTCTTCACTCTTTTCCTAAAACCTCAAACATCAGTGTCCAAACCCATACAATTATTACAGTTTATTTCTACAAGGGAAACAGGACGGGAGTCATTTGTACATGTATATTTAAGGCCCTTTAATAGGATTGAGTTTATTGGGCTTCATTTACCTCCTGATCAAAATAATTATTGTTGCCTAAAATCATCCATGCTTTGAAGACTGCAGTGATTTCATAAATCCTTCATGTTAATATCTTTCTGTGTATCTGAATTGTTGTTTGTCTTAGATCACTGAGACTACTTTTTAGCCATTGTCTGAAAAGTTGTAATTAAATACTCTAAGGCTCAGAATATATGATCACCATGAGCTAGCCTTTGACACTCTCAAAAATGTTTGGAAGTATTCTATCAACACTTTCTTGGTCCCTGCCACCTTTTAGATAAAAAGTATTTTCATTGAAAGGTTTATATGCCATGAAGTATAAAAAATATTGTCTTGAGGAATAAATTATTCTTACATCAGAGAAAGCTGTACATGTAGTTTGTATTTTCCTCTGAGAATTTAAGTCATAGTTTGCCTTTGCTCGAGCCTTCCTCAAAGGTCAGTTTGTCAATCAATGAAATAAGGCTTACCCACTGCCCTCAGAATATATGATCACTATGAGCTAGCCTTTGACACTCTCAAAAATGTTTGGAAGTATTCTATCAACACTTTCTTGTTCCCTGCCACCTTTTAGATAAAAAGTATTTTCATTGAAAGGTTTATATGCCATGAAGTATAAAAAATATTGTCTTGAAGAGTAAATTATTATTACATCAGAGAAAGCTGTAGTTTGTATTTTCCTCTGAGAATTTAAGTCATAGTTTGCCTTTGCTCGAGCCTTCCTCAAAGGTCAGTTTGTCAGTCAATGAAATACCTAAGATCAAGAGGCAAACAATGATGATATACATGTACACAAGTCATTTTTCATGACAATACTAACGTTTCTTCAAGATAAGTTTCTTGTCAAGAAGATTATTTTGTTACAACTTGGTATAATAATTTGTTGCCTTTCTACAAACTACTGTGTCGTGACCTTGTGTACAACATGTGAGAAGAAATTTGTGTAAGATATCATACTTTGTTCACAGCATGTTGTGTAACAAGACACTGACATTAGTAAATTATATTCAAGAGCACTGTTTTTGTCCACTTTATGGGTGAGGTCCAAATTCTGTTTTGTTAAATTTTACATATTTTCAGTAACACAATTTGTAATTTTAGAGATTCCTTAGTTTTTCAACAAAGAAATTAAATATAACAATGACATTTAGCGTTCTCTTTGTATCCATTGTCGTCTTAATTTCTTTTGTATTTGATTGCTTTGTGCATATTCAAAGAATAGTCTTATGTACTGTTGTTTAACCCATTTACTGCTAGGCGTGAGACTTAACGCCAGACGATATTTTTCCCCAATTGTGGGGGAGGGTAGAGTTCAGGAGTCAATTGGTTAATTTAACTTTTTGATGTTTACATTGTAATGACAATATCATCATAATGATGTGATAGGTATTAAAAATGAACCTTCTGTTTAATATTATCTGAATCTTAGATAAATATATGTTATTTGCCAGCTGGGAGGTGCGTATAGCGAAACAGTGACCAAGGTCTTGAAAATGCTGATCGAGGTCACAGTTTTTCGCTATACGGATCGACCCTTAAGGGGTAAATAACCTTGTTTCCCTCTCTCTCTCTCTCCTTTGCTCTCTGAAATCACTTTTTCAATTGTTGACTCGCACTGCACTTGATAGCGAATGTAGTATTAAGTGAGTAACAAACTAAACGTTTCGAAGATAAATATTTTTATTTGAATTCTATTTCCAAACTTCTTGTCTAATAAAAAGTAACTTCTGTATGTAAACGGATTTGGTGTCAAAAGAAAATGGAAATTTAGGGTGCGTTCGATTGACCGTATTCCGGAATAGGAATACATGGAATATAAGTTAGAAATCCTTCGTTTTTACGGAGATTCACATTAAAATTGTCAAACATTTGCTAAAATGCTATTTTAAACATATTTTTATTATCCTTGCTGCTTTGAAAAGCGCCAAACATACCGTTTTAATCATCACTCCATGTATTCTTATTCCGGAATAGGGTCAATCGAACACGCCCTTAATGTCATCACACAAGCTCATGCAACTTAGGCAAAGATTCCACCCACTGTGAGCTGGGTGAGAAAATTCCGCCCACTCCTGAAACCAATCAGATTGCAGGTTTGTTGAATTCCGCCCGCTCACGCACTGAGAAAAAAAATAAATGAAGATTATTGTTAAATATGTTGATTATGAAGAAGAGTGAATGATAAATGAGAAAGCAACAAGACAATGCAACAATTATTTATTGAAAGTTAAATGAGAGCTTAGACTTAAATACTGTTGACCAACGCTGTTTAAAATGGATGTTTAGGCTTAGCAGTAATTTTGACGCTGCTTACGACCAATAGTACTCACTTTGGGGTAGTCCATGAACTGGCAAGGGGGTCAGTGTTTTTCGGGTCACCCCATAGTAAGAGACATGATGTCACGCAAGGTGACAATTCGGAAATTCAAAATGCTGTCTTTTCAAAACGAAAGACATTGTGGAACTGGAAAAAAAGATTTATTTCCACCGGTAGCTCATCTTCATCCCTCGTTTAGATGAAAATTCAGAAGACCTTGTGATTTTCATTTTGTAATTTGATGATGTCACAGTAAAAACCATTCAGATGCCAATTTTTGTTTTGCTCAAATTACAATGCAAAAAATGTATCCTTCCCCGGTCAAGTCAAGATTGCTACCATGAAAACTCTGAGATTTATTGATTAAATAACAACAGCATCTCTTTAGATCTTAAACACTATTTAATGTAAAAGAAGAAAATTTCATAAGTGATCTGAATTTAGTAGACAAAATCAACGCATAATCATTGTGGCAGAAAAGTGCTTTATGAAAGCAACGTTTTTGTTCCAATTTGCTTAAAATAAATACTGTGCCTCGTAAAATCACGGGTGGCCCAGACTCAGAGGGTAAAAAATTATAAGGATTTGTATGGGAATATCGATAACAAACTTAAAATATTTACACGCAAAAGTTCTCAATAAAAAAGCCGTGCTTTTTTGTCGTGGTGACTTTTGTTTTTTTGTGTGGTTATTTGCCTGATTGAATGTGATTTAAGCGACATCTCAAACTCCCAGGTTGTCACTCACCGTAAAGGAAAGGCTGGAAAGTAATTTCTAGCGTACCTCGCATCTCGCTGATAAAATTAACCACACTTCTCCGGCTTCAGTCACGCTGAAACCCTGGCAATGGCCACACAGATAAATTTACTTCTTTTTGACCAAGTTTCAAGGTCCAGCAAGCATCTATTGCGGAGAAACAATGAAAATATTCAAATATTCAAAATCCTTTGAGCCTCGCTTACAATGAATTTGGACACGGCTTGTCAACTACTCACTTATTTGCTCTCACCGTATCGAGGCTCGAGTGTACAGTTGACCAGCCATGTCCAAATTTGTTGTAAATGAGCCTCGAAGGATTTTGAATATTTGAATATTTTTCGCTGTTTCTCATCAATGGATGCTCACTGGACCTTGAAACATGGTCAAAGAGAAGTAAATTTATCTTTGTGGCCATCGCCGGAGTTTAAGCGTTAAGTTTAAGCGTGACTGATGCTGGAGAAGTGTGATTTTATCAGTGAGATGTGAGATAAGCTAGAAATTACTTTCCAGCCTTTTCTTTATTTCGGCACGAGTGACAACCTGGGAATTTGAGAAGTCGCTTAAATTGCATTCAATCAGGCAAATAACCTCACAAAAAGCGAAAAAGTCTCCACCACAATTAAGTATGGCTTTTTCATTGAGAACTTTTGTGTGTAAATATTGTTTTAAGTTTGTTATCGAGATTCCCATAGAAATCCTTATAATTTTTTACCCTCTCAGTCTGGGCTGCCTGTGGTAAAATATGTCACATTATTTCCATGCTCCAGTGATTTTCTGTCTGTGATTCACTCAATCTCGACCCCAGAGCTCTTCTCTTGACTGAGGGAGAGAAAAGCTCTGGGGAACCCTGAAACAAATTGTCTTCTCATTGGTTTTCGTGAAAAACAATCAAAAGCGTCTCTAACTGGTGCATTAATGTTAGCACGAGGAGTGAGCAGGCGCGGTAAGGTTCAACGAGCCAATTTTTGGCTACAAGAACCCCACGGCGCTTTGATCGGTCACCAAGAAATATCAGTGCTATTACGTGAGTTGGGTTGAGTATCGTATGTAAATATGGCGAATGTTCCAAGGAATTTTTATGTTTTTGAAAGAGTTTCCATTTGCGCGAACGGTGTCATGCATGACCATCGCCTGCGGCTATTTCGATTCTTTATTAACCCTTTGACGCCCAAACCGGCTTAAACCGGCCAGGCTTAGTATTTTACTCTGTCTAACGCCAGACGATTTTACTCATCAATGGGAAGCCCTTGGGAGTCAATGGGTTAATACTTTGACTTGTGGAGAAGAGCAGTTATTTCCCCGTGGAACTCAGACATTTGAATGAAATCTTGAAAGATTTTCTTAAAATTCCTCCAAAAGCAACTGTGTCTTCCCACATGAATCTTGACTTGACGTTAAGTGATTTTACTTCCTAAGACCTTGCACATGATTCTGATCATGCTAGAGCAGAAATACTGTCAGGTCTGACATTAAATCACGAAATGCAAGGATTTTCCTGTCAATCAAATAGCAGGCTACCATGTTAGGGCTGTTAACGGCTACGGGAAAAATGCAAAAGATTTGAACCATTTGAAAAAGTTTTTAAAAAATGAAAAAAAAAAAAAAAAGAAAAACGAGACGATGAAAATGAGATGCCACAGGCCTCCCACTTAACAAGTTTTTTCGTCCGACCAGGGTGGCTGCATGTCAGGTCAAACCTTGTCCCTAGCCTGACATATGACGGGCTTATAGCAAAAAAATTTTTGCAAGCTTGTATGTACTGATTTACGCAACAATCATTTTGTGAGTAATACAATATAAACATGAGATCTGGTTAAGGGTGTTTAGAACGATCAACCATAGACAAGCCATTGTAAACCCCTTTCAAATCCTCCTTAAATACAGTATTGTTTCTAATTTGTATCTAACTTATAAAATGAATGTGTGATGTAGGTTAATTATTACTGCTCTGTATCAACATCATAAATTACGGAATGGTCATAAATTTAATTTCGATACAAAATGTACAGTAGTTAGGGAAACATTTGAGCAATAGTAATATTTTTCAGGGGTACACCCTTATGAAGTGTTTATGAATTTTTGCACAATTTATATTTTTTCGGAAAACTGTCTTAAATAGACACTGGACTGCCGGTAAAGTTTTCTTACATGTGAAAAAGGGCTGTGTCGAGACAGTACGCACTTAACTATTATATTATTTTATAGATCACCATGTACTCATTTCCTTTTGAAAGCTCACTTATTTTCTTTTAAGCCTAATGCCTGTGTTAAAAAAAAGAAGAAGAAAAACTTGTACTCAAAATTTTATTCCCAACCTTTCTTCCTTGCACCAGCAATACAATACTAACAGCCTTGTTTTTCTTGTCTTTTAGGATCTTCAAAACTGAATGGCGAAGTAGAGACAGATGGGGCTAAGGTGACTTGAAACTTAGTTAATAAGTTAGAGCAAGTTTGCTCAATTGTTGTGTCATTAGCCTTAGCTTTCCTTAGCATTTTGTTGTGTATTGTGTGGTAAGTTGGTGGCCTTTTTGTTGGATTTTGGCATCCATTTGCACATGCCAGTTATGGTTCTGACCTCATGTGCAGGGCTTCAAAATGGTTAGTGTTTCTCGTTCATTGTTTGGATGTACATTATTTGTGCACCTTCATGTGTGCCCATGATTTATTTTGATCAGCATGCATGCTCATTGCACATTATAGCTTGCATTGCTTCTCTCACAATTTCCTTTTTACCCAGTTACTTTCATAGAAAGTTTCCAAAGTCCTTTCAGAGTGACAGATGCCTGGCCTGGTATCAGGTCTGGCAGGTTGGGCTGTGTCTGGGTTGAGTGTAGGGCAGTGGGGTAAATATAACTAATGCTCTCTTCAAAGACCTTTAAAAACAGTTTGAGTAATATTGGTGGTGTCATCATCGGTTGCAAAATAAGACAAAGCACAGCAGCATATATATCTCTGGATGTATCGGAGTTGTGTTCTTCCGGTAGTAAAGTACATTCATGACATGAGATGACAGCAAAATTTGCTCTCATTTTATGTCATGGTAACACTTTTGCCTTTTGATATCTACTAAGAAAATTGTTAACTGTTAAACAGTTTATGAGAAGACCTATAGTAATTACTTTGGCCTATCAAAAAGGATGGAGACAATCCAGTAAACCAATCAAAGCTTGAAGTAATTATACGTAGCCGACACAAAGCACGGAAAAATGTGCACATGCGAGTCAGGATTGGTTTTGGTTTCACTTCTGATTGGTTGAAAAAGTGGCATGAGAACTTCGAACCAATCATGGAGTGAAAGAATGCAAAGCAATTCGCTTATTACTTTCGACAATCAATTGAAAACCGCTCTATTGCCATTGTCATAATTAATTCATTGCAAGGTTTAAATTAATTTTATCTTTCATTCATTGTTTTAATTTGTTGTTGACGTAAGTGTTTATTGTCAAGTTTTCAATTGACCAAAATCGTTTTCTTGCTCTCCTCAAATTTGCCCTTACTTTGGTGCAGTTTTCAACCACATTTTGCCAAAATAACCACCTTTTTGAAAAATAGACAGGCATTTGTTGTGATACATGTCAATAATAATAATAATAATAATAATAATAATAATAATAATAACAATAATAATACAGTTATTAATGAAAGTAATAACAATGACAATAATAATAATAACAACAATAATAATAATAGTAATAATAATAATAATAATAATAATAATAATAATAATAACAATAATAATAATAATGTCAGAATTATTGTTGTGTGGCTTTATAGCCAGCCAGGTGCAAGGACATCTGAAGATGTTTCATTAATGATTACACAGACGACTAGTCTTGATCTGTCAAAACATGATCAATACAAAGGAATATTTTCGTACAATTTATGAAGATTTCGCACAAGAATGCTACTCATAAAGCTCCATTATTTACAAGCGCGAGAAATAAGTTGCTCATTGCTGAAAAATGCAGGTGATATAAAATTGTTTTAGTTATCTATTTCTGTTTTGTGCACAATGATGAAGTTTTATTCTTGAACGTTCTCTTTTGAAAAAAAAAAAACCTTTTGAGAATGCACGTACATTATTCGGCAAAAGTTTATTCTTCCCAGAAATGGTGATTTTTTTCCTTAATAGAGGAATAGCATAGATCATAGAAAGAATATGAATATCAAGACTTAATGGAAGTCAATTCAAATTTTGTTTTTAGGCGTTGTCTGTAGGGAAGTTAGGCGTTTAAATTAAAGACTGCGGCGAAAGCAATAGGCTTTCATAAGAAAAAAATACCTTTAGCTTCCCGCACTATTCCGAACTAGCGTGGCCAATTTTTCTACACTTAAGCGTTCCCTGATAACTAGAAACGCTAACTAGTAGAAGTTAGCGGTTTGTGGCAGACATGAGCACTTGTTGATGAATATTTTGTCTATCGCAACATTTACCAGGTTGGTTTTTTTCTCGGATATCGGGAACTCATTAAAGGAGTTGAAGTTATAGCTAACACACGAGTGATGCGAAGATATTTTGAAAGGACGAACTCGTAGCCTTTGGCTGCCAGTGTGTCGTGTTTTTATTATTTGCTTTTTTTTTTTTACTTATTCGTGGCAACCTCGTTTTTAAAATATGCATCGAAGGGAACTCGACTCTATTTTACAACCGAGTTTTTATAGTGAACAATTCAGCAAGTCTATTACATTTGGAACTAATTTCCAAGTTACTGTGATGATGGGGCTGGAGCAAATAAGAAGCCGCATACTACTGCCCGAGAACACGAGGCTAGTAAGATAATATATAATATCTTTACATCAACAATCGCAACTTCTAAATTTAGCAAAACGTATGGTGAAATATCATGCAGCACCCAATTATGTCACGCGTCCTATTAAAGAAGAATTATTAATGATCCAATATCCCACAAAGCCAAACGCGAGGTCGAAGATATCCATCATTCAAGTTACTTTTAGGGCCGATTTGCATGGTGCGATTTTGGCGCATGCGACAAGCTTAAGCCTCATGTACACTAGCAACTTTTTCTTGACAAGTTTCCCTTGGCAGTGTAAATGGAAAAATATGACAAGTTTTTCCTTGACAAGTACACTTGGCAAGTAATTTACATTAGCAAATATCGTCCTTGACAAGTTTTTCCTTGACAAGTGTCCTTGTTCAAAAACAAGCATGCTAGTTTTTGAACAAGAACACTTGTGAAGGACGATATTTGCTAGTGTAAATTCCTTGTCAAGTGCACTTGTCAAGAAAAACTGGTCATATTTTTCATTTACACTACCAAGGAAAACTTGTCAAGGAAAAAGAAAAAGAAAGTTGGGGGTAACCACGCATTTTTCAGAGATAATAAGCTCTAATTTGCCAAAGAACGCCATACATTGCTTTGTGTTTTAAAGCCCGGTTTACACTGTGACATAAGCATAAGAAAAAGCTGTGTAAGCATAAGGAAGAGGAATCGTTTCCATTTTCTTATGCTTATGCTTATGTCACGTTTATTACTGTGTAAACCGGGGATAACATAAACATAAGCATAAGACGAAGGTGTCAGCTGTTTTTATGCCAATGGATATTCAAGTCAATAGTGCCTAAGACGGCGTCCGAAGGTACTGTTTTTTTTACAAGAAACTTGCTGGGGCGGTTCGCAATTATCCCTGCCTTTGCGACAAATCGCCCGAAATAAAATTCTCAGTCCGCTGGTGGCGGTGGCAGTTCCCGAGTCACCTTGTTCTTTCCTCTTTCGGAAAATATCCCTTAGAAAAAACCCAACAGGACCTCTTCAGTCTGTTTTCTCGTTCTCTTTCTTGTCGCCGTCTTCTTCTTCTTCTATAAAGCAGAAGGAGTAATAGTAATGGTAAATTAGAAAACAAAACTTTTTTTTTATGTTTTAGAATCGGAAGTAGTAGTCGTAGAACTTATTTCTCGGTTTCTTTTTCAGCTGTCCACACCGGGACCTTCCAGAGCTGGGTCAATTAAAAAAACCTTACCGTCAAGGAAAACCGTCGGATCAAAAACTTCCAGCTCCACATCTAGTTCAGGTAAAACATTACACACACACCATTTGATTTGATTTGCTTTTAATTTGTTAATTACAGTTCACATTGTCCCCAGTTAGTGCTCCAGCGCTAGAACGACTGGCCTTTAATTACATAAGGTTCCTTTCCTTTTTTTAAAATCATATTTAGGCCGATCTCAAAGAGTCGTAAGACAGGACCAATGAAATCGCGAAATTACTCTCGAGACTCCACTTTCAATGCTGATCCCTTCCAAGTAATTAATGTTCGTTTGTGTTTAGCTTCAGCGGGTGCTGTTGATGAAGCGGACTTTGAAAACGCATTTTTCGATTGCCCAGATTTAAAGGTATGTGAACAAAAGTTCTAGCAATCGATTTAACCACAGCTCATTTAGGGCGTAACGAGAGGGCGTGCTTGCATGAGGGAATAGCGAGTTTAAGATCTACGACGCCGACGGCGACGAAAACGTCACCTCAAAATATAACGTTGCACTATCGTAAGTTTCTCGCGATTTGGCCATCTCGTTCGCGTCTTACAATGTGGCCGAAGTATCCTAAAAATAAATTGGTACGAGCGGTTTCAGAGCAAAAATAGAGAACGAAAGATTCACATTTGAACGCTCACGTTGTCGTCAAAACCTCAAATTTGGTGATTTCACGTCGTTGTTGTGAAGAGAACCGCACGTTTATGCGCTAAAATGCGTGCCGCACGTGCAGCACGATTATTTTTCCACTTTTAACCAATGATATTGTTGTTTCGTGGCGTTCTCGTTGACCACCGCGTCGTAGATCTTAAAGTCCCTAGGAGGGAGCTTAAGCACGCGCGTTTTTGAGACGCGGACGGCAAGCGGAAGTGAGCTGTTTTCCCTTTTAACTTGTCTTCCTACAAACACATTTCCGTTGCTAAGTATCTTTTCTCCATTAGAGATGATTAGTATAAAAATCTGGAGACAGCACTGTCCTGGCACGCGAAATGTTCTCTTCCGGTTGCCGTCCGCGTCTCGCGCATGCTTAAGCTCCCTCCTATTTGAACGGAGACGCGTACACAAAGCACCCGACGATGAACTTTTAATTTTCTTCCCAAACATCCACACTGTTTATGCCAATTTTATTCCTGGAAGGCTGGTTCACACATTGAATGCTGAATGACTTGTAATCATCGCAGAATGATTACAATAACTCAAAATGATACTCTAAGATGATGTTCACGAAGCCACTAGTTGAGGGCCACTAGTTTTTCAGTGATTACTGTTGTGTGTTACCCTCTATAAATGAAGTTGATTATTATTATTATTATTATTATTATTATTATTATTATTATTATTATTATTATTATTATTATTATTATTATTATTATTAAGCTGTCAGCGTTGTCGTTATGCCAGCTTCCTGTTCAAATTCCAACCACCGTAGTGAAACTCAACTGAAATAAAATAAAAAGAAATATCTCATCTCCCTGCGGTTGCGAATTAACTTGTATCAACCCTCTGGATACAGCCAAATTTCCGTGCTTCCGTGCAAACTGCTTTTGAGGCGTCTAAATTCACGAACCAAAGTTGGTAAACACAGTCCAGCCTGTTGAAACTTACATCGGAGATACCCATTTGTGGCGTGTGTGATACCTTTAGGTGCCTGGTAATATTTCCTTGTGTATCCCTTTTTTTTAGGTTTACAACGGAAAGGATCTGTCCGAAGAAATGACAAAGATACAATCAGTTTTATCAGACGATAAGAATGACTGGGAACACAGAGTGACTGCGGTAATGGTCGCTTTTTTGGTGTTAGGGACCAGGGTATATTCGCGACGGGACTTGGGTCGGGGTGTATTGGAAGTCACTGCAAGTTTTGCTATCAAGGAGAGTGGTGTGGTCGGCTAAGATGCAAATCCCTTGAAGACTTAATGTCTTTGGCTACCGATTAGCTCTGGTTCCTTTAAGCTTAGGAATGGTTGCGGTATCCTAAACGGTGTGCCGTAAAAGTCAAACTACGGAAAACATTTTTAGCTAATCGCAAATGCAGACGATCAAATAAGCCAATCATGAAGCACTCCAGGGCAAATGCAACCAGTCTGCGTTAACCGCGGGAAAAAGCGCAAGACGTCATTTGTTTCACTTTTATGCTGATTGGCAGAGAATGCAGCTCTTAGCCAATCAAACAGCATAGATTTGAAAATCAAAGCAATCGCGTTACAAGCACTTTTGACACTGAGTTGAAAACTACAGCCTGCCAACATGCCTGTCCTCTCTTTGCTTTCAGCTCAAGAAAATTCGCAGTTTGGTTCAAGGTGGTGCGCTAGAATATGATAACTTTGTGTCACTGCTGAGACTTCAGGAAGGCGCGTTCAAACTTTCGGTGAGTGTGAGAATTTAACATAGTGGATTGTAACCTCTGAGCTTAAAAAAGTTTTTACTGAAATTTTAATACGTGTATATTCCTTTTGTTTCATCTATTCATTCTTAAAGCTGACCCCATCGACGAGTAAAATCGGGCTGAATGGGATTAGAGTGGTAATTAAGGTGATTCCCTGGTTTTGCATTGTGCAACCCTACTGCGCATAACTTCTTGCGTCATTGGCGCGCGCATTAGCTCGCGCACATTGATAAAATGGCGGATTTTCGGCTTAATCTGTCAAGGAATGGAGTTATGTACTCGTAATAGGTACACGGAAAACATATTTTAAGGAGGAAAAAGTTGGACAGTAGAAGTTGTAGTATTTACATATAAATGGAGTGAAAACTGCATTGGAGCCAGACACTGAATGTGAGGGGATGATGTAGCGGCCCAAGATCGAGCAATTTGAAATCACTTTACTCCAAGATTTTGGCCCGGAAAAACACGTAGGCTCAAGTTTTCAGTAATATTCAGTAGCTTTTGCTATATGACAACAATTTTCCGGTTGATCAAGTTTCGAACGCTTCTCGCATAATTCGGAAAAAAACACTTAAAATAATTTTAAGGGCATGCAGCGCGGAAACAAACACATTGACCCCATCTTTTTACTGCATTTTTTAAATGTCCTATGCAAGAATATCAACTTTGCCAAGTTTGACAGAAATCTGGATAGTACGTCATTTTCAAGGGAATAGGCCATTTGTATGATAACGCCATTTGACCACAATTACCAGAATCCTACAGGCATTGGTTGTCTCATGCTAATTAGAGCTATTGTTATTTTTTACCCCGCTGGGAATACAAAATTTAAATAAGAAAAGGAAAACAAACTGAATTCTGGTAGTTGTAGTCAAATGACGCTATCCTGAAAGTTGCATATTACCTTAAAGGGGCACTGTCATGAGCTGCGCATGCTCGAGTTTGTTTGCCCTCGAGCCCACGGAAAATTCTAGCCGCCATCATGGATTCACGCGTGAGTCATGTATATTCGCTGGAGTTTCTCCTTTGTTCACCATGGCCCTCCCCAGCGGACACCATTTTGAATTTGTCGATTCAACTTGAAAAAAGTTAACCTAACACTTTTCAAGTTTTCACAAGACGCTAGCGCATGCGCTTCTCGTGACAGTTTCCCTTTAAAGTGCACTAGGAAACTAAGGTGGGCGCTCAGGAAAGAAAAACGCGCACGCAAAGGGAGTGAACGCGCGTGGATTCTTTACACACGTGCTCTAAATTCTTTAATTAAGGCTAAATCATACAGTGCAGTCGTTTTGTACAGAACGAAGGTGAAAACACTTCCTCTACTTTGCCCTAAAAACCGTTGATAATGATCGGTCTTCTCTAATAGTTTATTAACCTTTCTTTTTTTTTTTTTGTTCTTAGACTAAAGACCTGAGATCTACTGTCACCAGAGAAGCCTGCGTAACGCTGAGGTCAGAGTTAAATGAAGTAGATTTACGATGTCAGGAATAAAGTCAGTTATTTCATGTCTCGAGCCTATGATTTCTGACCTTCAATCCACTGACTGTTTTTTTTTCCTCCACAGCTATCTGTCCACAGTGCTAAGGGGCCAATTCGAT
>OX421451.1:42993015-43010515 GCA_949126865.1 Montipora capitata
TGATCGTGTTTTATAAAACTTGACGGCCATCAAAGATTCAGTCAAACAACTTAAAACATTTTTTTTGTTCTCGTGTTTGATGGGCGAAGTTTTGTTCGTTTAAAGGGCGCACCGTCTGCTTCCATTGATACCAGTTTCGTAACTGAAGGAGCTACCGACGTTAAATAAAGTGACTCTACTTTCACAGTTGGCTACGAGGCTTTGTGGTTAAATTTGAATATTATTTTGTTTAGAAATCTGCCTCGAGACTTGTGAGACAAAGGATAGAGAACTGCACCGTGAAATTTGACCATAAAGCCTCATAGCCATGCCTGAATATTGATATATCGAACTCGGCGTATTTGTTGGACCCCTGTGTTCCCGGGAAAGGACTTGAATATAATTTTTTTTGTTTGAAGTGCGAATTAGAGACAGTTGCTCAAATAGACCTTTTTGCAGATACGGGGGCCATTTTGAATTTCTATTGTTTCAGAAGACATGGGATGCTCAGGGGGCAAATTAATATGTATTTGCCCCCTGGGCTTCCCATAATAGCTATTCGAAACAGTAGAAATCAAAATGGCCGCCGTATCGGTAAAAAGTTCTATTGTCCAGATAAGTCCAAAGATCACTTGTCCATTTCGTCTCTTAACCGCACTTAAAAAAAAAAAGTTATAATAAAAAAAAAAATATATATATATATATATATATATATATATATATATATATATATATATATATATATATATATATATATATATATATATATATATATATATATATATATATACATATATATATACAAGATTAACACTATCCTTTTTACCTTTTCTTAACAGAATACCCATGCTCATCGACTGATTCCTATCCTCACAAGCAACATGGCTTCCAAGTCAAGCGTAATACGACGGTGAGACAAAAATTTATATTTCTCACAATGCATACCTTCAAACTCTTACATATCTACAGTACTTCTCCACCGACGCAGCACCGCAGCTTCTTTGGAAACTACCCCATTCGTTCATATCTACAGTACAGTTTAGAACTCTTTCTTTTTAGTGGTGCTGCTGCGGATGTATCGATTTAATTCTCGTTTATCGGGATAATTTCAATAATATACTCTTTGTTTTTTTTACAAGAACATCTAATTTTGGGGCGCCGACTGAACGTTCTAATTTTTTGCGATTAGACCCTGAAAGCGTTCTTAACATGTTCTTAAAGTTGTGTGGTATACCAAGTTCGACTTCAAACTAAGCTGCAATTAGAAAGCCAATAGACCCATATCACTCAATGTCCAAACAAAAGATTTTGCCCGTCGAACCTCTTATTCAGTGTGAGGCTGGACGGGCAAAGACAATGCAAAGACAAAGCCTTTATTCCCCACGGACTCCAAAATGGTCGCCGAGTGATAAACGTGAATGGGTAATGTTCTGTTCTAAAACGTTCCGAAGTATTTGAGTTAGTTGTCCTGTTGGACTACAGTTTTACATTTCTTTTACTTTTATTTATACTACTCACAAAAACAAAACAAGAAAGCAAATGAGAAAAACAAAGACGAACCTGGGTATAAAAAAATTAGTTAATCTCAGCCTAAACTTTCTTAGAGCAAGTTTCAATCGAGTGTCGTAAAACCAAAACCAAAGTAAATACTTTGGCCAATCAAAAAGGACGGAGACAATCCGGTAAACCAATCAAAACTCGAAGTAATTACACGTAGCCGACACAAAGCGCGGGAAAATGTGCACGCGCAAGCCACGCTTGGTTTTGGTTTCACTTCTAATTGGTTGAAAAAGTGGCGCGAGAACTTTGAACCAATCATTGAGTGAAATAATGCAAAACTAAAGCAGTTCGCTAATTACTTTCGACACTCAATTGAAAACCGCTCTAGAAAAAAAGGAGTGTAATAAACTAAAAACTCTTTTCTTTTTTACAGGCGCTGCTGCGAATATATCGATTTGCTTCTCGTTAATTGGGATACCTCTACAATCAAACCGTAAGTCCCAAATAGTTAATCGTAACTTTAAGCACGCGGCGTTTTTGAGACGGGGACGGCAACCGGAAATGAACATTACGCATGCCAGGGCAGTAGTGTTAGGTGGTAGAGAACATACAAGTTAAAAGGGAAACAGCTCACTTCCGGTTGCCGGCCGCGCTCAAAAACGTTGCGTGCTTAAACTCCCTAACAGGGACTTTATGGATCATATTTGTAAGAACCAATAATTTTAAATACCAGCGGTTTTTATAAGTCATTGTGATTGTATCATGTGTGAATAAATTATCCTAAAAATTTACTCTGAAGTTAGAAGCGTTCTTAACGAAATCGCATTGTAAAGTACTTCCTAATTTAGCCAGCCCTTGGCTGCGATGATGTTACTAAATAAAGTATCTATCCATCTATCTGTAACCGACCAAAGGCGCTTTCCATTCAACCAGAAGTTTTAGTCAAATTGTCGACAATAACATGTAGCGAATGGAACAGCATTTTCCTGCTGGCGGCTCGAAACCAATCATATTAACGAGTATTGCCCCGAAATGTAAACAGCAATTGCGCGCGAGGAGGAATGAACGAGGACGGAATTGTCAGGTTGTTCCGGAAATCCAGAACTTCATGATGATTTTGCGAGCTATAATCAAATTTCCGATTTTTTCCCCCGGAATATTTCCGTTCCACTTGATTCCTTTACACTTTTTTTTTCGAAATCTTTGGTCAAAACGCGCCCCAAGACTCAACTGAGTCTGTGTTTGTCGCTTGTGCTTTTCCTTGCATCGCTAGTAAAGACCAGGCCATAATGGAAAAAACAGCGGTTTACACGTGCGTTTTGATGTTTTGTGCATTTTTTCATCCTTCTCTGTAAATCTGCGACGTAAAATTATTCTACGGAAACGTGTGCACACAACGGCAATAGTATTGCCTCTGTCTTGCTTTTCTCTGCGCTCGCCCCTCGTACGTCGAAAGGCCTTAGCCATGGTGATGACATTTCGTGTGCTATGTTTGTTCTTTCTAATATTTAAAGTGCTACTATGATCAAAAAATCATTTTCTTTTTTTCTTCAGAGTTTGAAAGCGTGTTCGCTTAACACCTGACTGGTAAAATTCTGAGCTTTGATTTTTATCCAAAGGCTGTTTATTTTGAGTGTAAGGTTTGGATTTCACGATCCGCCATTACTCACGTTCAAAACTGACCGATTGGACCTCAGAGGGTTGGATCTAGCGAAAAGTGACGTCATTCGTTCACTAGCTTAAAATTTCAGCGTGTAAACGCAACTTATTATATATGTTTAAAAGTCTGAGTCTGAAAGCCCTAAACTCCCGTGCTGCATATTAATTCAGCCGCGTACAAACGCATTGCATTCGTAAACCAGTGAGTTTTTTACGTCATTTTCTCCTCGACCCAACTCTCTCAAGATTTTAAAGTTCGTAATGGCGAACCAATAAATACCAAAAATTCCAGTTAAAATAAACAGGTGTCTTTTTAAAATCAGAACTTAAAACTTGGGTCACTAAATGTTAACATAGTTTTGAAATCCAAAGAAAAGGAAGAATTGGTTTTGGTCGCAGTAGCACTTTAGCATGTTGTATTTTACTTCTTTTTTTTTTTTTGTAGTCGTATCAGCGACATAGAAGACGCGATACGAAAAGGGATTTCCGACGCAGATGTAGAGGCCAGAGCAGCAATGCGAAGGTAGGAAAAAACCTGTTGTTCCCCTTGAAAATATATTCCTGAACCCTAATAGTTTGCGATTTTGTAGCAAGTTTTAAGCGCGTCATAACTGAAACGTCAAGAATACGTAGAATACTTCCACTTCTTGCCTTGGGGCATTTTAATGAGTCTACGACCTTACTTTTTATTCCGGATGAATATGTGAGCAGTTGGAAATCTCACTGGACATTGTTTTCAAATGGAACCGTTGCATGCTCGTTCTTTCACACGGAATTGACGAGCCAGGTTTGGATTTCAAAAATTTGCGTGGCTTTTCCCGCTGCACTTAACCATGTGTGATACTATTCAACCATGAAACCACACCTTTGCTGCTCCAAGGCGTTCCCAGTGCGCCGATGAATTTTAAACGTCAGCAAAAAAATGCCCTCAGTTTGGGTTTCTTTGGGCCTGGCGTTCAATTATTTATGCTTAGCTTGATTCTGTGTGTTAACGCGGAATACCCAAGCGCACGATTTGTGAAGCTGTCAAGAATTCGTCCCGCACGTTTCCAAAATTTCCCAGAATTGTACTTTAGGTTTCTTCTATTTGGAAGGTTCCGCATCCAAAACGAAAGATGTCGTTTCAAGTTTATTAATTTCCTTTGTGTATCAACACGTGGGATTTAGTCTTAAAGATTGTGATAACTCTAGATTTACAATAGATTTTCTAGATTTTCTACAATAGGTTTTCTTTTCAAATGCAGGATTGGTTTCACTTAATGGCTTTTGATATGCATGGCTGAATAATGAACTTCAGTGAAGTAAATTTAAGTTTTTTCACTTCTGTGTTTTTCTGCTTGATTTTCAGGGCGTTTTGGCATTATCACGGTCATTTTAGAGACAAGGCTGAGAGGTGAGAAGCGTGTTACCCTTTGAGGTTTCTATTAAATAACGTAATTAATAGTCATTCACCCGAGTCAATAAGACGCATTGTTTAGATTACGATCGTAATGGATTCGCTCAAGAATCAACCACTTGAAATCTGTTTGCGTTTGTGTTTCGCGATACCTTAATTAGGGACCCTCTTTTCTCCCCTGAGTTCCAGTGGTTGCAGCCATCAATATGAACAATACAAGTTAGGAATGGTCTAGTTCATTCCTTAGGGTATTGCTTGTGTCTCTAGCCGCGCGAAATATGCATGCGTTTTTGCAAATGGATTTATGCTACATCAAAGACCAGCCATCCTGGATTTATTACTACAAGTATTGCTTTTTCTTCCGCCATCAAAACTACTGCATCTCTTTCTTGGAAAATGGCAATTGTCTTATCAGATATTTCTGTTTTTTTCTATAGCTTACTGAAGTCGTTCGATCCCTCGAAGCAGAAACAACTTGAAAACGATCGGAATCTTTCAAATCTTGGTCCAGCGAAACCTCTCTCGTCCGGGCGATTTGTCTCTGTCAAATCCTCGAAACCTGCACCGGGGAACAGAATACGTTCAGCGAGTACAATCAGCGAAGACGGGACGCCAACGTAAGATATACACGAACGTGCTTTTTTAGACGATTGAGTGATGTTGATGATGCACGGTTTCATGTGTGAAAATGGCTAGCAGTAGGCCGCCAACTTTTCCAGTTTACAATATAAAGCGCTTGTCTAAAGCACCCTTTTCAAAGAGCCTTATCGTATTTTGGAAAGACTTAACATGGAGTTTAGAAATTTGACTTGCAAAGTTAACATCATTTAGACTAAGTCTTTAGCCTTGGGTCTGAAATTATTTTGTAAATTGTGCAGGGTTAGTTAATAATGTCATCTCTGAGCTTATTAAACCGCAAAAGCCTACATGTAGCTCACAGGAAAACAAAATGGACTTGAATTTTACTTAGAAATTCAAGGTGATCTGATTAGATTTCAGACGATTTTGCTCGTTTTTCGTATCCAATAATGCGTTAATATAATTGGTTCTAATAGCGCGGCTGTTCTCAATACCAAATGTGAACTGGCATGATCTCTTTGTTCATATCAATAATTAGTGCTACGCTCTAATTTTCTAGTAATTCTTGCGCACGCAAATGAGAAATTACGAACCGTACATCGGATTTTTTTGTCGCCGGAAAAACTCAAAATTATTGACTTCCTATATAGGTAAACATTTTTGCAAGAGTCGTGGGAAGGTTTACTTGATATTTTCCGAAAAGGAATTGGTGTGTGCATATATAAAAGAGCATCTTATTGATCTAAATATGTTCTAATTACTGCGAATCGTTCGGCGTGTTAAAAACATCATTTCAGTCTTAAAGACAATTATCCTTATAATGCCGATCTTAATATTGCTCCGTCTAGGCAAGTGCGTGCAAGTGATTTTGCAGGTTATTAATAATTTTATCTAAGTCGATAGAATTCGAAGCTATTCTTCGTTCAAAGGAAAAAACCCTCAGGGAAAATTATTATGTCTAATTATATTTAAATTCTCATCCTGATTTTTTTTGTCATTCAACCGGCACTTACAGTAGATACTATTCCTGTTTACATTCACATATCACAGAGTATTGTATCATTGATTTCTTTTGCATTTTTCCGAGTTGCCGATAACATCTAAGTGAAGTTTCAT
Organism: Montipora capitata; assembly: GCA_949126865.1. NCBI lineage: Eukaryota > Metazoa > Cnidaria > Anthozoa > Scleractinia > Acroporidae > Montipora > Montipora capitata. The sequence goes on from OX421451.1 coordinate 42,999,245, forward strand.
TTTTTAATGAATTTTTCAAGCGTTGTTTTTTCCAAAAGAGAACCGAACGCAACGTTTTCGTTTTTGAGGGTAAAACAAAGTTCATATGAAATCTTAAAATATTCATAGCCTTTCATTAATATTTCTGCCGCAGTATTCGTCATATCATATGTGAAAAGGTTCTTTTAAAAAAGTAAACGATATCTTGAGTTTCATTTAACACTGAAAATGGTTAAATGGTTCTGAAAGTCGACAGAATTCTTCTTTTCGGTAATTTTCCGTTGTGATCACACTTAGACATTGTGCAAATTTTGGCAACTAATAAACTAAGCGGAGCTTTAGCGTTTGCGTCAAGTACAGTGTTTACGACCGGTTGATGCCGTTACAATATTCAAATATTACCTTGACTAAATCAAGAACTGTGAAGATGACAGAGGAGAGAAGTTCTGTCGCTAGACTGATGAAAAGAATTAACTTGTCGTTTTATTATCAGGGCAACCGTTGATCAAAGCCAACTGCAGATAAACGAATATTCAAAATAAGACTATCCAGTGACATCGAAAGCATGAAAATGTAAGAAAAACTTGAACGCTGGTGTGAAATGCACTATTGACTACTGGTATTGGATTAATACTGTGAAGTTCACAGCTACTTGTATTAATACTGCTAAGGAGTAATACTGAATTAGTCCTAGGTCAAGACTGTGAAGTATACCACTTGTTCGTTTTGTTTAGTTCCCGAGCACCTTCCCGTCAAACGTCTGGAGTCTCGAGCCGCGCTGTAAGAACCAATCACAGGGAAGGTAAGAAAAGTGGCTTTTGTCACCAGTAGTGAGAAGTAACAAGCTTGTCACAAATCAAAGAGTTGAGATTAACCATTGCACAATGACTTTTCAAGGAAGCACCTATGTAGCAGCATAGGGATGGCGCAGTGTGAGAGCGCTCTCATCTTACCAATGTGGCCCGGGCACTCCGGTTTCCCCTCTCCTCAAAAACCAACATTTGACTTGATTTGCGTTAATTGTTGATTTCAGTTTACAGTGTCCCCAATTAGTGCTCCAGCGCTAGAACGACTTGACACTTAAATAAAGTTTCTTTTCCTTTCCTTTTCCCCTCAGTTGTGTTTATTACGCTGTCCTCCGGCCCGGCCAGGGTTTAGCCCGCGCCTTCCCTCACGCTAGTTCCATTCTCTACTGGGCCAGCTGTGACAACTGGTTGATGGTTTTTCACTGGTCCAAGAATTGTTCACTTGTGAAGGATACTTGAATGTATTTTTTTGTCGCCAGCTGGAAATACATATTTTTTGGACCCTGCAAAGGGACTCATCCGAGACCTTTCGGTGTAGCCAACTCCTCAAACATCGCGTTTGAAGTCCCGCTAGCATTCAACGAAACGATCTCAAATGTTGGCGGGGGGGGGGGGGGGGTGGGTGGGGGTAAATAAGGTGTATTATGGGAATTGAGAAAGTAGAGAATAGGACCTTTTCAGGGCCCATGAAACAATCGACGAAACGACAGAACACAACAACAACAACAACAACAGCTGTTAAGAATCCCAACTGGCCGGAGGCAAACCAGTCCGATCGGCTATTTACAAGTGCGGCCGAGAAGTTTAACCAGGGACTACTACGAACAAATTCAACGAGTTGTCAGAGCCGGTCTTAAATCCAATATTTTCTCAACGCTAAATTCTATATCCTAGATTTCCGCCATGTCGTGGCTTCCAAGACACCGGGATCTCTTCTATCGCCAATGGCTTCCCTCGGGCGCTCCCTCAGTAACATCGACCAGCGGTCGGCAGAACGAGCCAACACTCGATCCAAACTCCGATCGGCTGCTTCTCGCGTTTCTCCTTCCAGCAATCACATACAGCAACGGCAAAATCGACCCCAGTATCCTTCAAGAGGAACTGTGTCACAGCGTAAGTAAAGACTGGAAAGTCATTTAGAGTTTCATTTTGATGAGACGATAACCAACTCTCGCTCTCCCTCTCTCATTTGATTACCGAGCGCTTGCCACCCTAAACTTGATGCAACGTCGCGTGCTTAAATACGGGGCTTTTTTCAGACGCGACGGCAACCGGAAGTGAACATTTCGCATTATGCAACAGTAGTGTCACCCAGATTTTTAAAGATACTTACTTATGGGTGGCGCGGTGGCCTCATGGTTAGTGCGTTCGACTCCGGATCGAGTGACCCGGGTTCGGGCAGGGACATTGTGTTGTGTTCTTGGGCAAGACACTTTAGTCTCACTGTACCTCTCTCCACCCAGGTGTATAAATGGGTACCGGTGAATTTAATGCTAAGGGTAGCCCTGCGTTGGACTAGCATCCCATCCAGGGGGGAGTAGAAATACTCCTAGTCGCTTCATGCTACAGAAACCGGCCTAATGGGCCACTTGGCTCGTAAGCAGACTTTACCTTTACCTTGTGTGAAGACAAGTTTAAGGGGAATACAGCTCACTTGCGGTTGCCGTCCGCGTCTCAAAAACGTCGCGTGCTGAAACTCCCTACTGTAAAGAGTAGACGGCGCGTAGTTGCAGCAGATTTAGTATGAAGCAAGGAAGTATTGACTTGTAGCTTCTCGAACTCCTGTTGTGAATACTTCATATTCCACTGCAATTTCAAACTTGTGGGGTACGTTTTTCCTCGATACAGCTGTCAGAGGCCATAGAGTGAGTTTCAGTCGAGTGTTGTAAAACCAAAACCAAAGTAATTACTTTGGCCAATCAAAAAGGACGGAGACAATCCAGTAAACCAATCAAAACTCGAAGTAATTACACGTAGCCGACACAAAGCGCGGGAAAATGTGCACGCGCGAGCCACGACGGACTGGTTTTGGTTTCACTTCTGATTGGTTGAAAAAGTATCGGGAGAACTTTGAACCAATCACTGAGTGACGTAATGCAAAACCAAAGCAATTCGCTAATTACTGTCGACACTAAAATTGAAAACCGCTCTACGACAAACTTGACTTTTCTTTCTGATAAGTAATGACTAACAACCGTGTTCTCTTGTCATCAACAGCTGGTAGTCGTTCCCAATCTCCGGATAGACTCCTCGCTACCTTTCCTCCCAGAGAGAGGTCTGAGGCATACTGTCGTAGGGAAAGCATCACGGGAAAAACAAAAATACCCACCCCAAGGTACGATATGGATTGTGGGTATCTTTACGATGATTTATGTCAACAGGAGGGTGTCTATAAATTTTCCAGTATGGTGCATTCTAACACATTTGGTTTTAAAACCTTAAATTTGCGAGGACTTGTGTAGAGGAATAAACAGGGAGCTCACACTCTCAACGTTTTTTAACCCCGAACAGCAACTGGAAGTGAGCTGTTTTCGTTTTCAACTTGTCTTGGCACTACAGTGGAACCTCGATTATCCGGACTCGTCGGGACAGGGATGAATAGTCCGGATAATCGAAAATCTTGATATAAATGAGCCAAAAACAAAACTGAATAAGTTAGAGGTGAATAACGTTTAATCACGTAGAAATTAAAACACAATCACAAATAGTTGTTGGAGAAACTATTAACAGTTACCCAAGAATTATCTGCTACAAGTCTTTACGTTTTTACATTGGTCTAAAATGCTGAAATAAATCAGTTTGCTAACACCATACGGAGTTGACAAATTGGTTCCTTCTTTTTCTCCTTTTTCTCCCGTTTCTAATTGCAAAATAATTCGTTGTTTATCTTTTATGGAAAGAATGGTCGCTTACATTTTGTGGACATGATGAATTCGTTTTGACGTGAATCTACTTCGTGTTCTTCAAACCACGCTGATTGCGTTAATGGAACATGGAATTTCACTTCGCAACGCAGCAATTCTGAGCCAATCAGAGCTCAGTGAAATGCACTACATTAGTTATGGTGCGTGTGAGCACGAAACACGTACAGATTTGTGTTTTGAAGCGAAAAAAATTAAATTGGAACCGGGTTTTAACCTCATAATTTGAAGGAAAATTGTTTTGCAGCGGATCATAAGATATGACTAATTAATTTGCATGAAAATGTGGGACCAGAGAAGCAAGATAATCGAAATATCCGGATAATCGAGGTTCGACTGTACCACATTTATGTTGCTAATTATCTTTTCTTTATAGGTGGTTTTCACCTGACGTCACAGCAGCCATGTTGGTGCACAGAGCAATAGAGAAAATAGTCTTTTGTGAATTTGACTCCCTTACAATGCAAAACATGAGCCATAATTTGCTATTGTTTTGTGCATCAACATGGCGGTCTCATCACCGAAGACTTCCACCATAAGAAGAAGGCAATTAAATTGGCTTTTACAACACATGGTGGATTTTAGTTCGAGAGTTTTAAAAGCAAGTCTAGTTTGTTTTCAGATCAAAGATTTCGCCACGTAAATTTCTCGTGCTGAGCCTCCTTTTGTCTTTTTCCTTACTGAGGAGGAGAAAAGGAGGCTCTGCCCGAATCTCGTCAACTCTTTGAAGCCGCCGCAGCCCGAACTTCTGGACTAGTCAATCTTGTTTTCTCTCGTCAAACCGGTTTTTCCAGTGCGAGCGTCCGTTTAGTGACAAAACCGATGGTTATAATTGAGCCCGCTGTACCATGAAAACCAAGATGGCGGCGAGATCTGGCATATTAGGCTTGGGTTCGAGACTGTATCCTGGCAACATGCAGCGCATATTCAATAAAGATCTTACTCGATTCATGCAGAGTCTTTCTCGAGAACGCCAAAATCGAGAAAGCAAAAGAAAGGCTCTGCTAGCAGGGTGGCAGTACCATTGCTCTCTTCTTGAAGTTTATAGCTTTCTTATGTGATTCAGTGCAATGCCTGTACATAGCAATTCAGTTCAGTCTACTTTTATTCCTTGCCAGTTCATCTTTTAGAGTTTATTTGTCCATACTAAAAGACATGTTCTGTTGCATAGCTTGTGGCTGCATCTAACATGGCTGACCACGATTCACACTTCGGTTTTCGAACAGGCACATCTCTTGCAAACCTTTTCTCAATTTAAAAAAGTCAACTAAAAGTGTGTATTCTCTGGAGATCTTCATCCAAAGTTGGCGCTCACTAGCATCAGTAATAGTAGTCTTTGCAGTAGCTTGTTCTTCGTATTCAGTATTAGCTGTAATGTGGTTGTTTAAATTCATGTTCATTCAATTCATTTGTTGTTGTCGGTTCTTTTCCAGTGTCTCGCGGCATCCCAGCGATGAGGCTCTGGATATCCTTGGGTTCCAGTCACCCCACCCCCCTCCCACACATTCTCCTTCTTTCCTCCCCGTTCGTATGCCCCTGTGAGTAAAAGTGCAGCCTTTGGGCGTTCTTTATGATACATCCAAACGTCATGCAGTCGTTCGTCCTCGTCTCTCTCTCATTTGCAAAAAAAAAAAAAACACGTCTTAACGCCTTCTATCCCTAACATTATTTTATTTGCTATGAACGTTATTGTTTCTTTAAGTTTTTCTCATAATTTCTCTCCAGTGACACTTTTAACAGGTTTGAGTACCACTCGCCCCAGTCTTCTCTGTCTCGCTCTCCTTTTCTCTCTCCTCACCAGCCGCTGTAAGTAATTGCTTTAACGCCTTCCAAATGTTTTCATTTTTTATGCTTATCATTGAGCTGTGAAATCAGCACGTACACGGGCGAAAAGGCGTACTAATAGGGAGTTTAAGCATGCGACGTTTTTGAGGCGCGGACGGCAACCGGAAGTAAGCTGTTTTCCATCTTAACTTGTCTTGTCACTACCACCTTTTTGTTGCTGAGTATCTTTCCTCCATTAGAGATGATTGGGTTAAAAATCTGGGAGACACTCATGTCCTGGTATGCGTAATGTTCATCTCCGGTAACCGTCCGCGGCTCAAAAACGTCGCGTAGGGAACTTCAGTGGCCACAACGCTTCGTGGTCTCATTGGTTAGTTTAGGGACGCGTTGCACGTGCCACATGCTTCAAGCACGCTGCACGCGCTCAAACCTCGGGAACCTTGAGAACACTCAGAATGTAAATCTGGGTTGCGTTCTTTTGAGAAGGTTTCCGGTTTAGTATTAAGGGAATTACTGAAATAAGGTTTTTTTCCCCCATAAGAACACGTATTCTGAAAACGGAAAAGTTTTTCGTAGGCAACTTGAGTACTTTGTAATTGTATCATCGTCGTCCTTCTTCTTCGGCTTTAGCCGAGATTCCCTGCTGACGCACAATCTTCCTCTTCAACGTCGTGTCAGCAGCCATCGCCATTTAATTAACGGAAAATGAACTTTAATGATGCTAATGGCCGGTGTTCTGGGCTCCCCAGGCGTTTTCTAGATACGACTTTGCAGTGGGGCCGAGGGTCGCGAACGATTTTCGTGGCTTGTTTTTTTGTCTGGATCAGGTGAACTAAAATGCTATTGCGTTTAATTGCAAAACGGATTACGTGCCAAAAGAACAGGCAAACTAAATATTTTTATTCTGGAAAATTCTGAAGAGAATGTATCCTTAGATCGAGGAACATAACGTCGATGTTTACATTTCATTTCTTTAAGCCGCTCCAGTTGTCTGAAATCTGTTCATTTTGCTGATCATTTCGTTTTTCTTTATCTTTATTATTTACATACTCAAGTTGCCATGCATGCTTTGCCCTGTGAGAGAAACTCTGCTTTGGTGTCGCATGCCTTTGACTCTTTCACAATTTTTAGTGTATGATCTTTTAAGAGTCTTTCTTATTTTCATTTGCGTTCGCGACTGATTTGAATTTTTCCTTTTTGTAGCACATCTTAATTTTCTTTTGTTGACGAGTCTCTTTTTTTGTTGATGACAATTTGAATGACACACTGCTTCTCTGTCTGGTTCTTCTATTTTTACTTACCTCGCTCATAGACTTAGGTTTCTTTTCTTTTTTACCGTTTCTTTTTCTTAGTTACTCCTTACATTCTCCACTTAGCGTTCATTTAACACAATCTTCTTTCCCAGGCTTCTCCTTAAAGCGGTTTTCAAATGCGTCTCGTCAATCACAACAAACGAGAAGAACAAAAGTACAGCTGCGCTCTTGACGCGCGGGACAAAAATGTGGCGCGAACCATGCAACCATAGCAACGCCCTGTTGATTTTGAATTAGCATTTAAGCCGCCCTATGCATGTGAATTCTATATCAGTAGAAGAAGTCTTCTCCACAGTGAATCGTTAGTGATAACTCCAGAAACGTTAGGAGATATTATCTCTTGGAATTAAGCTTTTAGGAGAACCTTGGTCACCGTTCGTGTTTGGTTTGTCAAACGTACCTTCTTGAACATCTGGCGCTGGTTCTAACACTGTCTTCTGTTGCAGTATTTCTCGACATCTTAGCTTCGAGTATCTACCCAAGCGACCTCCCAGTCATTCTTTCTCGTATATTCCTGTTCCTCAGTGAGTAACATTAACTTGCTTGTCATAATTCTGTCCCTTGAAGGTTCGTTCATATAATGTATTCCCCTACAAAATTATTCCGCTGTATCTTTCTACTACTCTGACGTAATCCTTTAAGCTTATCGTTCTCGTGTTACTGTTTGTTATGCTGTCAAAAGTAGTTTTAACTTCCAATTCTTCGAAAGTCATCCATGGGTGTGACATCTTTAAGTAAAGCTAGTGAAACCTCTTTTTGCGGCAGCTACAAATTCCTGTCTTGTGTCTTTTTAGTAGTTAGCTGTAAGCTTTATTCCGCGGTTGACACCATTTGCATGTTTCCAGCGCTTTTTAACCACTGACAAATACAATGGTTTCATGCGTGAAAAGCTAGTTAGATTAGTCCCTGTCGTTGTCAACCGCAAGCGTATTTTTTCTCGCGCCTTAAGCCAGTTTACACCCATTTCATGTTTTCCCTTACTTTTCTCATCTACTGCCTATTACCCGCGCTTGTAGCTTGGATGGTGCGCTCTGTGACAGCCACATACTTCCCGCGCTTTTGCTTGCGATAGTCGGGTATAAGGTTTTCTTTCGATGCAGAGGAGTGCCGCTCTCTTTCGATGCCCATGTCACTGGGTAAGGTGGTTTTGCTCTTTAAGACCACCTTTTAAGCGTAATTGTTCGTATTCATATCATTTTAACTTTCGCACGCTTATTTCAGAAAGTCATTTTACCTTTCTGGTACGTTACAGATTGCTGCTGTTATTAATACTTTCGTTTCTTCCCTTAGTCGAGGCCGAACTGCTTCTCAATCAAGCTCCCGCGCGAGCTCGCGTGGAGCGAGTCGGGACGCAAGTCCTGAGCGTAGGCGATTGAGCGTTGATAGGGGATTAAGCCCAAGTCATTTGCCAGTGTTGAAGAAAGCAAGTCCGTTACACAGTAAGTGATATTTAAAGTGGTACTATGATCAAAAAATCATTTCCCTTTTTTCTTCAGATGTTGAAAGCGTGTTTGCTTAACACCTAACTGGCAAAATTTTGAGCTTTGAGTTTTATCCAAAGGCTGTATAATTTGAGTGTAAGTTTTGGATTTCACGGTCCGCCATTACTCACGTTCAAAACTGGCCGATTGGACCTCAGAGGGTTGGATCTAGAGAAAATGACGTCATTTACTCACTAGCTTAAAATTTCAGCGTGTAAACGCAATTTATTACATATGCAAAACACGGGTTTAAAAGTCTGAAAGCCCGAAACTCCCGTGCTGCATATTAATTCGGCCACGTACACACGCATTGTATTCTTAAACTAGTGAGTCTTTGACGTCATTTTCTCCTCGACCCAGCTCTCTCAAGATTTTAAAGTTAGTAATGGCGGACCAATAAATAAGAAAATTCCAGTTAAAATAAACAGGTGTCTTTTTAAAATCAGAACTTAAAACTTGGGTCAGTTAGTGTTTAGTTAACATAGTTTTGAAATCCAAAGAAAAAAAAGAATTGTTTTTTTGGTCGTAGTACCACAGGGAAAAATCAGGGGAAACATTTGAGACACAAAGTTCATTTAAATTTGTAAAAGTAATGTAGTGGGAACATTATCTTCTCGTTATCTTGGGCCAGCAGGATCACCATAAAAGGGCATTTCGGGCAAAAAGTTTTCCCTTTTACGAGCGATGGAGGGACATTTAGACAGTTTACGTCCCCTGGGAAGTGCATCAATCGAACAGGATGTTTTCCAAACTCTGAGTGTAGTTGAACATTGTCGTGTTCAAGCATTTGTTTAACGCGCTACTGGCAAAGACGATTAAACTTCTGTAACGTTTTTTCAACGATTTAATTTCAGATCCGCCAATGGTGAAACAGTCGAATCAAACTGGTGATGCTGTGGTTAAAGGAGTGACTGAAGCAGCCGTATGGGATGCATGGGTCAGCGGTTACCTTTAAAATTTAGTTTGTTTTCTTGCACCCTTTGACGTCCCTTAGTCTTACGATGGACGGAATCCTTTTTCCGGTTGTTTCGTTTTTTGCTTGTTAGTTTATTTTTTTTTTTTTTACTTTTAGCATAAAAGCCCCGCCAGAAGGAAATATTCGTTTGGTTCAACAAACTCACAATGTTCTGATGATGACAATGATAGCGAAGTGGGAAGCATATCATCTGAAAGGTCTTACGGGTCCAGAGGTTCAAGGAATCAGCACAAAATCCTTGAGGCGGGCAACGTAAGTTACCGATGAGGTGTTACTACTAGCTTAGCACAGCAATCAGGTTTAGGCAAAATAGATTGAATTGATTTCAAGTCTTAAATGTCTTTAGCCGATGACATCAGTTGCATAAAGCGCAATTAACCAATAGAAATTTGTACAAATATCGTTACAATGCAATGCATACTTAATTGACCGCTCCCGATAGGGGGTTTTCAGGGCCATTGAAACACAGTTAACGAAACGACGGAACAGAACAAGAACTACAACTGTTAAGAATCCCAACTGGCCGGATGCAAACCAGTTGGCTATTTATGAGTGCAGCTGTGAAGTTGAACCAGGAACAAGTTTAACGAGTGGTCAGAGCGGGTCTTAAACCCGGGATCTACGGATCTCAGGGCAAGCGTTCTAACCACTGGGCCACATTGCCTCCAGATTTCCGCTACTTTGCTCGGAAAAATGTTAACCGACGGAGAGCGACTAGTGACGACTGTCGTTGTCAACCGCGTCACATTCAAGAGTGACTATAGAACTTTGTGGCATCTAGGTCCTGTCAAATCAATACAAAACGGGGTTCAAGTTAAACGCGTAGACTAAATAAAGCGCCACAATGTCCTGCAAATATATAACATATTTTCACTAACGTCAGATGTCTATATATGTTCACTTCCCTCAGTGGCTTTGCAGGGCCAGTGAGAATAATGATATAAACAAACACAACAAATCTGTTATGAACATCGACTAGCGGGATGTTGACCAGTTGGCTTTTCGCCAAGCGCACCCGCCACGTTGAACTGGGATTATCATTACTCAGAATACCGAACTTCAGTTAGTGGTAAGAGAGAGACTGGATCCCACGAGTCAGGGGCCGGCCTTGCAATGCGGGCGGGTAATGCGGACTTTGGCCCCGGCGCCCAGGGACTCGACCACAGCACCTCCCCTGTCGATGCTGCGGTGTATTTTTGTCGAAATAGACGGTGACTTGCAGCCACTTGATTAATTTTAAACTATTTTTAGGGAGACTGTAGTTACTTCCTCACCTCCATATTAAACAAATAAATTAATAAATATATACATATATACCTTTATAGCATTTATAATAGAAACAATTCTAAACTCTTTACAATACGATGTTAAAAGTAATTAAAGATATTTACGAAATATAAACTGGGCGAAGCGAAAAATACCATAATACTCTTTGTTTGTCCACCCAATTTTTGCATAAGCATTGTTTCCTGTTTCTCTTGGGGCTTACAATGGTACAAAGAAAAAACAAAAACAATGCTTATTCAAAATTTGGGTGGACAAACAAAGAGTATTATGGTATTTTCCGCTTGGACCAATTCATATCGCTTAGAATATATAAATATACAAGTAAAATTAAAGTGTTCCTAATGTATTCAAAAGTGCATTCTTATAGCGATAATTGGCTGTTGAAACAATTTTGTTCCGTGGTTGGCAAATTTCAATAACAAAATAAATGCGACGTCAATGTTTGTAAAAAAGAAATATCACTATTGTAGAGATATAATATTATAGTAATTTTGATAAAATCAAAAATAATTCCTAATCAGTGTTCAAATGTTTCGTAAAATAGTTCTTGTTGTCGAAATGCCTCTTGAAATAAATGAGTCTCTAATTTAGCTTGAAAGGTGCTTGTGTTTGCACTTTCCCTGATGGATAGCTGCAGACTGTTCTATATTCTAGGCCCATTAACTGCGAAAACACGGTCGCCAAGCGTCTTGCATTTTGTTCGGGGAATCACGACTAGCTGCT
>OX421451.1:43023015-43030515 GCA_949126865.1 Montipora capitata
TCTCTTGAAGGTACCGGAAATTAATGGCTTTCTTACCGCTGGCAAGAAGAAGAATGGTGAAGTTGAGGATGAGCTTGATAGGTCCCTGGAAGGAATGGATCGTAGTGATGACCTGTTTGATAGAGGTAACAATGCCTTGCAATTTAGCACTTTTGAAGTATGGTCGTGCACCCAGCGTTCAACCCCATAACACGGAAACGGAAATATTCAAGAACTGCGTTCCTTCACTGAAAACGGAATAAGTTAGCAGAGGACATACGGTATCTCGATTTGTAATACTCTCTTTTTTCACAGCTGTTTCTTTGGAACACTCGGACGTTCTGTCACCTGTTATGGTCCCTTTAGGGGCTCCCTCGGGAATGCAAACAGAAGAAAAGAAAGAAGCATTTGGAGAATTACTGCGGATGACCCGAGATGAGAAAACTGAGCTTTGGGAGGAGAACTTAAACACGCTCCTTTCACTAATTATGAAGAATATCAGCGATGATGAGGTAGGAATTTCTTCCTCCTTCGATTCTCTTCCCTTATTCCCTTTCCCTTACCCTCTTTCCTTTTTTCTCTCATTTGCACCTTCTCCCCTCTCCTCCCCTGTGTGTTGGTTCGAGTCTTTGAAGAGCAACAAGAATTTTGATGTCGTTCATATCCACAGCCTACAGTCCGACTTCTGTCTCTCCGCGTGCTGAGGGATCTGGTCCGGATCAAGCCTCATGCCTTCAACGGACCAATTGAAAAAATGATTGAGACTGTCCTGATTGCGCACAAAGACTCGCAGAAGGAGGTAATTCCATATTAGGGAAATTAAGCAAAAACGATGGCTACGGCTACGTCAACGCCACAAAGCAATAATATTATTGGTTAAAAAAAGGAAAAATACTCGTGTTGCACGTGCACCATGAATTTCCGTGCATTTCTCTGCCGAACTCCACAAAACAGCAACGTGAAATCACCAAATTTTAGGTTTTGACGACAACGTGATCATATAACAATGAAACAGTCATTTTCTGTTTTGACTTTAAAACCGTTCGTACCCATCCAGTTATAGGATAGTTCGCTCGCGTTGTACAAGGTGAACATGACAGAATAATCGCGAAATACTTGCGAATAATCGCGAAATACTTGCGATGGCGCTAAGTTATATTTTGGACTGACGTTTTCGTTGCCGTAGCCGTCGTCTTTGCTTAAACTCCCTATAAAGTCAAAACGTCTTAGACAAGGAGCGCTTTTAATTGAATGTCGAAAGAAATTTGTCGATTGCATTGGTTTTGCTCTCTCGACTACTCTCGTGTTTCAGTGGTGTTAACGGAATTTCCTTCCAGTCTCAAAGTGCTTGGCATTAACTGGATAGGCACTTTTTAGAGTTGTTTTGAAGTGCCTTAAACTTTCGTATGTTCTCTTCATTGACAGGTCGCACGGGTCGCTGAAGAGGCTGCCGGGACGATTGCTAAGTCACTGCCTCCAGATTTGTGCCTTCAAGCTTTGTCCCCAGTCCTCCGAGATGCAGAATTTCCCGTCAACCTGGCTGCTCTTAAGATGACAATGAAGGTAATGAAACTCAAATTGGAGTTTGAGGGGGGTGGGAGTGAAGGGATATAACGGGCTATTTTCCCTTGGAGACCTGTTTCCTTTCACCTGGAGTGGCAATTAACGCTCGCATGCCTAACAGTAGTCTTTAAGTCGACAGATGCATTTTATTGTATTGCTTATCTGTTGCAGGTCGTTGAAGATATTGACAGCGAAACGGTTGAAGAAAACCTCGGAGAACTCGTCCCCGGATTAATTAGGGTAACTAGCAATTATTCCATATGCGCCCGTTGGATATGAGATCGTAAACAGCTGACGACGCCGTTAGCGTTGAGTTGGCTATAATCAGTTTTATATGCAACAAGTGCGAATTGGAAATTCTTCACGGATTGAAAATGTAATAGTTACTTCAGCAGTGAGTTGCCCTCTTACTTTGAGTTATGTATCCTTCATTACTGAGATTTCGAATGGGCATGCTACTCAAACGCTAGATATGTACCACTTGAGTAGTCTTTGTATGACACAGGCTACTTGCCATTAAATCCACTTTTAAGTAATTTCTATCAGTAGCTTACGTCACCCGCTGCTTGGGCCATTTGGCTGGGCGAAAGGTAGCTCATTCTCTTGTTAAAATAGACTAGGTAGAAAAAAAAAGGGATTAATCAGAAGGAACTTTGTAGAATTTATACAAGAAATTTAAGCCTTTTGTTATGGGCAAACTCACACCTAAAGTGGTCAACCGAAAAGTCACTTACCAGTGGCCGTTGGCAAAACCCTGATCGGGTCGGATCGGACCGGATCGGATTGACAAAACTCGGACCGGATCAATAACACCACACAACGTGGAACAGGCCCAAATTATTGAATGACTGCCCCGCCCACTTCAGTTAAACATTTTGATGAAATTCCTTTCCCACGGTTTGAGCAGTAGCCAGCTTTCGCCGTCAAGGTGTATCGGAACAACCACAACAATGGAAAAATACGTTTTCTAAATCATGAGTACCGGGGGAAAATGGATAAAATTGTTCCTGTCCAGCGAAGAGATTGCAATTGCAACCATGGACTCGCTGTTTCTTCAAGGCTCTTTTCTAAAACTACACACGAGTGAAGAATCGTTAAAAGGGTTTAATAAAAAAATGATGTGACAGAATCATAATCATTTAACATCATCTCTGTGAATACCATGAGCGTAAGGAAACTGCATCAGTGCAATTATATCGTGTACATGCTGTATTTCCGGTACGTGTCCTGTGGAGAGAATGTGAAAAACGGTTTCCGGTTAAATTTTCACACGGTACAATCTCATAGGTCAAGTATCATATATCAATCTCTAACGAGTCCACGTGTTTGAACAGTATTCTGGAAGGAAAGATTTCACTCCGTAAAAAGAACAAGAAAGCTATTCTTGGTTTGCATCCACGTGATGAGACGGTCATGTTGGTGTTCAGAACAATACATTCTCGTCACCAGAGCCTTGGATCGACCCAAGGCTTTGGGAAACTCTACCTAGGAGAGCATGCGCCTTAGGGTTCTTGAAGCCCAAAATTGGCTATTTGAACCTTACGGCGCCTGCTCACTCCTCGTGCTAACATGAATGCACCAATTAGAGACGCTTTTGATTGTTCTTCATGAAAACCAATGAGAAGACAGTTTGTTTCAGAAAATGGCCCCGCACGTTTTGCATAATAATAGAGTCAAATTCCCAGAAGCCTCGGTAGCACCAACAAATTCAAAAGAATTTTTGCGCCAAAGTGAGGCTAGCGAAAATGATTAGCACAAAGACAAAAGAATCATTTCTTGGCCACCATTTATGAATACGGTCCATAAGAATACAGTATTGTTAGCGACGACTCGGAACACTTTGATGACAATTTAAAAGAGAAGTCTAACGACGTTCCTAGACCAGCTATCCAAGTGAAACGCGAACGCGGCTAACACATCACTTTCTCCGCGGACGACAATGAGGATGATGGGTTTACCCCGCAAACAGAGTGATGATGGCTCCAAGGTTCCTATTTTCTATCGTGGTAACAAAATCCTACTACTGTACAGGCGAGAGAGCCCCATTATATCGGAAATTGTCAACATTACAAGTTCAAGTTGATCAAATCATTACCTGTGTTAGTAAATCTAACATGACGTGTCTGATTAGAACATTGGGATGATATGGCTGTACTGTTTGTTTGTTTCTTAATTTATTGAACATTTAAGACGATCTTTTCACTCGTGGTCATTCGAGGTCGCTCGTGCTCACTCGTGTGTAGTTTTAGAATAGAAAGGAAGCCTGAAAAGCAACGTCGAGCCAAAACACCTCTCAAGAATTTACAAGCGAAAGTTGGCGGGCAGTAACGCAGTAATTCGGACCCATTCTACAGATCGGTGGTTTTCGTAGTATACAATTGTACGAAAACGGTTTTGCTGGAGTTGATATGGTATGTCATCATGTGTTTTATTGCAGTGCTATGATCACGTAGAGAGCAGTGTTCGTAAAGCCAGCGTGTTCTGTCTTGTGGCCATACACAGTTCAGTGGGTGAGGAAATTCTAATGCCACACCTGGCAGAGTTATCGGGAACTAAAATGAAACTGCTTAATCTCTACATCAAGAGATCCCAGGCCGGCAACGGTGGCGCTCGTCCGTGATAGCCTGATGATGAGAGATCACGAGAAGCAACGGTAACCAAGCAACGGTGAAGCCAAGCAGGCCACGTGACCCAGTTGAAGCCATTGTTGCTTGGCAAGCTTTTGTTTTGCCAAAGGGAAGGCGAGAACCTTCCGTGAATCAAGGATCCATTCGGTCTATCGCGGCCATATGTGTAAAAACATTACACTATTTGAGAAACTGTTCAACTGGTTATATCGTTTTGCAAACTGTTGTCGGTTTTTAAGTTACCGAAAGGAAATACACGGCCCGTCAAACTATTTTGAGGCTTCAGAAACTTGTTTGACCTATGAAACTAGCTCTGCCAGTTTCCAGTTTCTTGAGCTATTGTACAGTTGGACAAGATGCCATTGTTGGGATGACTATCCAGGCCCTCTAGAAGACGCAAAAGTAGTCATTGACACCTTCTCTCGTTGCTGTCAAAGAACTTGTTGCTTAAAGGAGATTGACCCAAATGAGGACGTTCCAAAGCGGATAAGCCATTTCCCGAGTTGTCTATATCATCATATTCGAATAGAGTTTTTTTCCTTATGAAAATTAGTTTTTATTCAAAGTAAAGCAAAAGTTCTTAACATGTCAAAAGTCTTGCACTTTCACTCGCTTTGACAACGAAGCTGCAGTGAACTCGAAATTGGTTTACTGTTGAAAATGAGACTTGGATAATCTGAAGGCAGGGCCTGGCAAGCTTTTAATTCACCAAGTTTTTATCACTGCTTCCTTGTACATGACTTTTTATTGGTTTGATTTTGTATTGGATCGCATTTTTTCCCTTTTTTCGCAAAGTATATTTACACTCCTCTTTCCTTTCATTGCCAGGCGTGACATGGAATGCCACGTTTTGACGTGACATGAAACGTCACGCTATCCGTTAAGGCATAAGTTATCGAAGGAAGTAAAGTAAGCGGCCAGTGTAACTATGATTTTTGCTCGTAAAGAAGAAAATAATATATTTATTTTAAAATAGGCCGTCTTTGTTTAAACCGCAATGAAGGATCAGATAGTTTTACAACATGTGTGAAGTAAAATTGTATAAAATGCAGATGATGCTCGTCATCTACAATGAATGGAACATGCTAAGGCTAAAACCTTGACACCTGATTTTTTTTGTGTTTGTTCTTAAAATAGGAGCTGTGGTTATAGAGCGGTTTTCAAATGAGTATCGTAAAACCAAAACCGAAGTAATTACTTTGGCCAATGAAAAAGGACGGAGACAATCCAGTAAACCAATTAAGACTCAAAGTAATTACACGTAGCCGAAAGCAAAGCGCGGGAAAATGTGCACGCGCAAGCCACGATTGGGTTTGCTTTCACCTCTGGTTGGTTAAAAAAATGGCGCGAGAACTTTCAACCAATCACTGAGTGAAGTAAATGCAAAACTATAGCAATTCGCTAATTACTTTCGACACTCAATTGTGAAACCGCTCTATCATCGTTAAATAGGGAATGTCGTGAACTCAAAGTGCGCGGACATGTGAACTCCGAAGAGTTCCGAATTAGTACTTGGCTTGCCATTCGACGTGCTATCACACCACGACGGCAAAATTATCCCAGAGGAGGTTAAAAAAAGCACTTCAAACTATCAATTATGTTCCTTCAATGATAGACAGTAGAACTTTATGGAAAGTTGGCGAAATCCCCCCGATCTCGATCTCGATTTTATTGCCTTATTTTCTCTGCTACCCCAACTCCTTGGACAGAGTGTCCTACATTTACTATAATAGTGAATTCAAAGCAAAATAAGAATTCACTGTGATCGTGAATTCATGGGGGAGAACGTTTTGATTGAATTGCGAAGTGCGGTGAAGCGGGATTTCATTATAAGTGTTTCATTTAGTGCTAAAAATATTATGTACTTATTGACTGAGTGGGAGAACCGGACGGGAAAGTATTTGGATCGAGGTCATAATGTACGGACCGAGCGCAGCGAAGTCCGTACGCCATGACGTAGGGCCAGCTATTTTCCTGTCCGGCCCGACCTAAACTCAGTCCATAAGCATTTTATTACATGGGCTCTTTACACTACTCATGAGCACTCAGAAGATGAAGTTTGGACAAAATAAGTAACAAAAATTTGCACAGAAAATTTATGTTATACGTTGTTTGCATTTGCCCTTCTGTCTGTAAACAACGTGGATGTTTAAAAGTAACGAAATCTTCTGAAATCGCGTCGCACGGAACAGTGCGTGTTCCTAGCTAGCAGGGCTGTACGGCTTTTTCGGCCCTGCTAACGCGCAAGTGCGTACGGGGATTGTCCTAATAGGGAGCTTAAGCATGCGCGTGATTGAAACGCGGACGGCAACCGGAAGTGAGCTGTTTTCCTTTTTAAATTGTCTTCACACAACCACATTTACATTGCCAAGTATCTTTTCTCTATTAGAGATTATTAGTATAAAAATCTGGGAGACACCACCGTCCTAGCGCACGAAATATTCTCTTCCGGTTGCCGTCCGCGTCTCAAAAACGCGCGTGCTTAACCTCCCTAATAGTTTTACAATGAACGCGCGCGGGGCCGTACCCGTCTCTCAACGACATTTTTTCATATAGTTAGGTGTACGCCAATCAATTGTTTCCATGACAATAGTCCTGTTCTCCTAATAGTTTTACAATGAACGCGCGCGGGGCCGTACCCGTCTCTCAACGACATTTTTTCATATAGTTAGGTGTACGCCAATCAATTGTTTCCATGACAATAGTCCTGTTCTCTTGGCACCAGTTGAATTCGCCATGGAAACATTTTATTGACTGATAACCGCTGTAATGCGTATCGCCTTTGTACTTTTTTGCTCTTTGGTCGAAATTTGCAAAATAAATCATGTTTTGAGGAGTTATATGTTCATTTTATGTGGGTGAATCTGCTTCGGTTCAATGTTCGTTCGACGTTTAGCAGTGTTACATATGCAAGGATTAGGAGGAATGCATGTTTTACATTGGATTAAAAAAAAAAAAAAAAAAAGAAAGCAGTAAAAACAGATACGAAGTATTTATTAAAGAACGGTTGCAATTGGCAATACTGGAAGATCCAATTTCGGTACGAAATGAAAGCTCATTCGCCCGCCATATTGGATTCCTTCTCAAAGAACCACCTGGGATACAATATACATAATCTTGTAATTTTCCAGACAAGTATAAATTTTGTTCTCTCGTTCTAATGTTGAAGATGTATCATTTAACATTTGACGACTATTTTATTCAAAAAATAAAACTAATCAAGCAAACTTTTATTTAACCCATTGATTCCTGGGGGTTCCCCATTGATGAGTAAAATCGTCTGGCGTTAGACAGAGTAAAATACGAAGAATTTAGTTTAGGGGTGAAAGGG
>OX421451.1:43035515-43040515 GCA_949126865.1 Montipora capitata
GTGCAAATAATTTTCATCCGAAGATTCCCGAAGATTTCCGAAGGCTTCCGAAAATCGCCGAAGATTTCCGATGACTTCCGACGATTACCGAAGATTTCCCGACGACTTCCGAAGATAACCGAGGGAGTACAAGGATTTTTGACGACTTCAAAACCGGACTCACCAACTGTTTTTCGTCGAAAAAAAATTGAATTTTTATTTAATCGGTTGTTAAGCAATTATACTCACTATTGTCAGTTGGGCGTGGGAATCTTGTCTGAATGCGTGAGATCTATATCAAAGCCGAGTTCGAGTAATCATGAGTTTTAGTGAGTTTGCAGCCTGAATAGATCTTATCATGATGGTTTTGGAAGCCATCTTATCAATAATGAGAAGGCAAATACGTCTGAAATTAACAGTGTTTGTGTGGAAAAGTGATTTAAAATAGTTTTTACAAAATGCGCTTCTGAAAAATTCATGAATTGGAAACTTCAGGCACTAGAAAATCAGAAAAGTTTCCAATTCATGAATTTTTCAGAAGTAAAGTTTTATGGAAACTATTTGGCATGGTGACTTGCAGCTCTAACCCGCTCAAACTTCAAAAGAACACCCATAAAAGTAGCTTACCTTGTGTGTTTGCAAATGGCTGGCCGCCAGCTAGAGGAGTAATCTTCTCCACTTTCTGCAAAGCAAGGTTTTTCAACCCCCCCTCCCCCAAAACCCGAGGGAAGGGCGCTTAAGAATTCCTTTTGAAGTGAATCGAAATCCACGTTGGCCATCTTCGCTTCGACAGTCAGATGTAAACAGTGTGCGAAAACCGCGCCAATTTTCTACTATGTATTGTGCAGTATGATTGGTTTACTTCTGACCAGTTACGATACTCGTTAAATATATATAAATTTGATTGCTCCCGCTGATTTACGTTTTCCGATCAAATAAAAGCACTAAATAAGAGCACTAAATCCATTTCTTGCTTTATTTTCTTTTTTGAAATCGCGAAAATAACGAAATTAGTGAACAAAAAAAAAAAAAAAACTGGTGGCTTAACCGGGAGAACGGGTGATTTGATGAAAAACTTGGAGACTCCCGGGAAAACCGGGAGAGTTGGCAGGTAAGTAGAACATTGAAAACACAGACTTCCCGAAACGGTAAACTAAGCTCCAAAAGGCACAAGAATACACCAGAGGTGAGTCATTTTTATTCATTTTATTGAATGAACGTTAAATTGAACATTTTTAGGCTTCATAATCGACGGTATTTTATTTCCCATGCAAGTCTTATAACGCGTTTAAATTCTCAACGGCTGTCTGTAGTGACGCGAGCTTGGGCTGCCTATGGTTGAACTAAAGCTGCAATTCTGCCTGATTTCATTAACATGGGATATTGCGTCGTGTAATTGTTACGAAATGTCCACTGTCAGTTTGAGGGATGGAAATTAGTGTTGACAGGGAGAATGATCCGAACAAAATGGCGGAGGGAAAGAAAGAAAATACTAGAACTTACTTATTATCAATCTTTTTCGAAGGATTCCGGTCCACGGCGAAGGAAGGGGCAATATGTGATTAATAGACTTTGTACCCGAGCCCTTTAATAGTCTGTTGAATTTGCGGAGCGTTGCGGTTGAGATTTCGCCGACACGAGTGACACGAGTGGTCTATCCAGACAACTGGTAAGTCAAATCTTTAGTTTTTATTTATTTTCATTTCTATGTTGTTTTAGGGTGGTCCGTATAGGGGGTCCATAAGGGTAGTCCGTGGACCGGTCCGTGAGGCAGTCCGTGGACCCAGTCCGTAGGGAGGGGTCCATGGACCGGGGGTCAGTGTTTTCGGGTCATCCAAAAATTTCAGCTCGTGAGGTTTTGATTCAGGTAAGATATTTAAGATTACCCCTTTTTCTCGCGGACCAAGGTCCACATACAGTACATCTCAACAACCGCCAAATGTTTCAGTATTCTTGACATTTTCCAAAGATGGACCCAAGGTCTTCAATTCACTCCAGAGAGCATACGAAATAAGAATAACAGGCCTTTTAAGTTTATTCAACAACGATTATTACACCTTACCATTACCAGTATTACAACTTCATAAGCCTCATTCAAAAGCATGAAATATTGTGCCTTAAAATTTTGCAGTTATGACAGAAATACTGCTTACGAACAATGAAACTATGTGTTGCAATTTAAACAAGTAAGAAAAAAAACAAAGATAATTTCAATGCCTCCAATTCGTTGCAATTTGGATCGGCCGACATAATCAGAAACCTTCGATGCATGAACGTTTAGGGAACTGAGGGTTGAACTGAGGTACTTAGGATTTCAGGAACTGAGGAACTCAGGAACTCGAGAACCGAGGAACTGAGGAACTCAAGAACCCAGGAATAGTCAACTCTGAAACTCTGGAACTCCGAAACTCTGGAACGCAGAAACACGTGAACTCGGAAATTCAGAAACTTTGAAAACTCGGGAACTAACTAATGTAAGAAAATATAGGAATTGTAACTCAAGAACTTGTGAACTCAGGATGGCCCTCAAAGGGCTCCATACTAATGACTTAAATAACTGACTAGAATGGCAATCATGGGCAGAAAAAGTAGTCACATGAACTGCTTTCTTTTGTAGGAGAAATATTGGATTTAAAGTGGACTCATAAGTATTCCCCCTAGCAATTAAGCCATAAACTAAAAAAGGATAAACTAAACTGTAATATAAGCTGATTAAGATTTCGCTACTTACAAAATAACGAATTTTGCTAAGAATTCCAATATTTCTCCCAAGCTTCTTCATAATACAATCGACATGATTTTTCCAGCTTAGATTAGAATCTAACATAATACCTAGGTATTTTATACAATACTGACGCTTTAAATATTTGTCATTAAATTTAAGCCTTAAATTAACACTAAGAACAATCTTTTGTGGATGAAATGTTACATAATTTGACTTATCAATATTAAGGGTAGCCTATTAGCACAAAGCCAAGTGTGAACCGATTGGCTAACTCATTATTTAAAATAGCATTAAGTTCCAAAATATTTTATGTTCACAGAAGAGGTTTGAGTCATCAGCAAATAAATGGAAATCAAATAGGGTAGAGCTCTTTTTAAAATAATTAACAAAAATTAGAAAGAGCAAAGGTCCGAGTACAGACCCCTGTGGAATTCCATAGGTTACACTTCTCTGGAATGATATGACTGAGTTGACAGTGACAAATTGACATCGATGACTGAGGTAGGAAATAAAGCAATCTTTAGCTATACCTCGGACTCCATAATGTTTAAGTGTATTGATCAAAATGTTATGATTTACGGTGTCAAAAGCTTTACTAAAATCAAGAAATATTCCACAGGAGTAGTTTCGGTTATCAATTGCTTTCTGAATTTTATCAAAAGAGGGCATAAAAGTATCTAACTTCCAGAGCAAGAAGAGACGTAAGGTTTTTCACTTTACTTGCCACAGTTATGAGAATTTCTCTCTTAAACATCACCATGCTCCATTTTACATTCAGTCCTTATAAATTTCGCAAAAGGAGTAAAACTTTCTTCAAGTCTGTGTACTCGTTACTATTAAAGATGATAGCAAGTCGTGACTCTTTCTACAAATGGCCTTGAGAACTCTCGCCTCTAGCATGAGGTCTATTTACGCCTTCTCGGTTTGCAGAATCACGTGTTTCTGGAGCTGACGTTATATATTGTACGCGTCAGTTGTTAGTTTGTGCCAAAAGTACAGCGATGATGAATGCCGTGATGCATCTTACAACTTTGAGTGTTCTTGTTTTCTTAAACAAATTTGTAAGCGGCCAAGTTTGTGTGGAAGAAACCCTTGACTGCAGTGACACCGTGTCATCCATTTTCAAGGTTGGAGAAGACTCTTGTGCTTGCAACAATGCTGAACATGCTGGAGCGTTGAAGTATTCCAAGGGGAACTTGTATGTCTGTTTGGGAGTCCAATGGGCAAGATTTGAGTACGAATCCAAGGTGACTCCTGAATATGGAACGCAGTTGAACCCAGGATACTCCTGCAAGGATATTCACGATAAAGCTGAGAAAGAACTTAGTGATGGAATATACTGGCTTCAAATGTACGAAGGTAAATGATTTTTTATGTCCTCCGGAATGCTTGCGTCAGCATACACGTTTGAGGCATTAAGCTCTAGTTACTTACCTCTTTTAGGTCTACTTATTACATTACAGAAAAGCATAACCACCGGACAAACTTAACCTCATTTTTCGCAGGAGAGCTTAAGCTTGTAGATTTGTTGAAACTACACTTTCCCGTAGTCACCGTTTTTATACATAAGCTTAAAGTTCAATATATAACAATTATTCCATGAGCCCGAGTTGGATATGTCCGCGTTTTGATGTTTCTGTTGCTGCTTTAAATCATTTTCTTTGCTTTCTTCTATAGAAAAATTCATTGCCTAACTAGTGAATTCCACGGTAAATTTTGCGCTAAAAACCAATATCGCATGAATCACGACGCGATGAGTACGCTATCGGTTTTTCGAGTGAAATTTACTTTGGAATTCACCAGTTTGGCAATGAAATTCTCTTGAACTGCATGAGTTTTAAAAGAAAACAAGCACACCGTCAGTGAGGGAATGGAAAAGAAAAAGCCATTTCAGAGTCAACTGTCAATAGCCAGCGAATAGTAATCACGCTAAAATTAGAAGCCATAAAAAAACATTAGTTCAAGGTCAAAGAAGAGTTTTACTGATGTACTTTATTCCACTTTATCTCTGAAAACGAGATCATTCACATTTTGATGTATTTCATTAAAACACGCCAGGTTGGCTTGGAACAAGAATCGGCAAAATACGACAATGCAACCTAGAAAGGACGAACTTCAAACAAGATCGCTCCAACACTTAAATAACGTTTAGATGCTTTAAAAAACTTCTGAAAACACAAGCTAGTGAGATTTCCCCCTAATTTTACGAGAACTCATTGCGATTACGTGTTTATAACATAAGGGCAAAATTTTCTTGTCACTGTCGAGGCACAACGAAAACCAGTTGGGCAAACGG
>OX421451.1:43045515-43063015 GCA_949126865.1 Montipora capitata
TTACCATTTCGCGTTTTTGTCTTTCACCACAGACGCAAAATAGGCAGCTTTGAGATTTGTGACTTGACGTCTGTGACGTGTGACGTCAATTTCTTTGCAAAATCACTTCCGGTCGTCGTCCGTGTTGACAAAAACGTCGCGTGCTTAAGCTCTCTAATATATTTTTTGTTGTAAATCCAGCTCTTCTTAACTTTAAGTTTAAGGTAATTCATCAGTCAATTCCAACTGCGCCCTGCTCCCTCCCCCCCCCCCCCCGGGCTAACCCCCGGCATTTTTTCTCTTATGGATGGCAAATTCCCTGGGGCTGGGGCACTTAAGCTGTCAAATGCACAGCGGTGGGGACGAAAGTAGAGGGCAAATGCCCCGCCCCCGGGATCGTTCCAATCAACCATGAAACAGGTTCTGTTCGTTACATCATAGATTACTGTCGTTTTCAGCGTTTTAACGCCAGTTTTCATTTTTGTACGTCTGCAATAGATCGCTTCTAACTTTATAGTAAAAACTTCACAGACAAATTTTGTATTCTTTATTATTTTTACAAACAGATAATTGCATGCCGCTAGGGATGTCGTAAACAGTAGAGTTCATCCTCGACGTGCGTTTTCGTAAGCTCTACCTATTGCAACCACTTCCGGAATTCGATGGCACGAGAAAAAAAATTGAAAAAGAAAATAACTTCTTAGGGACTTGTCAGAAATTAGTAGGGGGGTGGTGGAGATTTTCAGTGAAGCGATGAAAATAAAATGAACCTCTCAGCGAAGGGGATTAAAATGTCCCGACCCTCCCTTGGAACTGGTCCTAAAATTTCATGACCCTCCCCTGGATAAATAAAACGTCCGAACTCTATATACAGTGGTAAAAGGAAAATGATTCAGTACTTTTAATAAAGCAAACTTTTTTTTTTTTTAAATTCCTTTATTACAAAACAAATCAAACACACACACACACACAAAAAAAACAGAGTTTCACAATACTAACATAGTTCTAACGCTACTTACATTGCTAAAAATGAGAAGACAAAACAAAAAGGAGAATAAAAGCACCAAATTACATACAGCACTGAATAAAAGTACATACTCTACACTAAGTTACATGAATCATTACACTAACTACAAGAGTTCGGGAGACGTTAAAATTGTTTCGGTACCGGCTACTGCTCTCTATCATTGGAAGCAATGGATTCCATTTTTTATAATGAAATTTTAACTTATTATTTTTTCTCGCAATCAAGCGTTCGGATTCGAAAGTTCTTTTAAACTTGGCAACTAGTGATGTTAAACATAATGCTTTCTTGGTTAGTTTACTACGATATATGAAAAATTTACTTTCAAGGATAATATAGTTAAGTAGGACACCTCCGTGTGATGAGCCTAAAATTCCGAATAAAAGGTCTTTAATTTCGAAAGAATTAACAGTTATTTTTATCGAGTTAAGCAATTCTTTCAATTCGCCCCCAAAACAACGTAGGTGTTCTAAAGTCTCCATTTCATTTCCGCAGAAATCACACAGAGGAGATTCGACTTTTTTAAACTTAAACAACATGTCGTTTGTATACAATATTCTGTTTAATATTTTGTATTGGAATTCCCTTAGCTTTGTGTCTAAGGTAGTTTCGTAAGGCAGTAAACATATTTTTTCCCAATCTAACTGAAAGGTATTTGTGTTGAAAATTTCGTTGTATTTCTTTTGTGCTGTTGGCGTGTTGGATATTTTGAAAATAAGACTATCATAGATTTCTTTTGAGTGGAGCTTCTCCAAGTTAGTAATTTTTCCTTTAATATGCAAATAAAAGTCACCTGGAATTATATTTCTCGTATTTAAAGAGACAGAGAGTTTATTCGCTTTTAAAGTTTTCCGCCACTCTTGTGGAATTGCACTAAAAATACTAAAGAGTAAGAAATGTTCTATTGGCGAAAGTATTGAATGTAATGGCTCCTTGTTGGACTTTAATTCTCCCCTTGAGTCGCACAAGTCGCCAACTTTAACAATTCCGAAGTCAATCAGTCTTTGATTGTAAATTGATTTAGATTCAATACAAATAAAACGGTTATTCCAAATGACTTGGTTTGCTGTTTCAGAGATTAAGAGAGGGTTATCCTGGCTGAGAGAGGTCCATGCCACTAAACATTCTTTGTAAAACTCTGGGAGTGCTCTAGGAAGCAGAGGATAGCTGAAATTGCAATAAAACAGGAATTTTCCCCCGACTTTTTTAAGGTAGAAATCTAAGAAGAGATTAGATGGCTCATGAGATAGGTACCTCTTGATGGAAATTATTCTTTGAGCCGAGATCATTGACTCAATATCGGGCATTTTTAAACCTCCTTTATCAATAGAGTTAATCAATGCTGTGCGCTTTATTTTGTCCTATCCTTTCCATACGAAAGAATATAATAAGGTGTTAATTTTCTTTATGAACTCTTTATTTCTTGAGATAAGGGTAACTTATATAAGATCTTGGGAACAGCAAACGATTTAATGACTTGTATTTTCCCAAGTAATGTGAGTCCTCTCCAATCCCAGCAGTTTAACAATCCTTTCAAGGATTTCTCAATTGATTCGAAATTAAGCTTGTAGAAGAGCGAGTAGTTTTTTGTAAAATTGATCCCTAAAATTTTTATAACTTTGCTTATTTCACTCACCCCCAATTCTGAACTGCTGATGTTCATATTCCCGAGTAGGAGGATTTCTGTTTTGTCTTGGTTAATCTTTAATCCGGAGTATGCACCGAACAACTCTAGGGTGTCAAACAGGGCGCTATGGGATGATTTGTCACAGACAAAAGATGTCATGTCATCCGCAAAAGCAACTAATTTAATTTCATTCCCGTCCACCATGATACCTTTAATTTGGCCATTGTTTTGTATAGATATCGCCAGCAATTCAAGTACTATGATAAAAAGTGAAGGAGATAGTGGATCGCCTTGTCAAACACCTCGTTTGAGTTTGAATGAAGGAGTGAAAAAGCCGTTATTAGCAACACAGCTGGTTATGTTCTTATAAAATGTTCTTATCCATGCTAAGAATGATGTTCCGAAACCAAAGGATTCTAATGATCTTGAAACAAAGTTCCAATTTAGAGAATCAAAGGCCTTTTCAAAGTCTATAGCGGTCATTATGCCCGGATAGTCTCGCGCACTTGTGAATTCCATGATGTCACTAATTGTTCTCATTGCATCGAAGATGGTCCTCCCTTTGACAAAGGCATTTTGATCATGGTGAATAATGTAAGGCAAAACCTTTTCTAACCTTTGAGCGATAGCTTTTGAACCAATTTTGACATCCACATTAACTAGAGAAATTGGTCTCCAATTTTTGATCCATCTCCTATCTTTGTCTTTCTTCTCTATTAAGGTTATTACGGCTTGCTTTTGCGAATTTGATAGTTCACCATAAAAATAAGCATAATTAAGTGAATCCACTAATAGCGTCCCGAGTTCTGGCCAGAAAAAATTGTAAAATTCAATTGTAAGCCCATCATTCCCAGGCGTTTTATTGTTACTAAATGTGGACAAAACCTTAAAACATTCTGAGTATGTTAACTGGCCTTCGCACAAATCGCGCATTGAATCAGATAGCTTGGGAATTGACGAAGAGTTCTGAAGGAAGGGACAATTTGTATAGTCAGTTCGTATACCGGGCTTTTCATCATAAAGGTCTGAGTAGAAGTTGCATATTTCATTCATTATGGTTTTTGAATCAGTGGTCTCCTCATCGTTGTCCCGAACCAGTTTTCTTATGCAACTTTTCTTCTTATTTCTAGTTTCTAAATTCAAAAAGTATTTACTATTTTTTTCCCCTTGCTCAAGCCATGTCGCACGGGAACGAATCATTGATCCCCTCACAATATAATTGTACTCGTTTTCATATTCCACTTTAGCCGATTCAAGATTTGCTAAGTTTTCCTGCGTGGGCGTTTCCGCTATTTTCTCCTCACAAAATTTAAGTTTTCTTTCAATATCTTGCATTTTCTTTCTCCTTTCCTTAGCTTTTGATTTACTGTAAGATATACTTTCCTCACGAATTTTATGTTTCATCCAATCCCATTTAACTCTCAAATCATCACAATAATTAATTTCGTCAAGCCACTTTAGGAAACCATCACGTAAGCACTGAGCATACAGGGGGTCTTCTAATAGGCTGTTATTGAACTTCCAGAAAGAGGGACCACGCTGTTGATCTTTTAAGCTGTTAATTTCAAGGGTTATTGCGGAATGGTCCGTTTTGATTGCTGTCACAATGTCTACTTTAGCTACATCGTCTTGTAGCAAATCGCTTATAAGCCAGTAGTCTAATCGCCTTTGAATTATTGGGCTTTTTTGCCTCCAAGTAAACTTTTTAGCATCGGGATTGCGGATTCTCCAAATGTCTACTGAATCATTATTTAACAAAATATCGTCTACAAACTTCACCGATTCTTTTAGCACTGGTTTTCCACCTGAACAATCTCGAGATCAGGGTCAAAAGTGATATTCAAGTCCCCGCCTAATATAATTTTGTGATTAGTCCCTTGCTGATTGCTCGTCACAAAGAAGTTCCGTCAATGATTGAAAGAACAAAGGCTGGCTAGTGACACTATTGGGGGCGTAGATATTTACCAAAAGGAAGGGCTCATCTTGAATTGTTGCTTCTATAAATAAAAATCTCCCCTCCTTATCGGTTTGAATTGATTGCAATTTAAAGTCAAAGGATTTGCGTATAAGGATAGCAACCCCACGACTATGGGTAGAGCCATGAGCGAAGTATATGTCTCCAGGCCATTGTTTTTTCCACTGATTCTCAATATCCTCAGTGCTGTATGTTTCTTGCAAAAAACAGATGTCGGAATTTTGCTTCATTAACCAATTGAAAATTGATTTCCGCTTTTCGAAATTTCGTATACCTCGAACGTTCAGCGAGATTATTTTAAACTTAGGCTATTACTATTCATTGATATTTATAAAGGTAAAAACAGAAACAATAGAGCAGCAGCTGGTACTCCCATGGGTATTTGCACTTCCCGAAACAATAAGCAAAATTACTAACATTAAAACACTCATCACATCAAACACAGAGACAACAGATTTAAACGTAGCCTGTGATTAAAAACTGATTAGCTCTTCCTCGTATTGGGTCGTCTCAAGAGTACTCCTTATTTGCATAGTCCACCAGAAGAGCCCCCAATGTTTCTTTTAAAATCATAACAACAACTAATAAATTGTTTTTATCCAACAACGCAAAATTCAGGAAATCAAACGAACCTTTTCTTCTTAAAATGAGCATTGTCCCTTTACCTGGATGCCACAGGGGTTTTTTTTAATTATGCTTGTGCGTGATATGTACAGCTTCAACAAAATTTCTCACCGTCAACAAATAAAATATAAGGTTGTGACCTACTGAAAGCTGCTCTCTTTCCTCTCTTCCTCGCCTCGATCATTTTAGGGATGAGTTTTTTCCTCATGTCAACAACTTGTTTCGGGAGATCTGGACCAATGCCAAAGTCACTCTCTCTGCTAAGAGCGGAACAGCGGGCGAAAATATCCTCCCGATCTGAGTAGCGGAGAAAACGTGCGATGATAGCTCTGGGTTTACCGTTGTTTGGTCTTCTGCCGGTCCTATGGACACGTTGGATTTCGATTTTAGGAGCATCGGAGATTCCCAGATTATTCTCCAAAAAGTTATACAAGACTTCTTTGGTATCCTCCTCTCTATCCTCACGGATGCCATAGAAACGTAAGTCTTCTCGGCGCTGGTACACTTCGTAATCCAGAAGTTGTAAACGGAGTATCTTAGCTCCTCCTCGTTCTTTGTTATTATCTCTCCCATTTTAGCCCTATCTTCTTGGACATCTTTGTTTAAGCTTTCTACACTGCTCTAGATTATTTGTAGTAGTAGATACTTTTCTCAGGTCTTGCTCGACGCGAACACAATCTTGCTGAAGGGATTTGACGGTTAGGTTGATTCGCTCGACGGACTCTCGAAGTGATTGGATTTCAGTTGCAATTTGGTCCAATTTGACAAGTTTACTGAGAATCAGGTCCACTTTTGACGCGAAGTCTTCGGCCATATCTAAAAGTGAAAGAACTACGTCGTTTTTTCCTTCGCTTGAGGCTGCACTACAGTCGACGGCGAATGCTTCGTGGCAGTGTAAGTCGTCTTCTCCCTCCTTTAAACGCTTGGATTCCGGTGAATTTGTTTCTTTGGAGGACCGATCGCTACTACTGCTACTTAGCTTTGATTTTCTTTTCACAAACGAAAAGAATTCCATGCACAATTCGAAAAAAGAGAACTTTTGCTTGGGAGCTCAACTTCTTAGCTCCTCACCGTACCATGCTCGGCCCAATCCCCCCTAATAAAGCAAACTTGAATTAAAACCTGTGAAGAACATAGTTGGAGGAACAAGACTAAAGAAAGCTTTTTGCTCAATGAGATGATAACAGTTTTTACCACCAGAGACAAAGACACTCACTGCGTTAACTAAAAATCCACAATAACATTCAAAAGGCTATGCAAATCATTGCAAGTTGAAGTCTCATTGATAACAAAATAAAAACTTTTGACAGCAAACTTTTTAGTTCCAATGGTAAACTGAAAAGTGGAGAAGAAGCTATCCACATATTCTTTAAAAATCAATTGGGAGAAGTTGCCCCTCTACACAAAAAAGTGAAGGAAATTAATAGTCAGTTAACAGAATTACAAGAAAAGTGCTCTCAACTGTTTAAGGGTACAAAGCCAAAAAGAAGAAAACGTAAACAGAAACAAAACAAGAGGAAGGCTAAAAAAGAAAAACAAAAAAGAATTGAGGCTAACTGTGAAGTGGTAATTAAAACCATTGCACCCCAACATAATGCCGATAGTGATGCAGAGCCCATAGGCCCACTAAAACTCTATTATGAGGGAATAAGCACCCTAAAAAGAAACAACAGTTTCCTGATATCCGATACGCATTTGACAAGGGACTGTTCACTGTGGCTGTATGGCATTTACTATGAATGAGACTGAGGATGATGATAGTGATGGTGGGCACGACTTTGATGATGATGATGATGATGATGATGATAATGTTGAGGATGATCCTGATGGTAGCACTTCTGATAGTGATGCTGTTAAAGAGTTCACTCAGTTCTTCTGAGTGATATTTAACAATAAATTGAGGTGCAAAAGCAATACATGAGCTGCTTTATAAGTTGGGTTGTTGCATTTATACTTTCAATAGCTTGTCTTGTCAAATAATTGCATGCCTTGAGTTTTAGACATAATTTGTTGTCTTGTAAAACATGATATTAAAGCATCCCTTTACCATCATGGTAGCTTAATTTCTTGTGACCCTCCCCCTTTTCCTGTCATTCTTTTCATAACCCTCCCTTTTGAAGGGCTCAAAAAACTGTGACCCTCCCCTGTTTTCCACCCCGTTCCCCCCTGCTTATTTCTGACAAGTCCCTTACGGTGGGAATTTTTTTCATTTTATCATATTTTGTAGATAGTAAGTAAAGTCAGTGATTCATGATTAAAAAAATAGGGGTCACCGATGATCTAAACGAGTAAAATCGATGTGATGTTGCAAAGCTCTTGGAAAATTTCGTTTGTCACGTTTTTGCGTGACCTTTCGGGGAGGGACTGGATCCCAAGACAGGATCGATCGTTGAAGGGATGAAAGGTTTTTATTGAAAAAAAAAAACTTTGTCGAGCATAGCAACGAAATTTCAAGCAGACGTCATCGTCATTTGGTTAGTGTTTTGTATAATATCTCTCCATTGCCGTCATGCTCATCTTTTGGAGCGTGGTTTTTGTGAAATTTAAATCGCTGGCTGTTTACTCGCAGGTCCGCACTATTCAAGCGGACGAGGACGAAAATACAATTCTGCTTTATTTTCACGAAAGTAAAGGAAAAGAACTTCAAAAAACATGCATTCATTTTGAACTTTTAAGTTGAACTTAAAAGTTCGTAGGGTAATAAAAACATTTGAAAAAAAGCCCCATTAAAATTACGCAACGGCTTGTCCTCGAGTTTTCCAAACTTTTAGCCACTTACTCGATCAGCTGCGTTTTCCAGAGCTTTTCCACCCTCCTGCTCACTTCTCTTTAACGTTCCATGATGATTCGGAAATAAATGTGCCATTCTTTTGCCGGCCTGGAATTTTTTCCCCGGCGTTTTTGTCGCCATCTTATTTTCACTAATGCTTGAAAAATATTTATGACAGTCAAGTAGACTAGTGCACGACTGATAAAACAACTCGAATATCAGTCGTGCAGTACTCTACTTGACTTTCATAAATATTTGTTAATCATTTTTGACTGATCACTATCTTCTCTGATCTAGCGCTGTGAGAGACTTATCGTCCACGGTTTTTGCAAAGGTTTTAAAACCTCAAGTTCACTAATGCTCGAAGTAATGCGTGACATATTACAGTCGCGTTACCTGCGCAGTGACGTTGCGCACAAACAATTGGCGCCAACGTCCTTAAAGGGGCTACAACCTCGGTCATAAATAGTTGTAACACTTTCTTGAAAAGCACGTAACTCGCATCCAAGCTATTGATAACGCACTCCTCCTCCCTCCCTCCCTTCAATGTTGCGTTTGCCGTTCTAATGTTGCGTTTACTGGCAAGTTCTTGCATTGGAACCCATAAACATCAACATTGAAAGGGGAGGAGGGAAAACTTTCCGTCGGTGTTACAACATTTGTGACTGAGACTGTATTTGTCACTGTTAAGTGTTTTCATGTGTGCGACGTGATGTGACGACCGTGGACAGTGTATTGTGAAATTATTGTTGTAGGGCTGTAAGATATGTGAAGACGGTACCTATTTGTCGCCAAATACACTTTGGGCAATAGTATTAATGGTCTTGGAGGAAACTTAAAAAGATGTACAGAATTATTTGGTGAAAGGCTGGTTTTTGTGTGTTAATACTGTTGTTATCTGTGTTTGCAGAAGCAATTAAATAAAGTCAACATTAGTCAATGATATTTTGAGAGATGATGCGTCTATCAGAAAGGGAAACTGCTATTAAAAAAGTAGATCGGTAGCTGTAAAGGAGTGTTTGAAAAGGTTCGAAGTCAATTTGTACATCCAGCGGAATACAGATAAAGAAGGCGACCAGTTAATGTTATGGCGGAAGACTGCGGTGGTTGCAGTGCGGCAGCAGGTGGGTTAGGGGAAAGGCCTGTGCGACTTCGAACACTGAATTCCCGTCAAGTACGATTTGTGTATTTGATAACTTACAGTCAAGCCGATCTTGACATTGTTCCTACACGGGAAGAATTTTCAAGAATTGTTTTGGACAGTTTTTCAAACGCTGATCCTTCTAGTCGTGTCGAAGTGGTGCAATGGGTGTGTAGCCAAGAAGGACATAGGGATGGTGGCATTCATTATCACATGGCTGTGAAGTTAAGTGCTAGACGTCGTTGGCTAAAAATTCGCAATTTTTTAGAAGAAAGGCATCGTGTAAAAGTAAATTTTAGTGATAAACATTGCAATTATTACTCGGCCTGGCGTTACACAACTAAGGAGGATGCACATTTCATACAGTCTGAAAGTCATCCGGACTTGTCAAACTTCTCGGAACCATGTACGTCTGCAGCTAGTAGAGCTCTATCACGGAAAAGCTCCTCGGAAGGTAATGCCAGTGGTAAAGGAAAAAGTAGAAAAGGGCGGAAAAGACTGAGCATTTTTGATGTGTCACAAATTGTCGTTGAAAAGGGAATTCGCACATGGTTGCAGCTTCTTGCCTACGCAAATAATCAAAAAAGGGAAGGCAAAACAGACCTTGCGGAGTTTATAGCGAATAGGGGAGCAAAGGCGGTTGATGAGGCCCTCAGTGTAGGTTGGGAATTAGAAGAAGCAGAAGAAAAGATGGAGCGCAGCGAAAAGAGTAGAGCGGAGATTTTGTACAGTCAGCTCGGAAAGGAATGCGTTGTAGGTTGTGACCGTCGTTGGTTGCAAATGGCGCGAAATCTTTTGGAGCGAAATAACATAGCCGGGGACGAATTTTCAGAGGCTATCAGAAATCTTCTTGACAAGGGAAATACCGCAACTTGTATTTGAAAGGCCCGTCTAACTGTGGAAAAACGTTTCTTTTAAATCCTCTTACAAGCATTTACAACACATTTTGCAACCCGGCCAGCACAACCTTCGCATGGGTAGGTGCAGAAGAGGCGGAAGTTTTATTTCTAAATGATTTCAGATGGTCCGCCAACATCATCCCATGCAATGATTTGCTATTGCTATTGGAAGGCCATGAGGTTCACCTGCTAGCACCCAAGACCCATTACAGATGTGATTTTTCCTTGAAAGGGGATACGCCCATCTTTTGTACCGCCAAGGAGGAAATTTCCTTTGTCCGTGCTGGTGTGCTGGATGAAAGAGAGACTGAAATGATGCGTGTTCGTTGGCGAGTGTTTGCATTCAGCTCACAGATTACTGAGGCAGAACAACTTCAAGTTCCACCTTGTCCACGCTGTTTTGCTGAACTTGTCTATCCCCAGGCCTAAACTCTGCCTCTTGTTAATTGAATTATGGTTACTTGTGAGTGTGTACCGACCACGGATCACCATCCTTTTTCTTCATTTTAGCGTTGTATTTGGTAAAAACTAGGACGTTTAATCGTACTAAACTATTGTAGTAGTTACTATGTGTAACCAGAAATAATAGAAATCACAACAGCGCCTTCCTTAGACTTATTTGCTACGGTACACCATGGTGATCCGACATTGCTAAATAATTTTAGTAGACTGTAATTAATTTACCGACAACGGATCACCATGGTGTACCGTAGAAATTTTGAGGACAAAAAACTGCTAATTGCTTGAAAATCTCGCTATAGTTAAGTTGTGTTCTAGTGCTTATTGTCAAGTACAAAAACAGGCAGATAAGACAGATTTAAAGTACTTTTGCAAGAAACGATCATGGTGTACCGTGATCACAAGGGTGATGTTGATTGTTTACACAAGCAATTTATACACGTCATTGGATTCCAGTCCTTTATCTAAGAAAAAGTACCGGTAAATATCAACTTTCTTTTGAAGAGCTATGCTTTAAATACATTATACAAAGTAAAACAAAGAGACAATTGATTGTTTAGTAAAAAGTAGAGATACATCGTTGAAATTAGTAGTTGCAACGTTATTTAACGCGGGAAATGACAACAGCAACAAGCTTTTTTACATTTCCCACCGGTGTAACACTGTACTTACACACGCACACACAAAAAAAACATTACAGTTGTCCGCTATAGAGCTTTAAAATGAGTATTAACTAATACTTGATACGGCCACCCCTCTTTCTGATGACACTGGCCATTCTTTTTGGTATAGAGTCTATCAACCTATTTACAGTTACTATCGGCAGGGTGAAAAACGTATCTATTACACGAGCTTTAAACTCTTCAAACGTTTCACGTCTTATTTTGCGATCCCTTGCTTGTTTTCGAAGGTGCCTATTAACAATAGCAAAAACGTTTTCGATAACATGTAAGTCTGCGCTTCGTGGTGGAAGTTTGATGACGGTGCTATTTACACGCTCAATTGCCGCTTTTGCTAATGCAGAATTTTGACAAGGATCTCCATCCTGCATCCAGAGGCGACTGACACCTTTTCCAGCCAACTCAAACAATCGATCAAAGTGTTCAGCAACGAATGTGGCGAAGTAGCTACCTGTCGTGTGTTCATAAGGCTCACAGCAAATTACTCCCTTGTCATAGGATATAGCGACTATAAGCCTTAAGACTTTGCCCCCAGTTCCCTCCTTTCGACCCTTCGTAATGCATCCATGAGCAAGGCCCTCGCTTTTTTTTCTCCATACTCGTCCTTGAGGTGCGATAGCTTGATCAAAAGGATTTCTCTTATATGCGATGGATCTTCCGTCCAAGTAGAACGCAATTTCTTTTTTCCAAACATCCGCACTGAAGTTTCTCTGCATGAGTTTAGCAAAAGCCACTCTTTTCTTATGATCATCTTCGGTCATAAGTCCTTTCTTCCTTGTCTGCAAATAAAAATACCCTGCTGAATTTAGGTAACGTGTAACTGTCCTCGTTGAAACATCACTTTCTTTAATTCCGGCCTCCTCCATTAATCTTTTACAGGTGAAAGTCCCGTCTCTTTTTCGTAGGACCCTGAGACAGCGAATCAGGTGCCTTCTTTGTCGTTCACTTAGCTTGAACTTACGGCCTCTTTTCGAGGAACTTCGTAAACGCGAGGGAGCGCTTCTATTTGCTTTGGAAATTCTTACAACACTTGCTGTTGAAATACCACATAAATCAGCAACTTTACGAACAGCAAGTCGTTTAACCCGGCTTAAGTAAAAAGCTCTTGCCCGTGTCACATTATCGATACAGTGTTTAAAGGCCATTACACTAGTGCAGCGCTTTTCTCTCGTAATTCTGTAAAATATTATTCCTTCTTAGCAACAAACCAACTCTTTATAGCAATTTTATAAGTAAAGAAACGTGCTTAAACTTCGTTTCATTGCGAAATTCCCACAAAACAACCGTTACAGAACACATTAGTAATGGCGCATTTTCTTATCTGAAATGCGTCATTCAACACTCAGACAACCTGTAGGTCACGCAATTTTAGGCAATTTCAGCATTGATCGAATGGTCATAGAATTAACTAAAATAGCAAAATAACTATTCAAACCTATAGAAGAACTCTAACAAAACACAGGGAAGCCAAGAACGGACATGGATGGACAAAACTGGAGAGGATTGAAATGGATTGAATTTGGGGAAATTTGAAAAACGTCGGCCCCACCTTTTTTCAAATTTATATCAGTCTAAATCAAAATGTCATTTACAAAGCTGGAAAATCATTCTCTGTTGTTATGTGGCCGTGATTTTGCGAATGAAAGACTCTTGCTCTGCCAATTTTTCGTTTATAGCTCATAATTAAGAAAATTAAACAAATTTACCTAAAATAGCGTGACCTAGCCCCTTTAATTGCTTAAAACTACCGCATATGTTTTCATTCGATAGGTGCGAAAGGCTAACATTTATGTCCCTTGATAATTAGGTGCAGAAAACCCCTTTCCAGTTTATTGTGACATGGCAGCAGGAGGTATGTGTTTGAATGCATTTGTTACTTCCCCTTTTCCCGAAGTCTATGCGCCCGCGGAAGAGGGGAGTAAAGTGGTTTTTGATAATTCCCCGTGGAATTATGTCAATCATAAAAGCCTTTTTTTACTTGGTTACTTTTCATATTGGAGTTCTCATGAACAAACTTCATAATGGTCTATTGCCTCCTGCTCTTTTATCTTTGTTTGAGAAAATTAATCACGTTGACACTTATATAAAACACGGCTAGCTGCAAAACAGACTTGCTATCTTTTTTCCAAAAGCAAGAACCAATTATGGCATTACGTGGAATGGTATTGACGAAAACATAAGATTTTTCTCTGACTGTCTTCTCACTATCTTTTGATCCTTTACCCGTTCCTAAAAACCTATGAACTAACAGTTAATTGTTATGATTTTGAAACTAGGGGTGCTTACCATTAACACCGAAAAACCGGAAATTCCGGGTGGAAAATCAAATGGTACGTTCCATTCCGTTCGGAACGTTCCGGAAAAAGAGGGCGGTCGTTTGACGCGATCCACTTTTCCCGCTCTTTTCGGTTTTCCCGGTTGGTGAGCGTACCATTTCAACTTCCCGCTCTTTTCAAGAGTTTTTCACGCAAGACAAAACAAAATGGCGGAGAATGAGGGAAACGAAGGTGAGTTTGAAAACTTTCAAATTACATCTTTGAAGTCAATATTACTGAGAATTATCTTGATTCCCCTTTAATTTAAGTATTGGTGGGAGTGAAGTCTACCCTTTGCGCTACAAAACATAAAATGTTCAATGATTTTAGAGTTTCACATCCCGCCATCGGCGGTACTAAAATCTTCCCTCAATCCTGTCGGTTTTTATCATCCCGATCCCGACGTTTCATAGTCTATCATTTTCGGTGAATTCAATTAATAGCAAGTTCTTGAGACTGTTAAACTAAAGTCAAATTAGCACTAGTACAAGCAAGACGCGGAAAAATATGAGCCGAACTCAGTTATAGGTGAGAATTGAAATTCGCTAAAACTACAATATTTCTGCATCGATTCTGCAAATAAATAACAACCTTACAACTTAGCTTATTAGCTTTAACGTCTGTAACTTTAATTTCGGTCTGTGTTTTTGATAAATGATTCGACTCTTTCTCTTAAACGATGTTTCGTCAAAATGTTTTGAAGAAACCCCACTTTGCAAAAACAAAATATTGTATTAAGCTTATAGCGAATTATCACCCTGCGAGAGATAAACTTATATTTTTCTTCCCAATTCTCAGCCGCGGTAAAGTGTAAAGAGGCTCTGCTCTGCATTTAATTTAATTTCAATGCAAATGACACACTGATCAAAAGTAACCTAACAAGTTAACCTGTTGGTCGACTTTTCTTCTTCAATATTAAATAGGATCATCGTCATCATCATCGATGGATCTCAATTTGGACAGATGGGAGGAGAGACACATAAATCTTCTTATCTGTTGCTGGAAAGATCATAAAGGATTATTCGGCAATGGTAAAACAACCAAAAAAGAGGTGTTTCAAAAAACTGCAACAAGTTTCAACTCAAAGTCACATCTCAGAGTATCTTCAGATCAGTGTGCAAGAAACTGGGCTAACCTGGAAACCAAACTCAAAGAAGTTACAGATCATAACAAAAGTGGAAATAGCCACAAGAAGTGGAAGTACTACTCTGAGATGGCTGATTGCATTGGAATGAATGCAGCTGGAAGGCCTACCTATACCCTTGAATCCTCATCTTGTGTGATGTCAAATGAAGGTGTGGAAAGTGATAGTTTTGCTGATGGTGATTACTCAACTGAAACACCCCAAAAGAAGACCCCCAGAAAAAGGCCAGCAAAGAAACGCAAAAGCAGGTCGTCTGCATCAGAGATGCTCACATTTCTCCAGGAATACCAAGAGGAAAAAGAAGAAGTGAAAACAAAAAAGTCAAGATGATGGAAGAAATGAATGAGGACAAAAAATTATTTTGGGCAAATTTACTTCAAGTGTTGAAAAACAAATGATATGGTTTCACTTTAATTTGTATTTTTTACACTTTTATGTGATAATAAGTTAAATGTACATTTGCTGGACAATTATATTTACAACACTTACAGTTTGTGCAATGTACTTTGAACTTCTACTTCTTGGCCTTATTTCCATATAGGTAAATTAAGTTGAAATGTTTAATTTGCAAAATTTAATGTTCTTTACAGTAATATTAGCCATTCCATTCCCTCCATTCATGTAAGTTGAACTGTCTTTTGGCATATTCACATACTCTTATTCTTGATCATCCACACTTGAAATATAATTGAGTTCGGATTGTGCAAACTATTTATGTACCAGTACATGTATTTACTTTGGCCAAAAACATAACACTAAGTATGTGGCCAAATTTAAGGCTTTGGTACAACTAATTGATCAAGCCAGTATCCCTGAATTATGGCTCAAGTAAGGGCATAGTCCTGAGCTATGTTGTAGTCTTACCTTCTTCTTCTACATTGATTAATTTTGAAGGCTGCAAAATACTTTACTTTAAAGCATGAGATGTATTATTAATGTCAAATATTGTACTCATTATTTCAGTGATCTTCAAGCCACACTTGGAAAACAAACAAAAAAACTGACAATTAATTGTTGATTCTCTTAACTTTTCATACCTATTTTTTTTTCTTTGCATGATTAAATGCCATGCCCCCAGAAAACAGTGGCCTCAATAAATTCCCAGGCCCCTGGCGAAGTCCATCAAATATAGTTGTTAATAGTTAACCAAGCATTTTATTTGAAACCCCAAGTATATTGGAGCTGGCCATGCACTGACTTGTAACTGATTGGTTTTTTATTAATCAATAGATGAATTGATCTGAGTAGGTTCATGAGCATTCTTGTCCCCAGGTTTTATTTGAAACCCCAAGTATATTGGAGCTGGCCGTGCACTGACTTGTAACTGATTGGTTTTTTATTAATCAATAGATGAATTGATCTGAGTAGGTTCATGAGCATTCTTGTCCCCAGGTGCCAACCATATTTGGTGGTTGTTTTTAATCTCCATTTTAAGAGGAATCACCGTAACTCGGACAACCCAGAGGGTACTCAGGATTTCGCGGCAGCGATGATTCAAGACCCAAGCGAAGGGGTGTCTGGAAAACCCGAATAGCGAATAGCGAATAGTCGCGAATACCGAACAGCGAATAGTCACGAATAGTACGAAGAGTGCGAATGGTCGCGAATAGTGACGAATAGTCACGGATAGTGACGAATAGTAACAAATGGTGGCAAATAAGGGTGGAGGGGAGGGGGGGATTGTGATGAAATGACGAAAATTTGGTACCCAGTACTTCCTGGTCAACCGCGCAGCAACGTTGGATGGGATTTTCCCGCTAAAAAAGCAGAGATGTGTCGGCGGAGGACAGCTTGAGCCCTGAGAAGAAAAGGTAATAAATGCACTGAAATGCTGTTGCTTATTTGGATAATTAATTAACGCAACGGTTATCAGAGTAGCTCGTTTGTCTCTTTAATCACAAACCACTTGCCTCACATTTTGATTTTATTCCTTTTTACAGAACGTGTCTCGCCGGATCGGACAGCACAGATGAGGATGATGAAATGTGAGTATCTAAAATTTATGTTCGGGCGCCACTGTGCGAGGAAGATCATGAGCTTGATGTATTAATGAAAGTGATTTATATTTTTGCATTTTGACGTTTGTTCTTCTTTAGAGTGTTTGTAAAAGCATGCACGAAACTCTCTTTCGACGACAGGTGAGCATATTATTTGCTTTGATTACGAGATTGTTCAGCATAAGGCGGTGACTATTGAAGACTATTCGTCACTATTCGCGACTATTCGTCACTATTCGCCACTATTCGCACTGTTCGCACTATTCGCTCAGGGTTCGTACAGGTCATGGAAAACCTGGAAAGTCATGGAATTGAAGTATTTCAGTTTCCAGGCCTGGAAAGTCATGGAATTTAATTGTCGGTCATGGAAAGTCATGGAAAATTATAGTTACGTGTGGTACGTAAATTATTGCAGAAGTGGAAGCAAGGACAAAATAAATTTCAGGCGAGTTATGTCTGAAAATACTCCAAATACAAGGGCGATTTTGACAATTTTCGAAACTGGCAGCTAAAGTCTAGGTCATGGAAAACTGGAAAAAGTCATGGAAAAGGTCGTGGAAAGTCATGGAATTTGAAAAACTCTTAAGAGTACGAACCCTGTCGCTATTCGCGACTATTCGCTGTTCGCTATTCGCCACTATTCGCTATTCGCTATTCGGGTTTTCCAGACACCCCAAGCGAAGCGGTCTGCCACTTGTCT
The DNA here is from genome assembly GCA_949126865.1 of Montipora capitata. Taxonomy (NCBI): domain Eukaryota; kingdom Metazoa; phylum Cnidaria; class Anthozoa; order Scleractinia; family Acroporidae; genus Montipora; species Montipora capitata. The sequence goes on from OX421451.1 coordinate 43,062,850, forward strand.
TGACGTCTCGTTAACATTAGCCAGCATCCACAAATATATCAAAATTTGTTTCTCTGGTGGAATTGGAGTCCTTCCGAACCGGTTTAAACCCACATTAAGGCAGCCAGAGGCAACAATTTCTCGCTTGAGCAACTCACAGGTGTTGCGAGTCAGCCGAAAATGACTC
>OX421451.1:43068015-43085515 GCA_949126865.1 Montipora capitata
TATGAGGGGGAATGTGAACTAGTTTTCTAATTTAATATGGCTGACCATATGACGCTCTCTCATTGGTTCATTTATATTTTGTCGCAGCGACTTGTTGCCGGAAGTGTACACACAATGCGACAACTCTGTTTTCGGTAATTTTGTCGGTGCGATAAGTCGCACGAATTCAAACTGGTTTGAATTCGTGCGACTGATCGCGGCGACAAAATTCTGCCGCAGTAACAATGATTTTCATGAAATCGGGGCGTACCTAATCGATCGAAATCGATCATCGAAAATGTAATCGATAATACTCGATATTTGTCGATTGATTAGTCAATTTAATCGATTGAAATCGATAATCACAATTTTTTTTGTCACATCGGTGGAAATCAAAAATCAAACACGCGATTTGATCTTATCATAACACTGCATAACAGAATATAGCTAAGCATTGATTTTTTAAAATCATTTTTTTTTAATCGTTTATGTCTTTAAAAAGAACATTTTTCAAAATAAAAAGAAAACCACGCTTGGTTGGATACAAAAACGAATACAAATTATCAAACCATCGATTAAATACCAAAATTGCGTAGCACGGAGACAAATTTAGAGTTTTCTTTGGCTTACAAAAGTTGGAAACTGACCAAAATAAAGCCAAATTCTCTCAAATTACTTAACCATTACATCCTTAGCAACGCACCCCAAAACATACGTCAGTGGGCCCTTAAACTTGTGGTGAAAAAGAAGTTGTAAGGGAACTTGAAAATGATCAACATGTCAGCATCGAAGCCAATGTTTCTCGATTCCCTTTTATTTTCTTCAATCTTTCTGGGTTTAGTATTTAGTATCTGCAAAGCAGAGATCACATGCAAAATAATAGTCGGCGCATTGCTGATTAACAATTACTTGCTTGACCTTTTCTTGGCTTAAGTTTCTGTTTTAGGTTTGTGCTCACAAAAACAGGATGAATAAAAACTCTCGACTTATGGCTAAGGTCACGTAGTTGCCTCCGAACGGCATTAGGGACTTTAAAGCAAGGACTAACGTAGGTGACTAGTACGGTAACCGGAAGTGATATTTCTTCCCACCATGCGAGGGTGGCCTGATTTCTAGCTGTAGTACGCTTTCCGAATACGTAGAAGATCATGACCAGCCGTAGTGGAAAGTGAGTAAGTATTTAATCAGGGCTCGAAATTAACGAAAAAATTCCAGTCGCATTTTGCGATAAGATACGAAAATTTAGTCGCAAAATCGCCGCGCTGCATTGTGTTGTCAGCGGTTTAGCAAAAAATATGAGCCCGCAATACTTGTGTGTAAAGAAACCGCTGAAAGTGGCGAATGATCGAAGAAATGGAGCTGTGCACGTAACATCGCAGCTAAATTACTCAACAATTACGCTATCTTCAGAGAAAATTTACAGCGAGAAACAAAATAATTTTGTCATTTCTTTATTTATTTTAGCAAAGTAGCAGCAAAGTGGCAACTGCTAACCCTTTTGTTTCGAAACAGCGAAGGTGACAACAAGTCGCAAATTTGCAACTTCTCCAGATATTTTAGTCGCAAAGGGAAAAATTTAGTCGCAAATGCGACTGTATTGGTCGCAATTTCGAGCCCTGATTTTGTTCTACATGACATGCTTAATCACAGGTAACCCCATTCTCGTCACCAGAGCCTTGGATCGACCCAAGGCTCTGGGAAACTCTATGCAGGAGAACATGCGCCGTAGGGTTCTTATAGCCAAAAAGCCGGCTATTGGAACCTTACGGCGCCTGCTCACTCCTCGTGCTAGCATGAATGCACCAATTAGAGACGCTTTTGATTGTTCTTCACGAAAACCAATGAGAAGACACTTTGTTTCATGGTTCCCCAGAGTTCTTCTCTCGCTCAGTCAAGAGAAGAGCTCTGGGGTCGAGATTGAGGTAACCCAGGCTCACTGTGTGCGTCACGTAGGTATTAAAATAAAGAGAACATATGAGGCGAAGTTTAGGTCTGAGAATTTGCTAGAAAATGGTAATAAAAATCGATAAAACTTACCATGTGGTGAGCTGTTGTTGTCTTTAATACGTACACGAAGTTTCGGGGAAAATGGTCCCCGTTCACCTTCCTTCATAATATAGTGACAAGGTAGGAGACGGAAGCCAGCGTCGGGACTCCGATCGACACAAAACAAGCACGATTTTTTCCGCGAAAATCAAATCCAGTCGCTAAATAAACACGCCAGGTTCGTGGAATAGGAATTTCTCTAAACCATGAATCCACTGAAGCATCTGCAGGTAGCAACGCGGAGCCACCAGACTCCGTAAAACTTGTAAGTTAACCTGCTAAAATGGCGGCCAGAAAGCGTCGTTCTCACGAAGTGCCCAATTCAAAATGGCACTGAACTCGGGACGCCTGGTGACGAGGGGAATATATGTCCCCCTGGAGGGAGGGGAGTCCCAGATTGCTCAGTGAGTTTTGTTTTAGCAATTTGGGACTCTCCTCCCTCCAGAACTTATTATACTCGTCACCAGGCGTCCCGAGTTCAGTGCCATTTTGAATTGGGCACTTCGTGAGGACGAAGCTTTCTGGCCGCCATTTTAGCAGGTTAACTTACAAGTTTTACGGAGTCTGGTGGCTCCGCGTTGCTACCTGGAGATGCTTCAGTGGATTCATGGTTTAGAGAAATTCCTATTCCACGAACCTGGCGTGTTTATTTAGCGACTGGATTTAATTTTCGCTGAAAAAATCGTGCTTGTTTTGGGTCGATCGGAGTCCCGATGCTGGCTTCCGTCTCCTACCTTGTCACTATATTATGAAGGAAGGTGAACGGGGACCATTTTCCCCGAAACTTCGTGTACGTATTAAAGACAACAACAGCTCACCACATGGTAAGTTTTATCGATTTTTATTACCATTTTCTAGCAAATTTTCAGACCTAAACTTCACCTCATATGTTCTCTATATTTTAATACCTACGTGACGCACACAGTGAGCCTGGGTTACCTGTGGCTTAATATGTTATTGCTTCAACCGAAATGTCAAGATACGGGCATTTTATCCATGTCATCAAGGTGAAAATCGAAATATCAAATATTCAGCTTGATAGTGAGGTAGTGAGGACAAAAACAATAGAAACACGGTGGAATGAATGTGAAAAATATTTACATATCATTCACTTTCCTTTGTCTTTGTCCTCACTGCATGTCGCACTATCAAGGTGAATTTTAATATATCGAAAAAGGCCTATTGAGCGTAATTTTGCACACTGTCCACTTAAAGAAAGTTTGGAAGAGAACATTCAACTTCAAAGATGTAATTGCAATATTTTTGGGCTTACAGACACTGTGGCCTTATTCGCTAAAAAGCCGGATTTTTTCAGATTTAGGGTGTTCTTCCGGGCAAAATCTCTCCAAAACGAAGTCGGTAACCCCCCATTTTTTTTTCCATTTCTGACATCACTAACTCATCATCTTTCAATGATAAAATTTGCAGAAAAAAATCAACGGTAGAAATTTTTCGCGTGAACGCCCTTAACCCTTTGGCTACTAGAGATTTGGCCGAAAATCACCTTTTGAAGCTAGTTGAGGGGTTTTTTGGTCACTGTCGTGCTGTTTAAGAGCTAAATCTCCCTACAAACCCGTTTCCAGGTTGTACACTCCGCGGCCTTTTCAGCCAGATGCAAAATAAGCGCTTGCAAAGTTCGGGCATGCGCAGAAAACAAAATTTCGACATTTTTGGGTTTAAAAGTAGCACAACACTTTCGACTTTCACTTTTCGCTTTCTCTCCTTCCCTCTCTTTTCGCTTTCTTTGCCTCATTTTTTTTTAACTTGCTGGGCATTTGGTAGGCTTTACTTTGGTGGGAAGAGTTTCTGAGAAACCTTTCATAGTCTTAGAATTAGGTGCTCAGAAAGGAGGTGGGTAATGGAGCAAGCTTTTCATGGAGATTTTCAGGTCAGTGTTACATGGGTTTTTTGGCCGTTTCCCAGTTTCCTTGACTGAATTGTGCTCATTCTGGTATAGTTTGAAAGATCTCTTCTCCCTGCACAAGTTAGTGGACAAAGCTGTTCCTGACCGTTAAAAGTGATGACGTCACAAGGGGTAGATGGGACCGTGGATAAAGCTGGACGTATTTTGCCAGATAGTAATCAAAGGGTTAATTATCTCTCAAAAATGCATGGTTACCCTCAATTTTCTTTTTGGATACCAAAACAACTGCGCAAAAATATCCCTGTATTAGTAAGCATCACCGATAGGAAATCCGAGTGTCTCGAGATGCGCAGAACGTATGCGCAATAACAATAGCAGGCACCGTCCTTAAAAACGAAAGCCTTCCTACCTTCACGCCGCTGTCGACCGTTCGTTTTTATTATGGAAATTCGGAGTTGCTTATCGTAGAGATCTGACTGAATGAATTTCAGCTTTGGCAGGATTTTCATATATGAAAACTGTTCCACGGCTCGCAATGCCTGTCGGCTGAAGGTGGGCCTTTAAGGACGTTCGCGCCAATTGTTTCTGCGCATCCTTACTGCGCACGCAAATTCACACGGCACGTCATACACGAGCGCGCGCGCTAAGTAATAAAATGAGAGATAATAGGGCAAAAGGCCATTGCTATAGCTTTGCCTGGATTTAAAGGTCTTGGACGTTCGGTGACCCCTATTTTTCTTTCCAGAAACGGATTTTATTTACAATTATCTCCACGTTGTCCAAAAATGAACAAAAAATCAATGTGGGAAGTTAAAAAAATTTCAAGATTTCTGCTCACGGGACATCAAATCCTGCCATCTTGAGGCTGCAAGGCGCGTGAAACTGTGGTCGCTAAATGCGAACTTGATCTTTAAAGAACCTCACCAGTTGACTAAATTCACTTAGTAAGTCCACTTAAACAATATTCGGCAGAGAAGATTTCACTTCAAAGATTTAATTGCAATATATTTGGGTTTACAGACACTGGCCTTATTCGCTAACGAAGCCCGATTTTGTCCCATTTTGGGTGTTTTTCCGGGCATGATCTATCCAAAACGAAGTCGGTGACCCCCCATTTTTTTTACATTTCTGACATAACTAACTCATCATCTTACAGTGGTAAAAGTTTCAGAAAAAAATCAATGTTGAAAAAATTTCGCGCGAACGTCCTTAAGTGGAATATCAGCGAGATATGTTCTCCAAGGTTCTCTCCCCTCTAAGAGAAGGGAAGGCTGGAAACAAAGCAGCCATCCCTCATTCTACGAAGGCCAATAAATCAATAAATCCCCAAGAAAGCAACGTATCCGCTCCAAATCACCAGCAACAGTCATGTAGAATAATCTTCATCTCTTTTCTTTGCCAATTCAGATTACCCGCAAATTCCACCAAAACAACTGAACAACTACGATTTGGCTGCCTGTGTCCTCCTTAAATTTCTGATTTTGATTTCTGATTTTGACATGAAGATGTCGATGCCAATGCAAAATTTTGGGGGGTAAAGAAGGTCTATTATGAGATTTGAGAAAGTAGAGAATTGTTTCGCAAAGCTTCATTGTCTGAGACACCAGCGATGTTGAGATTGTGATAAGAGCCCTACTATGATTTCGCGATTTCCGTTGTGAGTAGGCGAACTTGAAAACCGCAACCTCCAAACCACACACGCGGCGTGCACGTCCAGAACTGAAAACTCCCATTAGTGGTCGCTATTTTCTTGATGCTTAAAAAATTTAAAAGAAAAATTAAAACGAAGAGTTCATAGCAGTTCCATCTGCACACATAATCTTGTCCTCGAGATCACACGCATTTTGTCTGCGTGGTCTTTCACGATGCATGGGAAACAAGCTTGAACTTCATTGCGTCTCGACTCACCAGAATATAGGATGCAATCCGGAGACGTGAATTAACAATAGTGGTTCATGGTTAGCGTGCGTCTATTGAGTTATGGATGCACGCGGGAACTTGCTTCTTGAGTCCTTTAATAGCAATCTCTCAAGTGCATCCATAACTCGATAGACGCACAGCTAGAACCGTGATCCAATTGTTTTATAACATAGCGATAACAACTTGGGCAATAAAACATGTTTTATTTGAGATTGACTGCAAAGTTCTCACAAAGCAAGATGAGGGAAAAAACCGATCGTATTGGCTTGTTAAAACACACCACAAGTAAGTTGAGCGACAATCATTGGCCGAGAACGATTTATCTGGCTTTTGTAAATATTGAAAACGAAGGATTCGCTTCTTCAGTTAAAGTTAAACATTGACAAACAAGTCAAAGCACTCGATGAATGTCGACAAACAAAGTCAAAATGCCCAAGTAAACAAAGGGTTTGGATAATGCCAGTTTACATGCAGTTGCTGAAGACGCGTACGGACTCCAGGAAAATTTCATTTTTTTTCTCACGGCACCAAAGCTAAATTCACAAAGGAAATCCTGTAACACTGTTTAGGTTAGAGGTAATGTGTGATCGATGTTGTAATTAATTTGGTTTCGGCAGGTTGAACAAATGTATTAAAAAACAACGATGACAACAGTAATTTCTACCTTTGAAAGTTGCCACTGATTAACTTGCGGCCTTTTTCGTTCTTGTTGAGTGCCTTTCAAAAACAATTTTGTGCATGTTCTTCGTGTTGTTCTTCGTTTTCGCTGCCCTCTGCTCACTAAAAAGTCAATGTCGGGAGAACAATTTGGCTGGTCCTCCCTGGGCTCTTCCATTTACTTCGTACACTGTCAACTACGCAAAACTCGACGAGAACTTTGGATCTAAAATGAAACTGCACCCGTCGGACGTGCGTATACATATAATAGGAGTAGGGAGCTTTAGCAACGACGACGGGAACGGCAACGAGAACGTCATGTAAAAACATAAATTCACGTTATTGCGATCACTTCGCGACTATTCCAAGCCTTTTAATATGACAAAGGTGTTTCAGTCCCTCAGGAATGAAACCGTTACGAGCGGCGCTTAATTTAGGGGAGAAAAATGAAAATTTATCTCCAGGTGCTGACGTTCTCCATAACACTTCAAACTTGGTAATTTCACGTTGTTGCTTTGCTGACGACGGCAAAGAAATGGACAAAAATGAAAAACGCACGTGCAGGGCGTGCAAAGCTATTGTTTTTGCCCAATAAATATGCAAATTTGTGACGTTCTCGTTGCCGTCGCCGTTGTCGTTGCTAAAGCTCGCTAGTTTAAGATCTACGACGCGACGGCAACGAAAACGTCACAAATTATGCATATTTAATGAGCAAAAACAATAGCTTTGCACGCTCTGCACGCTCTGCACGTGCATTTTTCATTTTTGTACATTTCCTTCACGTTTTCTGCAAATCTACGACGTGAAATTACCAATTGTCAAGTTTTTCAGAGAACGTGAACACAAGGCAGCGAATTTGAATTTTCTGTCGTAGCTTCATCACCTTACTTCCTAATTCAGTTCTAGAAGTTAGACAAGCCAACATAATGACGAAAAATATAAATGAACCTGAAGTTGCAATTTTAAATGACGTTTTCGTTGCCGTCGCGTCGTAGACCTTAAACTCCCTATCGACCAAGCGTGAGGTCAAGATGGCTGGATATTGGCCACGTTCTTTTTTTGCGTGTTTATGGATCGAGACGAAGTCGAGGTCCATAAACACGCAAAAAAAAAAGAACGAGGCCAATATCCAGCCATCTCGACCGAAAAAGCTTGGTCAATAAAGGATTAATTATATGACTAAAAACACCAAAAATGATCTTTGATCTTGCGGGACCAAGCGAGAAATCCCGAGCGGGCAATATAGCTCCATCGTACCCGCTCGGGTAGCCAATCACAGCGCGCGATTTGGTTCATCTTGTCCTCTCACGGAGCTAGTCATATATTAAATAAAGAGAAATACACCATATTTGGATTAGACTAGCATGCACGCTATGTTATAAAAGGAAATACTATTTCTGTAAAGGTTCTGCATCCTAGGCATCACCTTACCTGATTTCATTTTCTAATTTTACCAGGCGAGTTTGAGAGTGTACAAAGATGGCATACTGAAAAAAGAAGTGCTCTTTAGAGGAACGTCAGATGTTTCATGGGGTGTGTTAAAAAAACAAGATATCAGAGGATCGTCTTGGCCTGATCTGTCGAAGCATAAAAGTTATACCTGGATTGAATTTTGTGGCCACGAGCCCGTACATTGTCGCAACTTTTTCGTAGGCCCAAAGCCTAGACTTTGCAAACACCCGGCTTGGATCTTAACATCTCCCACTGATGATCAATGCGCCCTTGACAAGGGTAAAAACAGAGGAGCCTTAATCTTTTACAGCCCAGGAGATACCTCAGTTCATCTTTATAGTAAGTATTTTTGAAATTGCTTAGTAAGAAAGGTAGAGATTTAGTCTTTACAGCACTTCGCCTTTCATAACTTGTGGACCCTTACTGAGGCCGACTTTCGTCAAAGGTTACGCTTTTACATTCCCTTATCACATGTTCCATGTGATCAAATAACACGCAATGATTAGGGAGTCATAGAAGGACGAGAACGAGACCGCCATTAAGCATACTGAGTAACCAAGCGAAAGATTGGTACGGTAACGGCGTCATAATAAGCACGGGAAAGAGAGAGATATATAGAAAGTTTATTCTCATTATATCAATGTAGGTTATACACAGAATCGATAAAAAGAAGGGAATAGGGCAACTGAAAATAGTAGAACTAATACCGTGCCATAATGATTACAAGAATTATTAAGTGGGAATGTCCACTAAAATCGAGCAAAAGGTGGCACATGATGAAAATCAAAATCCTTCATCTTTCATACAACAGTCGCAAATTTTCATATTTTAGTTTATTTTACCTAAGGGACCCCTTTGGAGAAGCATTTTCAAAAATTTTATTAAAAAGTTCTTGTGCACTTTGCTTCTGCGAAAAATCCAAAAGTTCAAAATTCGCCAAGACGGCCGCTGGTCCCTTGGAAAAACAATGAAAAATTCTGCAAATTTGGCAATTTCGTACACCAAAACGCGGTACATTCAGTTTCTGGTTTGATATTATGTATTTTGGTAAAAGGTCCTTTTTTCTTTTCAAAAATGTGAAATTCATGTAATGTTGTTACGTTTACGTGAGCGTAATTAACTACTGAACTAATGTACTTTGTATCTTTTTGGCTGAGATGAAATAATGGTCGACTTTAAAGACGCACAAAATTCCTAGTATATAAAGTTACATATCATATTGTACGTCAGGTTAAAGCTTTATCGTTGTAGTTTATCGCCTCCAATTTTCTTTCTTGGCCCGACAAAAGCGGAGCGTTCAGTTTGAAAAGACTTCGGGCTATTTCAACCAAAAATCCAATGCGAACCGCTGAACGGCTGTCACACAGGAGGTCATAGCCAATCTTTCAGCTTGGCCAAGAATGCATCATATGTTTTTCTCGATACGAAACTTATTCAAAGAAATCTGTAAAGTAATTACTAATGTTTGAATTACATTTTAACGAGTATACCCTGACAACAGGCGTCGATCGCGAGCGATATGTACGGAATTTCTTAAAATTAAACTAAAATTTGATTCACAATGACATACACCGTCAGAGAAACTTATGGTATTGAATATGCAGGCTTGCAGTTTTTGTTGTTGTTGCTTTAATATTACGCACTGTAATCTAAGAAGCTGCCTACCTATCCTTAATGATCGCGAGCGAAAAACTGCCGAAAAAGTCCTCACAGCTTTATTTTATGCAATGGATACTAGACTAAGTATAAAGTACAAATGGCACATTCAGTGACATTTTCACTAATTTTCATTGCTTCTGTTTCCTTAATTGGGGTAAGCCACCTTTTCGTTGCCAAAATCAGAAAATGCTTAAAAAATGACGAAGGTAAGCACTGCTGATACGCAAACAAGTATTACCCTCATTTCTCCTCAAATCATTCGAAGCGGCACGAATGTCATCATCCGCCACGATGTTGTGGCACGATTTTGCGGCAAGATGTGAAAATGACTTGCTGGGGATATCAGGAACTCTGAACACGCGATTTCCATCGGGTCGAATGGATCTTCTCATTTTCCAAGCTACTCTTTCGGAATCCAGCTTTCTCCCAGTTGTCTGGCCAATGTTGAATTAGCTTCAAGATTTTTGTGCTTCATTGAACCGTTACGACTTTCGATTCTGAATTCTCTTAGGACCAGTCCCTGTTATGCGTTGGAAATAGTTTCATCGGTCTCATATGACACTCGAGATATTAGGGTCGGTTTTTACCAACACCTTTCGCTAAAAGCGACGCCGCGTCGCTTTTAGCGAAAGGTGATTGTCTCTTCAGTGACTTAAAACACTTTTCAAATGAAAGATGAAGCTCAAGAGGTGAAAATCGCTGAAAGACGCGCCTTCAACCTTCATTGGGGCAGGAGAAGGCCTCCATCAATGCAACTTCTCCTGCAGTCGCAGCTGCATGCAGGTTTTATTAGAAGTCAGAGGGTTGAATGCACCTATATAGAAAAGTGAGGGGACATCAAGCTTTTCGGTGAAGCGACGATCCGTTTTTAAGGAAAGAATAGAAATTTACACCAGCTTCGAGGGAGGAAAAGGCGTGTTTTGAAGGGCAGTGTCACGTTATTTCAGTGAAACTTCAAAACACTAAAAGACGTTCTTGCATCAATGAAAACCAAAAGATAATGCTGTAATTGTGTTGCCAATGACCATTGAAGTTATATTTCAAACACGAATTCAAGTGTTTCATTGCGATTTCAAACAACGAGAAAACTATTGAAACACGAGGGCCTCCGGGCCCGAGTGTTTTATTGTTTTCGAGTTGTTTGTCATCGCAATGAAACACGCAGAATGAGTGTTTGGAATAACTTCTCAAACGAATGAAATGGAATCAATTGTTTTTCCTGGTATTTGCGCACTCTGGAATGCACTGCTTACCATGATTAATGAATATGCAGATTAGGAGTGTTTCAAATTTGTTGAAACACTGCCAGCAGTGTTTCAACAAATTTCAAACACTGCTTGCAGTGCCATAAGGGTTTCACTGGGTATCCAAACCATTGCACCTGACCAAATGCAATAATCCTATTGGCTTACAGCCTTATGAATAATTAATGAGTTTGAGAAGTGTAGTGAAGCTATTCTTTCTTGTTTGCAGCCAAGGAGGAGGCAGCCAAGGATGATGTTTTATCAAGTGAAGCTATGATCTTCGCAGTTATGAACGCAATTAAAAATTAAAAATTGCGTTCATAACTGCGTTCATAACTGCATGCGAAGATCATAGCTTCACTTGATTTCATATCCGCAGTTCATATATGATTCATTTCATATACCATTTCATCATTGATGATGTTTTACTTTCTTTCACTTTTACTACAACTCCAAGATGAACTTTTTTTTGTATTTTATTAATTTTTGATTTTAAACTACTTACATTTTTTTATAAACACACATAAATCATAAACAAACAGACAAAATACATCATTCATTCACATACACACATACTTCAGTTCCTCTTAACTCTAGTCTTCTACTTTTAGATAAGATACAAGTACAGTGCAGCAACAACACGAGATTCTATATCAATCTAATTTGTTTTTGTACTTGCCTCATTTCATATTGTGGGCTTTCAATTTATTATTTGATTTTGCGATCATTGGCATAAGGTAATAGAGATCTCCAATGAGCTAATACTAAATCAACGTTCACATAGAAACTGTAACATGCCTTGGTTACAGGATAGCGCTTTTCAAATGTTCATTTCGACCTAAGTTAACGTTATAACGCGAAACAATAGCGCTCGTTTAAATGTTCAGCTTATCTGGTGGTTTCACTGTCCGCCCGGATCTGGTCCTGAACCCACCACTTGTCTCTGGATGCAGCTCGATCCTTGTAGGGGGTCTGGGCTCTGGGCTGTCTCCTGGTAGTTGATCGTCTGCTCTTGCGGGTGACTCCGTTTCCCTGGATGGTAATGGTGGTGTCGTGACTGCTGTGGGTACTTGGACTGGTGTGGAACTGTGTGCACAGGAACTTGCTCTGTCTGGCCTGAGGTGCGACCTTGTGCGTTGGTATACACCGTCAGTGGTGTTGTTTTTGACGATGTACGATCGAGGTTCCTTCGCTGCTCTCAGGACGGTTGCTGGTTTCCAGGTGTTGGTATGGTGCTCAAGTATCCGAACTGGCTGGCCTGGATGGACTGCTTCGAGGGTTGGGTTTGCTTCCTGGTTATAATAGTGACCATAGCGGTCCTGAAGCCTCTTCAACTACTCCTTCCCTTTCCCCGAAACAAGTGTAAAGTTAGCACGGTTGGACATTGGTAACAGTGTTTTTGGTAAAAGTTTTCTGGTGACTTCAGGTGGGTGTGGTTATGGATCTCCTCCTTCTCCGTCACACTTTGTCAGTGCTCTACTGTCTGTACCATTTGTTCAGAGGACCCGTTTGCTTGTGGATAATGGGGGAACTGGTAAGGTGCTCAATACCATAGGATTCTGTAAGACTTTTGAATTCTTGCAGCCTTACTGTGGTCCATTGTCGGTGAGCAGTTGGGCTGGAATGCCGTGTTCTGCAAAGATGCTCTTAAGGTGAGTCACTATTGCCTGTGAGGACGTGCTAGTGAGCTTTCTGATAACAGGAAACTTGCTTTACTGGTCTGATAATAGCAGGTATTCATGACCCTCGAATTCAAACAGGTCAGAGTTCAACCTCTGCCAAGTGTAGCTTGATGGCTCCGTTTGGACAATTGCCTGTTTCTGCTGTTGGCGCTGGTGTCCGTAGCAAGGGTCACTTTCCTTGACTAGGTTGATCACATCTTTAGTTAACGAAATTTTAGTTTCTGCTGCGTCGGTGGCAGGTTGAGACAGAAATTTATTTTATCACACGAGTTGATAAAGGTCGGATAACCACCGTGAAAGATTTGGAAAGCTGACGTTTCGAGCGTTAGCCCTTCGTCGGAGCGAAGGGCTAGCGCTTTCCAAATCTTTCACGGTCGTTATTCGACCTTTATCAACTCGTTTGATAAAATAAATTTCTGTCACATCTTTAGTTAGACCGGGCCAGAAGATGGATGTTCTAGCTCTTAATAGACATTTTTATTGGCCTAGATGTCCTTGATGGATAATACTTAGCGAAGGGGTGCAATAATGGTGGCTAGGAGAGCTGAGTACCTTGTAAGATAGTTGACCAAGCGCAAGAAGCTCTGTAGCTCTTACATCTTCTGGGGCTCGCATGCTTTGTATGGCTGTGGGGTCCAGGTGTGTCCAAAGAAACGGACCTCCTTACATTTAAATTGCAGTTTCTCTTCATTGAATACGATACCCTTCTGTTGGGCTCGCTCCATTAGGTTGGCTAAATTCTTGTCATGTTCCTGCTCTGTGGAACCAAAGACGAAGGAATTTATCTGCTATGCCTGTGACGCCACTGAGGCCTTCGAGTGCTGAGTCAAGCTATTTCTGGAATACGTCCTGGGAAACCATGAGGCCAAAGGGTAGCCGGGTGAATTGGAACCTTCCAAAGGGGGTACCTAACGTAGTAAGGTAGGAGCTGGATTTATACAGTGGGACGTGCCAATACCCTTTCTTTGCATCTACTAGGGTGAAGAACTTGGCATTACTCAACTGGGTCACCACCTCATCAATTGTCTTGGTGTAATGTTGTTCTCTCTTGATCCATATATATAGATCACGTGGGTCTAGGCAGACTCTCAGCTTTGTGATTTCTCCCTTATCGTTAGTTGACTCTGACAGGACAATCCTATTTACCCAGTCTGTGAGTGTGTCAACCCTGGTAATGACACCTAACTCTCGCATCTTGTCAATCTCTTGTCTATAGAGCTCTCGTAGATGGACTGGTACTGATCGTGGAGGGTGGACGATAGGCTCTTCCCCAGGTTCAAGAGTTACGTGGTATGGTTTCATATGGAATTCTCCAAATCCATCAAAACGGTCTTGGAAGTCAGTGAGGAGTTTCTCTTTGGTAAGCGGAGTGTACGATCTGTCACCTGACTGGTTGCTGGGTGGGTGATTGGTTGCTTCTTTTCTCTCTAGCTTCTTTGCAAGGTTGCGGTTAAAGTTCACAAGTTCTAAGTCGCTGCAAGTTTTACACCCCAACACTGGTGGGCTAAGGACTTTATTAACTTCGAAGGTGTGGTGTGTATACAACTGACAAGAGCCAAGGTTGTCTATACTGTGTCCTTCATAAGTGGCGATTTTGCACTGGGGTGGACCAAGTTGCCTCTGCTTAGGGTCTGTTACTACTTTCTCAAGATCTGATTCTCTGCACCTACCTGTGGTATGGTTTAGCGGTAAACTGCATTTCAATCAGTTCTTTGGTTATGGTGTGACTGGATGTCGTCAAATTCACCCGTGCAATTGTTTGCCTGCGAACAGTGTTCTGCATTTAATGCTCCTAAGTAGATATTTTCATCAGGGTCAGATTCCCTTGGGTCGTTGCTTTCACCATGGAGTGCTTTTACACCTGAAGGTTTCGTTTTCAAGCGCATATGTTGGTAGTGTCCAACTTTTTGACAGTTAAAACACTTTGAATTGATTTCACCACCACATCTCCCACACCCGGATTTAGGTTTGTCAGTCTGTTTAGGCTCTTTGCCTTCGTGACCTCCTCGCCCCTTTCCAGGTTTTCTTTTTGGCTGGGTTTTCCCCTTGCTGAATTTTTTTTTTGTCAAGGATATTAACTTGATTGTAGTTTGTAATGACAGCTAATTGAGTCTTAGTTGCTTCTTCTGCGAGCGCGATTTCTCTAGCTTTCTGAAGGGTTAGTTTGTTTCCTTCTGCAATACAATAGTTTCGTACAGTGTCTGAGTCTACTCCAAACACAAGTGCATCACGCAATAATTCATCATTCATGTCGGCTGGGTAGCCACTATTTTGAACCAGCAGTTTCGCTTCTGTGAGAAATTCATCTAGGTGTCGGTTGTTTTGTTTCAAGCTTCGGAGATAAAAGCGATTCAATATGTAATTTGTACGGTGGCCCAGAAGGCTCAAACACACACAAAAAAACGCAAATTGAAAAAAAAAAAATAAAACGCAAAAAAAAAACGAAAAGAAAAAAGCAAAACGCAAACAAACAAAAAAAGAAACGCAAAGAAAAAAAAAACGCCAATTGAAAAAAAAAAGAAAACGCAAAGAAAAAAAAACACAAACAAAAACCAAAACGCAAATAAAAATTTAAGCGGTTAGGAGTCCATATATGACCCCACGAAATGTCCTGAGCGCCTAATTCCTGTGTATGACCCACCATATGTACGACCATGCCAACTAATGCAATAAGTGAAGTACCAGGAGTAGCTGTAGTACCTGTAGTACATGTAGTAGCTGTACATACATAATCCATACATAATCTTTATTTTGACACGATAAGAATAAAAGCTAAAAGCTTGTGGGGTCGTGTATTACATGTAAACGCATAGACATACTAAATAAAAATTTCAGATTAGAATAATTTAAACTGTCATTACCCATCCCACTTCCCAACTTACTAACCCCCCTAGCTCTAATAATAAATATACAAAGAAAAAAATAATAATAAAAAAAAAAAAATATATATATATATATATATATATATATATATATATATATATATATATATATATATATATATATATATATATATATATATATATATAAATTACTACAATTGAGTAGTTGTGAGTTGACATTTTCCCAATACAATGCATTTTTATCGATATGTCACCTATAGTTCTTTATTTGTTTTTGATTGTTTAATCTATGTCACCTTGGAGTTTAGACCTTTGTTATAGTTCTTTATTTTTCTTTGATTGTCAAATCCATGTCACCTTGTAGCTTTGACCTTTGTTTTGTTTCGTTTCCTTAATTTCAATATTTCTGCTCTGTATATATAAGCTGCTGTTTTTGTGATTTGCACTCATTGTAAATAGTTTTTTTAGTTTTTAATTTTTAACCTGAAGAAGGCCGAACGGCCGAAACGTCGTAGTAAACTTCGTCCAGAACAGTCAAGAGTTTGTCTCTTCGTCGCTTTTCCTTACGTACACTTAACTATATATATATATATAAATATATATATATATATATATATAGTGAGAATAAAAGCAGTTTACCCAACGATGAACTCCCAGTAAGAGGATCCAGAGGATACGTGTCTCTCCGTAAATCTGTAGATAGGTATAATAAAACGACGAAGAGACAAACTCTTGACAGTTCCAGCGTTTAATCGACGTTTCGGCCTTCGGCCTTCCTCAGGATAGTTTAAAAGTTAAAAATTAAAAAAGCTATATACAATGATTGTGGGTGGCAGAGTTACGGGCTTTTATATAGTACACAGAAAATGGAAATTAAGGTTACGTAACAAAAGAAAAGGTCTTAATTACAAGCTAGGCAAAACAAAAAACAATTGATAAAAAGGAACAAACAGACTAATTAAATAGATCGTGTTATTACGTAACAAACTCCCCATTGAGGGCCTCTGAATGAATGTGCGGGTCAATGTCATAACAAGGTCCTCAAAGGGGGCCCCTAAACAATGTAATAGATTCCCAATTGAAAGCCCCTGAATGAAAAACCAAACACAAACATAACAGAATCCCCCAATAGAGTTTTTGAACAAAGACAGCAACGACTAAATGAAGGCTAACAAAACAAAAGGGCAAGATTACAAACTGGAAACATTCAAAGCTAGATGGGAGCTAACGAGGTCCTGCAGACAGCAAAAATTACGATGATTACAAATTTGGGCTGAAAAGAATTTACACTACAATAGAGACAAAGTCAACTGTTGTAGCAGATACGATTTTTGGATTTGAATTCACGCCTTTTGTTAAGACCGTGTGGATATAATGAAAAGAGTTGTGAGGTCCAATATGCTTCTCTGGTGAGGAGCAGTTGTTCAAGATGGGTTGCATTTTTGTGGTTTTCAATTTGTTCGATAATAATAAAACTAATTTGACAAATTTGATGCTCAAAAGAATTATAATGGACCGCCAGCTCACATGTTCTTCTGTTCTTAAGCATTGATGATTTATGGTTACGAAAACGAACCTTGAATTCTGTTGAAGTGGAGCCCACGTACTGCTTTTTGCATTTGTTACAAGCAGCCAAATAAATGACATTTTTGGAAGTGCAGCTTAATTTCTGATTAATCCTATATATGCGGCCCGTAGCAAAACTCTTAAACTTAGTATCTTGAATCAAAAAATGTTTACAAAGGTCACATCTTTTGTTACATTTGCAACAACCTCGATCATCTTCCAAGGTTTCATTTCTGGCTTCAATGTTCCGAAATTTAGATGGAGCTAAGATTTCTTTTAGGTTTTTTGTTCTGCGGTAAGCTGGAAAAATCGACTTTGATGGAAAAATCTCTAAAAGCTCAGGAGACAATCTAAGTAAGTGGGAATGTTTTTTAATCACCTGCTGGATGTCTGGAAGAATTGGGTTGTAGTCAAGTACTAGAGGAAAAACCTTTTTCTTTGGCTTGACTCTTTTTGTTAAGAGTTCGGACCTCTCATTGCTTAATGCTTTTTCAAATTGTCTGTCCACTAATTACATCCTGCTGTGGAACGTCAATCGAAAGACTTTCTGCCTTCACCGAGTTTTATCTCAAGCCTTTAGCACAGAAC
>OX421451.1:43095515-43103015 GCA_949126865.1 Montipora capitata
TGTTAGTTTGTTTTTTTTTCTTTCAAGTGTTACAAAGATAGACAAAAAATGTGAGAATTCAACACAAAGACAACAATCGTCCAACTCTTGAGGTTGACCATTGTCTCTGCAAAGTCAAAAATTCACTTCCCTAGATGAGGTTATTAATCACCAGGTAATTCCATCATTTTGGAAATAGAAGCTGATTTATTATTTATCAGCGTCACAAATTCTTGCCGATTTTGGGCCTCATTTTTGGGAGGCGCGATGGCCTCATGGTTAGTTTGCTCGACTCAGGATCGAGTAGTCCGGGTTCGGGTCCTGGCCGGGGACATTGTGTCATGTTCTTGGGCAGGACACTTTACTCTCACGGTGCCTTTCTTCACCCAGGTGTATAAATGGGTACCAGCAATGCTGGGGGTAACCCTGCGATAGACTAGCAGCCCATCCAGGGGGAAGTAGAAGTACTACTAGTCGCTTCATGCGACAGTAACCGGAGATAAGCGCCGGCCTGATGGGCCACTAGGCTCGAAGCAGACTTAACCTTTACCTTTGGGGCTCATTTCTTGAAATTCAAGCAAGCTTCCAGCAGACATGTTTATTTCGTGTTTCACCCAGTTATTTTCCGGTGCGGCTGTTTAATGGCATGAGGATTTGAAAAGGCTTTTCAGCTTTGTTTTCCCTCTCACCTAATTCATAGGCGGCTTCCGCTTCTCTATTTTGCATACAGTTATAATTTTTTAAAAGAAAAGTGGACCCAAAATCGCGTGAATAAATGACAAGAGAAGAAAGAGGCTATATAATCTACATGGTTACCAATCAGCAAAATTAAAGTAGTGTTGCCGAACGTACACTTCAGGGATTTCATTAATTAAGGTTTGAAGCATGAGGAGAAATCAGAGAAATTCAGAGAAATCGACCGATACGCGAATATTTTACGAATTTTTTCTGAATGGGCTGTGAACATTCTTCGTCTTTCCAAACGGGAGAGTGAAGACATTGATACGTGCAGGCATGCGTGCCATTGTCGTCACCAGAGCCTTGACGTAGAGTGCACATGGTGCGCCAATAAAATATGTCGTTTTATTTTCGACAAAGTTACGTTTTCCAGACCTTACAAAAATAAGCCAATGCTAGCTAACGTTACAATTTGTGGATACGAGGAAAAACAAACGGCCCCCATTTTATAACGTGGGCTGCCCTAAAGGGCAACCCACGTAAAAATAGTTTTCTACTGTTTTTCTTTCCGTTGCGAGGAAATTGCTGTTGAATGTTTTTCAATGCAGGCAGAGAAGTTGACCCGGTCTTTGACAGTCAAAATATTATGGTCGACTGGTGAATTTCTTTCTTGTTTATTTGACCTGCAGAATGTCTGTGGATTGTGAGCTTGCACGGTGACGATCTCCCTAGACGGGAAAAGAGTGATTATGATTTAAGATATTTAAGAATTTTAAACATGTCTGTTGATTTGACAATAACGTACTCAAACAGTTTTCATACTCTTTTCATTAAGAAAATTAAGAAAGGAAAAAGGCGACAATTGGGCCGCAAACAAACATCAATTTTTTACAGTTATAATTCAAGAAAACCGTAAATTAGTTCCGTAATTCATGTACGCGCTGCAGGTCTACAAATCTTACTCTCACTCACTCACTCAATTTACTTAGCAAACAAAATAGTAATATGAATTTTCTATAATTTGGATAATGAAATTTTTGTATGTTTTTATTATTAAGATTATGATGTATATATGTACTTTTCTAATATGTTTTTAACTTATATATATATCACCTTGTTATTACCTTCATTTGTGTTAACCTTGTGTATTGACTAGATTACTTTATAGAGGGCCACAGGGTCATCAGTTATATTTAAACTGTTACGTGCTACCCTCTTAAAATAAAGTCATTACCATTACCATTACCATTACCACTCACTCACTCACTCACACAGCCCCGATGACAATGTGTGTAGTGCACTTATAAAGTGCACAACCACAGAAACTGCCTAGGTGATTATCTCGTAATAATAACCTCGTGTGCAACCAATCAGCGCAGTAATATCCAATGATCACACATGTAATTATACTAAATGCAAACATAATAAAATCTGGGGGTAGGGTGATAGTTATTTGAACAAAATCGTGCTTTCTTTTTCTGAAAACGTTCATTCGAGTGTTGCTGTGTCCTTCTTGAAGTGGGGATCCCATGCTGTGCACTGAAGTATATTCTAACTTTGGCTAAACTAATGACAAATGTGTAGTTACTTTCACATCTATTGGATAGCTCCAGAAATTTCTTTTAATCAAACCCAAAATCTTATTGGCTTTCCCAGTAACTGTCGAAATGTGTGGAGAGCATTTTGAATTGCTTGTTAAAGTGATTCCGAGGTAAGGTATTTGAGTCCACCAAGACCAACTCCACAAACGACATTTTTTTTATTGGTGACTTTTTGTTGGAAATACATATTGCCTTGCACTTTGAGGGATTGAACACCATTTGTAATTTGTCTTGTCAAACCTCAAGTAGATGTAGATCGTCATGGAGTCGATCCGTGACAGTCGTCTTTGCTGGTGTTAAGATTTGCTACGGGGAGGTGCTAATACGGCGACTTTGACTGAGTGGGACTTGGGTGACCACGGCGTATTTCGCCCCAAACTTTCTTTCTAGTACGGAATAAACAAACTTCGCGGCGCAAAATAAATCGTGTTCTTCGTCTTCTTTTATAAGTTAACGTTTAAATGCCTTCCTTTAAAGATACTAGGGACTTTCGTTTGAGTTTCATATGATATAAAACTAGACGCTCCGTGAGCGTAAACTGGGCTGCCTGTGACACGTCTAACACAAAAACAGAGGACACTGAGTTGGGTAGTTTTATAGGTGCTGAAACCAGATTTTCCCAGGAATAATGCTGGCTGGGCCAATCCGAAAAATAAAAATGAAAAAAGCCTAGGAACCCAATAGGTACTCCTGGTAACTCCTGCAATGGAAGAAGCAGCCCAGGGGATCGAGCTCGCATGCGACATATTTCTCATCATCGCCAGCGCTGCTTAGTCCGGAAACAAAACTACTTATTTTTTAAATACATGTAGCTTCTTGTTTGTGAATAATTGTTGCAAAAATTAAATTTGATCAAGAACGTAAAAATTCACCTTTAAAGAAATATTGTTGGCTTCCCAAATAAACTTCATTTTACACTAGAATAACCAAACAAATATTTTATGACTTGCAAAACTATGGCTGCCTATTAATCATTTGGAAGAAAGAAAACTTGAAATGCAAAATGGCTAAAAATGTTTGTCATCTTTATGAAAACAACACGCATATCAAATATCAACGCACATATACAAATTAGCAATCGACAAAGGCAGAAAAATCTCACAAAAACCTTTTCCAGCCAAAACTTTTATTGAAACAAACAATATATTTGCTATTAGAGGGAAAACGTTCCATTTCAGTGCGTGCGTGTAAACAAGCAACACCCTCCGCGTCAAAAACCACACGCAGCTAAATAATTTCCCCCCAGTGTTCAGGATCAAACCCTTTTCTAAAGAACCCTTTCCTTGAATAATGAGTCAAAAAATGGACAACAACCTTTCCATCAGTAGGTCTTGACTAACAAGAATGAGTCAAATTTCCAATTGTTTTTTTTACCTGAAGACTGTGCAGAGTTGAGTACAAATAAATATAAGTAGCCAAGTCACAAATAGGGAGCTAAGCTCGCAACGTTTTGAGCCACGAACGGCAGCGGGAAGTGAACATATCGCATGGCAGGACAGTAGCCTCTCACAGATATTGAAACTTCTCGTCTCTAATAGAGAAATGATACTAAATGAATACAAACGTGATTGTGTGAAGACACCTTAAAAGGGAAAATAGCTCACTTCCGGTTGCCATCCGTGGGTCAAAAACGTCACCTGCTTACGAAGATCCCTGGTACCTTAAGGCGCTCGCAAACGAGGAAACAACGTTGCGGAAACAATGTTGCGGAAGCAAGAGTTTCCCCGTTTTTGTCCCCAGGAAAAATTTGTTGCGGAAGCAAAATTTGCTTCCTGGGAAGCAAACATGTTTCTGAATTTGTTCAGAACGACTTTGCTTCCTCAGCAAATGTTTCCTCGTTTGCGCGCCGAGGAAACACACCGAGAAACAATGTTTTATCTCGACTCCCGCTTAAACTACCGGTGCGAAACTCGGAGCTCTGAGTGACGTCGCACTAGTTTGCTGAAGAGATTGACGAGAGATTAATTGATGATAACCAGAGAACGCAGTACTACCTCCCCGGAGGCTACGAAAAAATGTTATGTGGCCCTTACAGTTTAAGTGAAAGCCATCAGGCGCATAAAAGTTTGCCTTCGACCGCGAAAACCCTCCGTGATCCCAAAAAACGGTATAAGGGATTGGCTCTAACACCACCTTAAGATATCTTGTTAACATGCCGACTTTTAAGTTAAACGTCTCAGCTGAATCGCGACGAGTAGTTTGGCACACACACAACAACTTCACCCCATATGACTCATGCAATAAATACACAAAGTCTTCAAGAGCAGAGCCAACTTGCAATGGTGAAAGAGTATTATATACTAACAAAGTCGTTAGTGCGCAGCTGAAGAACGACTATGTCAGGGCGGGAAGAATGGACAATGGGGAGGTCGAACCCTAACTTATTTCCAACCGTTCTATCCCCCACTCCATGCCAGTGTAGTTGTACAGGCATGGAAAGGTGAAGGCCTAAATCAAAATCTGTTGGGTGACTAACAACGAAATGCTTTATGCACTGAATAAAAGAATAGGCTCGATTTCTGCCGCTCTCTCGTGTACGGTCTAAGTGTGAGTTCGGGGGAGGAGCGCGGGCTCGTTTCCCGAACAGCGGTTGGAAATCGAGCCAATAAAAGGAATTAACACTTGTGGAATAGAATAAGCCTCGTGTGAATTACTGGCGAACAAGACACGATCAGCTGAGGGAAGGAAAATACTAAAAGGAACCAAGTTAAGATGAACAATGTGAAAAACTTGCCTGAAATGTTCTCCTGGTGTACTAGAAAACGGTGTCAGGACGTTAACACGACGAGAACGAAGGCAAGAAGGAACTCACGATAAACTGAACTTGCCTTTAGCCTTGTTGTCATCCGAACAATTCCTTTTTCGTTGGCTAGTTGTCAAACAATGCCCACGCCCCATACACCAGAGGAGAAACTTAACATGGCATTTAATCAGCTATGACAGGCCTCGAGGTAAAATGACATTATGATTATGTCATAATGTTTGTTTTCCGCAATAACGTTTCCTCGTTTGCGGGCGCCTTTATAACAATTGAAGGAGTCGTCAGCAGATAACCTAACAGAGGTTTGCAGGTTATCCGGTAGGTCATTCTTATATGACAAAAACATCAGTAGACCTAGAACCGTGAATTGCCGGACAACAGATATAACAAAGACAGATTGGGAAGATTTTCCTTGACACACCACTGTCTGTGTTACAACCCGCACTCGTTCCCAAAATCATCTCTAACCAACCGACAACCGAAATCACCGTAAATGGATCGAGCCCCACATATGGTCAGCCCCACACGGTCAGGAATAGTGTTGTTGACCTTTTTCGCTTTCCATCATGCAACGCGGTCCGTGCAGAAATTTGGAAGAGACCGAAAATCTTCTCCATTGTGATATTTGAAATTTGGCGTCAACCAGCTATAAGATCGAGTAGATCGTCTGCACAGGTGAAAAGTATCTATAACGTACCGGTATATTGCAGGAGATACTTCGCTTTTCGGTTGGAAGGGGCAAATTTCCTCTTTGAAACTTTTCCATGTAGCGATGCCAGCAAAGGTGATGGAAGGTGTGATGGAAGCCAATTTCGACTTTGGAACCTTTCAGAGTAGCGATGCCTTACCTTGGTGGCTACGTTAACCGTTAAAAAGTTAACAGTTCCAGGAGTCACACAACTGTTGTTCGTGCTCGCTTTCTGTTTGAATGCATGGACCTTAAACACACCTGACCGCTGATTTCCCCCTCCTGTGAATAATAGTTTAGTTCTTTAGGCATACCCTCTTTTACCGTAGACTTCTTTAAGTAATGTAAACAATATTCTCTTTGAAAGCTTGTTGAGAACAATTTTGTCCTTTTGTTTCGCCTGAGTATCAGCTCCCGGACCCCCTACCCCTCGGGAAGGGTTGATACTCAGGTTACCTTTCGTTCGCCTGCATGATAGTCAGTTTATGAATGCCTGTTTGCATGAGTGAAATACGCACATTTACCTCCTCACCACAATGCGCTTTCTGGTAATTGTTGGTCGTATTTGAGTTCTATCGTATCCATTTTCTCATTCTGCCGTTTCTACGAGCACAGCGCTTCTTGTCTTCATTTCTCCACGAGCAGCTTATGTCCCGCCTCGTTTTCTTTCTGCTGCATATGCGGCAAGATTGAAAACAGGAACAAGTATATTTCAGAAACTGAGTTATTGAAATGTGACTTATCTCACTGTATGACTTGTTTTATTTCTTTTAGGAATTAAAACTTAACGACAGAAAAAGTTGCGATGGAAGCTCTCTTTTTTAGATGATTTTTTTATTTGGAACGTTTTCAAAAGAACAGAGGGCACTAAGTTTTGAAAGAAAATGTTATAATAATCATTGACAAACGTTACGTTGTTGTATGTTTTTGTGGTAGTAGACTTTTGCGCAGACACGTTTGCTAAACCCCTTACTTGGAAAATTCCATACAATTACGTTGCTTTTTGTTATGAAACTGGGGCGGATTTAAGTCCGATGACGGTACCTCAAGAGTGGTCCGAGAACACGCCGCAAATGAGATCCTAGAAAACGTGAGTTCAGCGCTTTGAGGAATGATTGTAGGTTGATTTTAACATCTTGGAAAAGATCTCTGTTTTCGGCGTTAGGTAGAATGTAATAAGAGAAAAGAGAGAATGGACAAATGAAATGGAATGTCCTAATATGTAACAGATCTTAGACCAAGCGAAGTAGTCGAGATCAGGGCAAGACTATCATCCACCTTTTTTTTGCTATTTTTACATCAGTCAACGTGTTTCGTCAGTTACCCGCAGTTCTTCTTTTCAATACACGTTTTTCCAGTTTAGTTTAGAGGGTTTGACTGGACCACTGGATCCGCCCCAGAGAAATACAGCTTTAAACATAATTGAATTAAAACGTTTATAAAGCACTCATCTGAAGTGTGGTTCCTGTGTACCAACCCTTCTTAAGACATGGAAATGTTCCGTTTCGAAATGCCCAGTCGTGCGCTTAGGGAAAAGAGATTTGAGGCGGGTGATGTCTTTAGACTTTCGAGAATTGAACTCAGGCCACTCCGTGTTTGTCTATCGGTAGCCTTGCTGAAATTTGCTGAAATGAAGTTTCAGTTAAGGTGGCTTACTACAGTTTTCCGAAGAAAAAAATATCAAAATTTTGAAATCTGTGAAATTAAAGCAAAATGATGTCTCTTGTGAAGTGTTGGTCACTGCAATTGATGTAAAATGTAATTTTACCTAACAAATAAATACAAATCAGAGG
>OX421451.1:43108015-43110515 GCA_949126865.1 Montipora capitata
CTTCTCTTTGACCAAGTTTCATGGTCCAGCAAGCATCCATTGCTGAGAAACAGCGAAAAATATTCAAATGATCAAAATCCATCTAGGCTCGCTTACAATGAATTTGGACACGGCTGGTCAACCGTTCACTTATTTGATCTCACCGTATCAAGGCTCAAGTGCTTGGCTGAAATGGCTAATGATTCAGGTTTTGACTACCTCAGATTTTTTTCTTTTGACTTTTAATTAGCAAAGCTTTGATACTGTACCTCCTGATAATCTTTGCTCTAAGTTAAAGAAACTTGATATTGATCCATATGTGATGGATTATTAGTCTTTTTACAAGGCAGAAAACAAAGAGTTGTTGTTGATGGCATTGTTACGGATTATATGAACATTAATAGAGGACTGTATTAGGCCCTATATTATTTTCTATCATGGTCAAATGATATCATGGTCATTGCATAAAATCAAAATTTGCTGATGATTTAACTTTAAGTATTCCTGTAAAATCGGGTGATAGAAATAGTAATCCAGCAGCTAAGTAGGTTCAATCTATTGTTGAATGGACAACTGTTAATTGCGTGCAACTTAACTTCAAGAAAACATGGGAGATGCATCTTAAAGGCAAATCCACTGAGGCTAAATTACCAGTTCCTCTGGCTTTTATAGAACAGAAACCCAGTCTAAAGTTGCTGAGTATTTACATCTAGATAATATCCTATCCAGTCGTCTGTACATCTTACGTGTTTGTAAATTCTAAGAATTACCGTTGGATCATCTTCATCTTCTTTTCATCAGTCTTGTTTTACCTACATGCTGTGGAAGTATAGGGCTGCACGTATTATCATAAGTACTTACCTGTAAGTTGTATTGACAGGCTGTTCGAAAGAGCTTTTACACTTGGTTACTGTAAATGAACTCTTTTTCATTTAAAATATTATTGCCCTGAAAGATAAGAAAGTATGAGACAAGATCACCGACAGTAATTCAACCACGACTTTAGATGACCTTCTGCCACCAGAAGGAAACATGGTTATGTTACATAAGAGGTGTCACAACTATATCATCACGTTTGTCAGAACTGAGTGTTTCAACTTTTGTAATAGATGCTTATTGTCTAGTTAGTTTAAGTTAGTAATATTAGTTGTCTGCATGACAATTTATATTATCATTCGATGGATTTTTTCCTTCCTTTTCATTGGCCGAGAGCCCACCACGTGACCTGCAAATAACTGTCTACAAATAAGTGTTTTGCTGCGAATAATATTCTGCTCATGCATAATTGAAACGTACCATGCTCTTGTGTGAAACTACATTGTAGCACTTCGCTTTCCTGAGCTTTCAGAAAAAGATTTAATTGTTGGGAAGTGTGAAAAACAAAGTTAACTCAGTCATCGAATGATAAAATAATTATTGAACTCGTTTATCACAAAATATTGTGATTTGTCAGTGTTTCGCAGACCAATTATTTGCCTCAGCCTTTGGCTTCGGCAAATAATTCTTCTGCTCGCCACTGACAAATTACGATATTTTGCTCAACCTCGTCCAATAATTGTTCATTATTGTAACTAAACACATTGGTTTAGAGTGTTTTAATAAAGGCCTTTATTATTATTATTATTATTATTATTATTATTATTTTTATTGTTATCATTATTATTATTATTAACCATGCCCTAGGACGCCTTAGTGAACGAGTAAAATCTATTGGCGTGAAATAAAGTAAAATCTGTCTCACTCCCAGGGGTCATTGGGTTAAGACTTCTTAATGGAGGGAACATAGTTTTTGAATGCTTAACCCACTGACATCACAAACGCCCTAGAATGTCCACAGTTGATGAGTAGGATCATCTGGCATTAAACAGAGTTGATTATGTTGCCTCTTAACTTAGTAGTATTGTTTGAATCATTGCCGTCTTGAGACATTTTGTTCCATTTAACCCTTTACTTAGTATTTAGCATATGTTTTATTGTTGCCTTGGGTCAAGCTGCTCAATCTCTTTTGAATAAACTGTTAATACTTCAAAAACACTCCCTGCACTTTATGAACTTGTCTAAGCCTCAAACTCGTGCTGTTCCTCTATTCATCTCTTCTAAAATCTTACCTATAAATATTCTCTATTTTGATACTCTGTCCAATTTAATGTATGACATCTTTAACAACTCTGCTCCTCAAAATATTTGTAGACTATTTAAAAAGTGAAGTTTGATTCATCCCTATAAAACTAGGTCTTATTCTTCTGGTAATTTTTACTGTATGTTCAACATTCACAACTTAACGAACAAAGTAATTCAACTACACTTTTCGGCGCCAAAGTATGGAACTGTACGCCAACTGCCAAAAAAGCAATTTAAAAAGAAAATGTGAGAAATGCCTTTGCTATTTTTCATCCACACTCCTCTTAAAGATGACAAAATATGTAAATTAACTAACCTGTAACTTTATGCAGTATGTAGTACGGGTGTCTTGAAAACAAAGACCCCTAAGACCCTAAGACTCGAAAATGAAGAAAAGTAA
>OX421451.1:43118015-43128015 GCA_949126865.1 Montipora capitata
TGGTCCTTTATTGAGAAAACCCTTTTTAACTTTGGAAAATCACTTTTCGCATGGATCAAATTATTTTACTCCAACATAAGTAGCTCCATGCAGAACAATGGCTGGTCCTCTGACTTTATTTACCCGAAGCCGAGGTTTAAGACAAGGATGCCTCTTGTTGCCATACTTGTTTATATTAGGGGCTGAAATATTAGGAAATGCTGTAAGAAATGATTTGGGGATACGGGCATGTACATGTACCGGTATATCCACAAAAAAATACTGAACTGGTTTTATTAAATGGTCGCAGATGTCAAGCACTTGTTATTAGTCTGTTTTCAGCAATGTACTTGAGTAATTTGATGCTACAAATCATTAATCTTTTACTATTTGCTCTTGAGTTCCTTGATTTTGTACAAGTCTAATTGTCTTGAAAATTTGCATGACTGTGGTTTTCTTCTTTTTCTTTGTTGTTGTTAGGATAATAATATTTAATAATAAAAATTGGACTTCAATGATCATTTTGAAAATTACTACTGCCAGCTTTATCCCCGTGAATAATTCACTAGCATAATGCTAGTTTTCCAAATACAGACCTCGTGCTCAAACTCAAAACAATAAAAGTTACCATTTCAACTTCAATTGAGAAAGACACACAACTGCTTGTGACCTGTTTTATGTCCATGACCAGAAAGAGAGCTACAGTTAAAGAGATTTACTTGTACAATGTTTGTTTTGTTGCAGAACCAGCTGTCATAGCAAAGTCAAGTCTTCTTCTTGATGTAAAACCTTGGGATGATGAAACAGGTATCACATAATTATTTTGTAGCATTCAGTTTATTGTTCAGTAACTGTGTAACTGTCGGTTTGATAATTTGTGGCTATTAGTTTTTTTTATTTTTAATTTTAAGCATTAATCAGTGCAGACCATTCACATACCTTGTGCCATGAACTGTTGTAGGCGACTTGTTGCATTGAGCAAAAATTCAAAGACAAAGAATGACAGAAACTAAAAAGGTTGTTCTCTTTTCAACCTGTTACCTTCATTTCCATGTACAACTTGCACTGATTCTTTATTTAGTCAGCCTGCATTTTAGACACGAATGAGGCACCAGTTGAACACCTTTGTACCTGGGCCACCACTTTGGATGTCCTTAGATATAAAGTTGGTACAGAGGACGAATGAACAGAAGCCCTATTTCCTCATGCTCAATCATGAGGTGCTCAATTGTCGTATGTGCATATGATGTATCAATGCACGTATGACATAATTCAAGATGGCGGTGAAGAAGCAGGGGATCGAAAAATGCGCTAAAGCTCAACCTATGCACAGGATACCCAAGATTAGAAATTTGTTCCCCTAAATGTCAAACACATTATTAATACAGGGGGTATACAAGTAGAACATAAAAAAAGCTTGCTATTGTCTACCAAATTGATAATGAAGGGACTCATGGGTGACAACTGAAAGTACTGTACTGAGTAGGTGAGCATTTAGGACAAAGATCATTTTATGACAAAGGCAACCATGGTACTGTAATTCTTCATTTATTACTTTATTAATTTTATTGATTGGGCTGTATTAAGGTAAAAATAATGACATTTCTTTCTCATTTGTGCATTCCTTAGTAAATAGCTTATTAGATGTTTTGGTGTGTAGTATCACTGAGTATTTTGATGAGCTGTGCTGCATTTTAGGGCAAGTCAAAATACAAACGAGTAGAAATACTCAGCGATAACTACACACCCAAAACATGTACATGTAATAAGGTATTTATTATCCAGCTCTTTTTTGCACTAAATTGTTAGCAAGTGTATTGTAAACAACCAAGAACGTGTGACAGATTTGTGCGTGGGGGGCACCGTCAGCAACTAAACCAGTCAAACCGGTTCTCTACTGCACAATAACCAAGTGTACAAATAACTAACTGTACAATATCGTGGAATATTTGTACATGTACTACTACAGTTGGATAATGAAAACCTTTTGTTCCTTTTCAGACATGAAGGAAGTCGAGAGGCTTGTTCGAACTATAGAAGCGGATGGTCTTCTTTGGGGAGCATCAAAACTCATTCCTCTTGCATATGGCATCAAGAAGTTACAAATTAACTGTGTCATTGAAGATGCAAAGATCTCTACAGACTTTCTAGAGGAGGAGATCACAAAGTTTGAAGATCACGTCCAGTCAATGGACGTAGCCGCCTTCAATAAAATCTAATGTTTGAAAAGTGGAATTTTAGGGATTCTGATACAATAAAACAACAAAAAGCCAGAACTATATTATTTTGTCATGTTTTTATTGTTTTTTCTCTTTGACAGTTATTGTCATTTCTTCTTTTTACTGCAAGAGATAGGATAATACAATAATAATTACTGAATTCTAGTTTCCAAAATCCAAAGGATACTACATAAAGGTCAAGTGGCTTTGCGGGCTGACATAATAACTTACATGTACATGTATGCCTGCCAAAGAGTAGACAATACTTATCAAATAGATTCCATTCTGAGATAACTTTATTCTTTTGATAATTATGTAATACAAGCCTTTTAAAGATGATTTGTAAGCTCAACAGAAGGCAATTTGTTTTTAATCACAATTTTGAAGGGGGGTAACGAAACACAGGAACGGAATATGCTGGAAGAAGGCGGAATAAACAAGAATGGTACCGGAATATACCGGAATGACACCAGAATAAAGGCGATTAGCGTGGACCGGAATGACAAGACCGAACTGATTAGATTGTAATGTGGAGTGCTAAGTTTCTACCCGATATGAACCATGTGAGCATTAGCCCTACTAATGGAAATGGGCCCACACAAGGACCGAGAAAAACTCTGACAAGGGTGGGAATTGAACCCACGACCTTCGGGTTAGATCACCGCTGCTCTACCGACTGAGCAACAAGGTCTCACATGGGGTAGAAACTTAGCACTCTACATTACAATGTAATCAGTTAAGTCTGTTCAAATATAAGTGCTACACAGCCAACGTTTCAAAAACGTAATCCTTCCTTGTACTTGTACATGTTCATTGCCGTGACTTTAACACCTTCAGTTCCCACGGCCTGCTCCCGTTTGACCTTGTAGCTCACACCCAATTTTAGCATTTTCAGGGTCATTCCGCTTCATTCCGGTGTCATTCCGGCTTGTTCCGTTATATTCCGGTTCCATTCTTGATCATTTGGTTTCATTCTGGTGTTATTCCGCCTCATTCCGTTCTGTTCCTGTGTTTAGTAACGCCCCAATTTTGAAAAACCAATAATCGTTAACCAATCAAGACAAACTGATTTTCCACTAACACCACGAGCTAATTCTGGGGTATTGTTCTAATCAAAGAGAAACGTGTGTAGCGCCTTGAGGGAGAGATTATACTTGGAAATTATACAACTGAATGCCATTTTTTGTGACTGAAGAGACGCACGGCAACATGGAATCTATTTCTTAAATATATGATAAAGACGTCAGCTAATTCGTCAGCTATACATCTGTTCTCTTACAGATCATAGGTGTGAACCAATCAAAATGCTAGCATTTATGGAGCTTAATATATCATTAATAATCATTTCTTTTTTGATAAAGGTCATCTGCTAGTTTGTCCTAAGAGCTGTCCTAAGACCTAAGTGACATTTTCATTAATACACGTACATGTGTACACAAGAAAAAGTTTATATTAGAATGACATAATGGCAGAGTAAACAAAGTCATTTCCCTTTTCAACGGGCTATGTCATGTTATTTTAGGGTGTTTTGGGGAAATCTTTCGTTAATTACAAGTTTAAAACTTGAAAATGGTAGTGTGGAATTCCTTTGCAGATGATTCTGAGCAAACACAACCTTCATCCAGGTGATTTGCCATAAACTTGAAAAACGTCAGGCAGACTTTTTTCAAAATGCATTTCAATCTTGTTCATTTGTGTCCATCCATGCTTCTCTTTCCTTTGGCTGTATTTCTTTTACCTAACTTGTTCAATGGTTTAAGTGGTTAAATTTGCAATGTTTCATTCTGTACGTTTTGGGCATTTTTGGTGTCATAAAGTTACATACATGTACACCATTTTGCATGACATAGCCCCTTTAATTTATCCCTTTAATTAAAATGCTAAAGCTTTTAGCGAATGAGATCAAGTCACTTGCCTTCTTGTTTTCTCATCTTGTATCAAGTTATATTGGAAAGAAAAGAAGAACAGTAGATTGTCATATTTTCCATTGTATTCCCTGTTATGAATGAATGTTAATTAACAGAAAGGCTTGATTAGTTCATTTTCATCTGTCTAGTCCCAAGATGATCAGCTTGCCAAATATTTTGTGGCCAGAGAGTTATTTCATGAGTTACTGGTATGTATTTTTAGGAACTTTTTATCACATCTATTTTTATACCAGAGATGCACAAGCAATTCTTCTTGGGAAAACATTCTGTGACTGCTTAGTTTGTTAAAAAAGGGTTTTAGCATCTATGTGAACTGAGATGATCTTTGCAAGATGGGAACATTTGTCTTGATGCATAATCAAGCTTGAGCATTTTGTACTTGACAAATTAGACAGGACTTAAATTTTTGCATGTTGCCCCAATAAAAATACCTACAGTAAGCATTTTATATGCTTATGGTTCATCCGCCTTATTCTCTCTCATCTATTCTTTGGGGAGATGGAATATGCTTCTCATGTACAAGCGAAGTGGCTGACTACAGTGTAACATGGCTTCCAGATTCAAGCAATGTTAGAAAAAACAGAATTTGTGCAATATTTTTGGAGCTATCTATGTACTTTGTCCCTTCAATCCACAACCAGAGCCCAAACCCTGCGTGCAGGACTTTAAGACCTGTGTTGCTTACTAGGAGGATAAACTAACAGTCTCTACAATTTTGGTTTGACCAAATTCAATACATCCCACTGATAGACAAACCTCTTTAAAATGTGTTTATCATACTCTTGGAAAAAGTGATAGATGGCTTCGATGGTCGCCAAGCACGTGTCTGGTTTCTTCCTCTGCGGCCTAAAACATTGGCCAGATAAGTATCAATCAGCAGTTGTTACGAGGCCTTGGCTCCTCTAATATCATTCTTTCCTCTAATAAATGTCACACAGTACCATGGGACTGTGAGTCATCCTCTTTTCTATTTTTTATGAATGAACAGTTTACTAACCTCATCCCGCCCCTCTCCTCCACAAGGTGTTGGTTTTCAACGCACTTTGTGCTTCATGAGGCACATATTTTGACATGCTGCTACCTACAGTGTACATGTACATTGGAGTAGGGGACTGGGATTGCCATCTTTTGTGCACACCAAAAAAAATGTATTTTAAAATTACCGGTATGTCTAATGTGGTTTTCCCAACGCTTTTATCCAAGATTGTAGCTGCCACTGAGTAAATGAACAAGGATTACATGCACGTACATACCTCCAAAAGTTAGTAACGGCATTCTCAAGTTTGACTTTTTGAAGTCCACCTAGCCTTCTGTCCTAGAAGACACAAGAATCATTGCGAAAATGTTAGTTCTTGCCTATCGCCAAAGAGTCACATAAACTAACTTCTTGTTGGTATTATTGAAATGTAAAGGAGAATTAGCATTGTAACACTGTAGGTAGTGTTTTATTTTTTTAAAAAAAGAATAAATAAAAGTGAATAAACCAACTTCTTGCCCACTTAATAAGTTATAGTACCTCACTCTGCCACTGCACTGCTTAAGCAGTTTTTAACCCCTCATGTCATGCCTGTACTTACAGTTACTATTTTGTGGCATTGTTGCCACGTGCATGCCATATACACTAACTTCTTGCTGGTATTATTGTAACGTAAAGTAGAATTATCATTGTAAAACTGTAGATAATGTTTTATTAAAAAAAAAAAAAGAATAAATAAAAATGAATTAACCAACTTCTTGCCCACGTATTAAGTTATAGTCCCTCATTCTGCCACTGCTCTGTTTAAGCGGTTTTTAACCCCTTATGTCATGCCTGTACTTACAGTTACTATTTTGTGACATTGTTGCCAGGTGCTGTCAATAAAAACCACCCTGTCAAACAAACTACTATCACTGTCTGGTGACTGTATTGAATCTGTACATGTATTGTTGTGGTGTGTTTCACCAATAGTCTTAAGGCTGACAGCATCCTACAAGGCAAATGTTTAAGAACAAAAAATCAATAATAAATAATGGATTTTACTTAACCAATTGACCCTTGATAGATTTTACTCTGTCTAATGCCAGATGATTGTCCTCATCAATGGGGCACCCCTCTGGAGTGAAAGGGTTAACAACGTCTAGGTTCAGTAAAAAACTATGTTCCCATTTCACTCCTGTAAGGGCCACTGAGACTTACAGATTTTACTCTGTCTTAGACTAACACCAGATGATTTTACTCGTCAAGGGGAACCCCTCGGAAGTAAAGTCTCTGTTATGAGCCTAGAAAGGCCCATCAGGCCAGTGCTTATCTCCCATTTCCGTAGCATGAAGTGACTAAGAGTATTTCTACTCCCCCATGCATGGGATGCTAGTCCATCGCAGGGTTTATCCCCAGCATTTTCGCCGGTACCCATTTATACACCTGGGTGGAGAGAGGCACCGTGAGAGTAAAGTGTCTTGCCCAAGAACACAACACAATCTCCCCAGCCAGGACCCGAACCCGGACCATTCGATCCGGAGTCGAGCACTCTAACCATGAGGCCACCGTGCCTCCCAGCCTCCAGAATGAAAGGGTTAAAAAGAAGCTGACTGTCATAAATTGTATCGTAGAGCACAAATACAATGTCATCATTGGCACAAATTCAAATTTCATTCCATCAAAATAACAATCAATCAGAGAAGATCGAAATTCTATCCTCCCAAATTAGAATGCAAAGAAATCCTGTGAAATTATGGTCAATCATTAATTGTGACACTGTCTGTGAAGATGTGTGTCTTACCTCAGCTGGAAAGATAACTATTGCCTGAAAAAAATTAAAATAACAGCTGTTATTTAATGTTTATTTATTTACATTGTATTTAATGTAAAATAGCACACAACGTCCCCTACAAGGCCTCTA
This sequence comes from Montipora capitata, assembly GCA_949126865.1. Taxonomy (NCBI): domain Eukaryota; kingdom Metazoa; phylum Cnidaria; class Anthozoa; order Scleractinia; family Acroporidae; genus Montipora; species Montipora capitata. The sequence goes on from OX421451.1 coordinate 43,125,021, forward strand.
CAATGCAAGCTGATTACAATGTAACCCTTTGAATCCTGGGAGTGAGACCACTGTCTAAAGCCAGACGATTTTACCCGTCCATGGCGAAACCCTAGGAGTCAATGGGTTAAGATACAAAACATCCAATCCAGGGTACGGTGCAGTGGTTTTGCATGTACATGTGACCAGGTTCAAATGCAGCTCTGGCTATGAGTTAATGAGTTAATGAGTTAATGAGTTAATGAGCTAGTGAGCTAGTGAGCCAGTCAGCCAGTCAGCCAGTCAGCAAGTAAGCAAGTAAGCAAGTAAGCAAGTAAGTCAGTCAGTCAGTCAGTCAGTCAGTAAGTAAGTAAGTAAGTAAGTAAGTAAGTAAGTAAGTAAGTAAGTAAGTAAGTAAGTAAGTAAGTAAGTAAGTAAGTAAGTAAGTAAGTAAGTAAGTAAGTAAGTAAGTAAGTAAGTAAGTAAGTAAGTAAGTAAGTATATGAGGATAGCATCATTCTTTTGAGATTTTTTCTAAACATTGAAAGCGATTCTGTAGTTCTTAACTTGTCAGGCAAATTGTTCCACTGCTTTGCTGCCTGGGAAAAGAAAGAGTGTATCTTGCAGCAAGAATTTGGTAAGGAAAGTACAAGCTTGCGGTGTCCCCGAACGCTGTAATCACTGTTTCTTTGTATGAACAGTTCGCTTATATCATTCGGTGTTTTGCCCTAGATGGTTTTGTGTACCAGTACCAGTGACTGTTCGATCTGCCGGTGCTCCAGGTTTTTTAAATTTGCAACTTTTAGAAGTACATGTACATTGTAGGGGGTTGTCCTAGGAAGTCTGACAAGAGTCCTCAAAGCAAATGCGTTTGTTAACTCCAATTTTGCAGATAGACCTATTGTTTGGATTATTTTCTTCTCTACCACACTTTAGAGTAATTATTTAGTTGCCTGTCCTGCCTGCCAGTTGAGGTTCTAACAATATTATCTTTCATTGAATGGTTTTTATTTTCATATTATTGGGGTGCAATGCCGATGAACTTGCTTGATAGCTAAGTCCACTTCCACTTCCAACATTTCTAGCATTTTACACTTTTACATGTCATTATGATTCTTTTGTACCTTACTTTGATCTTTGAATTCAGGAACTGCCTGAGGCAAGAGACAAAAAGTGAAAGATATTAAACATTAAATTATAGATGAAACTTGGCATCTACAAATGTCAAAAGCTGAAGGAATTCTAGCCTGCGAATACAGCCGTCTCTCATGGCTATCTGCCGCTTGGGCCGATGAGAGGCGGATGTATTTGCAAGCTAAAGGAGTCCCTTGGGGTTTGAAAAGGTAAGTAAAAGGATTTGAAACTTACAGGATAGTTATATATTGTCACATCATCTGGTGCAAGGATGCAAGCATGTGTGGCTGTACTTTTGCCAAACAGCTCTCCTTGATGTTTTACTCTGAAAAAAATTCATGTTTTGTAAAGATAAAGTCAAAGACATATGCAGGATCAGCATTAGCCAATATTAATTCTGAAAATTGTTGATTGCATCATCTTGCTTTCATTGCACACCCTGCTGCATCATCCTGGAGCCCTGCTGTCTACGGAAACTGTTAAAACCTCCTGCTGCATGTAACAGCACCCAAATAATAATAAAATAGACCAAAACAAGATTTCAATATAATAATAATTTATTATTACATTGAAATCTTGTTTTGCTCTACGATTACTAACTTAGGATGGACCCATTTGCACAGACCTCTCAGCAACAGCTGCAGTCACACAGACATCACATAGTGGTTTCCATAGAGACAGAAATGCATTGTCAAACAGGTTTTTTTAAAATGCATTGAATGAATGGCAGTGGCCTAAATGACCACCAAAAAATTATTATTCTCTTTGTCTTCATGTTTATTAGCCTAATACTTGCCTCCTTAACACCTGTAAAATTGAAAGAACTTTAGGTGTAAAATGAGGCTAGTCAGACTAATTTTCACCGAGATAAAAGTCTGAATGATTCATTGGCGGCTGGCACTTTTCATTCGGCCAACTGCAAGTCCTAAGAGCTAAAATGACAGCATTGACATCAAACAATAATAAGAATGTTTTAATAAGAGAAAAATAATCAAGCTACACATGCATTCATCACGTTTTAGAATAGACAGTTGCTGCACTCTGTAAAATGACAGTGCAAAATCACAAATTAAGGTTTTGATGACAAAATGAGCAGACTACTTTTATCCTATGGAGTTTATGCCAATCTAGTGATAAGACAATCTGTCCAATTGTAAACTTGAGCAAGAGGGAATAATCTCATGGGTAACACAAAGTTACATTTTTGTTGCTGTAGCTGTTTAAATATCATTTCCTAACCTCTCTATCTGTTTGGGATCTGTTTGAACAGTGCTACCAACCGACAGCCGCTTGACATTAATTCTTACGCCAACAAAGATCGATGTTGTTACAGTACATCTATTCGTACAGTGTATGAAGCCCTTCAGTGTTCACAAAGCATGAGACTATTAAATTAAAACCAACAGAATAAGCAAAAATCTTACATGTCGACTTTAATTGGAAGTTTCACAGTGGGTATGAGGTTTCGTTCAACTCCTACAGTCACATAACATTCATAGCAATAATACTTCCTCGATGCACGGCAATTTGGACAAGGTCGCCTTTCCAACCCTCTAGAAAAGAAAATTAAAAGATTACGTCCGGCATCATTTCAAAGAAAAGGCCAACCATTTATTTGTATTTACATGTGCAGACGTTACTTTCAAGGTTCAGGAAAATTTTAACCTTACAAAGAATACCTGAGGACTTCGTGAGAAGCGATCTTCAAGTTGGAAAATGGAGAATCAAGATATTTGCAATGGCTTGAACCGTCCGCCATGTTGTTTACTGCAGACCCAGATCCTTTCGACCCAATCTCGTCCCCAGAGTCCGCTCTTTTAGATATATTGTAAAAGATAGAATGGATTGGATTTGTAAAACAAGGATTTGGAAAAGGTAGATTTACAAAACATGGATTTGTAAA
>OX421451.1:43130515-43150515 GCA_949126865.1 Montipora capitata
GGGTAACGTCACTCGTGCTGATATAACACCTGGTTTCCAGAGCGATCATTCCATGATATCTCTAAAATATCCATCCTCCCATATTAACAAAAGAGGTCCTGGCTTTTGGAAATTGAATACATCTCTTTTAAACGACGAGATTTACGCAAACCTAGTAAAGGCAACGATTCATGATATTCAAGAGGAATACAAGGATGACGTCTCAGTAAGTCTGACTCTACTATGAGATATGATCAAATTAAAAGTACTTCCGATAAAGAAATTCTTTCTACCGCTGAGGCCTTTTAATTTATTGGGATTTGTATCGGTCTCCGCTCCTTCCAATGACAGAAAATGACTATTTTGAAAATGTAAATACTTCAGTCAAAGTTAGACCAAAGCGAAGTTTGTCATTGTGAAGGGCTGCTGACTAAACAAGAATGTTTTGAAGCGCTTAAAGACATGCATTCAGACGACGGCCTCTCCGCAGAGTTCTAGAAAACGTTTTGGAACGAAATAGTCGGACCTTTGTTAAAGAAACTAACTTGTACATACAGGACAAGTAACCTTTCCATTACTCACAAACACGGAATCTTTAAGCTAATTCCTAAGAAAGATACAGATCCTCATTGGATAAAAAAATTGGAGAGCGTTAACTTTTTTAAACTGTGATTATAAGATACCTACGAAAGCCATAGCAAGTGATCACTAATTTAAGCAGGAAAAGCCTAAAAAATAATCCGACTTTTATACAGTAGTAATATTAGGAAATATGGATGCGCATATTGCATAGTAGAAATTGACTTTAGTGGTAAGAGGACAGGTAATTTCAAAATATAAATCCCTAGTATTCTCTTATATACATCATACCCTTCCTTTGACAAGAATTTACGAAAGGCCAGTTTTTTTTTGTTACGAGGATAAGTTTGAGGATAACTTGTTCAGAAATCAAAAGTCTACGTTAATAGCACACACCAGGGCTACTCCTTAGTATCTGACTAGAAATCGTCTTCTCACTTCTTTTTCCTCCGGCCGCGCTTCAGCAAATTTGATGAAGGCCAGTCTCGTGCTTCTCAAGTTGCCTCCTTCATGCCCAAAAAGAATTTTGGGTAATTCTGCCATTCCATGACAAATGAAGAGCCCCGATTCTCATTTCCTAGATTTGTCGGGCTACCCAGTCCTACCAGCGAAATTTAGCATCGATTGAAATTTTAACCTTTGAAAACTTGCCCAAATTGTATCGATAGGTCCTGGAATTCGTCCACAGAAAGGCCAGAGAGACAACTTCACTCGTGAACCGCCATGTTTACAAGAAAGCATTTTAGGCGTCCCCGCAGTCTGCATGAAACCATCTCTCACCTCTGTCTCGAGAAGACCAGACACGCACGGTTCTTGCGTTACGTTTATGCCACTAGAATCAACTCAAATCTCAATTCCTTGTAAAACTAAGCGTGTTAATTTTGTTGGTAGGCTTGGTATGGGAGAGCCAGAACATTTACTCATGCGCTGACAGGATGTTTGAACAAGAGAGAAAAATGCAGTACCTCCAGACGTGGCGCTGGAGCATCGTACCAAGCGAGTCATCCCGGGATTTCGGCCCGTGCGATCGCTTTTGGACGCAGTTGGCCCGTCGCTGCTTTCTGCTACCGACCTCGCCTCCCGGTACGGCATTGAGGGAGAGATATGTCGGCCCCAAAACCATATGTGACAAATCCCACGCCTACTCACAGCTCCAGATCGCCCTTGTCATCACAATTTAGGGTAAGATTTCGACCGCCTAAATATTCAAGCGAAAACTCATTTTATCTGCCATATGATAAGCACTGGAGTTGCAGATTACGAAGTGTACGCACGCGCCCTGCTGAAGGTAACATACATACATGCATAAACTTTATTCCATCTCGAATTTCAGAATAGTGCAAGAGCTAACATCTTCGAGACATTACATTACAGCTAAAATACATAGCATTTACAGAGACATGACTAAATACGTAATATTTAGAGATATGCTAATAAAAAAGAAAAGTCGCTGTACAAAATGTGGCCCTGGATTCTCTTTTAAAACTAATAAACTCAGTGGTACGGATAAAATCAGGTACTGGCGCATTCCGCAACTTAGCTGATACGTAAGAAAAAGAACTAAGACCATAACTGGTTGTTCTAGGCTTATTGAGAGACAGAATGTAATTTCCGCGAAGATCATGCGTAAGAAGAGGACGGGAGAGAAAACGCATTTTTCATATAAGCAGGAAAAGCTTAAAAAATAAACCGACTTTTATACAGTAATATGAGGAAATTTTGGATGCGTGTATTGCATAGAGATGTAGAGTTTGACTTTAATGGTAAGAGGACAGGTAATTTGCAAATACAAATCTCAGTATTCTCCTATTTACATCATACCGTTCCCTTGACAAGAAATTAGGAAAGGCCAGTTTTTTGTTACGATGATAACTTTGTCGCGAATTATCCATGATAAAAACTTGTTCAGAAATCAAAAGTCTACGTTAATAGCACACACCAGGGCTACTCCTTAGTATCTGGCTAGAAATCGTCTTCTTACTACTTTTTCCTCCGGCTCAAGCGCAAAGGTTGACTCAACGATATTGTGCATATGGAGGCCCCTGAAATCGTGTTTGCAATTTGATAGATTCAACGATGATTTCAAAACCACTCAAAAATACCACTTCTGTGGCAAACAAGAAGGACGAAGAAATATCACAGTCAAGATCACATGATCCCGGTTGACCGGGCAGTCTCGGTTACCGAGATGAAATTGGTTTCTGTTCATACGGCGACTTTCAGCCAGCTTTCCGAGATGAAAAAATTGAAAAATTTTTGACACGAACATTCAGGCGTGAAATGTAACGAACAAGCCTGGCGAGAAGGGCGCCTGGAAAAGCAGGAACCCGGAAAAAGAACCAACTGGAACCGGAACCGGAACCGGAACCGGAATAAGAAAGGTTGTCACTCCTGTTTTGAACGTCTCAAGTTACGAGAATGATTGACATTGAGACTCCCTTGGTGGCGTGGGAGCGAAGTTGTGACTAAAGCCGTGGATGAAAGGAGTCCAGAAAAGAAAAGTAAAAGACAAAAGAAATTCACCTTATTTATTGGAATAAAATATTAAGGTAAACAAATACGAACCTTGTCTTCCAGATCGCATCGCATTAGATATCAAGAAGAAACACGGGAATGGTGAGCACTCTAAGAACGAGGAGGGAAAGGGGAAGGGCGGGAGAACGAGAAGGGCGCGCGTGGAAGAACCCCTAATTGATACGCATACATACAGTTTTCGGTATGATCTATTTTTAGGACGGCTACTGCTAGAAAAAAAAAAAAAAAAGACGTGGCGGAGTTGTGTTCCTAGCACGATCCATGATTTTGCATTAAGCAAGGGCGATCAATCCCTCGTGCGGCTACCTTGTCGCAGACCAATCGGAGGCGTTGTGGTCACTAGGCCTAATCTGATTGGCCATAATTTGGCGGGACCCGTATTCTAAATTTAGATGATACCGTAAACTGATGGGCTAAGGCTAAATGAGAGAGATCGACACTTGGGTCATGGACTTTTGACGAGATGAACATTCGCGTTTTTCTTCGAGTCAAAACGTGGCCTATCTAGGGCATACAAAAAATTAAAATCTATATAATGAATGAAATGAATGCATGAATATTTGAAGTTCGGGTTGAAGACGAAACAGTGAAGAGATCCTCGCACTCGCATGACGGTGCCTACTAATTCAAAGGTATTTTTGCCCCGGTTTATAATTATGCAGGAAATGTAGATCTTAACAAGTGTTACTGAAATCCAAAAAGAAAATTGGGGGTAACCACACATTTTTCAAGATAATTGATGAATAATATTTGTAAAGAGCTTTAAAATACAAAGCAATGTGTGGCGGCGTTCTTTCTCAAATTGAAGCTTAATTATCTCTCAATAATGCATCGTTACCTCCAATTTTCTTTTTGGATAACAAGAGTACTTACCAAGATCTACTTTCTCCGGATAGTTTTAAACCGCGCAAAAATATCACTGTATCGGTAAGCATCACGGATAAGAAACCCGAGTATCTCGAGATGCGCAGAACGTATGCGCAATAACAATAGTAAGCACCGTCCTTAAGCAATTAGGGAGCTTACGAAACGAGGACGACGACGGCTACGAGGACTTCTTTAAAAAATACAAGTTCGCGCTATAATAATCACTACGAAACGATTTCATGTCGTTTCGCTTTAAAAATGTGTTGTAACTGTCGAGGAATTAACTGGTATGTTTGGGTTGGAAGCGTGGAGAGAGAACTGAAAATTCCTCGTCATGTGCTAACGTCCTCCAAAGAACCTTGAATTTGGTCATTTCACGTCGTCATTTAGGAGATGACGGCAAAGAAATGTACCAAAATGTAAAACGCACGCACAGAGCGTGCAGAGCCATTGTTTTTGCTCACTAAACCTATTGTTTTTGTAGCGTCGTCGTTGCTGTCGGCGTCGTCGGTTCGTAAGCTCTCTATTAGGGAGCTTTAGCAACGACGACGGGAACGGCAACGAGAACGTCATGTAAAAACATAAATTCACGTTATTGCGATCACTTCGCGACTATTCCAAGCCTTTTAATATGACAAAGGTGTTTCAGTCCCTCAGGAATGAAACCGTTACGAGCGGCGCTTAATTTAGTGGAGAAAAATGAAAATTTATCTCCAGGTGCTGACGTTCTCCGAAACACCTCAAACTTGGTAATTTCACGTTGTTGCTTTGCTGACGACGGCAAAGAAATGGACAAAAATGAAAAACGCACGTGCAGGGCGTGCAAAGCTATTGTTTTTGCCCACTAAATATGCAAATTTGTGACGTTCTCGTTGCCGTCGCCGTCGTCGTTGCTAAAGCTCCCTATTGTCTCTTGTAGTCACCTGAAAGATTCAGGTGGCTCCAACGGGATTTGAATCCATGACCTGTGCGATGCCGGTTCAATACTCTACCAAACAAGAGTGAATTAGATAAGAGTGTTGTTATGGCATAGGTGGGCTCCCCAGCACAGTCACATATGAGTCTATTTTTAGAATACCCGTCCGGCGAAAATCAGTCGTCATGTCCCTGAAGAAACATGGCAGAAGCAGTAACGCGTGACATGGCTTTTTCTGATTGGTTAAAATTGGCCGCCCTTTGTTTATTTCGCGCGCAAAGTGTATCTAAAAGTAAATCCATTTGTGACTGTGCTGGGGCAAGACCGCAAAGTGATAGATGAATACTCTTATGTAATTCAGTCTTGACCAACGTACTGAGCTATGAATCGCTATATGAAGCCACACAGTTGGGAGGTAGTTGGTCAATTTGTTCGGGACATGTGTTTCCGCCAAAGGAATTGATGAATGAAATGAATTCATGTATATTTGAAGACGAAAGAGTTTTTCAGGTGGCTAAAAGGGACAATTGCTTAATTTAAATTGGCTACATAAGCGCGAGGATTACTTCTCTCTTTCGACAAAAAATAGTGTTCAAATAAAAGTATGAAAAGGGCGTGTTTGGCTTCTTTTTTTTTTTTTCAATGAAAATGGCGTCGTCAGAAATTAATAAGCTAGAGTCAGGATGCTTGGACGTCATCTCGATGATCTAACACCTTGGTGTTCAACTCAGTTCTGAAGATTCCTAATAATCCATTGTCTCACATCATTCTGGGGAACCTGCGTTTTCTCCTTTTCATCATCATTATTTTTATTGTTATCGTTGTCGTTATCGTTAGTATTTTGTTTTACTGCAACATCTTTCATTCTTTCATCATTGAATGCCGTTAACAGGCTGCTTTTGGGCGGCTGCTGATTTCTGACAGCCAAGTGCCATCGAGACACTGTCACCTTAAATTCTTGCGTTTTCGTACCAATCGCTGTTTCGTTCGTGGTGATAGTGGTAAAGCTTTCGAGGTCGTAATCTCTCGATCTCTAGATTAGCACCGATTGCCCTGTGCAAGAGAACAAAACGCACTAATGCATTAGTGGCAAGCCGCATAGGCGATTGACGTTCCTCTGTGGAGACATCATAAAGTGTGCGTTCAACCTTCACCCTATATCCCGTGGGGTACTCCCAGAAAAAAATGGATGGGGCTGTACGGCCCGCTTGCTGAAACCCTTACCCTTATTTCAGACCAAAATCTGTGATTCTCCCCACCCTGTTTCAGACCTATTTTCAGACCTATTTCAGCTCTTACACGGTTGGCTTAATAATTTGAGAAGGGCTTTGTTGATGGTTTTATCACTTAAAGATGAAAAAGAAGCTTCTTCTAAAAGACAGACCCAATTCAAAACTTGAGTGAACAAGCCATACTCTATTTCAGACCAAAACGTCTAAAAAACCGTACCCATTGTAGCCGCACATACCAATATAGCCCATATAAGGCAGTACCCCCCCCCCCCCCTTCCTCCCCCGGGCCCTATATAAATGATATATATCAGGGCCCGGTTGTTCAAAAGCCGACTAACGCTAATTAAAAATTAACCAAGGAGTTGACTTCTATACTCCCAAATGCTGTTCAACGCTGATATTCGGCAAAACTTAACATTAGAGAAAGTCAATCTCGAAAAACGAAAATAAGCAAAAGAAACTTTTACCAAAAAGTTGAAAACATGAAACAAAAGTTTACGATCATCCTGGATTAGGTTAATCGGCTTTCAAAAAACCGGGCCCAGGAGGGGCGAACAACAGCCCTAAAATGAATGTGAAAAATACTTGCATATCATCAACTTTCCTTTGTCTTTCTCCTCAGAACCTCTCTTTCAAACTAAATTTAATATATCGAAAAAGGCCCATTGAGCAAGATTTTCATCCTGCAAATATTTACCTATCTATTAGATCCCAGTCCTCACCACCCCATCGCGTTGTGAACTTCTCCGCGTCCATTCCTCCAAATCGGTCCCAGTCAGTCTTGTATCCACCAAATAACCCATAGCCCATCATTTCCCAATAGGCTGTATGAAAGAAGAAGTGCGATGACTTTTGGTTTTCAAAACAAACTGTTACGTTAAAGCATTATATTTTTCGATTTAAATGAAAGAAACAGTAAATCTCTTGCGGGGATGCAGCGAGCTTATGTCAGCGCGACATGGCTTTGTTTACACGATTGGTTGAATGCACGGAACTCTGTCGATTTTCTCCGATTGGCTAACTTTGGCAAATCTTGCGGAACCCATTGTAAACTAAGAAAATATTGAAAAGCAAGAAAAGGATTTGGAGTGAAAGGGTGAGGGTTTTGAAGATATAACTAGTAACTTCAGAACCAAGTAAAGGGATATTAAAAGGAAAACGAAAATAAACATTTTTCTTGAAAAGGGGATGAGCGCAACCAAGAGATTATAAAGGTAATAGAAGTAATCCCTCATACTGGCCCTATTCCCATCGTAATCCCTCTTAGGTTATTTTATGATATCAATTTTCCCGCGGATAATGTTACCGCGCGCGTTACGTGGAAGTTTCGTGGAGGAGGAAAAGTGCAGCAAATTCTGTACGATGCCACTCTCCGTTTTCAAAATTGAGTTTCGTGGCCTGATAAAATTCATTGTCTGCAAGATACAGGTTTCAAACATACATCCTTGGAATTGCTTAACTGTCTAGTTTACAGTGATACCAATTTGAAGAATTTCCAATCTGTCAAACCGTGTTAAATAATTTTGACAGATGCAGATATGTTTACCTTGGTTGCATTGTGTTACTTGTCCATTTTAGTGCGCACTTTCTCATCGTCTACAAAATTCTGTCGCTTACAAAACTCGTCCCTGTCAAGATACAGTTTGCAATCATATATCATGGAAATCGGTTAACTGTATAATTCACTCTGATACCAATTTTATGATTGTCTAATGTAGGAAACCGTGTTAAATAATTTGTAAGAGAGAGCTATATTTTACGCGTGCGTTGCAAATTGACTTCAATCCGATCTTACGGTTTTAAAAATATTTTATCGTGCGGTCAATTGAAATTTTCCTGTCATGTGTGGTACTGTTTGAAAGCGTTAGCTGTCTAATTTATGAATATCATAGAATTAAGTCACCATAGTTTAAGTCCGCTAAGAAAATCGAGAACGCGTTGACCAAGTCAGGAATATGTTACTTGGTGACTGTAGTCCGCGATATTTCATTGTGTACAAAATTCTGTCGCCTTTAAAACTCGTTACTTTCAAGATACAAGATGCAAAGATATATCATTCAAATCGCTTAACTGTGTTGTTTACAGTGACACCAATTTCAACACTGTCCAATGTACGAAACCGTGTTTAATAATTTTGAAAGATGCAGGTATAGTTAACATGCGTGCTTTGCAAATTGACTTCCATGCGACACCACTTGTTCATACATTTTGATCGCACTGGCTGTTCAAGTTTTCCTTTCATGTCTGATATCTGTCTAATTTATGAATCTCTAAGAATTAAGTCGTCAGATTTTAATCCCGCGAAGAAAATTAAGAGCGCGTTAACCAAGTCAGCGATATATTACTTGTCATGACTGTAGTCTGCGAATTGCCAATGTTTACAAAATTCTGTCGCTTATAAAACTCAATCCTTTCAAGATACAGGTTTCAAACATCTATAACTGAAATAGCTTAATTGTCTAGTTTTCAATGATACCACATTCAAGGTTGTGCCATATACGAAACCGTGTTAAATCTTTTTTTAAGGAGACAGCAATATTTAACATACGTGCTTTGCAAATTCACTTGAATCCGAACACGGGTTCAAAAATTTTTATCGGACGCTTGATTCAAGTTTTCCTTTCATGTTTGGTACTGTTGTAGAGCTCTATCTGTCTACTTTATCAACATATAAGAATTAAGTCATCATATTTTAATCCCGCAAAGGAAACCGAGAATGCGTTTATGAAAGTCAGAGAGATCGTACTTATCGACTATAGTCTTCCATTTGCCATTCTGTACAAAATCCTGTCAGTTACATAACTCGTTCCTTCCAAGATACAGGTTTCAAAACATAAGTCATTATAATCGCTTAACTCTGTAGTCAACAAGTCACGTTCGTCCACAAAATGTATATACGCGTTTGTCTCAACATCCTCCGCCATTTTTGATAAATGGTAAATCGCGAACGACGCGAATCATTGCGTGGGAATTCGCTCAGCTGTCAACATTGGTAAAAATGGGGACATGTGATTGGCTATCCGTGGGAATACCGGATCTCGCAGGAGATCTAAAAATAACTTAAGAGGGATTACGATGGGAATAGGGCCAGTATGAGGGATTACTTCTCTTACCTTTATAATCTCTTGGCGCAACTAGTTATATAAACGATGAAATGATATATGAAATGGATCATATATGAACTGCGGTTATGAAGTCAAGTGAAGCTATGATCCTCGCAGTTATGAACGCAATTTTTGCAATTGCGTAAGGAAGCCTGAAAAATTCGGGACTTCAACTGGGTTTGAACCCGTGACCTCGCGATCCCGGTGCGACGCTCTAACCAACTGAGCTATGAAGCCACTGACGTTAGGAGCTGGTCATTTGTGGGTTCTAATCCACATCTATCAGGTTTGTCCCATCATCGTCAGAAAAGTGTCTATTTTAAAACCAAGTTTTGCGGGAAGAGAAACAATAGACTTACGCAACGTTGTACCCAATTCAAATCTCCCGGGGTTAAGATTCTTTGTGTATTGTATTTGCATTATAATAATGTAGCGTTCCCATTTAAATGATATGGAAATACGTATACCTGGAACAAAACGTATTATTCCCAAAGGGTTTGACTTGGATACAACATTAAATTAGCCTGTTTGGTCGATTGACTATTTTCACCATCCCATAATGCAATACGTTTTTTTTGGGGGGGGGGGAAGGGGGGGTCTTTACATAAAAACAATACAAGTTAATTACTCTTGGGACTGTATCATGCTTGAGTGAAGTGGATATCCATTGTTTTAATGCAAATAACCCCCCAAAATGAACTGTATTATGGGATTGGTGAAAAAAGCCAATTTGTTTATTTTCCTGCAAATAAATACTTTTCTGACGCTGATGGAATACTAGGCCAAGTTGGGTGATGGACTCTTGATAGGTAACTGTTCAGCACACTTGTTTCGCACTTATTCCACTTTCTCAAGGTGGATTTGTTGACTCTCAAAACCCCTGTTCGGTCTCCTTGGGAACAACCCAAAAGTGGTGGGGATGCCGCGCTATCAAGTTTCATTGCCACATCTTTGCCGACTTAAAAACAGCGGATATGTTGTCGGTCAAATCCGTTCTCAGGTTGAATCCGTTTTCACCTAGGTTAAATTGGTGATCGTCATTTTACCTAGGTTGATTATGCACTCTACCTAGTTCAAAGCAGCTATCAACCCCCCAAAAGGGACTGAAAACACGTATACCTTCCCTCAAGCTCTTTCTTACGCATCTCAACATCTTATTGGTTTCTGTATTCATTCACTTATCCATTCAATCTCAACATTAAAACATTGTAAAAGAACAAAGATTCAGGCTCGAAAAAAGTTTCTTCAATTCGTCTGAGTGCGTATTCAACCTAGGTAAAATGAGGATCACCAATTTAACCTGAGCAAAAGTGGATTGATTAAGCTAAGAACGGATTTAGCCGGCAACAGATATACTTTTATGGCTGACATTTCTTTTCTGATTTATAGTGAGAAGGGATGACATGATCCCCTCCCGGCCCTCCCTAGCCATGGGTTGACAGGGCTGTATAGACTACTCAGGGTCATGCTGTCAGGGTAATATATATGGGTTATTGACCAAGCGTGAAGTCAAGATTCCTGGATTTTCGCGTGTTTATATTTCGTCTCGGTCCATAAACACGCAAAAAAAGAACGAGGCCTATTTCCAGCCATCGTGACCGAACAAGCTTGGTCAATAAAGGATTTATTATATGGAATAAAAAAACAAAAATGATCTTTGATTTTGCGGGACCAAGCGAGAAATCCCTAGCGGGCAAGATAGCTCCATGCTCCATCTTGCCCGCTCTGGTAGTCAGTCACAGCGCGCAATTTGGTTCATCTTGTCCGCTTACGGAGCTAGTTATATAATAAATGCGCGCGTACGATTTTTCTTCACGACTTGAGTAGTATCAGAAAACGAACGAGTGAGCGCAGCGAACGAGTGAGTGGAGTATGGAGCTATCTTGCCCGCTCGGGATTTCTTGCTTGGTCCCGCAAGATCAAAGATCATTTTTGGTGTTTTATCCCATATAATAAATCCTTTATTGACCAAGCTTGTTCGGTCACGATGGCTGGAAATAGGCCTCGTTCTTTTTTTGCGTGTTTATGAACCTCGTCTTCGTCTCGACACGCAAAAAAAGAACGAGACCAATATCCACCCATCTTGACCCCACGCTTGGTCGATTATCCATAATTATAGCCATGTAGGTTGACGCTATAGTGACAGTGTTGCTTATTGCAGTTTTGGGGGCGTTCACGGTGAAACTAGCGACCTTACGAAACGAAGACTTCGACGAGATCTGCTTGCATCATTGTTGCAATTTCTCGATTTTTTCCAACACGTCCTGTGTACCAGTTGTCATTCAGGTTGAGCAAGATAACTGAAAAATTATCTTGTGTGACAAAACGTAGCCTTGTTTAACCAGCGGCAAAGCCGCGAGGAGAATGGGGAGGGGCACAGCGCCCCTACCCATTTTCCGCGCGGCTTATGCCTCTCGTGCCAACAATACCGCCAGCTGCGCAGGCTTGGCAAAACGAAAAACAGCCTCGTTCCCAGGGCTGGAAAGCCAAGGGAAAGGTCCTGGGAACGAGGTTGAACGCAAATATCAATAGGTTATAACATCAAACTTGCAATAGGAAGGTAGTAGATTCGACTCAGTCCTGCAAAGGAGCACTAGGATATTTCCTCTGAGCCATGTCACGCGTGACTGCTTCTGCCATTTTTTTTTTCAGGGACATGACAACTGATTTTCGCGGGAACGGATATTCTAAAAATAGACTCATTTGTGACTCTGCTGGGGATCCCACCCACGCCATAACGACACTCTTATCTAATTCACTCTTGTTATCACTCACGTTGAGTGACTTCGTCGTTGCACTAAGTCCCTACTTCTCTGTGTAAATTGAGCAGTGACGAAATAAGTTAGCCTACAGGTATAATAATTCATTACCTTGTTGGTGTGTTATAGAGTAACCGCATTTCAGCTTTAAGACGGCAGGCGAATAAAAACTACGGCCCTGGATTGTGTGCTGTATCGTGGAAAATGAGAAATCGTGAGTTACAACATTGTATTCTATAAATTCTTGCTGTGGATAAAATTGCAAAAAAAAAAACATTTGCTGCGTGGGGAAACCCCCAAAGAATCAATTAGAATTTTCATTTGGTCGGCAGATAAAAAACAATTCGTATAAGAAGATGTCAAACTGAATTTGATTTTTTAATTAGGGGGTGCATGCACTTACCTTCCGTATTTCGTCAAATATGTTTGGTGGAAAACTGATGTGTAAATCGGCAGTAAATATAATGCTGTCGGGATCCTGGACGGATAAATATTAAAAATACATTACCCATGCAAAACAAAAAATAAAAAAAATAAAAATAAAAATAAATTCACGAAGCAGTTTGTTATAAATTCATCTTTAGGGATCAAGTTGTGCCGGTCATGTTTGTCTGCAGGGTAGTCTTTAGATTTTAATATTCCAGGATTAAAATAACGACGTTTTTTCCTGAAGTACAACCAGAGTTTTCTTTTTATCAAAAAAATAAAAAATAAAAAAAGTAATCAAAACATGAATATAAAATAGGCTTTTAAACAAACCTTGACGCTAGCCACTGCTTCGTTTAGAGCCTTGGTCTTGTGAAACTCAGTAAATTTTTGTATTATAGCAATTCTGCGAATACAAATAACAAAGTTATTGTTAAGTGATGGCATGTATTCAAACGAACTTCAGGTTACAGTGATTACTAGAGAAAAATATTCCTGGTGATTTGGTGTGGGTCTTTTGTACTTCGGCTAAATCTCAGCCATTAGCGAGACTGATTTTACGTATTCTTCACCTATTAAGAGTCAGTTAATCCATCTCATCAATTGAAACTCTTACTTGAAATTTTACAGATAACAGTTTACAAATCTAGCCTTTATCAGCTAAACAAGAAGACCCCAATTTACATTAATTTGGATACGCCTTTCATGAAGTTCAACTCTAAAATGCACTTTCGCAAACCTTTTTAAACAGAAATACGAGGCTTTTTTTGCAACGCTTAGGGATTGACTTGAAAATCTCGCGCTGAATATTTTAAACCAATGAGTAGCAGTCAAAACCATCATGGTTTTACGCTTTCAGGTTTCTCGCTCTTTTGACAAATCACATTCCACTGTTTGCAAATGCAATTGGTCAGAGTACTTCCTTTGATTTGGGGCTGGCGATACTGAATTGAAAACTGCTTCATAGCTTTGATATATTACGACCTTGCAAAAACACTGTATGCATTTCGGTTGTTCGGTCGAGTCTAAATGCGATGACAATCACTGATATTCCATGCCATTTTTTAGGTTAGGATTGAGGCATGTGACAGTGAGATGGTTGAGTCCAAAAATTCAAATAATAACTGGAAAAAGATGATTGAAGACACTGATACCAAGGGAAACAGCAGACGCTTATTGCGGGAAACGAGCAAGTCACAAGTGGTGTTGCTTTTTCCTTTGAAGGTACTCTTGACACTCATTGAACACACCTATCTTTTATGCCACTCTTTTCCCTGAGTTTGAAAATATCCACGTCAGTGCTGTTGAAATCCACAATCACCAGGAAAAAATTGCGCTCATAGCCTCGCTTATAAATCTGAAAGAACGATTAGAACCTTTATGGATAAAGCAATTATAGTTTATACAAGATACGTTGCATTGAAAAGAAACCACTGTAATATACCCAGGTGTATAATTGGGTACCGGCGTAATGCTGGGGGTAACCCTGCGATGGACTAGCATCCCATCCAGGGGGGAGTATAAATACTCCTAGTCGCTTAATGCTACTGAAACCGGAGATAAGCGCAGGCCTGATGGGCCTTCTGGCTCGTAAGCAGTGACTTTACCTTTTTACCTGTAATAATAATTTACAATTATTCACCGAAGTGGGAATAAATATCCACCACTTCCACCGACACTGAGATGAATATTTGTTTCAGTATGCACCACACAAGTTGAATAATCAGCCTCGTTTATCGACAAAATTTGCTCCTCGGTAACCGAAGAAAAACGGGAAGCCATTTTGTTTTTCCCCCGTTTGCTAAGAATTGCTGGTTTTCACTCACGTGATCAACAGCCACGTTTTTCAACGAAAACAAAAGGAAGCGTTTGCATAATAATAGAGCTAAATTCCCGGAGGATTTGGTCGGGCACCAACATGGCCGCCTTTTCTTTGTGTAGGGGCACCAACATGACGGTCGTGACGTCATGTGAAAACCGAGAATAGAGCGGTTTTCAATTGAGTGTCGTAAAACAAATACCAAACTAATTACTTCGACCAATCACAGCAGATGCAAACAGCGCAATGAACCAATCCAAATTCGTATCAAATCCGTGTAACTTGCTCAAAGCGCGGGAAAACGTCGCGTGTGCAAGTTGCGATTGGTTTTGGTTTTCCTTCTCATTGGTTGATAAACTGGCTGGAGATTTTAACCAATCACTAATCGTAGCAAGTGCAATCGCGTGATACTTTCGACAGTCATTTGAAAACTGCTCTAATTCCTGCTATTCACTTCCAAGCTAGCCATTCAGAATGCGCAGATAGCACTATTCACTTGTGTGGTATATATGCTAATAGTGTTAAGTAAACCAAAGGTTAGTGGAGTTCTCGTTTAGCATAGAACTGACCACAAGGAATCCAACTTACCAAAGCTAACTGGCTGATCAAGAACTTTATCCACGGTCCATAGTTCTTAACTATCGAAAGTACAAAAGATAAAAACTTAGCTGATAATTTCAATGGCGTTTTTCATTCCGTCAAATATAAGAAACTTGTTACGGCTCAATCTCGAAAACGACAACTGTTTGAACTCGCTTACGTTGAGGAAAAAATAATAATGACTCTAGAGTTACCTGTGACGATCATGGACACAGTTGTATCTCTTCTCCACTGGAAACCCTTTGGATAGCATATACCGGTTGTGTTCTTGTAGGGTCTGTAGATATACTCTGATAATCGAAAAGAGCGCCCTATATGTCGAAAAGAGAGAAATGTGAATGGTGACCTTTCAGGATACAAACAGAGTGGGGTTAAGGTTGATAGTGTCGAAAATGATATCGTGATCGCTCTTGCATGTGATTGCTTTGGTTACGTTGTGCAGTCCTACTACGCTTGGTGATTGGTTAAAAAAAATCGCGTCATATTTTCATCCAATGAGAGACTGTGACTTGTTAGCGCGTTTTCCCGCCCTTAGCGCTTGGTCACACGTTTATGCTCTGTGTTATCATTGGCTTATTTGATTGAACGGATCTGTTGTGATTGGAATTAATATCCCTTTTACCTAACCTTCATATTTCTGTCGTTATTAGGAAGGCTGAAATGAAAAATTGACTCGTGGTTCGTGTAACCCTCTCTGAAATTCAAAGATACAAACAAACAATAGCTAAGCAAATTATAAAAACTTGTTAGCTTCTTATACCGAAGTACCACCAGAAAATTATTTGATTAGGCTTCCAACAGGCCATTTTACAAACGAGTACTCAGTAACCTGGACAATGAATTGCATAGATTATGGCGTTCACCTTGTTATGATACAAACCACATTGTTTTTAGAAATGCTACGTTGATGCTAACCAGTCTTCACTTACAAACACGAAATGGGGATTGTATCAAGACTTGGCAACTCCAGCCTCGCTTTCATTCAGAGGCTTTGCAACTGAGCACACAGCTGCTGTTAGACAGCCTCTTTATTTCCGTCAGCATAATTTTGGCAAAATACACACACCTTTTGTTATGTCTTCGAGTTCCTGTTAGAAAAAAAGTTGAAAGTGGTTTTGTATAATCAACTAAGAGATATTCATTGGAAAGTCAGTTCCCAATGGTTATTTCTTCGTTTTGAGTGGTACGTTTAGGACAAACCTGTTCGTGTGATATTTCGTATTATAGAGTGTTTGCACTCACGTGATCAGTAAGCTTGTTTTTCTACCGAAACAAAACTGAGAAAACGTTTGCGTGATAATAGAGCTCAATTCCCGGAGGATTAGTTGGGAACACCAACATGGCCGCCATTCTATTGTTTGGGACACCAAGATGGCCGCCATGACGTCACGTGAAAACACTATTAAATATTGCGTTTCTAGCTTTCCGATTGGCCCACTCAATTTCGGAGGTTATCAGCTCATATTCCGTATGACCTAATGTGATGAAAACTGATTTCAACTTCCGGTAATTTTAAAAAATTAAAACATAATAATTCCATAAAATTTGGCTTTAACTTTGAAGTGTCCATGTCGGTTCAGAATTTAACGAAAGTTCAATAAAACATTATTATTCCATTCGCGCTTGTTGGATATGAGACTACGCGCCTCTTTGGCTATTTACCATCTCATATCCAACACGCGCTCATGGAGTAATTGTTAAGTAATCCACAAGTTAATTTGTTGCGATAAATGTGCTGTGTTGCCCGCTTTTCTCTTTTGTGGCGTGGCAAATTTCAAGCTGATGAAAGAAAAAGCAGTGAAAGAAGATCAGAGACCCGTTTTATAAAAGCCACCTTTAAAACTACGATCCGTTATTTCTGAGAATCTGATCTCTGAAAATGTTCTCAATTAAGAAAAGACTGAAGAAAGAAACAGAATAACCGCTGCAAAGTTTCATACCTTGAACCTTCATTCGTAAAAATACATCATCAATTATTTGCAATTAAAGCCCCCGAAATAAGGCTATTAACTTTTAGTACGAAACTTCAAATATTATTTATTAGTATAATTTTCAGCGGTGAATTTAAGAATTTAGTGTTAAATTCACCGCGCTACCCGGTGAATATAACATTTTGGAGGTGCGGCTGCTAAGCCAATCAAACAGTTTTCGTGCCTTTTTATCTTGTTTTAGCCCGTTGTTTTGCACTTCGTTGATATTCACCGCTGAAAATTACACTAAAACAAGTATTCGTCTCAGGCTCAGTAAATATTGAGGAATATTTACCTCGACTGCGTCTCGGTAAATATTCACCAACATTCACTTCGCCTTCGGCGAATAATTGTCAATTAGGATATACTAGAACAGTGGATAGCGTTGAACTCGCGCACTGATTGGCTGCTCAAACTCCGGATATCCTTTGCTATTCACCTCCGAGCAGCAATTCGCGCGGAATTTGCGGCCGAAAATGTTGTAATGAAGTGAAGCGAAGTTGTGAAGTTAGGATATTAGTCTCTCCCCACGGGGCTTTTCAGGACTAATTTACAATACTTTGTGGGGGACTTTAGCCAAACTGCTTGTTACGCCGTTTACAATTAATTTTAAGGAAGTGAAAGATGCCCCCGTCCAGATAAGGTCAGACCACAACACCGGGGACTACGTCCCCTAATCTTATCGAACAGTGAGTGGATTCTTTAAAGTCCCATACTATTTAATTTCCAACCAGGGCTATGAGACGGGACCTCCGGTTTAGAGTCCTTATCCGAGAAGACTTGAAAGCCTAACCATTTGCAGATGTAATTACAAAGGCAGCACTTTCTCCTCAGTTATTTTAAGACCCTGAGTGTTGGTTCGGCCGGATTCGAACTCACGACCTCCCGCATGACAGCCCGATGCTCAAACAACTGGTGCGGGTACGAGACTGGTTATAGCCAACTCGGCGCTACGTGCCTCGTTGGCTATTTACCATCTCATATCCAACGCGCGCTCATGGAATAATTACTAACTATTCACCTCCGACCAAATCGCGCGGAATTTGCGCCCGAATATGTCGTAATCTTTGCAGGAATAAATGAGTTAAAATCATCTTTTTGTGCTATATTATCTCTCTGTTTTAGTACATACTAAAACAACTTTTCACCTCAGTGTCGGTGGCTAGTGGTGGATATTTATCCACCGGCGAATATCCACCACTATATCCACCTCCACTTCGGCGAATAGTTGCTAATTAGTATAATTGCATAAGCGATAATTGAAAATTCTCTGGGCTGATTGGTTGCGGTTTTGGTGATTATTACGCCATAATCATCAAGGCGGTTTTTTATCAAAATGGTCGCAAGCCGTTTTGTCAAAGTGACAGACGAAGAAATTAATTCTTTTGAAGAAAATGCATATTTATCAAATTATCACCTATGTAATTATACTAAAACAATTATTCACCTCAGGCTCGGTAAATATCGGTGAATAAGAACCTCGACTTCGTCTCGTTTTTTATTCACTAATATTCACCGCGCCTTCGGCGAATAATTGTTAATTATTAAATTCTCAACCTCGGATAATGCAATTCTCGTGCTCTGATTGGTTCACTCAATCTCGGTTAACAGCTCATATACCTTAGTTTGACCCTATATGGTAAATGATTGATCTAAGTGTTGCCAAGCTAAAAGTTTTTTCGCCGGAAAGCGAAATTTCTCTCTGAAGAAAGCAAAAAGAAAGTTTTTCTGGACGGCTGGGTTAAATTCCGACGTTTAGAAGTACGTGAAAAGGTAAGAAATGTTTTTGTGACGAGCCTGCGTCTGTCTGACCACAAGGTGTTACACGACATCGCATCGGTTCTCATCAAGTTTTTTCGATTTCGCTCGGATTTGCTCGCTTTTTTCGCTCGCATTTCGTACTTTCTAAACTTTTGGAGTTTAAAGGAATTTAATAAAACAATTATTCCATTCGCGCTTGTTGGATATGAGACTGGTTATAGCCAACTCGGCGCTACGCGCCTCGTTGGCTATTTACCATCTCATATCCAACGCGCGCTCATGGAATAATTGTTAAATATTATGTCTAAGAACCCCTGTTTTACAGGACACAATTTATGCGTAAAGGTGTACGTGATGGCTAGCAACCATTCCTAATTTATTTCTTAAAAAACACCGAAAGAGCTATTAAATCTTTCGGGACATTATCATCAATATAAGAGCTCATCGACAAATATTTCAATAAGCTTCTTTAACGGTGAGGGGGTTTTCAGGGTCAATGTACAACACTTTGAGGGCCGGATTTGTCAGACTGCTTCACGGCGCAAATGGCAGCCGTGCGGTCTACAATCTTAATTGAATAACAAGTAAAATTCAAAGGTGTCCCAAGAACAGAATGAGTGAGAGACCAACGTGACTCTGGGGACTAAGTCCCCTCAAACAGTGTGTAGCTTCTTTAACGTCCCATGTGAGACAGGGCCCATTGTTTCCTTATCCGAGAAGATTAGAAAGTCTAACCATTTGTAGATGTCGTAATAGAGGCAGCACTTTCTGCTCAGTTATTTAAAGACCCTGAGTGTAGGTCCGGCAGGAGTTTTGATCCCGCGACCTCCGTCACAATAGTCCCACTCACGGCTCAAACAAATGAGCCAATCGTTCGTCGGTCTTTCATCAACTTACCAGTTCCACCAAATATCGTATTCCTTTCTTGGGATCGACTTTGTCTTCGACGTTAACAATATTCTTCAACGCGTACATTTCCCTAGAAAGGACAAAACGATAAATCAGGTCAGTTTATAATGATGAACAGCATCATAAAGCAAGAAAAGCAACCATTGGTTTATTGGCCTATTTATTCGTCATGCATGTTTTGGGGAAATCATGATACCTTTTCTCTTTCACTACTGCGCAAATATGGAGGGTGTAAACTGATAACAGAAACGAAGTTATTTGTATTTGTTAGCTTTTTAAACGCTGTTTGTTTTGTGGCATGGCCAAGCAATTTCAAGCTGCCGTTGGTGGAGAGGACGTAATAGAGTCAACATTGATTTTTGTTCAAGAAACTGATCTAAGGACAAAAATTAACGGGATTGAATGTTTTACCCTTTTCGTTCGTTAAGTGCTTTCATGTAGCTGGATACAATTTGCAAAGCTTCCTGAAAATAGGAAAGGGAAGCAACAGTTACTTTTTAAATCAAAGGAGATTTTGTGCTTTGTTATACTCTATTTTCTCCTT
>OX421451.1:43165515-43168015 GCA_949126865.1 Montipora capitata
CGTGAAATAGCCAAATTTGAGGTTTTATGAAGAACGTCAGAACTCGAGGATAAATTTTCATTTTCTCCCCTCAATTAAGTGCCTTTCCGACGAGTGTCATTTTTAAGGAACTACCACACTCTTGTCATATTAAAAAGTTAAAATTGTCACGAAGCGATTAAAATAACGCAAATTTATATTTTGAGATGACGTTCTCTTTGCCGTCGCCGTTGTCGTTGCTTAAGCTCTCTGCCATGGAGTGACGTTGTCCTGGTTTATACTCCCTACATTTATTACTCCCTTAGTCAATACGGCACTTAGAAATGCATGCACTTTACAGAAAATGAAGCAATATTTAACGGAGTTATCTTTAATTGTTATATACCTAGACTTTCGCTCAACAAAACGAGCACTGTGATTGGTTGGTTCTTGGTCACGCGCCCCTGATCAAATTCAAATGTATCCCGAGTTGTTGCCCGCTCCGGATGTTTTGCTGCGATTGTTGCCGGAAAAGTCTAAATATACAACAAAGCACTTAATGTCTGGTCCCTCGGGAAACTAGTTAGTTTTGTTTTCCCTCGAGTTCTGATGTTTCCCTCGACTTCGTCTCGGGAAACATCAGGACTCTCGGGAAAACAAAACTAACTGTTTCCTTCGGGACCATACATTAAGTGTATATAGACCGCCTCCAAATCCGAAGTACAGCACAAAATAGTTAATATATTTATGTGGGGCGCTCTATCTACAATCACCCGAAAACAGTTTATAAGTATTACAAAAAGGAGAAACACAACATCTGCACACTATAATACCCTGGTTTTCGGTAGCGACGCAAGCATAAACGCAAGCACACTATCGTTTTTTATTTCACCGTGAAAACGGGCCTGACGCAAGCACAACGCAAGCTGTGATTTTCATCCAATGAAAAATGCTCCTGATTCCACTCGCAGCGCCGAGTTGAAAGAAAGAACATGGAATTAGTAAATCTTTGTCTCTGCGGCTTTTCACTTAATTTTGCGCTTATGCTTGTGCTTATGCTTATGCTTATGCTTATGCTTATGCTTGTGTCACTAGTGAAAACCAGGCTTAAAACTATGGCACATGTTAAAACTAAGCCTTTCAACTAGTTTGAATATTATAAGTTAATCAAAATTCCATTAAAAACTTTCACAAAAAGATACGTTTTACAATTCTTGTTAAAAACGCAAACTGAAAAACGTCGTTAAATAAAAGAGGGCAGCCAATTGGAGCAGCTACTAAAAAGAAAGTCTTCAGTTTACGTTTCTGAGATTTAACTGCGTTTATTTAGAAGCTCATCCCAAGCCGAATTTTGCTGTTGGAAGTGTGACACGCATGCACACAGGCTCTCCCGATACGGATATTCGGTCAACATCTGGGGAATTAGAGCTCGAGAGCAACATTAATGAACCGCACGGAGAGGCTGTGTGCAAAATAACACTGCACCAAAGCCGAAGAACATTGCACTTACCTGATTTTTTCGGAGATTTGAGACTTTCTTGAAGTGAAATGAGAGAAACGTGTCGTTGCGGCGTATTGATTCTCAGGCTGATTAAACGAACATATACAATGATCACGACATTTTTTCTAGGTGCCATTGGCTCAATCTCTTAGGTTTACCAGTTAAGAGCCCATAACCGGGAGGAGCCTACAACTGCAAAATACTAGGTCTGGGTAGCCGCATTTTCACAGATCAAGCTATGTTTAGAGGAGTTTTCAAAGAACAGTCGCCTTGCATGAGTGACCATTCTCTATCTCACGAATAATTTCTCTTGCCGTCGTGATTAGCTGGAATAGTTTGGTTTCGCGGGAAAATCGATTAAAAAATACCTCGGCCTGTAAAAACGCCAGTCCACTGACATCCAATGAAGTTGTACGCTGCTAGTCATGGACTCTCTGGGTTTGCAAAATATTGTATTTAAATAAAAGGCAATGTCAGGGTAGTTTTTTGTGTTGTGGGAAAAACAGGGGAAGATTCTCAATTAAATACTACTTCAAGTCACACGTATGACTTTTTCTTGACGTTTTCGGTTTTTAGAGCTCAGCTAATATAGCCATTATTCTGCTTCTTTAATCTGACACTGAGAGAGAAGCTTTTAAATTAAAGCAAGGTCTTAGACCATGCCCATAAAGGCATAGAGAAGTAATTTGGTTAAACGAAAGAAATGATGCGCTGAATTTCTCACCCTCGGTACATGTCATAGTGAAAATGTATTTTGTTCTTATTCTCAGTTGTTCAAGTGAGAGATATCGTCTTGCGTGGCTAATCAGCAGTTGAGAGAATACATTTATAGCAAAGGACTCTTCCTGAATCGTTTGCTGTTTGCGTTTTCAGTTCGCCGCCCAAATTCTTTCTTCACCTTCCCTTTACAATCGCTCCCACGCTGGCTACTTGAGCCAAGGACAGAATTCCCTCTCAAAAAAAGACCTTCTGACTATAAACAATTGAAATCACAACCCCTTTGAAAACAAGATGATCCCTTTGGATGATCGCAGATAAAGA
>OX421451.1:43175515-43185515 GCA_949126865.1 Montipora capitata
CCTGGTCTGCAGTCTGCAGTCTGCGTTTTACACTGACCGGTTATTTGGGTGGTTTTTGGCAACAGAGGTTAATTATTCGTAATGCGATCGCTTCCGTTGCCGTTAGCAATGGGTCGCAAATTTGACACTTTTATCGCATTATCACATTACGCATTGAACCACGTTATCTATTATTCCTAAAAATCTAAAAATATTCATGCCTTATCAGTTTTCGGTCGAATTTATGTCCAAGAAAGCAGATAAATTGCAGAAAATATTAGTTTTGCATCCAAAAATTCGTAATCAACGCTAAAATGACCAAATTTTGCCTAGAAAACATATTTTACTGTTATTTTTCTTAAATTTTTTCTTTCGACTTTCGCTTTTATAAAATGTTTCAGTTGTCTGTAAATAAGTTGTGTGCTGTTGGAAAGCTTATTTTCTTAGCTTTAAAATGATGTATTTTTCCCCCTAACTTTAAATATTTAAAAAAAAAAAAAAAACATTTTTTGGCGATGGCTGATTTACCGCGGTTTTCTCGCGGTTGGGAAAGTAGGAAAAAGAGTTAGGCCAGTAGCCAGGTTTTTAACCTCAGAAAAGGATCTGTTTCGTCGTACGAACGTGTGAGGACCTGTGAGCCAAAGGGCCTCTGCTGGTATGACTTCTGGGTGACCCCTTAATAACTTCTTACTAACCGAGCGCGAGGGCCGTACTGCCAGGGAAATATTGGCCCGAGGTCGTGGCAGTACGGACCGAGCGCAGCGAGGTCCGTACAAAAACGACCCAGGGCCAATATTCCCCAGTACGGCTCGAGCTAGCTCGGTTAGTAAGTAGTTTATTATATGGTTTTTTAATTACCTTTTGCTTTGTTTTTGCAAGCCCGTAATCGGCCCGTGGGCCAGTCACAATTTGCCTGGAACGCTGCACGTACCACAGGCAACCCAGTGTACCCTCACGGAGGGTCTAGTTCCGTTAGGAATTGACAAAAATAAAATTCACCATGATTTTAAGCACGTTTGAAACTATAGATTGGGCGAATAAAAGAGGATACAAAAATTTCGTTTCAGTGGCACTTTAAGGGGTACTCGAGCAAAAGAAAAAGGAAAAATTTTGATCTATGCATTTTTCTTTGCGCTTGTGCTCATGCTTGCGTCAGGTCCGTTTTCACGGTGAATTAGCGCTCTCATGTGCTTGCGTGGCTGGTGAAAATCAGGCTTAAAACGCTTCCGTCAGTGTCGTTGTAGTTATCTCCTTGTCGAACTGCATACCTCTGTTGTCAAAACGGTTCAGTGTAAAATACCTGTAACTGGCGGATGAATGTAACCGAATATTCGTCGTCCGCTGTTTCGTCTCACGGTAACTTCCGTAGCGAACCTTTGAAGACGACCAATAACCTGGCAAAAAAAAAAAAAAAAAAAAAAAAAAATTAAGAATAATATTTCGCCTAGTTGCAAAATTTCCAACGCTTTGACTTTTTTAAACACTTAACAACTGATGAATAGGTTATGAATTTTGCCCACGTGATGTTTCACTGGTTGTTATGGTTTTAATGGTTTTCTGGAACACTGCAACTTACGAGGATATTTCTAACATTGAAACATGTCTTACAAATTAAAAGAATAGTTTTAATCTTTTAAAAAATAAGTAGAATACCTATTTTAATAGCCAAGAAATGATGTGGATCCTGTTGTTTTGCATGAAAGGCACGTTGCATAGATTAGAAGACTTACGTGAGGTTTTAATGGAAAAAGTGGTTCTCTCCTAAGATCATCAACTGCGTATCCGCACCAACCATGCCATTCATGCACATTGAGATAACCAGAAAGCTGTTAAGCAAAATCATATATTTATTGAGCGTCCTGAAATGGGGAAGGGCGAGGACAATCCCATTTCTTAGCCCAAATTTGGGCAAAATTTTCTTAGAAATCCCAGTAGTCAAATAGCGGGAGTTATGATATGGAAAATATAATTTTCAAGAGTCCATCACTCTCTTGAATTTTAGAATATCTGTATGTTGTTTCATGATACGCCTCAAAACGAAACGTGACATTACTGAAGGCGCTAAAGACAGCGCACGATAATTCATAGCCGGGATCGCTTACCCAACTTTCTCTAGGGAAAGGCCTGCTATCGCCTTCTGGCTCGTAAGAAAACAATGCGCGTAAATTGCATAGGGAATCAAAAGAAGCGTGAAGCCTGGAACCGAGGAACTTTGAGGTTCCGAAACAAAGTTGTTAGCATCAGAGGACTCAGAGAGATCCTGATAACGTCTGATAATGCTAAACCCATTCTCATCAAGGACTTCCATTGGCAGAATCCCATTCCGGGTGATCAAATACCATTTTCTCAACCAAAATGTATTGATGTCAATCCCAGCTCCCATTTTACCCCTTCAGGAACCTCTATATTAGTATTGTCAAATATGCTCAACCTAATTGGTCGAGGATCTACTTATGCCTTGAAATAATCACCCTATACTAATTGATTAAAAAAAAATCTAGATCATGCAATATAATAATAATAACGATAATAATTTATATAGCGCCTATAAAAAAATTATAGGTGCTTTAAAATTTATAGAAAAGTTAAATAGTTAAAATATGTACAAAGTCATAATGCTACTATTTGGCAAGAATTTGACATCATCTTTAATGTAGGCTATCTGGTCTCATTTAAAAGTTGTCTTATTGCTAATCCTTTTTTGCTTAAAAACCCAAATTTATGATCGTGTTTTCACAAAAGTTTGATCGGAAGCACACATATAGTACTCAACAAGAACATGTAGCCCCATTGCTACGGGGGAGGAGATACTTTCCACTGTGGTTTCTCAAACTAATCAGTTCACTTGTGTCTTCGGCCCTCTTCGCATATCTCAGGAGAAAAAAAAATGAATTACTTACTCACCGATGACCTGTTTCTAAGTCTTTTGCAGTCGTATTGTGTCTCTCCCGCATCACTGCTTGATCCCTTCAACTCGCTCCTTCCTGTAAAGTTAGTTACTAACGAGGACTCATTTTGTGTTTTGGTACTGACAGTAGTTCTGGAATTCGATGACTGAT
The DNA here is from genome assembly GCA_949126865.1 of Montipora capitata. NCBI lineage: Eukaryota > Metazoa > Cnidaria > Anthozoa > Scleractinia > Acroporidae > Montipora > Montipora capitata. Next base: position 43,178,554 of record OX421451.1, read on the forward strand.
TTTCGCCTGTCTTAGCCCGCTCTTTATGTATAACATCATCCTCTTGACTATAAGAGTTCGTAGAACGTTTGAGGGCATCGGAATGAAGAGTAAGCAACTTGATATCTACTTGACGTGGAATGCAGCCTATGAAAACAAAATAAGTAGCAGCTTTCGGTTAAATATTTGAGGACAAAACAGACTAGGGTTACTATCCAGGGGACGCTCCTAATCTTTTGCTCCTCATATTTTCCACCACTCTTCCACTTCCTAGCTATATTGAAAAAGTACACACAGCTCAGTGATCCGCAGAGCCATGTGTTGTGCATATGTACAATCATGTGTTCGCGTCCAGTAATATCATCCCTCAAATTAACACACTCTGAGGATGATATGTTCGCCTTCAGAAGAATGCGAAGAATTATAAAGCAAGTGTTTCTTCAAATTGCTGCATTTTTTTTGCAAACAGTAACCGGCAGGACTGACCGGCCAGTTCTCACAAAAGGAAAGTGCCCTGAGCGTCTGGCAACGAGGTCTTCGTTGTGACCGTCACAACGGATTGCGGACATGCAAGGATTCCAAAATGATGCCCAGTGACTGGGTGCCATTGTCGTCACTACACAATAGCTACACGCTGTGTATGCCCTTCTGACGTTATAATAACTTATAGTTTTAACCACATGTTCAATATTACATATCATGTAACATGACTCTCCTAAATTATAAGATTTACATCAAGAACGTTCACAACTCTTTAAAAATGTTATCAGATTTGGGCTAACTGGAAAGTCTTGCCATGGACCTACTATTTGGAAAAAGGTGAGGTGAAAATCACTTTGTTTGCCTATTTTTATGAATATTACGGAAATCGTAAAAGAAATTAAGAGTTTATATGGTTTTGGGGGACGCAGCCTCAAAATTAGAGACGTTTGTATGGATTATTAACTATGTTTTTAAGTCCGTAACTTGGTCTCTGTCCGACTAAAAAGCATCAAACTTGGACAGATGACCAATCTCAATGTTATCTTTCATTTGATGGTGTCAATTTATCGATTGTTTCAAATTTAAAACTCGCCTCAGTTCCCTGCACAATTCCGGAATGGCCTGTTATTCCTATTTATTATGGCCACGCTTTGTTCGTTCAACCTATGCAACCAGTCAGTTCTGAATGTATAGATCTTTTTGCCTCGGATAATTGTACTACGTGTCCCAAGGGTTTTTTTTTTTTTTGCACTTTTTTTGTTTGCTCCATAGTCGAAATTTCTTCAAGCGCCACCGCTTCTGTCCGCTTCTGCACGAGTTACAATACCCTTGGCTTTACGTTGTTTGTTGACAGTAGGCATTTTTCTTTTGTTTCAGAAAGAATCTTTCCAATCAACCTCGTTTCCAGGGTCTCTCTCATCTGCCTCAATTGGAGGCCGAAAAGAGAGACCCTGGGAACGAGGTTGCTTTCCAATGAGTCTTCCATGCTTCCTTGAAAACCAGAAATTAATCGAAGGACGCAGCATTAAAATGGAACGACGACAGCAACTCGAGGCTTTGAAACAATTAGTTTTAGCTGCCAAGTTTTCCAATTAAGTTGCAGAAAACGACAAAGGCAATATTCTCCACCAGACATGGCGTTCTATGGGACACAGAGTGCCTGATCAAGTAGTAAGAGAGAAGAGAGCACAACCTACAGGTTTATAGTGAATCACAACCACTGATGAAGAAGGATTCAATACACTCAAAAAAGCCACTGAGGATCATTGTGTTTTAGCTAAGGCGCACGCACTGACGAGGCTACAAGCCCGAAACAACTGCCTGCGTCTTCTTTCTAGTTTGAGCGCTGATCATGCTACGTTTGGCCGAGAATGGAAGAAAATGCCTTCGTGAAGGTTGTCTGATCTTTCCGAAGAGTGGTGTGGGCCGTGGTGTGTTTATTCTTATCACTGTTTGTGTTGATCTAACCTAAATGCGTAGATCGTTTCACGGCATTGCAGTCTTTTGTGTTAAACGTTTAATATACTCTCAAGCTTAACTGGAACAAAACCCAAACAAGTTGAAGAAATAACAGGGTGAACTCGGAGTATTCTGGCCCGATGTCAAGTGTACTTTTCCTGGCGATAATGAAGTAAATCACGCAATCTAATAGTAAGAACGCGATACCGGGCTTTCTCCGTTTCCAGTTACCTGTGTTATAGAGGAGCACCAGGAAAAGACGAAAGCCACCCTTTTTTAACAAAAGGCGATTTATTTATTTCATTTTCTATTTCTGGTGCATCCTACACATACCTGGCGTGTGCGTACCTGTAGCGACCTTGTAAACATGCATCGCAGGACGTATATAAAACATGGACCCGGTCCATGGACCACCCCTTATTTTGTAAAGTTACAAGCAGAGAAATCTTCGGACGAAAGAGAGAAGCCATACTCTCACTTATCTGGACAATTTAAGCTGGAGCCCATAACTACGATCTATGTCAGGGCATTTAACATCTGTATAGACTACGATCTATACAGACTACCTTTTCCGCAAAAAAACAAAAACAAAACAAAAACACCCGGTTATGACATCAAGTTGCTGCTCTCATTCTTAACAGGAATATAGGGCTGTTGTTCGCTTATAGTTATGAGCTACTGATTTAAGCAATTGTCTCATATAGACACCTTTATAACATCGATTTCAAATTGGTGGCTCCAAAGGGATTCGTCTATAACACGCACTTCAAATATACATTCATTTCATTAATCGAGTCCTTCACCGGAACAAACGAGCCCAACAAATTGATCAGTGCGCCCAACCGTCCTCACATCGCATGGGTCATGGGTTCCACCTGAATTTTTCAGGTGTTTGTAAGACTGAGACAAGTGCTGAAATTGTGCAGATAAGTGTGAGAACCACTTCGCTCTCTCTCTGAGAGATTTTTCTCACAAAATGAGGGGTGGTCCACAGGGGTGGTCCATGGACCGGGTCCATGAAGGGATCCATGGACCGGGTCCACAGGGATGGTCCACGGACCTGGGGGCCATGTTTTGTTTACGTGCTGCATCGCAGTGTTTACTGAAGTCGCATCTAAGTTGTCTGGCAATCTACATTTATTTTGTACTCAACTCTGCAAAGGTAAAAAAAATTGGAAAAGTGACAGTGAAGAATTATTTGAATGAAAGCTTGTTGCCTCTTTTTTGCTTCACTATTTACGGTCAAGGTTCTTTCGAAATGGGTTTGATATGAACTGTCAGAAATTTATTATATGCTTCGTGACACGGATTGTGTCTTGTTTGCACGCACGCAATTGAAATAGGAAGGGTTTTTTGCCTCTAATGGCAATGGCAATGGTAATGGTTGTTTGTTTCAAGAAAATTTTCGCTGGAAAAGGTTTTTGTGTGATTTCTAGCCGCTGTGAATTTATTATGTTGTGTAATTTTCGAGCTGAACAAATTTGCATACGTGAGTTGAAATGTGATACGGGGAGGATTTTTGCGCTAGTGCACTGTAAGCAGCGCGTGCATATGTCACGAAAATAAACAGGTCTGTTGAAAGCGTCCTTGAGTTTCAACAAAATGAGCCCCAAAATCAGCAAAAATTGTGGTGCTGATGAATAATAAAGTAGCAGCTATTTCCAAAACGATGGAATTACCTTGGTGATAAATAACCTCGTCTTGGAGAGTAAATTTCTTACTGGTCAACCTCAAGAGTTGGGCGATCGTGATCTTTATGTTGAATTCGCACATTTCTTGTCAAACTTTGAAACACTTGAAAGAAAAAGAAAAGTAACAAAAACAAAAACCCGGTATCTTGCCATCATTTGACACAGATGCTTCACTGTTTCACGAGTAAACACGCCGAGGTAACTTGAACACGGCACCCGCTGAAGTCAGGGGCACCCAACGTTAATTTTCGGAAAATATCGCAGAAGACGATTTGAGATCTAGAATTTTCGGAACATTTGTTGTAAAATTTCTTGCTTGCTTGCCTATCCTAGGATTTTCGAACATCTTAAAAATGGTATAATTGTCCATTTTAAACGGATCATTTAACCTTAAAAGGTCACCTAGAATTTTCGGGAGCCTTTTTTCTGGCTGAAATTCTCGAAAAGGTAAGTTTTTATCCCTACAACTACCGTACAAGTACCGTAACACGTACCACAGGCAACCCAGTGAATAACACTTAAGAAATTCAAAATGCCGTATTTTCGCAACGAAAGAAATCACGGAACTGGAAACTTGAAAAATATTTATTTCTAGGTCATCTTCCACAATTAAGAAGACCTTGCCAATTTGATGATCTGTAGTTTGACAATAACGTACAACTTCGCCATAGGTACCCCAAGCTCACGGATAATCGTTGTTGTGTTACATAAATTTAAGTACGCCACGAAAACACTGACAAAGTATCGGGAAGACAAGGTAAGGCATTTTTGTTCAATTCGTGTTCTTTATTTTCGACTCCTAAACACGTTTGCAGATTCCCATAGAAACGCTTATAATTTTAACTGATCGTGATGCTCAAATTACATCGTTACCTTGGGATACCTGTGACATCACAGCTTTGTTTATCTCTTAAACGGGCTAAATATTGCCTAAAAGAGCTTTTGCGTTCCTTCAACGCCTTCATTAAACGCGTAAACTGGCTCAGTTGGTCGGTTAGAAATTAATTAAACAAAACACGAAAACTGCGAGCAGTAACTGTTGTACGAATAAAAAACTCACCTCAAATCACAGAACTTAATTCTTCACAGATCATCGTCCGCGAACACGAGGCACCCGAGCATTTCGTTCGTCCTCACCAACTATCTGCAAATCATCGTACTGTTTGCAGAGTCCGGACTTTAGTACTCTCTGTATGCGGATTGGCTCCGAAGTGTATCCAATTTGTTACATACTAATCTTCGGAAAAACCCAGAAGATGGCAATAGTACTACGCGCACGCGCAGTGGTCACAAAAATACTGATGTCGAGTCGGTGCGAGGAAGGCAATATGGGTTTTATTTCCCAACTTCTTTCTTCGTCAGAGCAATTAGCTCATGCTCGAAAAGTTAGCATTCGAATTTCTTTACAGGTTAGTCAATTTACCATATCAATGCAACTCAGTTGATAAATCCATTTCTATAATTCGGCTATCGACTTACTGCAAAGATAAATTACAGGACACATCAAAAGATGAGATTTTCAATCATACCTGGAGTATTGAAAGCCGCAGAGCAATCTTGAAACAGGACAGAATCTTTCCGTAATTGATCAGCAATGAAGAACAACAATTGCAGTAAAACTACGACTGTGAAGAGCCATAAAAATAACTTATATCGACACTGCGGGAGAAAATAAACACTCGGCATTAATTCTTTCTTTAAACTTCGCCCCACAACTGGTCTTTCGTTGGCAATAATTTGATGAATATTCAAAAATATACTTAAACATATCATTAAGTCGCTACTTACAAAAGCCTTTTTCAATGGCTGTTGCTAGGTTATGGACACAGACCGCAGAAAAATGCAATGTTTAAAAGAAAAAGAAAACGAATTCAACCATAGGGGCCCATAGAAACTGTACATGTGTCGCCGTTTATTGCGTTCGACAGAGAACGCAGTTGTAATGCAGACAGAATTGAGATTTTCTGAGACAACCGGTCGATAATTGTACCCCCCACAGAATACAGCAGGGGTAAACACAAATGACATCATACAATAATAATACAATACATACTTATTTGACCGCTCCCCACAGGGGCTTTTCAGGGCCAATGAAACAATCAACGAAACAACAGAACACAACAACAACAACTGTTAAGAATCCCAACTGGTCGGAGGCAAACCAGTTGACTATTTACAAGTGCAGCTGGGAAGTTGAACCAGGGACTACCAGGATCAAGTTCAACGAGTGGTCAGAGCGGGTCTTGAACCCAGGATCTCCGGATCTCAAGGCAAGCGCCCTAACCACTCGGCCACACTGCCTCATCGCTATTGTTATCGCTATTGTTATTTTTGAAAAACCATTGCGTTGAGTTGTTTTTCGCAGCAACGCATTTGTTGAATTTTCAGAGAAAAATGTCTCGGATTAGATCCAAGAAATCGAAAACCCGATCGGATTTTCGTGTAGTAATTTTGTTCCATTTTACTCGGCAAAAGAGCGCGAAGAAGGAGTGAACTGAATTCGATCTGAAGACACGAGGTCGAATATTAGTGTTTCATTACGCTTTTCCGTGACGGCCATGTGCGTTTGTATCATACCTTGTTTGAAAGTTCCCCAAAAATGAAAAGACAAAAGATGTGTGATACAAGTCGATCTCCGATTGATGTATGACTTTCAAGCTAAGACACTATGATTCTTTCCTTATTCCCGAGTTTAGTGGATGCCGGCTTCTGTGCTGAGCGATTTAATGGCCCGTTTACTATTCTCTGTCCAATCCGGAAATTAGCGCCGACAAACAAACAAAATAATTGCTATAAATTATTTGCCATATAAGATTTAAGACGAATATCATGGGAAGAGATCACTCAGCAGATAAAACGTAGACGCTGGAAACTGATTGGGCATGTGCTGAGGAAAAGTGTAAATGAGAACACGAGGATAGCCTTTTAACATGGACCCCAGAAATTGATCCGAAGGAAGACGTAGGAGAGGTAGGCCGAAGGAGGGAAAAGGACAAGATGGCGATGATGATTACTTGCCATTGCGAATAACCTTGAATAAGAAAATAACACAAACAGCGGTGATAAACACTGTATTCCAACGCATTTTTATAAAACTTGACGTTTCGTATGCTAGTCAACACACATTTTCAAAAGTGACCGTTACAATTTTTGAAAACTATATATATATATATCGTAAACAAGTTACGATGGCCTAAGAACAAGAGTTCATACGATACTAACCTTGAATAATTTCCTAAAATTCGAACAAATCGATACAGCTATTTTGAGAAACGTTGTCGGAAAAAGTGCACGCGACAATCCTGAAAGGTATTGTGGGTGATTTTAAGTGCACTGTTTTTCAAAGAAATT
>OX421451.1:43200515-43205515 GCA_949126865.1 Montipora capitata
CCCCCCCCCACAATGTTTTCACAACTTTTCTAAGTGGAAGTTGAATTGTGGCAAGTAGGAGTTGCCCCCAAGGGGAGTCTGGGGGCATGCTCTCATATACATTTTTGAAATACATGTAGGCTAGTTTCGCTTTCTTACGGTAAGACTGGATCTAGCATGAAATAGAGGTGAATGCAGGGAAAATAATTCGCATGTGAAAAAATTCCCCCGCATTAGCCTTTAATGCTCGATCCAAACCAACGAATACGAAACTGGCCTATTGTAGACCCTCAGAGACACATTTTCCAGCATTCTGAGATGCAAAACTGGATATTGAAGATACCAAACAAACTGAAATCTTTCATTAGTTTTCAATGACCCCAGAGGAAAAGTTAAGCAAATTATTGGCTACCGATCGATAAAACCTGATATTGACAAAATTACTTACTACTCCTGGATAACTTTACACAATAAATAACACCTGAAAATAACCTTTTTTCTTTTGCTTTTGGCTCCGCAAGCTGCTGCCACACCTGAGCCAAGCTGTCTAAACAGCTTTTCCGCCATTTTTAACTTCGTGTTTGAATACAGAATATGTTGTGTTACATAGAGTATGCTCTGTTAGAAACCCCTGGCTACATTTATGTGTAATCTGAGCTCATTTATTTCAATGTTTACTTAACAAACAGAGCTGAATAACGTCAACGTATGCACAAGACTTTGGAGCTGAAATCAGATTTTGTGGTTTGTACATGTTGATTTTCTGTTCTGTTTGTTAGACGTTTTGTTTGTCTGGTTTGTGCCAAGAAATGAATCTTAGAACTCAATGGATTCTTTTTGGATGTACTGTAGAGGTTGTTAACCCCTTGTCTTTTATGTAGCAGTGGGTAATGAAGGGTGACTTTTCCATGGAATAACAATTTTAACAGTGCTTGTGCTAAGTCTTACCTGGACACTTTTCAACTTCTGCAAATCCACATTTGTTAGGTCTCTAGACTTGATCATCTCATATGTCTCCAAGAGTAACTTCTGACTTTCTTGGCTGAGTTTTGACACAAATGGGAAATCCATTTCAGGAACACAACTAGCTGATCCTGGACTGTATGATCTCCACTTTTCTTCATTCCTATTGGTACATCCACCAGTATTGTTTACATTTCGTCCGTCCTTACTTGGATCATTTCCTTCGTTATCAAGGTTACCGCAGGTTTGACTGTCTCCATCTTTGTCCAATGTACATGAAGGTGGAACGTCAAGATGCTTCTCAAGAAACTCCACGAACGATGGCAAACATGAATATTTCTGGTAACTTTCTTCACTTAAGAATTCACACCTTGGAAGAAATCAAAAGAAAAGATGAGCAAAAGGGGAAACTTCTTTGAGATTTATTGGTTGCTCAGTTGGTTGCACATTGGATTATAGAAATCTGGAGGTCACTGCCATACCAACACTCTGGGTATGAAAATAACTGAGGAGAAAGCTCTGTTCTTGAAATTTGATCTGCAAATGGTTAGACTTTCAAGCCCTCTTGGATAAGGACTACAAACAGGAGGGATGTTAAAGAACCCACATACAATTTGCAAAGAGTGGGACAAGGTGTTGCCCTCTAGGTGCTTTTCACATTACATCATACACGTGGCTGCCATGTTGGTGGACGAAAACAAAAGATCTCTCATTAGCTTCTTTTGCTCATCCACCAGCAATTGTATATTACACAATTATCACATTGGTCTTATGAGGGCTAAATTACAGAATTCAGAGCCACATATGAAGGCTCTACGGACGAGCTGGTTCGTTTGGCTCATGTGCCACCCACTGCTAACACATGCAAACACACACCAATATTTATATGACTCAATCTTTCACCCACTGCCGAATTAAGCGCGTCAGTACTTCCACTGGTCTCGAATGTGACCTTGGGTTCTGTAATTAATTGCTCCCTCAAGAGATTGGTTGAAAGCCATCAGTTCTCCGGCAAAAAATGACCGGCCTAGCGGTGATGTCTCAAAAATGCTTATGGTGTGTACATAGAACTGCTCTGAAACAGCTGCAAGTTAGGGGACTTTGATGGGAATTGGAACATGTCTACAGATGTAGATAGAACTGATAATCAGTCACAATCAGCACACATTATGCCGTAGATGGTATCTTTATATAATTTCGCCTTGTTTCTGTATGATAAAAGTTTAAAACGTATTCTTTCACTTTTCAATTGGAGTCATATGATACCCGCATTTTCCCTTCTGCAATGCTTACCTGTCACTAGCCATTCTGCAAGTCATTATTTTTCAATCTGGAGAGGGGAACGAGTCGCGTTTTGTCATTATGACCGCCATTGGTTGTAGAGTGAACGCGAAGGATTGGTAAGGAACACTAGAACTTAGTCTCAATTCTTGCTGTTTATTTCTCTCAGTCACCTGGCCCCAGTAAAGGTGGCAGCGCTGTCCACCGGATAAATTGGTTTCGCTATGACTTATCCACTCAATAGTGACTTATTCGGCTGATGCTGCTATCCATCGTTTGAACAAATGGGCCCTGGACAGTAGTCTCCGGGGCGCTCTTCAGCCCTGGTAGTCTCCTTTGCAGTCGCTGTCACGCAACGCTCCTCGTGGGGACGAGGAGCGTTGTGTGACTTTGGCCCGAGCGGCTGCAAAGGACCACCTCATTCTCGACACTGCTATTACGTTAATCATATAGTATCAGCCGGCTTTGAATCTACGATTATCATTATTTCATGACACTGACAGTTTGAAAGGAATTCTGGGAATTTAACATTTTTCTCTTAAAATTCCACCCAGATATCCGGACTCGGGACTCAAACCTACGATTAGTAGCTAACTTGTCACCGCTCCCGTCACTAAACCACCGGGTCACCGCTTGCTTCGACAAAATTTTTTAACACAATAATTGTCGTAAAAACGGGCTATAAACGTGCGCTTACAATCGTTAACAAATTATTTTAGACAACTAACGAGAAAAGTTAGGCCGCACTTAAAACAAAGCTAACCATTTTGCGAATAAGCGCTTAGGCTTAATCATTGAATTATAGTGATCCTATTCTAGATGCCAGGAAACAAATAACAAATATTAAAGAAACTTTGTAACTTGTTCATTTCGGTCTAGCGAATAGAAGCTAGAATAGAAGCTTGGTACTGCTGCAGATAGTTTTTCTCAGTCTAGGTTCCAGACCTCTAATGTTTACGTTATATATATTTTTTAGTTTTCAAAAAATTGTAACGGTCACTTTTGAAAATGTATGTTGACTAGCATACGAAACGTCAAGTTCTATATAAAAAATGCGTTGGAATACAATGTTTATCACCGCTGTTTGTGTTATTTTCTATTCCTATAAGCTGAAGTTCCGTGTTGAAATCCTGTCCAGGGACTACTTTTATTTTTTTTCTTTCTATCTGCTACCACAAGTCCTGGGGCTTTATAATTCTGGCGGCAGTATGATCATCATATATTCAATGCTGGGTGATATTATATGTTTATCGTAATTCCACTCTCGAGAACATGTTGAAAGGACGGAGACTACCTGGACGGGCGTGTTAGTGCTTCTTGGACAAATGAAATAAGAATTTAGGCCCCATTAACACGTCTCTGGATATTTTTGAATCCGCAACGTTTTCTTTCGGGATTCAAAAGTATTCCCATCCACGTATAGCGTATTCAAATCGAATTTGCCCGTCTACACGTATTCGAAACGTATCCGGATTCACTTTGGTACTCAGGACTCCTCAAGTGTATAACAACGTTGATACGCATTATCAAGTGCGCTATGCTGTGGCAGATATGAACCACTGTAAATCGGTTTCCCACGGTGCAAATAAGATAATACTCCAGAGTCAATAAAATTCGTAATTTCTGACAAGAGTATAAAATAAAACGCAAATGCCTGTTCAAGTTACAAGTAATTTTATCGACCATTTGCTATACCAGGGGCACCCAACGATAATATAGTTCAAAACCAACATAGCATTGTTAAACGTATTTTAGTATTTAAACGGTAGATATAGGCATATATTTTCCCCTAAAAATTTTTCATCTGTGATCCGAAAATTATAGCGATCAAAACTTACCTTTCCAAAAATTTCAGCCAGAAAAAAGGCTCCCGAAAATTCCAGGTGACCTTTGTAGGGTAAGAATCCGTTAAAAATGGGCAATTATACCATTTTTCAAATGTTCGAATTTCCTAGGAGAGGCAGGCAAGCAAGAAATTTTACAACAAATGTTCCGAAAATTCTAGATCTCAAATCGTCTTCTGAACAGATATTTTCCGAAAATTGACGTTGGGTGCCCCTGCAATACTTCCGCATTTTTGCCGTGGCAACCCAAAATTTGTCCAGGTATGACGACTTGACAAAAAAATAGGTCTGCAATGCGTACTTGTGTGAGATTCAGTCAAACTACGTGATTAGCATTACAGTAAATGTATCACATTTTGTCATGTTATAGTGATAAATGTCGTGTAAAGATTCCGTAGAATCCCCAAGCTGCAGACGAGAAAACGGTTAGGGAAGAAACAGTTTCGAGGAAATTTCGGGTGCTTACCATTTTCAACTGGATGACCAGTGAATAATGGTAGCAGTTTTTCCTAAATCAGCAAACCAGCCCAACGAGATCGCACTTACCTTTTGCAATAGTTTTCGGCTGATGAGAGACTGGAAACTGGAAAATTTAGCAAAGGGTAAGGAAATTTCTACAGCTCTGTTCGATGGGAAATACCATTTACTGTGGTTTGTGTATTTGCCAGTCAGCAGACAAAGCTGGACGTGGCCCCAAAGTATCACAGGGGAAGGAGGGGGCGGTGATTGACAGAGTTAAGAGTCACTGAAGTAGACATTTTGCAGGTTATGGTTTGTAACGAATTACAATTGGGTGCGTTCAACAAAGAGGTAAATGCCGTCTACTATTATTCATCAGCGGAAATATTGGAATCAGTCGCTAGTAGCAGGGGATAATTTGTTTACGATAAAGCTGGATAAATCAGCAGGGAAGTGCAATTGTCAGCTAAGAGC
>OX421451.1:43215515-43223015 GCA_949126865.1 Montipora capitata
CTAAAACAAAAGGAAGAATTGTCATAAAAGTATATTTTACTCGTCCAACATGGCCGCCGTGACGTCATGTGAAAACACTCTATTCACTACTTGCACAAATCCCATAATACACCTCTTTTATCTCCCCTCCCCCCCCCACCAAAAAAAAAAAAATTCTGCATAGGCATTGTTTGCAATTTCTCCTGGGAAATGAAAATGTCCCAAGAGAAGTCGAAAGCAATGCCTATGCAGATTTTTGGGGGGTAAAAGAGGTGCATTATGGGATTTGTGCAAGTAGTGAATTTGACAACCCAACCGCGCAAGACTGAAGGGGGGCTCTAGACTTGAATTACGCTTATTAGGAAGTACCAAGTGGAACTGACCAAAGCAATTTTTTTGCAGCTCTCCTTACGCAAGTCGTTTACCAGCCCCCCTCAGGCAGTGGACGAACTTTACAAGCTGTGGTCACGACAATGGATGAAAGCAGGGGAAAATGTGCGAAGGGCTTAGTCAGCGAAACAGCGGTGGCCGAATCTGAGAGCAGCGCAATTGATAGAAGAACAGTGAATTTTTCCCAGGAGATTATCGACAAAAGTATTGTGACAGGAAAAGGGAAAACAAGAAAGCAATGGCTGCGTAGTCCTGGACTGTATAAGGTTACATTTAAATCTTGTCTAACGGATTAACTTGCCCATACATTTCTGAAGTAATTAACTAAACCATTTTTAATGAGAGTAGCATTTATTAGTATCACCCAACTAGTGGACTAATGCAAATCCTGCATCATGATTGGCTACGCTACTAGAGGACTATTAGTAATAGTCCTCGAGTAGCGAAAAGCGTGACGCTTTCTTTCGTTTAATTCCCAATTAAATATTTCTTTAACTTGCATTTGCTAACTTTATTATTGCCTTTTCTGTCCGACTAGTTGGGTGATACTAAAACAATTAGACCCTTCGCCCTCAAGGGCCACGGGTCAATAGCCCATTCGGCTTCGCCTCGTGGGCTATTGACCCGTAGCCCTCGCGGGCTACGGGTCTAATGTTAAATAGTCTTACAACACTCAAACTTGCGGCCCTCAGAATTCAGACCACAACACCGTGAACTCCATATCCTGCTCTTTGTGAAGAGTGTGTCGGTTCTTTTACGTCCCACAGGGTTATGAGCATTGGAGGGTTGTGAGACAGGGCCTATGGTTCATAGTCCTTATGCAAGAAGACTTGAAAGTGTGACCATTTGCGGCTGTAATTACATACACAAATGTAATATTAAGCTCTGTTATTATACGACTAGCACCGTGAGCGGGCAAGATGAACCAAACCCCGCGCGAGCTGTGATTGGCTACCCGAGCGGGCAAGATGGAGCTATCTTGCCCGCTCGGGATTTCTCGCTTGGTCCAGCAAGATCAGTGATTTTTTTTTGGTTTTTTATCCCATATAATAAATCCTTTATTGACCAAGTTTGATCGATTAAGATGGCTGGATATTGGCTTCGTTCTTTTTTTGCGTGTTTTTTGCGTAAACACGCAAAAAAAAAAAAATTTGGCCAATATCCAGCCACCTTGACCAAACAAGCTTGGTCAATAACCCATATATATTAATTGAGAAATGATCAAATTGAAAGGAAAACCAAGGGCAACTTGCTCGCTAGCGATTTCCCGCTCTTTGCGCTGGCTGCATGGCCCGGATTTTCTTGGCGCCACGTTTGGCTCGTTCTGTGATTGGTCAGTGTAATCATGACAAAGGTTGTAGTTTTCTTTTTTGTTCATACACAGATGGGTGTCGTTTACATCTGCACTCGTTTATACGTCAACGTTTCGCAGTCTTACCTGCCGCTGTACCTTACAGAGACAATGAGATTTGAAAAGGTGGGAGAGATATGATCTCGTCTATTTCTGGGCGTAAGTGCTGCAATAAGGCTATTGTTCCTTCGATCCTAAGTGGGTATGTTTAGTGGGCTAATTAACAATTCATCGAAAGGCTTGAACGTATGCCGTATATATGAGGCAACATAAATAACACTAGCATTAAATTCAAAGAGACTTAATCTATTTGGATCATGCAGATGACGAAGTATTGGACGCCGAATTCAAAACGACTTAGTGGAATACGCACTCATATGATCATCTTGGTTGTGACAATAAGCATTTGGTAAATCAGGGAAAAATCACAAGTTCAAGTTTCAGTTTTGTAATAAACGTGATACTGGAGAACCTCACGTGAAAATATCGCGTGTGCGAAGAAACAGCTAACCAAAGGACATTTGTTGCCTCAGTTTATAAAGAATCCTTACAAAAACTTATTCATTCTGCAGTTGGTCTAATTCTGCAGCCTGAATACGAGGCTACGTACTAGTATTTGCTTAACCCTTTCACTCCCGTGGGGTTCCCCATTGACGAGTAAAATCGTCTGGCGTTAGATCCTTCGATCCTAAGTGGGTATGTTTAGTGGGCTAATTAACAATTCCTTTTTTTCCACGATTCGGCCAGCGGAAACATAGCACATAAATTAGATACAACTCTGTGTGTTATAAGGACTCTTGCTTTTATATCGTGTTCCCAATCAATGTAGCACAAGATAAAAAAATGAGTTTTTTTTATCAGTTCTGGATTTTTTTTTTACCGACCGCCCATTATATAACAAAGATGAGAGCTACTGGTTACAAGAGTACAACATAGCCTTACAAATTACAGGCCTACAGAGCCATTTTGTCATGCAACAGTGAACGATGTACGAATCATTGTTCAAACGGTTTTTTTTTCTTTGGTGTACAGGAATCTATCGCATATTTTCCTCTGGTTGTGCTCGTGACCGGAGTTTTGGCAAGCGTAGCTGTGAAACCATTAAGCAAGTTTTTTGGAAGTAAGGTCAGTAGAGTATTGTAACAGTTTTAATTCGAAAAAGAGGTATTGTCCCCGATTTGTCTTTGTATGTAACTTACGTTTTGTTCTCTCCAAAACGCAGATAACCTTTTGCCTCGGTGCCGTGAGCGCGATAAGCGCAAGCTTCTGGTTCTTTGCACAAAACGTTGATGCAAGATTAGCTGTGTATGCGACAGCGATCCTTATGGGCAGCGGAGGTTCTATAATGTTAGTGACGTCATTTTCCATGATCGCGCAGCTTATCGGGCACGACAAGGTAAATTTACCAATTCTTGGTTTGCATCCACGTGATGAGACGGCCATGTTGGTGTACAAAACAAAAGCAAAATGTCGCGCGCGTTTTGCTTAATATTGAATAGGGAGCTTAAGCACGCGCGTTTTTGAGACACGGACGGCAACCGGAAGTGAGCTGTTTTCCCTTTTAACCTGTCTTCACACAACCACATTTACATTGCTAAGTATCTTTTCTCCATTAGAGATGGTTGGTACAAAAATCTGGGAGACACCACTGTCCTGGTACGCGAAAGTTTCTCTTCCGGTTGCCGTCCGCGTCTCAAAAACGCGCGTGCTTAAGCTCCCTAATTAGGCTTACTTAGCAACAGAACGGGAACGTCAGTTGCGACGGCGCGCGCAGAGAAAATACCAATGAGAATTCAGAATAGATGCAATCCACTCTTTTCTTCTCTATTCTGAATTCTCATTGGTATATTTGCTGCGCTAAATAAGCTTTAATCGAGCCAATAAACCAACATGGCCGCCAATGACGTCAGGTACAAGCCAAGGATAAGTTGTCGAACTGAAGATCTATTTATGTCTTTTCTCTTTGCAGCTTTTCACACTTCGCATTCAATTTATTTTTCAGAAAACTGGGGCTTTTGTGTATGGCTTTATTGGGTTTTTCGACAAAGTCTTTAGTGGAGCCGTTTTTAAAATCATCCAAGATTTGAATCCGCAGGACAAGCAAGGGTATGTTAGGAGCGGTGTAAGAAGTGACCACGCCCAGGTTGCTCGAAGCATGGTTAGTGATAGGCAGCGTTAAATACCATGGAAACCGATAGGTTTTGATACCTCTTAACCAACGGATAGCGCTAACCAGGGTTCGAGCAACCGGCCCCTTGTCGTTTCTCTAATCTTCTTATCATTGCCGGTTAGATTAGTTTCTCATTTGATATTATAAGATATTAATTAAATAGGTGGAATGCTTGAAACTTTACAAAAAGGTGAAGGTCTACCCCACGGCCTGCACAAATGCTAAATTCCATAAACGATTAACTTAATTCTGCGAGGAACTCGTTAAAATTGTCACTTGAAGCTCGTCTAATTCTCACCGTCTTCGTTATGGGAGCCGTTACCACAAAAAAACCCAAGAGTTTAAAAAACCGTGAAAGTTGGTTCAAGTTTTACCATTTCATTTCCCGAGTTGACATTTATCTCTATTCCCCGTTTTCGCTTTGGCTGGATTGTTTACCCTAAACTATTTCAGCAAAGATTGCTTACCTGTTTGTAGTTCAGGGGCCGGTTGTTCGAAGGCTGGTTTAATAGCACTCAGTAACTGTTGGTTAAGAGATATCAAGACCTAAAGGTCTCCATGGTATTTAACGCTGGTTATAGCGTTAACCATGCTTCGAGCAACCCGGGCCAGGTGTATAAATTGTAGAGCGTCTTTGCGGTTAGTTCGCAACCGACACTTGAACCAAGTTTGTCTTGTCTGAACTATTTTAAACTCTTGTCTTTTTCGGTGATAACTGCGGCCCATACCTCGTGGCTCTTCAAAAGAGTGTTGAAGATCGCAGTAACGGAAATTATATCCTGGCCAGGATCCGTGATATCATTCTTAATAGTCTCATTTGTTTTATTTTATAGCAAAGAGTGTCTCACGTGCGATAAGTATGTTCGTTACGTGCAAAGTATAGTTCCAGGCACCGCTGCTGTGGTGGCGCTTCTCTGTGTTTTGGTATTTCTCGAATCGATCTTTGTGTGCAAAAGAAGAGGTGAGGAGTTTTGGGGTGTACACAAAGCTCATCTGTTCATATAACTGAAGCATTGCAGTCAAGCTCTAACCAAAGACGAAAATAACATTTGCGAAATGTGCTGGATGACGATCAAAAAGTAGCTAATGCCGGAGAGAACTATTTTTTTTTTGTGGCATCCAACATGGCGGCCACGTCATGACGTGCCAACCACCTAAAAAGTATAAAACATTAGTTAAATTCAGAAAGAAATGGCCTCAGTCACTCTACGCTCGTGAAGAGCCTCTGGGCTCGAAAATCCCTAGAGTCTTCCCGGGTTAGTCGGGTTGCTTGTCTTCCAGCCAACCCCTAAATACCAAATCTTGGGGCACTTGTTGGAAGTGGCCGGCCAGACCCGTCAGATTGCAAAGAAAATGCAACAATTTGAAGGAACACTTGCATGATAATCCATCGTAATCTTCCGGAGGAATACATGTTATCCTCGATGTGTGTTAATTTGATGGCGTTGTAGGGTTAGTCCTTCCATATCCCCGGTCTGACCGAGTCAGTTCTGTCAAATATAAAGCTCCCTTGATGTTGGCTGCACATGCAAAATTTCCATGATTTTTGACAGGGATAGGCCGGGTTTCGCTCAATCCAAATTAAGCTTTCTTTTTTATAGTCCCCGTGACCTCAAATATTGCTTGAATTAAGAAGCGCCGTAATTAAAATTAACAAAATCACAAGCCGTTTGGGGCAGTTTAAACAATTTTTAGTCTACTTCGTATTTCAATTTATTTTATCGTAATTGTTCCCAAATAATTCTGGAAATAAGACCCGTCTAATCGTGTGGTTTTTGATTTGTCTTTTCAGCGACAATGGTGGACGCCGAAGTTCAAGTAAACTTCGACGAAAACGTGGGCGAATATGACGATGCACCATCAAGTGGGATAGATACAGCATCTGTGACCGAGAGAACAAACGTGGAGGACTTTTTCCAAGCAACCTCAGAAAACGTAAAGTGCAAAAAAAGAACTTGCGATCAATCTCTCGAAGCCAAGAACTTCTCGATATCACCATTAGCAAGCTCCATGGAAAACTATGTCGCAATAAGATTGGCTTCAACATTTCTTCCTTCACCGCTGCTGGATCGAAGAACGGTGTTATGATATAAAAAAAAATGGGATCACAAAGGATCCTTCCACGATTCAGTTTATCTTGGATCAAGAAACATCGCTAATAATATGAATTGGCATTGACGGTCCGTAAATGTGCCAAAGGAGATAATAATGGTGACGTATATTGTCACGTGATCAAATTGAAGAGATCGAATTAGAAGTATGAGTAATGACTGCAGTTGCCATGGTTACTAATGGTGTGGGGTTTTTGGATAGCGATTATGTCTAAACAAACATAATTTATTTAGCCTACCCGAGGGCAGTTATATTATTTCTAGGGTCGAGTGGCAGCTTTGAGAAGGAATTCTAAACTTTGACCTCCTGCTGGCGATTATAGGTCTATGAAAATTAAATTCTCTGCAAGATATACATTAAATCACGGTAATATCTCGAAGCATCATAAAAATGGGTCATTGAAAGGGAAGGCTTGTACCTTTGAGACCATTTAAATTGAATAATAAATTATTAATTATCTGTGATCATCTGGTTATTAGTAAATTAGGACGCCCTCTTTGAAATAATGAACTCGAGCCAATGTTCGTTCTCACGTAATCTGTGACCTCGTTGAAAATTGCATTTCAATTTTAAGGTACCATGGATTTTGGGGCGCGCGACAGATGACTTTAACCCATAAAAACATTTGAACAAAGCACAAGTAAATTGTTTCAGAGATGCACGCCGCGCTTTCGCCTGAGTTTCTTGAAGGTGCTTTTCTAAACCTTTAGAGCCTTTCCGGAAATGTGGCTTAACACAAATGAAACCACCTGCAGAAAATTGGCCTCTTCTTCCCCGGGTTAAGCCTTGCAAAGCAGCTTTGCAAATTGGCATTTCCTTTGTAAGTCTGTATCAGCAATTTTTCTCTCGACTTGCTTGCGTGTGTCGTCTGAGATGAATATTAACTTTTACCGTCCATCAAGCCTCTCAAGCGTTTTGGACATATAGTTTACTCCATAAAGGATCAACTAGTTCACCAACTGGGCTGCAGTGACTTCATGTAAAATCACTCACCTGGTTGTCATGGATTTTTCCCCGACACTTTTTCGGCTCCAAGAGTGAAATAAAATGCTGCTGCCAAAGTTAGTCACCTCTCCAATTTTACATTTAAGCCATTAGCCTTCTCGCCCCGGTAGTTCAAACGATGGATAGCGCTATCCCCCGGATAAACCACTATCCAGCGGATAAACACTAGCAAAGACAATTGATTTATACAGTGGATAGTGATTTATCCGGCGGATAGCGCTATCCATCGTTTGAACGACTGGGGCCTGGTTTCGGTAATAAGCGTGAAATTAGTTATTACAAAAATAAGTTGTTGTCTTGGAAAGGCGCTAACGAGATCATACATTCTTTTTAAAGCTCGGAATATTAAAAGGAACAGTCTTCGTAGACAATGCACTTCCAATAAACTGGCAAAATGTTGATAAATTCAATCTTTTCCCGGCAAAATCTTGAAAATCCAAGGTTTTGAAAATTCAAGATTTTGCCGGCAAAATGTTGGAAATCAGTTAAGATT
>OX421451.1:43228015-43240515 GCA_949126865.1 Montipora capitata
CAAGGATAAAATTCCCAGACTACCTTTCCGCTCGTCGAAATTTTTATAATACAACTTCAAGAAGAAGTGATACGGCAAGATAAAATTTATTTCATAATCAATTTTCATTGACAAGCTATAGAGTGTTGGGAAGGAAATCTTGATAAGGATGGGGCAAATCATGAATTCCTAGGGGGGCTTTATGTCTTTCTTCAAACTCCAAAGAGGTCACTGGAATCTTCGACGTTTTGAAAATTGTCTGAAAAGAAGAAAGGAATGCTTTTTAGGCTCATTCGCTATAATTACATGCACTCACGGCAGGTGAATGGTGTCTTAGTGATAATCAGGATAAATGCAATGACGCCTTTCAAAAAAGGTCTCACGTTATCGGATACATAGAATGGTACGCACAAATGCACAAATGGGTCCAGAAGTGTCGAAAAATAAATACCATGTCTCTCGCTATGTCTGGCAAATATTTTTGTTACTTAGAGACACCATCTACCTTTTTGGCAGAAGTAAGGTCATGTTTTCTTGAGTGGCAGGATAAGGGGTGCAATACTTGCTTGTTTTTATTGCCTTTACTTGAAGACATTGGAGTAGGCTCATGTGGGTAATTTCCGACCTTTGACATTAGGCAATTTATTTAATTACTTTGGGAAAAAGATCTTTTAGGGACCCGTTTAGGGATGCGGTGTAGCCGACTATAGTTGGGGTGGCCGACTTACATTTAGAAGGTTCCGAGTTTTAGCTGGAGTGTTTCTTGATGGTATCCTGAAAACTCCTTGCATGACTACGCCTGTTAATAGTACTAGTTCGCTACTCTGCTTCCCGCACTTCGGGAAATTTCTTGTGTTTGTTGGCATCAATTGTTTTATTGGCCTCTTGAAAAGCCTCTGAGGAGAGCGGTCAGTTCTAGAACACAAGTGATACACGTACCTTTATACATTACTTTCCGAAAGACCACCGGCAAATTGGGGTTTGAGAACTCACAGAATCTTCACAAATGCGTTGAGACAGCTGTTGAGAAAACAACTTTTGTTTACTTAACAGAATGATCTTAATTTGGATTAAGCCTGATAATCCTCGGTGTAGCCTTATATTGAGCTAGTCCTACGAGACGATCTGTTCAATAGGCGATCCCCGGGGCCGCCATGTCAAACCTGCGCGCAATGAATCATTTCGGAGAATTGAATTTGTCACTTGCAATACTGCAAGTGGTCTTGAAGTCTAAAATCCCGGGAAAACGGTTTCCACATTTGCTTCAACACCCGTTCGAGTTGACTGCTGTATTATTCAGTCCCAGGCTGCAGCCGCGGTTGTTACTATGGATACGGGCATGGATATTTCATTGAGAAACACGATCTCCTCCTCAAAAAATGAAGGATTATCCTTCATTGTCAGTTTACTCCAAATGAAGTGTTAAAAAGAAAGAAAGTAAAAGCAGTCCCTAGACAGGACGTGTGGTAACAGATAAGAAGAAAGAAAGTAAAAGCAGTCCCTGGACAGGATTGTAAACTGAGCGCCGACTTTGAAGGATTTGTTTGTATCAACTTTAATAACTACTAAAGATCAACTGACTGGTAGGTGTGCCCATTATTTACCAAAACTAATAAGTACATGTAATATAAAATCATTGCTGAATAATGGTTAAGTCTAAGGCTTGATTTTAAAGTGGTTAGCTCAGTCTCTTGAGGTCTCTTAACCGACATTTTTCACTGTGCACGTGTAAGCTTCCTTCTTATCGGGTGTCATTTAAAAAGAAAGACAGTTAATGATGTGGTAGTCAAGTGAAGGGGTTATTAATCAAGAGTTTCCAGGTTCGAGTCCTGCTACTCCAGACATATATATAGGATTTCCATGATCCCTATCAAGCTTTCAGTCACGTGTCCAAAACGAACGATAATACTTCATTTGGAGGAAATGAGCAATAAGAATAATCCTTCATTTGAGGGAGAAACTTGGTTTCATTGAGAGACCGATTAGTGCGCACGATTAGAGCCAAAGATGAGGGCAAAGAATTTGCGATGGCAAAAGAAATGTTGAATGGTTCTTAAAGGAAAGTTTTAAACACTTTAAAACATAAAACACATTCAACTTCGATTCAACATGTTTCAACATGTTTGAAAGGGGGGAAAGGGGGGGGGGGGGGTGAGGGGGAGGGAGGGGGTGGACGGGGGCAAACGGTTTCAACAGTTCAACAAAATTCAATTAAATATAAGAGGCGTCATTGGTTGATTGCAAAAGATCCCAGAATTTCAAAACAGCGTTTGGGCGTTAACTACTCAGCTGATCTGTAGTGTCTAGGTCTAAGCAACGATTCCCAAACCGACAGTTTTCAAATCTTTTTATGTGTGAATTTCACTTAGTCATGTACTATTTCTTACTGAAAAAGTTTCATCGGCCAAGAGGGAGAGTATCTACTTTTTCTTTTCTTTTTTCAGTTTTTTTGTTATTAGAAGATCAGCAGGTCTCTTGTCAGCACCCAATTCAAAGGACACATAATTTATTACCACATGAATAATACAACATAAACCTACCGTTCGCTTCCGGCCTGAAAGGCACCATACGTCGTAAATAGAGCAGTTCTCCTGACTTGGTTCATCTTCACTCTTGTTAGTTGTCTTCCCTGCTTCAGGGACTGTTTCCGTTTTTCTTCTTTTGTCAGTCAAGTATTTCATTTTTCCAGCGGGACCTCGACAAATGGGTAGAAGAAATTTACAAAACCTTTTCGCTCGATGCTCAAGGGTTTCTCGATTCGGCACATCCATTTTTTCCACTTCTCTTTTCCTCCCAAGAAAGACTTTGCATATTGATGGACGATGGGATTTTTTCTCAGCGCAATTGATGCCTCTTCTTAATTCTGCAATTTTTTCCCTTCGGCCAACTCGTGGAAGTTCATTACAGTCCCCCAAATTGTGTGGACATTTTAGCTGTGATTTCTCTGGAACGGAATCAGCTGTTGCTTGGGCGTTCAATCCATAAGGAAACACTTGAAAAGAACATTACATTAAGCAAATATCTGAGTTAGCCCTAACGGGGAGACTTTTAATGATGAAATTTTTCTTAAATCATGCCCAATTGCAAACGACCTTCTGAAAATTAGGGTGCGTTCTGTTGATCGTATTTCGGAATAGGAATACATGGAATACAAGTTACACCTGCTAAAATACTATTTTAAACATATCTTCAGTATTATACTTGTTGCTTCAAAAACGCCAGATATACCGTTTTAAATCATCACTTCACGTTCTCGGAATATTATGGTCAATCGAATGCACCCCTAGTTCACTTCCATATGAAAAGGAGAATTATTATTTACTATGACAAATTTTTTGCGTCGCGGAGAAAAGAATGCTTGGGTACAATAAACTCCGAAATAGCTTCAGTTGCTTTTGAATGCACATTTGAAGCTTTATCTTGTAGAATTGGTAAACAAACAGAAAGCAAAACAATAGCTTATGGGGTTACCTTCAAAAGAAACTGTGAACCTTTGGGAGAGATTGAAGGAACTGAGTGTTTGTGTTGGCCAAAATCGGGAAATTTTACAGAAGCAAAGAAACTTGATTTCGAGTACTGAACACTTCAGAACACAGAAAACTGTACGTTTGATGGCATTACAACATGTTTGGCACAATTTGGGCTAAAATAACAAAGCTGGGATTATCCAATATGGGTATTTCCTGTTGTGTTCTTAATTATCCGTCATGTTATTAATCAATTTTAATGCCTTCCCCTACTTACTACTGGCGTAAAATAAGGAAACATTTTGTTATGTCTAATGGTAATTTAGTTATGCAGTATATATAGTCCATTACTTCATGTTTACAAGCTCTTTCTGTCATGTATTTATTTCTCGTAACGAGGGGGGTCCAGATCCTATAAGCCTCGTGGTTTCTTCTGGGCTCCCTTGCCATGTGTCAACTGACTTTTTTATGTTGTACCATGTAATATATGTAATGTGGCTAAATAAACTGAACTGAACTATTGTGGAGCGATCAATGCGGTGAATATGATAACATAACAGTAATGGCTGAATTAGCCTGTTAGCAGTCCCTTCTGAGTCAGTCGAACCGCTCGCTTTAATAGTCACCCAAGCGAGCCGAGGGGAGAATGGAGATAGAGCTACATCTCGCTCTTCCCCCATTCTCCTCTCGGCTCCCTTGGGTGACTAAAGAGGGCGGTTAGCAGTCTACAATGGAATATACCTGAGTGGAGAAGCCCAAGTAGTGTGCACGTGAGAAACAGCGTGGTACTGAAACAGCAGGAGCTTGTCATATTGATTGTGCTTTCCTATTAAAGGAACACAGTCACTTAAGAATGTAATTTCAATACCGATCAAGATTGAATAAACCTGATGTGAAAAAATTGGAGGAAAAGAAATAACGCCGGAAAAACGAATGAAGGCGAGGAAGAAGATGACGCCATATGAGTAAAACGAACACTTTAAATAAGTGGACAAGCAAGCTATTTTAATTAAACCATTTCGCTGCTTGGAAGACGTGCTCGTTCTGCGGAGGGTGTAAAATTTAGGTTGCAGGTTGCAAATTAAGGTTGCAAGTCATAACTGTAAAACCACAAACCTTTACAAGAATTCTAACCAAGGCCGTAGCTAGCGGAGGGGCAAGGGGGGCAGTTACCACCCCCCCCCCCCTCCGGAATTTTTTTTTTCTAAAGTATTGAGCAGAAAACCTGAAATTTGCTGAAATTACCTTGTTAGTTTGAAACTTTTCACAACCGATCGCTTGTCGTTATGAGACAGGGGAGAAGGGGGTAGTAATATTCGATTACAATACGTCATTTCCACTTCTTTTGTTACTCACGTATTTGGTATAAATACCTTGGAATGAGTAGGGATTGGTATACAAGGTCTCCCCAGACCTTTCTCGGATACAATGATAAAGTGTTGTGGTCGCCATTTAAGCATCTGAAGGAATGCTCCTTATTCATCGTGGGACGGATTACATACCGGAACCTGAGGTGATTTACCAAATGAAACAAAACTGACGGACGTGAACGAAACTGGCTAACTGAGTTCCCCGAGTAAGTATTTATATCGTCGATTCTAAGCCTTAATTAACTTTGACGTACGAAAACTTTAAGTAGAAAATCCAATTGGAGAAATCCTAGACTTACCTGGTAGGATTAACGTTTACTTTTGATTAGCATTTAATACCTCTGTATTCATTTCAAAATTATCTGAAAAAGCATTTTTTCAGACCTCGCTTTATTGCTCCCCCATCCCCAGTCAAAAATCTCTATCTACGGCCTTGCTAACCTTTACGTTAGACCTTAGGCTTAAACATTGTCTAAAGCATAGTGTTTGGGCCTAATGTTAGCCCAATTAGTAAAGGTTTAGGTTGTTTCAGCTAGTGGTGAAACAATGAACTGCTGCAGTTTACACCTTCCATACGTCCTGTATCAGACTACTCATACGCTAGGAGGACGTAGTGAGTATGTCAGGTTGAATGGGAGTTAAAGCAACTCGGACACGGGCGAGGTGGCTTAATCCATCGTAAGTACTTCGTGATTAATATTATGATTATTCCATCTTATTCACGTTATGCTTTAACAGGATTAGTAAGAACGGTGTTGAAGGAGGTAAGGACTGACAGAGAATCCACAATTCATCGTTGCATGTTCACTTCGTAGTCAAAACCCTAAACATGATTGTTTCATGTTATGTATATTTTGTTTTGGCAGAGTAAATTCAACAAAAATGAGCCCCGCACGAGCACCACGATTGTTTTTTGTCTTCTAACCAAGTAAGACGGAAAAAGAAATCGTCACGGTGCAGCCCCATTTTGCGGTATTCTCCATGACAACGACGAGAAATCACCCAATTTGAGGTTTTGATGACAACTTGAGGGCAAGAATTGTGAACCTTTCATTCATTAATTTTTTTCTCTGAAACCGCTCGCACCAATTTACTTTTAGGATACTCAGTACACATTGTACGCGACGCGCGTGAACCAGACGGAATAATCACAAAAGACCGTATGAGATAGAACGAAGTTATATTTTGAGATAACGTTTCGTCGAGGTCGTTGTCGTCCATCGTAAGGTCCCTAGACCATATTGTTTCGTACCGTCGCCGCGAAATGACGACAGGTTCGTACAGCCACTAAAACGTTGCATTAAAATTAAAATGTTCTAAATTGCGTGCGACACGTGCAGGCGGCACGACCATTTTTCTGTGTTCAGGCAATAACGTTATTGCTTCCTGGCATCGTGCATGGCTGCCTTGGCCACTGACGTTTCATAAACTCCTCATGATCAATTGCTGCAACAGTCTAACTCCCACACAGGGAGCTGAGGCCGCATCCATTTTGTATCAGTTTGCTGTCACAGTCCGACTAACCCATATTTTTGAGTTTTCAAAAAAACAAAAAGAAGGAAAAAGAAGACACGAGGAACGTAATGACCTTTAATGGTAAAACATTCTAACAGGAAGACGAGAAATAAGTTCAGCCTATAACAGGAAATTAGTAGCGTGCATGATATAAACCTAAACTGAGCCAACATAGATAAACAGATGGATCATGGGATAGCTGCAAAACGGTTTTGCGTATGGAGCAAATCACCAAACAAAGGAAACTACGAAATAAATTGAATCTTAATATAATGTAATATCAACACACAGGTGACCAAAGGCTTAAGATAAGCAATGGAAAATCCTGCATGCAGTAATGGCATACTTGCTAAAAAGACTTGCTATAGTTTGCTTTAGTTCGAGCTTACGGACAGACCTTCTGTTGCGAAAACTAACCATGACGAAAAAGCATTGATTAAGCCAGGCTAAAATAGTCAGTTGTATGCAAACTTAAAATGAGATGTGTGCAAGTAACGTAACTGTAACGGTTAACTCATGAACGGTTGAGTTTTAAAACGTGCAGTCTTTCGAAAAAGAAATGGTAAAATAGTTTTTGTTGAAAAATAGAGAAACATTCTGTTGGTCTAAAAGGAACGAACAAAAGCAACAGATAGCATCTAACGAAAATAAATTGGAATGTGCTGTTTAAACATTTAAAAGAAATACTGCCAACATACTATCCTGTGCAGAAGAACCGTTTCCCTACTTAAGTAGACTCGCCTGTTCTCAAGTGAAGAAAGTCCTCTTTGCTTTCGATGGTTCGTAGTTTGAGAAGCCTCGGTGGTGGTGTTGATTAAAATGAATGTTTTCGAAAACAAGCTGACCGCTATATATCTTAAGTCTCGTTATTTTGTCGGAAGCCATTGTAAGAGATTGTGACATGAGCTTCCTCCACGAGCTAGGTTATTCCGATTATATTTGAAAACACTTCTGTAGGCGTTAAGAGGAATTTACGTGCTTATTCAATCCGGTCATTAATAAAGGACATGGGTCCGTTGTTTTTCAGTGAATGACGCGCTATTTTATGTGTTTAATCTGTAAATCTCGCCGACAATATACATACCGTCAACTATCTGCCAAAGAGAAGCATAGAACATGACGTACGTAGAGAGAGAGACTGTTCTCATGTTATAGTTAAGGTTTTCTAAATATAACAAAAAACGCTGAAACACCTGGACCATGAACTTTCGGCAACAACTGACAAGGATATCTTTAGACTGAAGAGGGGAGAATAAAGGATTGATGGCCGACGGATTGTACACTTTAATTACGAGGGCTATTAAGAATACTCGCCTGACATTTTGAAGAAATTGAATTCTTTCTAATGACCCACAAAAGGAAAATTCAAAAGCAGTTGTTTGCAGCGTCGAAGCTGCGTTGTGGTGTGAAATCAAACAATTCAAAGTAAAACGGTCCGGAAGCTGATGTAGTTGACAAACATTCGATACGTTTTTATCGAAAAGGTAGACTACGTCTCCAACTCTATCGCGTTTAGCTATATTTCAGGAATGTTCCCATGTCAATAATATCTAGTTCCATGCTGGCACAAAATTATCTCTTAACTTGACACTAATGAAATTTCTTTCTTGGCTCTTGGTAGCAATGATTCGGATTTTAAGTTCTGAACCCTTTTCACAGAGATATTTTTCAACTTTCTATGCCTACTCACATCCTCTTTTACGGAAATGAACAGCAAGCAGGTTGGCGTATAAGAAAAGGGAAACTTTAAACCAGCAGTGAGATCGAATTCCACTCAACCCATGTGATATATGGGCGAACATCCCTTAGAGCGAGAATGGAAAGTTAATTCCATGCGCGGAACGCTCTAGGCTTTTTGACAAATTATGGCTTAAGTTGCTCAATCCAATATAGACTGTGCAAAATTGTTTTCCTTTTAGCTTATTGTTGCAATAAATTTGCCAAACTGTTAAAAATCCAATCAGAGCACACGCAGTTGTTTGCCATTCTTAGACATATACAAGAACTAACATTTAGCCGCAAAATTATTGTAGTAAGCTCGAGTTCCCCTAATATTCACAAAACAGGATTACCTCACTGAAAACGGGATTAAATTTTCAGCGGATCCAAAGTGATTTTGGTAAATGCACATCAAATTTTAAAACTGCAGTTTTCACAGTCGCTTAATCCTCGGGTGAGTTATCTTTAAAAAATGCATTTTACAATACTTTGGAAAATTGTAAATGAACAGTGACTGATTTTTTCGATCCAAAAAAGTTGCTCTTTCGAGCTTTAAGATGAAGCAAACTTTAACTTAACGGCAAATTTTCGTCAAAATCGCTTTGTAAGCAATGACAAGATTGGCAAATCACATCTTTGTTTGACCGCCACTGTGGTGACTTAGGCTCAATTAAAATGAGTAATGGCCTCATTTAACGTCAGAAGCAAATATATATGAACAATGAGACATTGTCACACTCACCACCTAAAACATGACGGCGGAAAGATTAAATCGGACTTCCTTTATTTTCTGTTTTGATGTTGGTTTCGCATATCAATTTTGAAAACAATTTTAAGTGCAATGTGAAATAAAATGGAAAGTAAATTAAAGTATTGTTTTTTTTTTCTTTTTTTGGCGATTGTCGCAGATATTACAGACATTACATTATTTTCCATGAAACCAGCTCACTTACGGGGTGAACTAAATCAGAATTCACTTCAATGCTCTGCGAATTTCAGATTTTTTAAGAGTACTCAGCATATTGTCCAGGAGCCAGAACACCTGTGATTTGTCAAAACAATTTTAAGGTATGGAGAAAAACCGCGAAAATCCTACTTGTGAAGTCTCACAGTTTAACGGGGCATAGCTAAAGGGGTGGACTAGTGCCATGCACTGTAAATCGCTTTCCAAGGGATAAATCAACCGCACTTACTTGTTCGCGTTTATGCGTCCTCTAAATAGGGAATTATCTGGTGGAAAGAGCTATTCACCTTTTCGACACCCAACCGATGCCAGGTTTTTTTTAATACACAGAGTATTTAAGACCTGTATAGACAGTGCCATAGTTCGTATTTACTATGAAAACTTCCCTATTTTCAGCTCATTTTTTATTATAGAATTTAGCATTGGGTTCAGCTCAAACGTCAAACGGCAATAAACGGCATTCTGCTGCTTTTTTATAAAAGTTTTAAAAAACTTGTTATTTTAGCTTGTCTTTTGTGAGAAGTTACTTAACTATCTGTAGCTGATAAGCAAAAAAATTAGATAATAAAATAAAGTAATACAAGTTTCTCTGAAGTTCAGTTTGGCAAACGCAAGATTCAGTTTGACGTTTCAGTGCCGTTTGCAGTAAACGCGGGATCTTCTGATAAATACTGTCACGTCCTCACGATATATGACGTGTATTAAAGTCAGGTTGAAATGGCCAAAGTTTTCATTCGGCAACACATTTATTTGAAACAGCTGGCAAGGCGTCGTCTCTGTGATTCCGTAATTATTACTTGCCTGCCAAAATGAAACTTTTCACGCTGAATTGGTTGTTATAAAAATGGATGCGTCAAACAAATACGAGGGTTGTAATTTCTCGATTTACCACGATTCATAATATTACGCAGGGTTTTAGCATTTTCTCTGGTATAGTCCGGCTCCGTAAATATACCAAAAGAGTGGAAGAGCCCCCGTTTTGAGAGAGCTGACAAGAAAGTTTCTTTGCACCTAAAGCGGTAGACTGGTAGATTTAATATTTTGTCGGAATACCCGAGATTTTTTATTCAATTCTTTCTGTGCGGTAGATCATTGCTTCCTGCAGAGAAAAGCAGGTGGCTCTTCGCGCATGCTTGGTTTGCCTTCTATTTTACAGGCGATAAACTTCTCTAAACGTTCACGACTATATAAGCAAGACAACGCTTTAAGTGATCAATTGCATGATTATTTATGACCACCAGCTGAAAAGATTTGTTTTTTTATTATGAACAGGTCATTCCATGATTTCTCGCACTGTGCGTTTTGGGTTCAAACGTAGAATGTGGAATTATAACCGCCTTTACACTGATTTCATACGGTCTTAGGGTATAACTGAACTTTCCAGGCGGCAGTTGTTCAAAAATTGACTGATAACGCTATCCCCCGGATAAATCACTATCCATTGGATAGCGCAATAGGTTTCGCTATAACTTATCCACTGGATAGTTACTCTCTTCAGTAAAAAGAACTTCATTGAAATAATTTGCTCCAACCAAAACGTAGGTCACTAAGGTCGAGGTACGGCAATGCATTTTTTCGAAGATTCAAATCTTCTCATGTCGCCTTCTTGGTTGAGCACCATTGGGCACCATTTGAATATGTTGATATTTAACATGTCAAATGGTTGATTACGAGTCATATCAGTTCATGTTTAAGACGGAGGCACGTAAAACGGTCGGCATTAATAATTTAGCGAACGTTATTTATGTCAGAATAAATGCCTTCTCAAAAAAAACGTTTTCGCTCGCAAAATATAAGTTGAACAAGATGTCACTTATAGTTGCTTTTTGTCGCATTTGATACTTCGTCAAAATGGCGCGAAAGCCATGGAAAGGTCATTAAATTATTTAATATGAACAGCGAAGAGTAATAACAATAATAGAAAGACTACAAGAGAGTATAACGTCAGCGTCTTTTAAATAGTTCATGCGTGCAGAGCGATAAGCTGGAAAAGTGTTCAATCTTTGGAAACTATCAACATCTTTTCGGAAGTTTCTTGCAACTGTTCAAATAGCCTCGAGCGAAGGAAGTTACAATGTCTGGTCCATCTGTTTCTCGTCTCCAATGGCCGATCGAGTTCCTTCACAAGCCATCCAGCTTACACATGGCAAGTCTGTTTGTCCGAAACTTGGTAAAATTCTGGTCAAAGTGACTGAGTGCTACAAACCTTTTCGGTCACTGTCACTCTGGGTAATTTGTTTTGCAGCTTGCTCCCCAGTACTGTTTTCTTCCAACAAATTTCTTAGTTTGCGAGTCAAGTTGGCCAACAGGTAAATACAACTCGTCACGCCTTTTATCATTAGATGAGGTAGAAGGATTATTTTTATTGGCCGGTACCGGTGTTGCAAAACGAATCGTCTCTTTGTAGGAGAGAATGGCTTATCTTGTTCTCTAATCGACGCCTGATTCTTGCAACAATTGCGGCCACGAAAATCGTAATTTCAATAAGTTGTAAAAACACATTCACTTATCAAAGAGTTAAAATGGCTCGAACGCCGGTAGAGGTGAAGACAATAAAAAACCTATCCGTTCGTCTCTTGTTGATTTTCTCCACAAACGGCTGATTTTGATCATTCCATGCTTTTCTTTAGCAGAAGCTGACAATGAAATGTTAAAAAAAATAATTATAATAAAGAAAATGATAAATATAAGTTTTAAAAACACGTGCATAACGTGCAAAGCGTGCAGAGCAGGAGTGAAAGAGACAACGACGCCTGCTGCAACGAAAACGCCAGAAAGCAATAATATTATTGGTTAAAATGAGGATGAAAACAATCATGCCACACGCGCAGTACGCATTCAAAACACCTCTTTGTCGCATACTCTGCAAAACAACATGAAAAATCGCGATGCACGCGATCGCACTACTTTGAGTGAGGAGAGTTTTCTGCTCATTACACCTCTTGTTATGTATACTTTCTCGTTGACATAACTGATCAGAATTTTCTCCTCTTATAAAATTCGTCAGCTAGCCAGTGCAAGCACCGCATGAGCGTGCGTAACAAGTTAAAATTTGTTTCAAAGATTGATTGTAATGTCTTGAGTTCAACTTTAAAGACAGCACCTTTCTTGGGTATTGCTATTTTCGCAAATCCATAACACAGTTCATTTTGGGGGGTTATTTTCTTTAAAACAATCGCTATCCAGTTTACCGAAGCATGATGCAATCCCAAGAGTAAATAACTTGTATCGTTTTTACGTAAAGAAGTTATTGCATTATAGGATTGGGAAAATAGTCTATTCTGCTTATCAGGGTTTTGTTTATTTCTAGGATAACAAATAAAAAAGCGAATAAACAAAGCAAAAATAAAGACAACCCTTTGTTTGTATTTATTTTATTGACACATGTGGATGAAGAAACTGATAATATTTCCTAAGGTAAAATAAATGATCAAACCATATCACCATATTATTTAAATTTTAGCTAGCACGTATGAAATTATTGTT
>OX421451.1:43245515-43255515 GCA_949126865.1 Montipora capitata
GCGCCTGCCATCGGTTAACTAACGGCTGTGCATCCACTAATTTACTGTATCTAGTTTTCACTGGTTTTAGTTTGTCATTTCGAGGTATGGTTACAGCTCTTTCAAAAAGATATTTGAACAACGGAATCTCTTTGAACCTCTCTGCTCGAACTTTCAATTTCGCTATGACAACTTGGCGAAGTTTGATTAAAGTCTCTGGGGACCGGCGGGCGATCAGTCGCTGAAAGCTCGATTTATCCAGCTCGTACACCTCTAACGTTTCTACACACTCCACGCTCGTGCAGAAGAATGGGATATCAAGAACAACTTCTACGTCTCCAATGATGTCATTTGGTCCGATGGTAGTGGCTTGAATTTCACGCTGTCGTAGCCTTGTCTCCATAGCAACAAACCCATGTTCTATTCTCCGACGTCGTTTTTCGATAACAGTTAATGGTCGCACAACATCTTCCATTGCGTTAAGCTGAATCTTTTCCTCGTTATCGCCTGAATTGGCTCCCTTTTTCTTCGCAACAATCCGGGGGTTTAAAGCCTCGAACTGCTCTTTACATTTGCGAGGATCTGACAAAACCTTTCCCGTGCCCTTAGCTATGAAGAAAACTGAGTTACACGGATGACCTTGTTCCACTATTCTATTTCCAAAATTGATTTTGTGCATTTTAAGATTTTCAATGAGGAGTCCTTTCAGTGCCTGGGGCCAAGATAGGAAGAGTGGATAAGCGAGTGCAAAACTTGATTTCTCTTTCCATTCAAGGCCGTACGCTTGAAATGACTGCTCATAGAGTTCCCTGTTTACTATTATTAGTTCTGTAACTTCATCCGCAATGACCGTAGCGTTTCGTTCCTTTTGTCCACTCATCAGTACCATTTCCCCGAAGCTACGACCACTCTTTAGACTTCCCATCTCTACTCCAAAGTAGGCTAATCTTTCCTGTGCGCTACGGACCGCCCCCATTTCATGATGAGGTAGAAACTCGCCATGGTGTTCATCCGATTTTCGGGCATACAGTGTGACCGACCCTTTGAGAATCACAAAGAAACTGCAAACAAAACAAAATTCAAACAAGATCTAACGGTAATTTATTTGTTTTCGACAGTTCGTTCGTCAAGACCGTATGTGAATGTCGAATCATCGATGTCTTTGGCAATGAAAGGAGCAACAGGTATGCAGTCGAAAATCACTCAAACGTCGACAAGAACTGTGACGTGAAGATCATTTAACTGACGTTGCAATTAAATATGCTCAACTTTTTCTCGATTGGACTTCAGTTTTCCTCTGATAAATTAACCAAGGCTCTCAAACAAAGAAACTAAAGTTGAAACCGGTGTTTTCAGTGTTTTGAAGTTTCCAGCGTTCAGATTCGTATAGAACGGGGAAAATGTACACAACTTCAAAATGCACTAGTAAAGACATTGTTTCGACCATCAAAGACCATTGTTTGAAGACAATGTCATCCTAGATTTTAAGATCCATTATGATATCAAACACCACCTACCAGTTGCCTTCATCTCCTTGACGCACGATCACGTGATCTTTCTTGACTTTGATGAATCCGGCATGCCTTAAGACGTTAATCAAGGCATCTATATTGCAAAAGAGAAAAAGGACGGGACAACTTCACCTCCACTAAAACACAAAGATAACTTTATGCCACAGAACATATTGTTTACAATCAAAATTGTTTGAATTTTTTTTCAAATGGAAGCGTTTGTATCCGAAATAAATGAATTCTAGAATCGCTAGTTCTTGTAGACCAGACTAGCCGCTGCTCCTAGAACTAATTAAAATGAAATATATTTTTTTTCTCAATATTAATAAGTTTTTAAGATTTTTTTTCTTGTAAATCATTATATATTATATATGTAATTTTAGATTTTGTGATCTTAATAGTGATCTGTATTTTTATATTTTATTTTAATTTATTTCTTATTTATTTTGTGACTAGACCTGTAAAGTAGCTTTATAGCTAAGTGTCAGTCACTTTAATAAAGTCGTATTCTCTATTTTCGAATTCCCCATAATACACTTTGTTTGCCCCCCAAATTTTGCATAAACTATTGTTTTCAAATACTCTTGGGGACACTGCATATTCCCAAGAGCATTTGAAAACAATGGTTTATGCAAAATTTGGGGGGCAAACAAAGTGTATTATGGGGAATTCGAAAATAGAGAATTCGTATTCGTAATGAAGTCGTATTGTATTCAAATTTCCCGGGCGCAGCCATATGCATCTTGAATAACTTTGATGTGTAGCGGTTGCCCTATTGTTTCAAAACAGAAGGTCTTTGTCTCAAAGCAGAAACACGTGACCTTGAATCTGGGGATTTTAGGACACCATTTTTACGCCCAAATACGGACAAAACTAAGACGGGAGCTGGATGCGCGGGAAAATGAACGCGAGCTACATTACATCCAAATAAGGAAATTTTTAAACTCAAAAAGCCCCAGCCCTGAACCAGAGTTAAACGATTCAAGGTCGCGAGCTGTGCTCAAAGCAATTCTCAGTTTTCATATGACTTCACGGCCGCCATGTTGGAACCCCTAAAACAAAGAAGCGGCGGCCATGTTGGAGCCCCGACCAAATCCTCTGGGAATTTAACTCTATTATTAGAGAGCTTTAGCACGCGACGTTGTTGTCAACACGGACGGCGGCGACCGGAAGTGATTTTGCAAAGAAAGTGACGTCACACGTCACAGACTTCAAGTCACAAACGTCAAGTCACAAACCGCGTCCGTGGTGAAAAACAAGAACGCGAGAGGGTAAGTTCATTTTAGGTGCAATAACTCTGTTTTTTTTGTTGATTTTTGTTGTTTTCCTGCTAATGCTGGACAATCAACTTTATTATTTCTATAATTTATGAATTAAACTCTTCTTTGTCAGTTCTACCGGCCGATGAACAACAGCGCTGCAGACGCCGAGACTCAGTCTTGCCAAAAAACCTAGATTAAGTCTCTTTTGAAAAATATTTGTTTTCCTTGATCGATGTATCCTTTTGTATGTGCTTTTGTTTTTTATTTCCAGAAAGACGATGTTAAATTTTGTAAAATTTTAATGACCGTCAAATTTAATTTCTTTTTTGGAACGCTTCATTTTTATTTGTCATTTGCTTTCCTTTACAGAAATGTACCAAATGGATTGGACAAATCAGCTAACACTGACAGATTTGAAGTTTGCTTTACATTCAGAATCATTTCAGGATTATCGATCGTAACTGGATTGAGAATTTCTAGCCGTGTTCTCTTCCAATAAAACAATAAGTCTTAAGGAGGCTCCAAGTAGTTTCTCCTTTTTTCAAACAAATAAACATATTCTATCCTTAGATACAATTAGGGTAATCATATCATGCCGAAATTTGGCCAGGGTATTAAGTACCCTTCGTACTTAAAAATACTTTCTAAAATATTGAAAATTCAACAAAATCTGTAGGCCAGTTTTTCGGAAAAATCAGTTTTTTTGAAATGTGTCTCTAACATTTTTTTTTTTCACCTACAGAATTTTTTTAAATTTGAAAGACTAACGTTTAAAATTAATCTAAGCTAACATGCAAAAAATGAAAAAAATTCACCGTCCGGAAACAGAAATATAAACGAGTAAAGTTGCAAAATCAGGAAAAATTAGGGGGTTACAAGATCAGTATTTACGCATGCGTCACCCGCTCATTCGAGTCCGTCAACACAAACGGATTTAAGTGCCCATTATAAAGCAGTCGCTTCCAGGAGCCCTCGACTGTGGTATTTTGATCGCCAAAAGTGAGACATCTTTCAAAAACCTACAGCATCGCGGCTATGAAAATACTATGTGGGGAGGCCCATTGAACACCAGGGACTTGAGAATCTACGACGGGGACGTCGACAAAAATGTCACAACAAAACATAACTTTGGAATATCGTAAGTCTTTCGCGATCATTCCATCTGGTTCACGTCATACATCGTGGGCGAAGTATTCTAAAAAAAAACTGATACAAGATGTTTCAGAGTAAGAAAGGTTCACATCTGTATGCTCACGTTGTTGTCAAGACCTCAATTTGGTGATTTCTCGACGTTGTTATGCAGACTACATCAAAAATATGTGCTGAAATGCGTGCAGTACGTGCTTTACGCGCCATACTAGTGCCCAGCTTGCACTTAAGGTCGGTACACACGAGGGAGCTTGCTCCTGAAACACGTTCCCGAAACACGCTCCTGGGTAAGTACCCCAACCAGTACACACGAAAGACACGACGAGGGAGCTGAACGATAAAACAACCCGATTGGGGCATGGGCACTGTTGTGGATGAAAAAAAAACAAAACAATTTGATTGGCCAACAACACGACATGTCACGGCAAGCAAATTTCAGTACACACAGGAGAGCTTGCTCCTGAAACAGACTCGTGCAACAGATTTACCCCTGGAGCTTGCTCCCTCATATCAAACCAGTTTGATATAAGGGAGCAAAACTCGGGAGCAAAAGTTTTTTTGCGCAACATATTTTTTCGCTAGAAATCGTTGGTGCAGACGCGGAGGGAGCTTTGCTCCGGGAGCGTGTTGCAGGAGAGTGCTGCGGGAGCAAGCTCCCTCGTGTGTAACCGACCTTTAAACTCTAGGGAGCCTCCTTAACCAATCAAATTCTTGTTTTGTGGAATTGGCGTTAACGCCGCCGTCCTCAGATCATTTCTTTAAACTCCCCAATTTTCCTTGCCACACTGGTATACAGATAAGGTTTTAATTTCGTTTAAAAATATCTTTCAAATAGAAACACACAATTTTAAATTTACAAAACATGTTTCGGATGATCGACATCCATCGTCAGTTGTGAATACAAGTGAACCGCTAGTCGGTGTTATATAAAGATAGCTAATAGAATGCATGAGTACTGATTAAATAACAACGTGAATATGAGGTAATAGAAAATACAATGATGAGAAGACAATGGGTATAGGACGAGGAAAATTACAATGAAAGTGTTAAATTGACATGGTTGACTTGCTTATTTAATGAGGGTTTTTCCCAAGCTATGTGTCCCAATCCTCTGAGCATAAAGATCTGCATGCTTCTGATCCATTAATGTGCTGAAAGATATGCGAGTTCTTATCAGATGATAAATGTTCACGAACACGTGTAGCAAGATGTCGGTTTGTTTCGCCGACATAACAGGCACTACAGCCTGCGCAAGAAAATTTATAAACCACACGGGATCGTGATAATTTGGAAATAGCATCTTTGGCACTGAATAAGTTCTTAATCTTGTATGGGGCAAACACTAGCTTGATGTCCAAGTTTTTACAATAGCGTTGTGTTAAATTCTTGATTCTGCGTTGAACATGAGTCGAGAAAGGGCCAACCGAAAGGTAATTTGTAATAGTGCGTGCGAATTTCATTAGAGTCGGTTAATGCGGAAGCGTGCAAGGAGGAGGCAAAGAATTTGTTAAGGTATTGTTTAACAGTTCTGTTCACTAAACTGGATGGGAATTGATTCTTTCCGAGAATGTTGGCAAGCTCCTTAATGTTGTTGTGGAAACCGGTCCAGGTGCTGGTGGACAGGACATTTAAAATTAACAACACCTGGACCGGTTTCCACAACAACATTAAGGAGCTTGCCAACATTCTCGGAAAGAATCAATTCCCATCCAGTTTAGTGAACAGAACTGTTAAACAATACCTTAACAAATTCTTTGCCTCCTCCCTGCACGCTTCCGCATTAACCGACTCTAATGAAATTCGCACGCACTATTACAAATTACCTTTCGGTTGGCCCTTTCTCGACTCATGTTCAACGCAGAATCAAGAATTTAACACAACGCTATTGTAAAAACTTGGACATCAAGCTAGTGTTTGCCCCATACAAGATTGAGAACTTATTCAGTGCCAAAGATGCTATTTCCAAATTATCACGATCCCGTGTGGTTTATAAATTTTCTTGCGCAGGCTGTAGTGCCTGTTATGTCGGCGAAACAAACCGACATCTTGCTACACGTGTTCGTGAACATTTATCATCTGATAAGAACTCGCATATCTTTCAGCACATTAATGGATCAGAAGCATGCAGATCTTTATGCTCAGAGGATTGGGACACATAGCTTGGGAAAAACCCTCATTAAATAAGCAAGTCAACCATATCAATTTAACACTTTCATTGTAATTTTCCTCGTCCTATACCCATTGTCTTCTCATCATTGTATTTTCTATTACCTCATATTCACGTTGTTATTTAATCAGTACTCATGCATTCTATTAGCTATCTTTATATAACACCGACTAGCGGTTCACTTGTATTCACAACTGACGATGGATGTCGATCATCCGAAACATGTTTTGTAAATTTAAAATTGTGTGTTTCTATTTGAAAGTTATTTCTTGTCTGCTATTAGTTCGAAAGTTTAAAAATATATATATATCGCTTTAAAAGCTAAAGATCTTTTTTTCAAATATCGAGGCAAAGTTTCAGTCAATCCGAGAGCCATTATGACTTCTTCACGTTTCCCCGCGCTTGAATTAAAATGTCTAAAAAAATCTCGAGCAGCACTCCACAAAAAGGAGCCCCATATAACGCGTTTTCCCGTGACTCCCAAATTTTCCTGTGATCACGGGATCGGTTGCAAATCGGACTTCATTTCATTGGTTACTCAA
This sequence comes from Montipora capitata, assembly GCA_949126865.1. Classification (NCBI taxonomy): domain Eukaryota; kingdom Metazoa; phylum Cnidaria; class Anthozoa; order Scleractinia; family Acroporidae; genus Montipora; species Montipora capitata. The sequence goes on from OX421451.1 coordinate 43,252,126, forward strand.
TTTTTCTCAATGGTAAATTGTCCAGAATTACTACCTTCCTCTAAATTCTTGAACAGTGTACTTGTGTGTCGTATCTTAGTCAATATTGTCAGGATGTCTTCTTCCTTTCTTTCATCAGGTGGTTTGCTCAGTAAGTCCTCAGAAAAGTTTAATGCCGCCGAATTTAAAGGTGTGTCCGACATTGCCTCAAGCCTCAAACTTTTATTTTTCTTGATTAATATTTTACGTCACAAAGACTCTCAAGCTCGAGAAGTTACGCAATATTTTGAGCGTGCATTTCAAACTTGCCTTGACCGATTAAATTTCCTTGTAAGATTTACACAAAACTTGGCCAAAATGAACGTTGTTGAATTGATTTGAAGTTAAAAAAGAAGTAGTCGACACAGATCGTACGAAACTGATCAGGTCGATTGAAACCACGATTAGCGCTAATCCACTATTAATTTTAATTGGCGATGAAAATTCTGCTGTTCAAAGCCGATTATCCCTATTAAACCCAAGATTAAACAAAGGTTAAATTTAACCCACCTCGCGAGGTGGATTAACTATTGATCGGCCGATTAGAACAATGAAAACAACAACAACAAAATGGCTAGCTTGTTGTATGGTTGTGCCGCTATAGGTGATAGAAAAGAAAGAAAACAGAGGCAATTTCCGCACGTAAGATTCACAATTGACGGCTACACAAATGAAGAGCTTAGAATTAGTAAAAGGTATCATTTCGCACGAGAGTCGATAATGCACCTTCTTGCAGAAGATCTTCGCCGTAAAACCCAGCGAAATCCCCCTATCTGATCCCATCTCCGTTCTTCAGCAAGTGCTGATTGGTTTATTATTTTACGCAAGTGGCAGTGTCTACAGATTCTCGGTGACACCGTTGGCCGAGCCCGCGTGGTTCGGTGAAGACTTCTTTGGCGCCGATTTCGGCCCCATGTTTCTTTTTTCCTTGTCTTCGCACAGCAAAATCCTCAACAAAGCAAGAGTTAAAGATAAGTTTGCATAGAATAAGCCTTTCGTTGCATTTTAAATATGCACAAAAATAAATGTTTCCACCAACGAACCTAGCTGTTTCAAAACCTTGCAATCCAGTGAAGAACGGCGTTTCGCTAAACATTTCAATAATTTTTAACGTCGTTTCCTACGGGTTGTTGGGGCAGGTTCTCCGCCAGTCTTCCTTTGTTCATTCTTAAACCCACTGAACTCTTTTTGGCTGTGCTTTGAAGATTCTTCCATTTGTCTTTGATTTCTTGTGTGGTACTTAGGGCCACGCCGCTGCAGCAATATTCTGGCAAACCAGCTGTTTTTTTGGCGTTCGTAACACTATTGGTGAACTTTACGAAAGCCGGGAAGGGCCTTCCAACTTCCAACTTCCGACATCCGACGAACGTACTTTGCAAATTAAGATTTCCATGTTTTCCTCTTATTTCTAAAATTTCTAAAATTTCTGACGCTTTGAAGTTTACCGTGCGAACAGTTGGTTTCTCCTACGCTTCCCGAGAGAGAAACCACTGCGAGCTAGCAGTGGTTCTCTCTCGGGAAGCGTAGGAGAAACCAAATGCTCGCAGGGTATGTGAAGGTTGGCTTTCGCAATTATTTTGCCAGGGATGCTATTTTGAAGACCATGGACGACAATGTTACCAGCGAATTCGTGATGTTACTGCTCACAATTAATTATAATAAGTCAATAATTATATCTTTAATTGCAGATTAGTTAATCCACTGACTAATCTGTGTTTGAACACTGAACGGTTTCTTAACTGGTGATTACGTAGATTATCCCTGGCCCTGCAGTGTGACACATCATAAACACATGTCAAAGCCTTGGTGCGTGACATTGTGGCCGCAGTGTGAATAACAAATGTTCTCATTGAAAATAAAGTATTTATATACCACCTATGTGACAGCATCGTTTATTATTGCCACTTAAGTGTACATTGCAGAACGAGCGAGTGGGAAAGATACTACCTTAACTTGAATGGAAGCTTTTCACTCAAAAGACGAAGTGCTCTTTGGAGGCAAAAGGAGGGTAAAAAAAAAACAGTTTCTTCTCATCATTCTTTCTGTGATTGCGTTTATTTTACTCGTTTTATCTATCGTATTCATCACCTTGTACTCCCTGGAAAAGTCAAAACAGCACGTTTCACCAGCTGAGGTGTCTGAGAAGAAAGAGCAGAAATATTGTGGAACAAGAGCTTGTTTAAGTGCCTCTATAGGTAAGCCGATGTTTTTCGATGCTCGAAGTACAATAGCTTGAACAGCTCTTCTGTCGGCAATTTGACGCCATATTATAATTAACTTTACGTCTTTTGTTTTTAATCGACTGGCGAACTTCTTTATTATCATGCCAAGATCACCAGGTTTTGTATGCGACCCAGCCCTTGAACTCCACAGCATTTTTGAGGCTATACCGGTTGCCCATCTATAACCCGTGTTTCACAATCTTGCACAAGACAAACAAATCAGTAACTAGTTTTCGTTTAATTATGTTACATGTACCAGGTGTCGTTTGTGTATTTTGTGAAGCATTTCGATGAAATGTTACTTTGAAATGTTACGCAGTGGCTGTAGGACCTACGCAGCTTTCTCTGATCAGAAACCGGCCCATACGAGTAAAAATGACTGAACCGCGAAAATGCTCGAGATTTTCCCGGCAAAGATAGAAGAGCTTGTCGTAGTTTAAAATTCATCCACAAACGCGACAGGCATTGAAACGCTTGAATAGGTCATTATTGTCAATAAGACGCAGCCGTCGGAACCAAGCAGCAGTTGCCTCTGTTTTGTTGGGCTAACACTCGAGACGTCTTTCTTTTGGCGGTTAATTTAACTTTTATAACTCGTTCGATGTAACCAAGTTTTCATATTTCACTACCCGACGCGGCCATACAGTTTCTTTGCGAAAGAGAACAACTGAGTTTGTTTAGAGGGACTTTCTCAATTAACGTACAACGTTTTACTTTTAGCATTGCCCGAAACATTTGCAATTACAATTCACATTTTCTATAATCTTTTCAGCGATTAATAATGCAAAACTAGGGAGCTTAAATGGTCTGGAATCAGCGTTCACATTTTTTACACAAGTACGAGAACGGAGTTTGCAGTGAACTACGAGTAGTTTACTAAAAATAAAAGGAATGAAATGAAAGAATGGCGTCATGTTGCGAGGCGTCCTCCGTTGTTATTACAGTAAATGTCACAATCAGAATTTATCGGCTGTTGCAACAATGTCTTCTGTTGTTCGGATGCTATCAAATTTGAATATCAAAAGAACTTTCAGGTCAATGTTTACTTTCAGTGAAAATCGCTGTATGTTACTTGTCAAGGATTTAGAGGTTCCGTACTTCCAACTGTTTCTTGCACAGATAACTGACAGATGACTTCAGAAATTTTTAT
>OX421451.1:43260515-43268015 GCA_949126865.1 Montipora capitata
GTTTGTTGCAAAAGGCCTATTATTGCTGAACAAGATACAGTCATTATTGCGACGTAATATGTCACCGTGGCAACGGGCAAGCCCTGTATAAGCACCAAATACTTTGTTTTCAGTTGCTTACATCTCAAAAACGAACTCGGTGACCCCCATTTTTTATTTCTGAAGTAATCAGAAGGGCAAGATGAACCTCTCTGCAAAGTTTAAAAAAAATTCTGTCCAGTAGATTAAGATTTTTTAAAAGTGGCTTTGAATCCACCATACAGAATTGTATTTTTTAAACTTTACCGAAAGTTTCATCGTGGCCTTCTAATCACTTTTCAGCAATAAAAGAGGGGGTTACGGGGTTCGTTTTTGAGATATTAGCAGCTAAATCCAAAATATAGGGTGTTTTACTATGCTTTTCCGTTGCCAAGGTAACTTATTACATCACAATAGTGATCACATCTTGTTTGCAAATAATCGGTGTTTCATATGGTACCATAATATTGCTGTTACGTGATACAGTGTTGTAGCGTCATTCGATCTAAAGAGAGTGTCTTCTAAGTGTTGAAACCCGTCCGAGCCTCCTTAAACGGGCCTTTACACTTGTATATTGTTTTCTTGTTTGAAAATAAGAACATTTGTCGCTTGATTTCTCAAACACAACGCAACAGAAAACAGTTCTTGAATTACGTTTTTGTGAAGACCTCAGTATACCGGATATTCAACCACATTTGCACACATCACTTGGTACGCCTGGCATTTGACAGGACTGAAAAAAAAAATAATCATAATAATACAACGCCTTCAAATTGACACACTTCGAGGAAGATATATACTCCTCCAGAAGAATGCGAGGGATTATCCTGTTACTGCTCCCTCAAATTGTTACATTTTCTTTGCAAACTCAGCTGACGGGTTTGGCCGGCCTGTTCTGACAAAAGGAACGCACCCTCAAACTTCATCCAATATAATTGTTCGTAATATGATACCGTTTTTTGCTTTTTTTTTTGTCTCCTTAGTTCTGTTAAAGCAGCTGAACCAGAGTGTCGATCCTTGCACTGATTTCTACGAATACGCATGCGGTGGTTGGGCAAAAGAGAACGCTTTAGAGCCTGGGAAGACTTCAGTCACTGGCTTCTCATTGGTCACGGGAAAAAGTTACAGTATACTGAAGCATGCTTTGGAAAACGCGAGCAAAAATTACTCAGATGTGAGTTATTCTTGTTTGATTTTCTCACGTTACATCATCCATTTGGTTTGAATCACTACGTGTCTTAACCTCAGTTTTATATCCTCTTCACTTTTCTCAGAACGAAGCTGTAATGAAGACAGTAAGGTTTTACAACGCATGCGTCAACGCGTCGGGAGTGCAGGCACAAGGAGACTCTCCGCTGAAGAAACTCATTGAGGATATGGGAGGATGGTTCGTGACTGGTAAAGTGACTGATTTATCGAAAATGAGCATCATGCAGAGAATTGGCAAAGTGACAAGTGAATTGTTTTTAAAGCCAGTTGTGGACGTCAAAGTGGCCATCGACCCTCACGATTCAAGCAAGCACATCATACAGGTCAGTTGCCGTCGTTGAATCACTAACGCGATCCGCCATCGTCAGGGATCGGGAGGAAGTGATTTGTTAAGCGGACTACCATCTTTGTGAAATGTGGTAAGACAATTAGGCCATTTTCGAAAAAAATGAATGTGAAAGATATTAGCATATCATCCACTTTCCTTTGTCTTTGTCCTCTAAACCTCTCTTTCAAGCTGAATTATATAATGTATCGAAAGTGGCCTAAGCGGACACTACTTTTTTACCGCCGTAGAGCGACAATTAGTCATGACCACCCTGCCCCCCCCCCCCCCCCTTAGCTCTTCCCTAGTCGAACCCCCATGAAAATGTTGGGTGGTTCTTTCGAAGCAACAAATTGCTCACATGGAGGCAGCTTTAAATGAGGGGAGTGGGAGAGAGAGACTGTTTTACAGTAAAGACGACATGAATCTCTACAGACGTTAAAGGGAAACTGTCACAAGAAGTGCATGCGCTAGCGTCTTGTGAAAACTTGAAAAGTGTGAAGTTAACTTTTTTCAAGTTGAATCGACAAATTCAAAATGGTGTCCATTGGGGAGGGCCATCGTGGACAAAGGAGAAACTCCGGTGAATATACGTGACTCACGCGTGAATCCATGATGGCGGCTAGAATTTTCCGTAGGCTCGAGAGCAAACAAACTCGAGCCAACGGCGACGTCAACAATAACTTCAATGGCGAATTCGCGTTTTTCAAGCGTTAATGTCGTTATTCCACTGTGATTATTATAATAGCAACGCTCGCCCTCAAGCGTTTGTGGGTAATCATTATCCATATATAATTTCCTTATGGCAAAGGTCAATTGTGACAGTATATCGTGACTGTAGTAATGACACCGACCTAATAAAGTGTTTTGAGAAAATGACTGAAATGAGAAATATATTTGATCATTTGAAAGAAGATTTTCGACTTTTTGGATTTTTTAGATTTGAAGACCGCTGCCAAATCTTACATATGAGGACGCAGTAGGGTAACCTCTTTTCGTCTTGCGCGAAATATTACTTAGAACCACAAGAATTTTGACTACTGAAAAGATACGCGGACGGGTCTAGACACAGTTTGATGCTACGCTTCTTTGAACCGTCATGATAGCGGTCTTTCACTTGACACCTATATTAAAAGAAAGGGACGCTAGTTACTATTAATAGGCGCAACCTTTCCCCTTTTAGCAAATTGTTGACATATAACAGGACTCTTGCGATAACATTGGATCACTCCTGCATGCGTGGTGCTATGAATCACTGCAATCAAATTTTTTCAAACCCAGAGTAGCACAGACTATGTCCGATTCTCAACCAGGCCCCAGTTGTTCAAAGGTCAGATAACTTTATCCGGTAGATAAGTCACTAACCCGTTATCGGCTTTAATCTCCGGTCGCAAAGATTTCAGAATTTGCCATCATAACTGTGAATATGCACGCTCTAAGCGCATCTAGTTCAAAGGTGTGTAAGAAAACCTTGGCCAACGTTTAACGTGAAGTATAATATTTTATTCTCTGGATAGTGACTTATCCACTGGATAAAGGTATCCGCCCTTTAAAGTCCCCATTTGAAACTGTGAACCGCTTGTTTTGGAAATCCGATATTTTGACATACTTTCAAGGTAGCAAAAAGGAAAATTACTGTGAAGTTTGACGACTTAAATCCTCTCCGTTCTTGAGATACAAAGGGAATTGTGACACCCGAAAATGGCCAGTAAAGTTTCGGGACCTTCGAGAAACGGGCCCCTGGTTGCAATATGAAATGGCTGCAATGTGAACTTTTTCTGACGATGCGACAATCGTATAAGTCATGTTGTAGACCTGTCGTAAGCCAGTCCCTTGCGTCAAAAATCGTGCCAATTTACACGGTGCGATTTTTGTCGCATGAGACAAGCTTATTACATGTACGACAGGCCTACAACGCGTTTACGTGATTGTCATGTACGTCAGAGAAAATGTCATAGCATTTTTAAAAGATGTTTTGATACGCTACAACAATCGTAAGTCATGTCGTAGGCTTGTCGTAAGCTTGTCGCATCAACTCGCATGCGCCAAAAATCGTACCGTGTAAATCGGCAAAGCGGCCCTTACATTTACTCTGTGACAGTGGAAAATTGATATCGGAAAACGACAATAATCCAATCTTTTTCCGAATCCCTTTGTCCCGGAGAAAATACGGTATAAGCCAGTATTTCTACGCTTTGAAGTTAATAGGGAGTTCAAGAAACGACGACAGCTAGGGCGGCAACGACTGTCACAACAACACAAAACATATCATAAGTTAAAAGAGGAAAAATAATCGTGCTGAACATGCGGCACGCATTTTAGCAAATATATTTACGGAACCCCGCATAAGAAGGACTTGAAATCGCCTGATTTCAGGTTTTGAAGACACGTACGTGAGCATGCAACAGCATACAGCATTACGGTCCATTTTTAATTAAGGCACCCGCAAAGGAGGAAACAATGTTGCGGAAATATTGTTTCGGAAGCAAGTGTTTCCCCGTTTGCGACCACAGGAAACATTAATGTGCTTCCCGCGAAGCAAAAATGTTTCTGAATTTGTTCAGAAACATTTTGCTTCCATAACTAATGTTTACTTGTTTGCGCGCCGAAAAGAAATTTCGGGAAACAATGTTTCCGCAACAATGTTTCCTCGTTTGCGGGCGTCTTTACCCTCAAACTGCTCGTAAGAATTTACTTTTAGGACACTACGCTAAAATTAATATTTTAGGTTAACAAGGTGGAAAAATTGCGATAAACTTACCATAGTACAAAGTTATATTTTGAAGTGACGTCTTCGTCAACGTCGTATATCATCTTTAAGACCCTAATTTGTGGCGAAGCTAAGAAGAATGTTAACGATTTGACTTTTTTCAGTTTCTACCCGGCGATTTGGGAATGAGCAAAAGATATTACCATAAGAATACTTCCAACTATATTGTGGTAAGTGGGGAAAACATACACTCCGTTGTACTATTTCTAGTGTCCTGGAAGTGGTCGCTTCCTTGGTTTATCTTATTTCAAAATTATTGCAACTTATTTTAAGACCCGGGCAAACTGCTTCAATGTTGATTGCTGTGGTGCGCAAACGCTTTCAACACATCACGTGGTTGTTGCTTTGGATACGGGCGTGGATACGTCATTGAGAGTTCGATTAGAGAGCACGCACGCGCATAACAAACGAAGATGCCTGTTTTTCATGAGTCAATGAGACTCACAGTCAATATAGCAATAATTTATTGATTAAGCCTAAGCCCTCGTTTCAGTGATTAGGCCTAAGCACTCTCTGAAATTTTAGCTTTCATTTTATGGGTTAGGGTAACTGCACTTAACTCATTGACTCATGGACTCATTGACTCATTGACTCATAAATACTTAATACTCATAACAAACAAGGTTGAAAGAGTTCAACGTCATTCAACATTAGCGATAACAAAAGAAATGTTGAATGGTTGTTGAAGCAAAGTAGTAAACGCTTTTAAACTCTTTGAACATCGATTCGTCTTCGAGTCAGCATGTTTCAACACGGTTGATGGGGGAGGGAGGGGGGGGGGGTAGAGGGGTGGCAAAGGTTCAATATTGCTGTTTAGCAAAATCTAACGGATGTTGAAGCAAATGTTGGAGCCGTTTGCCCGGGCCTTTACTTGGTCAATTTATAACGTCTAGTAGAGCGAGTTTCAATCAAGTGTTGTAAAACCAAAAACCAAAGTAATTACTTTGGCCAATCAAAAAGGACGGAGACAATCCCGCAAACCAATCAAAACTCGAAGTAATTACACGTAGCCGACACAAAGCGCGGGAAAATGTGCACGCGCGAGCCACGATTGGTTTTGGTTTCACTTCTGATTGGTTTGAAAAATGGCGCGAGAACTTTGAACCAATCACTGAGTGAAGAAATGCAAAACCAAAGCAATTCACTAATTACTTTCGACACTCAATTGAAAACCGCTCTATTAATCTTAAACTGACTAAGCATTTTGTTAAACTGCACCACCCCTTGGGGAACAGGGGTGGCGCAGTGGTGATAGCACTCGCCTCCCACCAATGTGGCCCAGGCTGATTCCTGGTCCCGGCGTCAAATGTGGGTTGAGTTTGTTGTTGGTTCTCTCCTTTCTCCGAGGGGTTTTTCTCCGGGTTCTCCGGTTTTCCTCTTGTCAGAAAAATTCCGACTCGATCCGGAATGCACGAACACATGTTGAACGAGCTTTTAACCCTTTTCCCTAACATGGTGTTCCGTGGGTAAACCAACGTGTTCCTACCATGGTGTACCGTGGGTAAACCAACGTGTTCCTACCATGGTGTTCCGTGGGTAAACCAACGCGTTCCTACCATGGTGTTCCGTGGGTAAACCAACGTGTTCCTACCATGGTGTTCCGTGGGTAAACCAACGTGTTCCTACCATTGTGTACCGTGGGTAAACAAACTACAACAAGTATATGATGGAGGTGGTACAGAACGTCTTGCCTTCTACAACTTTACTCAAACCACGCCTGGTACTTTACATACAATTTGGTTTAAACAAACGAGTCCATGAAGGTTAACTATCTAACCACAGTCAGAAAGATGTCCAAGCTAAATTTTCGAGAGTTAGCCCTACGTACGTTATTCACTCTGACAAAGGGCCTGTCGCTGGGAACGTCACTGAGCTCACAGATCTTTCTTACAGTGGTTGATTTACCTTTGTCGACATCAACTCGTTTGTCTAGACCAAATTTTCGTGTTACACATCGCGCGGATCTAGAAATAGAGGCAATAAATAGTACACGCAATACACCTTATAGATCACTTCGGAAAATACCATAATACTCTTTGTTTCTCCCCCCAAATTTTGCAGAAGCATTGTTTTTGTTTTCTCTTGGGACCATTGTAAGTCCCAAGAGAAACTGGAAACAATGCTTATGCAAAATTTGGGGGTACAAACAAAGAGTATTATGGTATTTTCCGAAGTGGCCTATTCCAAAATGGCCACCATTTTAATATTCAAATTGACCCATTTGGCCTCGTTCAAGGTTAAATATTCTTTTGAATTCGAACCTGGGAACGTGTAATTAATAACCCCTTCACTTAACACTAGACTACCACATCACATCATCATCGTCATTTTTTATTAATGTCAATATTTTTTTCTTCCAAAAGTGCCGCTGTAAACGTGTATTAACACCCGCTAAGAAGCAAGCTTACACAGTGAAAAATGTCGGCAAGAATCTCATGGATATACACACCAACCATAACTCTAAAAAAATGACCATTCTAAATCAGTGTCTAGAACTAACAGACTTAACCATTATTCAGCAATGATTTTATATATATAGTAATTAGTTTTGGTAAATAATCGACACATTTTCTAATCAGTTGATCTTTCGTGGCTAAGTGCATAAACACAGTTCCTTTTAAAGTGGGTGCTCCGTGTTCAAATCCTATCCAGGGGCTGCTTTTATTATTATTTTTTTCTCTTTATTTGCTACCACAAGTCCTGGGCCAGAGTGATCGAAATGGAGGATAATACTTCATTTAAGGCAAACTGACAATGAGGGATAATCCTTCATTTGAGGAAGAGATCGTGTTAGAAGTGATACATAGACGTCGCTTCTTTTTGTGGTTGCAGGTTCGTGAAGCTTACAAGACGTACATGAAGAAAGTTGCCAAGCTTCTTGGAGGAGGGAATGATTCTGATGCACAGATGATGAAAGTCTTCGAGCTAGAGACTACACTGGCAACGGTAAATGCAATGTGTTAAAAAAGCTGAATAATAGTGGTTTTTCGAGTAGGGAAATTGGTGCTAGTAGTTGGATCTTTAAGGGGTACTTTGGAACAATTAAGCCTGCTCTTAAAGGAGAACTGAAGGCTAGAAGATGAATTTTTTTTGTGTGTCTTATTACTGTCGAAATATAACGTCTATTACCGAAAAGAAAACAAGAAAAATCCTTTTTTATCTTGAAAGGCCTTGTATT
>OX421451.1:43273015-43283015 GCA_949126865.1 Montipora capitata
TTGCCCTATTCGGGAAACGAAGCAATAGGTCAGTCTTGTCGTCCTAGTCTTATAACAGCCTTGAAATATACTTAACTTCAAGTCAAAGTGCTTAATTACCACAAAAATGAATCCAATGAAATTTAACTTCGACCAATCGCGACAGCCACAAACAGAGCGTTGAACCAATGAGAATTGGAAGCAGTTGCAAACACGGGAATATCCGCGCATGCGCAGGACTCGTTCGGTTTTGGTCTGCGGTTTTTCTGCGGTAAGCGGTATTTATTGAAGGCCTGCGTGGATTTTGAAAACAAACTAAATATGGCGAGTATGGCAAAACTGTTTTTTCTTCTTCTCATAACGGTCTTGAAAATGCTGTGTAAATTCGCTTTCATTACGTAAACGTCATGATGCTATAGAAGTAAAAACCGGAGGAACCCGATCCGCGGTGTCGAGGAACCCAGCAAATTGAGAACATTATCTGTTAGCTGTTTTACCAAAGTTCTCGCAACTGGTCATTAGATTTTGCAAAACTGTATAATTCAAATAGTTCCGACTACAATGTACAAATGAGTCGTCCATAGAAAATAATAACAATATTAAAAAACCAGAAACTTAACTGACAAATATAAGGGAAAACCAAAAAAAATGTATATCAGCGAAATATGAAAAATCCGTCTGTTGAAATTATATGATAACCGAGCTGTTAAACGTACAATACAATACAATACATACTTAATTGACCCCTTTCCAGGGCCAATGAAACAACGAAACGACGGAACAGAATAACAACAACAACAACTATTAAGAATCCCAACTGGCCGGAGGCAAACCAGTTGGCTATTTACAAGTGCAGCTGGGAAATTGAACCAGGGACTACCAAGGAACAAATTCAACGAGTGGTAAGAGGGGGTCTTGAACCTGGGCTCTCCGGCTCTCAAGGGAAGCGCCGTTACCAACAGCCCACACTTCCCACGTACTTTACTGTCATTGTTTTAAGTAAGCAAATGCTGCAAAAAACTGCGTGAATTTTGCATAAATGAGGAATAAGCATCATTTAGGCCTTGTTTGAATCTAGATACGTTACCATGGTAACAGCCTACATAGCACATTGACTGTCAAAAATATAAACCTTCGTGGTAGCACTTATCAGTGACCAAGTTTGAGCTTCTAGGCAAAAAACGGCATAAATATGGCAGAAATGGAAGTGTAAGTGCTTAAAAACTGTGTTCAGTCACGTTAAGAGTGAGACGAAATATTTAAGCCCAGGAAATTGATTTAATAGTAATTGCGATTATTGTCAACTAAAGAACACTGCTGATGGCAGTTGCCATTTCATTGAACGTCGATTACGTCAGCTAAGGCTTGCATCATTAATTGGGGGTTCCGCGAAGCGCTCTGTTCCCACTCCTCCCTCCTTCCGTCAGTGCTTTCTAGTATTAATGCCGGTCTCACACAGATGAAAGGAAAGTCGAAAACGTTTGTCTCGTTCTTTGGGAATCCAGCTTGGGACCCCAACCTTCGAGAGGCACTCACTAACAAACCAAGCTAACCTTTTTCTACTTGATTAAAAATGGTTTGCCTTAGCTACACGGAAATTGCTGACCAGGCGAATGTGGTCCTGAGAAAAAGAACTATTGTTTGTGATTAACGTTTCATCAATTTGAGCGAAAGTCATCTTCAAAGTCAAGTATTTTTATCGATTTCTACAACTCTTTCATTCTTATGTCCTTTCATGGGAACACGTGAGCCTAACAAATTAACCTGCTCCCCACTGAGTGGCCTCATAGCTCAGTTCATTCTCGTCCCAGGAGCCCTCCGTTTCTTTTGGTCACGTGGTCGGCGAAACGAAGGGCTCTGGTTGCAGCCAATACCGGGTGTCCGTAAATCTCGGACATCTGACGGGGCATGCGCACTTCTTTCAAGTTTCAATAATCGTGAGTGAGGGGAGAGATGTTTCCTCAGTGGATCATTTCGAAGAAGCGTTTAAATTGGGCTTTGATTGCGCTTGTCGGTTGCCAAACAACAAAACAGAATGGTTACGATCGAGAATGATCTCGTTGCAGGCGATGCAACAGGGAACCGTTAAGGAACGACAGCGGCGACGCCAACGACAACGTCAAAATGTGCATATTTAGTGGACAAAAACAACAGCTTTGCACGCCCTACACGTGCATTTTTCATTTTTGTGCATTTCTTTACGGTCGTCTGCAAAACAAGAACGTGAAAGAGCCAAATTTGAGGTTTTCTCAAGGACGTCAGCGCTTGAGGACAAATTTTATTTTCTTCCCTAAATAGGACGTTTGCATAATGACGCCATTTGACTACTTTGCTTGTCTCATGCTAATTAGAGCTATTGTTAATTTTCCCCGCTGGGAATGCAAAATTTAAATAAGAAAAGATAGACAAACTGAATCCTGGTAGTTGTAGTCAAATGACGCTATCGAGAAAATTGCCTATTAAGCGCCGTTCCGACCAGTGTCATTCTTGATGAACTACTTCATCCTTGTCTTACTAAAAGGGTTGAAATAGTCACGAAGTGTTTACAATAACGCGAATTTATATTTTGAAATGACGTTCTCGTTGCCGTCGCCGTCGTCGTTGCTTAAGTTCCCTATCGATTTGGCGGCGTAGTGGCCATATTTCAGAACTTTTTATTTAATCTTTTGAAATGCGCGCCAACAAGGGCTTGCCGCGTCCCATTTGTTCCTGCCACATGGGACGGAAGGAATGCGTAGTAGATAGGACGCAGCTATTTACAACCTCTAATTTCATTGAATCCCTTAAAGACGCAGCTCTATTGTTTTAGAGTCAGGGTTCATTGTTTCTTTTGTATGGTTCTTTGTGTATATTGATTTCTGAACCAATTTCGGGAGCCGTTAACGTTGTTATAGCTGACCACTGACCCCGACCAGAGCCTTTCGTCTCGCCGACCACGTGACCAAAAGAAACGGAGGGCTCTGATGACGAGAATGAGCACAGTTGGTAGAGCATCACAGAGGTCATGGGTTCGAATCCAGTTGAAGCAACCTGACTGTTTCAGGTTTTCTACAAAATTGTCGAGATAAGTGCGAAGATCACTTCTCTCTTTTGTCTATAACCCGCATTTTTAAATATATAGATCTATTTCATTTAGCCTTGACTTAATTGAGTTTATTGATTACATTTAGTGACCCAAAAACCGTGGTAAACTACATCATTTGGACCTTGATCAACCGGTTTATGCGGGTGCTGCCTCAGGATTATCGAGATGCCTACAGTGATTTCGTTTTTACAGTACAGGGGAACCAAACTCGTGAACGCTGGATCGCTTGCATTAGTGGAATGCAAGATTTATTCGGAATGCCCCTGGGATTGTTGTTTGTGGACGCAGCGTTTGACGAAGGAAGTAAAGCTGCGGTAAGAGGAATAAATGAAGTCATTTTGCAAACTCAATCAATCACTTCATAGTACAACTGTATATCCCGTCCTTGGACAGCGTACTTAATCAATTTTGTACCTCATTCCCCACTTTATTGAGCCGGCAACTCTAAGTCAACGCTTGGGATCTTATGTGGCATTTCACAGCGCCTTCCGATGCGCAAAGCAAGCGGTAAGCCTGTGGCAAGTTTTACCCCAGGTAGACCAATGTTGGGCTACCTGTGATTAAGAATGAAAGCGGTGCACATGGGCATCCTGCTACTCGTATGCCTTATCCATCTGCAGTATCGTTTGATTGTGATGATATTACTGATTTGCTTCATTCACTCAATTTATTTTAGGTAACAAAAATGACTCGGTTGATGAAACACGAGTTTATCAAGAACCTTGATTCACTGGAATGGATGTCAGATGAAACCAAAGCGAAGGCAAAAGAAAAGGTTTGACAGCTTAATAGACTTTATTCACGATAGCCGCCATGTTGGATTTGCTATTATCATGCAAATTAGCTACACACTTCTGAGGGGGCAAACAACTCAAGTTCGAGAGGTTGCAACGAACATCTTAGCCACACAGATGATTTCTTTCATGTTCATTGAATGTTAATCACCTAAGTAGTAAAATAGAATTCTTACACAAGTTACTTCGATTTTTTTACTGAAAAATTAGCAGATAACGAAGCAGAGAGTCAAAATGTCGGAGGCAATCAAAAGATACAAAATTATTATAAAAGGCACTTAATTCTAAATTCTAAAATATACTTTTAGCAATGTTAATTCAATATTTCGACGAAACGAGTTTCCGCAATTTGCCTTTATTCCAGTGTTTGCCCCCCAGGATAACACATGGCTAATTTGCATGACAATTTGAAAACCAGCATGGCGGCTATCGTGAATAAGGGCTATTAATCAAGTGATCATGGGGCCGGGTCAGTTTTTCGGGACGAGTTGTCGCCCGTAGTTTCTCAGGCCAATGGGGTTAGTGCCGTAGGAAACTGGTGGTGGAGTTTAAGGCACGGAAATGTGGTGTTATCCACTGATTTGATAAAAGTAAAGTCACTACCAAAGGGAAACGAAAGAAGATGACGTTTTGAGCGTTAGCCTTCCGCACGGGCGAATGAAGGGTTTTAAGTTTTAAGGGGTTTCTCGATCGCATATTGGAACAACGCAATGGGTAGGAAACAACAAGGAGAAATTAAATAAGGAAAAGCGTGCATTAATATACGGATACGAAAGCTGTAAATTTTTTCGGCTATGGCTCATAGCGGAGAGGGGACAAAGAAAGTCCAGAATAAAAGTCTTTCTTCGCTATTTGCAACCACTGTCCCTGCAGAATCAATGAACGCTTCTACTTTAATTCTTGAATTTGTTTCTCTTTTTGTTCACGTTAATATGCTGCCACCAAAAGCATTGCTGCAATATACGATATAAGAAGCCCCTAACTCAATCCCTTAACTCGCTCTCCTTATGAACACTTTTGCATTTTTGAGATAAAACGGACTGCATCTTATTTTTACTTCTATAATTAAATTCGGAATAATCTCCTTTAATAGTTAACGCAAAGTTAGACGGATTTTGACGTTGCTAGAATCACTAAAAGTGCAAAGTTTCTCTCCTGGCTTGTTAGATTTCTTGGTAACTAGGCTAAAATTTCTCCTATCAACCAAAGTCATGGAATTTCAACCAGGTAACCGAGCCAGCACGGGATCATACGAAGAGGCCCTTGGTCGACACCGTACCAAATCTCTGTATTGTACGAGCCAAGTTAGCTCAGCCGCAAGCCTGGATGGAAGCGAAGCGTACTTTTAGCTTGGTGATGATTAGAGACTACCCATACATTTCTTTAAACTTGCGCTATCTTGAAACAAACTTATGCAACAGCCCTAAAGCCAGAGTTTTCTTCGTCGAATCCAGTATGCCGGTTGCATAATTGATTAATGAAAGGCGACATAACCTGAAGGAAATCGCTTAGTCGTGGTTGCAAAATTACCTGCCCCACCGTGATGCAGTGAGATCCTAGCTATTGCCCAGAGGATCTGGGAATGACGATGATCTTAAGCCCTGGCCAAACGCTCACAACGTTTCAACGCAACATCTTGCAACATTGTGGCATGGCGTTGCGACATGTGTTGAACGGGGTGGCCAAACGCACGCAACATTTTCATCATTTTCAACGCAACATGTCAATGTTTATGTGCCCCAGGCCCCTGGCACGCAAGAAGTGGAGCTAACGCGCATGCCGTGGCGCAACAATGTTGCGTGAACGTTAAACGTGAACGTGGTCAAACGAGTACAACATCATGCAACATCCAAAATGTTGCGCGAAAAATTTGACCGTTTTTCAAATTTGATCCAACATCATCCAACGTGTGGCAACATATCGCAACAGGGTGGCCAAACATATTCAACATGTTGTGCCCAGCAATGTTGCAAGATGTTGCATTGAAATGTTGCGAGCGTTTGGCCAGACATTTAGTCTATGATAATGATGATGAGCTATAATTTTATTACAGGCGCTTGCCATCCAAGAAGACATCGGATATCCAGATTATATCAAGAACTCGAAAGAATTAGCTTCTCAATTCACATCCGTGAGTTTTAATCAGATGTACATGTACTGACATTCCTTTCTCTTGAGTTTTATTATTGAGGCCGATACCTTTCGTAACACTCCGTTAGCCAGTATTTTCTCCTTTGTGTACGAACGGATTCATTATAACAAATGCTAAGAATTGAGCGAATGGGAGAATGATGTAAACATATTATATAAACGAAATGTTGACAATTGAACCCATTGGGAACTCGGAAAAATCCGAGCCCCAGATGGGATTCGAACATCTGGGGTCTGATTTTTCCGAGTTTCGAATGGATTCAATTGCCAACATTTTATTTAATATGTCTTCATCATTCTCACATTTGCTCACTTAGGTGGTTGGTTGGCTGCATCTCAGATACGCTTTAAGGTGACTGCGCGATGCAGTTATGAGCTATGCTGTCAGTTGTTATTTTACCTTGTAACTGCGCGATGCAGTTTGAGTCAAAGACCCACATTTCACCCTTGCTCCAGTAGCTGGGTGGTTGGAGCATCCGACTTGATCACCGAAGGTCGTGGGTTCAAATTCCAACTGGGGCTCAGATTACCGCTAAGAATTGAGAGTTCAAAAATGAGGCGGAAGACCGTTGCTTGAGAACTGGGAACACGTGAATTCTCATTCGCTACCTTTTTATAGATGTGACGTTGAGTGACATTCAGAGAAATGGCTGACAAAGGACTGGGAAGATTGTCCAGACCTGGGGCCTGGGGCGGCCGAGCTTCCCAACAACTTAAGCAACGACAACAGCGACGGCAACGAGAACCTCACAAATTTGCATAGCTTTGCACACAATATCTTTGCACGCCTTGCACGAGCGTTTTTCACTTTAGGTTTTCACTTTTAGTCACTTAAGTTCATTTCGTCTGCAAAACAACGCGAAATAGCCAAATTTGAGGTTTTATGAAGAACGTCAGCACTTGTGGATCAACTTAAGCACCGTTCCGACCAGTGTTACTTTTAAGGAACTACCGCACCCTTGTCATATTAAAAAGGTTGACATAGTCGCGAAGTGATTACAATAACGCAAATTTATATTCTAAGATGACGTTCTCGTTGCCGTCGCCGTCGTCGTTGCTTAAGTTCCCTAGTTCCCTAATGTTCTGAGTTTACATTTTATGTGGTGAGGTTCTTTTATGGCGTCGAGTTTCACCCTTTATATGATTATAACACAGCACGTCAAAAGAAGACCTCAACACATCGAGATGGAAACACAACTCGTAACCAGCAAACCTCGTCACATAATGACAAAACTTCACCACATCAGAATGTTGCCACAGTACACTTTACCAAAACTCCAAAACATCAAGACAAAACTTCAAAACCAAAAGAACAAAGATTAGATAAGAAAGTTATGGCTTTTCATAGATGAAAGTCACATTTTACTTATCCTTTACTTTCCTTGTTTTTGTTTTCTAGCTGACGGTTGGTGATACACTCTTTGACAATTTCGTGAGTTCTTTGACGTTTTACGCGAATTTCTCGCACGGATCACTGAAGAAACCAGTCGACAAAGATCAGTAAGCAAGATACGTTTTTTTCTTTCTCTCTTTCGCTTGCATTCAGTTCTCCGTCTTTCCTTTTGCTCTGTCTGTACCACGTTAAAAGGGCTCAGGTTTGGTATGCACTGGCTCATAATAATGGCATGTATTTGAACTGGCTTTGCACTAAGATACAAGATAGAAGTATATTGGGTTTCAGGGTCCCCACGACAACGGCTACGAGAACGCTACCGAACAGTGATAGGTCGAATGAGCAAAAACAAAAGCTCTGCACGCCCTGCACGTGCGTTTTACATTTGTGTGCATTTCATTGCCGTCCTCACCCCATAACAACGACGTGAATAGGCCATTTGCAATAAATGATCACATGGTAGTACAAAATCCGCCTTCCTGGAGGGCAAGCTCATTATTATTCCACCACTGGGACATTAAAACAAAGGCAAGTCAAGCTTGACTGGTTCAGGTCTCTTTGTTTTATTGTCGCAGTGGGGGAATAATAATGAGCTTGCCCTCCAGCATGGCGGATTTTGTACCATGTGATCGTTTGTTGCAAAAGGCCTATTGGCCAAATTTAAGGTTAAGGTAATTCCTTAGTATTGCATTGCGCATCCCTACTGCGCACGATTTTCGCGTGATTAGCGCGCGCACATGAGCACGTGCGCATACACAACGTAAGAGATTTCGCTCAAACTAAACCCGATAGCGAAATAAATGCTCCTTTTTCCTCAAACGAGCACGGTGACCCCCGATTTTTTTTTTCAGGTATTTGCTAGGAACAGTCTAAAAAGAACATATTTGAAGAAGAAAAAAAGTTTGATAGTAGAACATGAATTTTTTTTTGTAAAACAGTTTCGTACTGGGTGTATTTTACCCAAGGCGAGGACTTCAAGCTAACCACGGAACTGTCCCAAAAAGTGCACTATTCCCACAACCAGGGAATCAAAGTCGGCGTAAATGAAGCATTACTGCTTATGTAAATAAAAGAAGCTTTATTTTCAAAATAAAATTTTGTGTCTTTGAAGTAACCAAGACTTAATTCTGTATGAAGGTGATTCGGATTTTTAACGCGAAAACAGTAAAAATACCCCATTTTACGAGCCTGCTGACGCGTAAACAAGCACGGTGACCCCATTTTTTTATTGCATTTTTTTAATGTTCATATCATGAATGTTAATTATGCCAAGTTTCCAAAAATGTTTGATAGTAGAACAATTTCAAGGGAATTACCTTAAGTGGAGGACGTGAGCAGCTAACGATAAATTTTTAATTTTCGCTCTATTGTATCCACACCGTTCTCGCCAGTTTTATTCTTGGAATGTTGATACACACTTTCCACTCCGGGTGACTTGTACTTACAACAAACTGAACTATCAGAGGATATACAGACAAAAAGTATTTTTCTCTATTGGATGCGTATACGAGTTGACAAAATGGAGAGGTGATCCTAGCACCTATCAGAACAATTTGAGCAATTCAAGTGGTTTCAACGGGAATCGAACCCAAGACCTCTACTCTACCAACTGAGCTATGAAGACACTCAGTTGGGAGCAGGTCAAAGGAGTCCGACTTGAAAGAACTTGATGAAATCCCTTTCACATGAACACACGAGCCTAGCAAATTGGTCTGCTTTTAACTGAGTGGGTTCATAGTTCAGTTGGTAGAGCATTGAACCAGCTTCGCAGAGGACATGGGTTCGATTCCCGTTGAACCCTTCTGAATTTTTCACGTGTGTCAGAGACAATTGCTCAACTTGTCAAGGATCACGTCTCCATTTCGTTTATAAAATGCACTTTGAAAATTCATTAGCTACGATTAGTTTACAATTCTGGGAGAGACTAACGTGTGCTAGCATGCAAAATGTTCACTTTTGGTTTCCCACGCTCCGTGGATCACAAACGTCTCGTGCTTAAGCTCACTGTTGTTTGTGAACAAACGCCGAGACTGAGACTAGGGTGTGTAACCACCTTCAGTTGGTAGCACTTGGGTCCGGTCGTAGTTTGACTAAATCAACGCCATCCGCTGTAGCTAACCTCAAATCAGCGGTACTTGAGTATTTTATTTCCCTCTTGAAAAAGTCTTTTAGTAATACGGCCTGCACGGTTTGCATTTTTGTTCCTAGATATGGTATTTTGTGTAGTTAAAATGATCCGAGCATTTTAACGAATAGTTCGAGCACTGGAGTGAAACATTGACGCGTCTAGCAATAGCATTTTGGCAAAAAGAATCAGCATAGATACACACATTCTTAATTGATCACGCGCCATATATAAGGGCTTTTCAGGGCTGGACCAATGAAACACAATCATGACGGAACAGAACATTCAACAACAACTGTTAAGAACCCCTGCCAACTGGCCGCAGGCAAACCTGTTGGCTATTTACAAGTGCAACTGCGAAGTTAAACCAGGGACTACTAGGAACAAATTCAACGAGTGGTCAGAATGTGTCTTTAACGCGAAAACTCCGGATCTGAAGGCAAAGCGCCCTAACCACTGGGCAGCACTGCTTA
>OX421451.1:43288015-43290515 GCA_949126865.1 Montipora capitata
GCCCAACTAAGAAGGAACAAAGGTTAATTAAAATTATCAAAATCTTGACTCTTGTCCTTGCAACTTTCAGGCAGACTTTTTGACAAGGACGGTAACTTAAATAATTGGTGGTCCGTCACGTCTTCATATGGATTCATAGCAAGATTAAGATGTCTAGCAAACCAATATTCCAAATACGAGGTTTATGGCCAGAAGGTATGACAGTGGACTTGTTGTTAAATTTAAAAAGAGGTGAATTCCTGTCGAGAAATTGACAAGGATTTACGGAAGCTACTGGTTTTGAATAAGCCATTCCCGATTCATCTTTAGCCTCGGTTTCAAAGCGAGTCGAAATGAGTTTTTTGGTTTGCATAGAGATCAAGGTGAATTCGGAAGTGATCCATTGAGACTAACAATTCTTGATCATATTTTCTCGAGCCAATCGTCCGGCAGAATGAATGGGTCGAATGTGGCATACGCAAACTTGGTGGTCAATTATCCACCCCCGGTTCCTCAGTCTCCAAATACGTCATTTTTTGTACAAAATAGAGATAACACGACTGGTTCTCCCTCAGGTTCTCAGAGCATCCTTGAGGATCATAATTGTTAAATCGTTCTGCTTTGACCTGTTGACTGTAAATGTAAGAAATATTTCCTTAGAGTATACGTCTTCACGTGTTCCATCGCCATCTTGTAACCCATGAGGTTGACGATTTCCCCCAAACCCCTTACAGCATATTAAAAACAATCAAGGAGTCAAGTAGCAGCTCTCGTAACGTGTAATGTGATTGGTTCGATACCCAAACCAAAAACAAAACACTGTACAATTGAAACAAAGACTTTGACTTTAAAACAATAGAAGCTGCTTACAGCACCAAAGAATAGCAGGTTACGAGAGCAGCTATAGTACTGCAATTAAAGCGCAATGTCTCCGTCATATATGCGTAAATGGAACAATAAAAAAAACAGTGAAGATATGAATCTAAAGATCACCAGGTTTGAGAGGATAATCTCTCAAAGAGAGGTTCTTTTTTGACGCTCCTGTTGATTAGTTCTTGGTGAGCAGCGCAAAAATTATATAAGGCGCTCCTCAGATCATTCACTTCAATCGGCTGTTTACTCAACTTTTTTCTCTTTTTATTCCTTTATTTTTGACAACATTAAGGGCTTCTCTGAGAACTTAGATTATGCTACCTTGCACGTTAAATTCTTAGTTGTTCCCATAACTTGCAACACACAACAAAATATCTTTCAGTTCCAAGTTGTGGGGTTGTAATGTGAGAGGAATGAGTGGAATTCCTCTATCCTAGGGCATTGACCCGTGGGATCTGGGGGTCCAAATGTGATACCCCGCGACTAAATATAAAAGTAGTGATATTTGTTTTGCAGTATTTGAGGCTTTGGACCAATAACTAATGAAGCTGTCAAGACGACAATTGGAAGGACGTTTTCAATAAACATTAATTAAAATTCCCAGGCTTCGGTTAGTAACTGTTATTTTTGTTTCTCAGATAAATGGCAACCAAACACTGAACGAAAACATCGCGGATAATGGAGGCATCAAACTTGCATTCAACGTAAGGTTATAGTGGAGCTCCGGTGGCCCGAAGGGCCGCCAAGCGGAGTACCATACTCATAGGAACCCATGAGTTGCTTTTCTCATGGTAAACATGGCTAGCGGTATTGCTCGTGGGAGCGTACGCGTGACGAAGTTGCCCAATATAAATATAATAATAATCATCATCATCATCAATACGCCCAACATGGCGGCCGTTTACAGCGTCCATCTTTGATATTGGACATCCATGTTTTGGTCAATTGAGACCTGTCAAAAACAAGGCATCCACTGACCAGTATCACGTGACCATATCGCGGGCTCAAGTTTACAAGTCGTCGAGGTCAGCTTTTTTTGAAGTTGACCGCTGACCAGGCTCAAGCCAGCAGGAGTTCTGCTTTTAGACTTCAGTTGGCTTGACTTGTTGGTTTGTGGTGCAGGATTGGAATTTGGTGACCTAAGGGATGTCTTACCAAGGACGACAGAGAGGGCAGTGTTGATATTTTTGGGACGTGTCGAATTCGTGGCAATTTCGCATGCGCTGATCGGGAAAGAAGTGCATATTCACGGTAACCACTGGTGTGTGGCCCACAAAGGCGTGAACTTGAGCAGAGCCGTCAACGTATTTAAAATTATATTTTGTGTGGAGAAGCAAGGGAAAAGGATTAGAAAGAAGATCGTGAAAGAAAGGTGAAAGGTCTTTAGGAGAAGACCGGAAGCAGGAGGAAGGTAGCGGTATTCTACCCTCTTCCTCCTTTAGCATTCTGATCCTTAGCGGTAGCTAGTGATGCACACTCATGTCTGTGGTATTTTTCACAACGAGGACTGGTGAAAATTATGAAGACTAGGAGGATGAGTGCGATTTCGCCGATGACTAACTGATGATGATGATGATACCTCGACGGCGCCGCTAAAAGTTCACGTTTTTATCAGCAACATACATATAATTATGACAACGATAACGAT
>OX421451.1:43300515-43315515 GCA_949126865.1 Montipora capitata
GATCGCAATGATAAAGATAAAAATAGTTTTCTACGTTACTGTTTTTCTTTCCGTTGCGAGGAAATTACTATTGAGTTTTTTCAATGCAGGCAGAGACGTTGACCTGGTCTTTGACAGTAAAAATATTATGGTCGACTGGTGAATTTTTTTCTGGTTTATTTGACCTGCAGAATGTCTGTGGAATGTGAGCTTGCGTGGGCAGTAAACAAACATCAATTGTTGTAATTCAAGAAAACCATAAATTAGTTTCGTAAATCATGCACTCGCTGCAGGCCTACAAATCTTACACTCGCTCACTCACTCACTCACTCACTCACTCACTCACTCACTCACAACGGGGTTTGAACACGAGACCTCGTGATTCCGGTGCGCACCGGAATCGCGAGGTCACGGGTTCAAACCCCGTTGAAGTCCTAGATTTTTCAGGCTTCCCTACGCAATTGCAAAAATTGCTCTCATAACTGCGAAGATCATAGCTTCACTTGATTTCATATCCGCAGTTCATATATGATTCATTTCATATACCATTTCATCATATTATATTTTAGCTCGCACGCATAAAATTCTTGTTCTTGAGGGAAGATTTAAATTCGAAAGTTTGTCATTAATATCTGTCCAGTTAACCGTCTGGTACTCTACCGATTATTTTCCCTTGGGCTTGCATTTGCTTTCTTAAAGCATGAAATTCTTCAGCAGTGTACTGCTTCGGCTTGTTTGGATCCGCAACACAAGGCGGGATAATCCAGTAAAGATTCAAGGGCACCCAACGAGCAAATTAACCCAAAAGCCTTTGAGAGACGTCGACATTACTAGGCTCCTTGTGTAATGTGTAAAGACTGTCTAAAGAGATGTTTTTATCATCTAGAAGACACTGAGAAGAATATGATCTGTTCGGATATCTTAGCTGAAAATTGAAGTGTATGAACTTGAAAAAAATTGAAGTGTATGAACTACTTTCCCCTTACTGCGGGTCTTTTAACTGGTGTTTTAGTAAAGAAATCTATAGCTGTTTGGCAACGTAGTGAAATTCATAGAACAGTTTGAGAAGACAAACACGTCTCAATTAAGTCAATTCCTTTCCTTGATAGAACAGCGGACAGTATCTCAGTGCAGTCAGTGATTTTTACTGAGTTCCCTTTGGTTCTATAGTTACGTTCGGGGTAATTTCTTTTGATAGTAACGAAGAGATACTAACGACTTTTGAGGTTTCTTGAACCAATGAAAGCGAGAAGTTTTTGCCAGGCTTGTTTATTAGATTTCACACGTGAATGGTCGCGTCATCACTTTACATTTCACCCCGGGCCGAATTTTTATCATGACAGAAGCCAATTTTAGCCCGGTCAACACTCATGGGCATCCCTCAAACTGACATTTCCCTTTTTATTCAACTTACACGACGTACAATCTACTTTAGACTTCAAATCTACTTCAAAGAAACAAACCTTTTAAACATGCAGAGAAGATTCAGAATAGGCGAGGCAAAGAGTTAAACCAGGATGGATAGCTTCTCCTTTCCGACATCCACTAGACTGACGAGACAAGCTCCCGGAAAATCGGATTTTTTATAGTATTGACATAGTGGTACCCAGCAAAACAATTGAAAGCTAATCGTCTTCAAAGGGGCTTTTAAACCTAAATACTGTAGATCAGCGCAGTTTAGCTTAAAAACGCTATTTCTTGTTGAACTGAAGCTCCAATTCTGCCTGTTTTCAGGGTGAAGCTATATCGAAGGCGTTGATCGAGGATCGAACATAGGCGTTTATGGGACAGCGGTTGAATTCTCCACCTACACATTACTACCTCCAACACGTTTCTGCTGCATGCACTCAACCATGAATGATTGAAAACCCCGCCAAATTTAACCAGAAGCGGTGATGCGCGCGATGCGATTGCCTCTCCTCCAAATTACTGATTTCCTCACCGAGAATGCCATCTTACAATCAACAAGCGTCATTCCACTACAACCACAACGTTGGCGATAAGGGATGATATTATAAAGGTCATGAAAAGGGGTGAAATTACACCGGCCGTCATGGCAGACTTCTCTAACTTGGCTTTCGACACTGTTGCCTTTGAAAAAATCCTGTCTAAGCTGCACCAAATGGGTTTCTCGAGGTCCGCCCTGCAGTGGATAGCAAGTTATTTAACGGAACGAAAACAGTTTGGTCAAGTTGATGACCACTCACCAGCACAAATCAGTACTAACCACGGCGTTCCTCAGGGATCGATTCTAGTCAACCTCTACGTGAATGACCTATCTTCTGCACTTCCATCTGAAGTTGTATGTCATCAGTACGCGGACGATACGACGATGTATACTCGTTTCAGGCCATCTGATCTTAAAGTCGGCCAGTCGGTGATTCAAGACGTACTAAACAAGCAGTCAGATTGGTCCTTAGAATGCAACCTAGCTCTGAATTCAAAGAAAGCAATGGTGATGATGCTGTCATCAGCTCAAATGTCAAGGGCACATAGACTTGAGACATCCTCACTTGATCTCACGGTTAACGGTAAAAGGCTCGAGCGTGTTTCAAATTTTCGCCTGCTGGCAACAAGTCAATCAACACCTTAACTGGAAGGAGGAGATTAACTTGAAGATCTCTAGCTGTTACGCTACATTAGCTTTAATTAGAAAATTAAAGCACTTAACTCCCTTCCATGTCTGAAAGCAACTGGCAGAATGCCTGATTTTATCTAAAATTGACTACAATTAGTCATCCAATCCCGGAATATCTATTAATATAAGCGCCTACAACGTGTTCAGTTAGCCGCTACAGGTTTCGTTCTTGGGCGTTATGTGCATATACCGGATTTAATCAAACTAGGATGGATGCCAATAAAGGAACGCAGAGAGAATCATTTACTTAACACTGTTTTTAAAGCTTCCCATTGTAATGACTGGCCGTCCTATCTTAAGCTAGACATTCACAATCCTACACGGACACTGAGATCTTCGAGAGAAACGACGTTAAAAGTACCCCTTGAGTCGGGTGCTTTCCAGGACAGTGCCTCCAATGTTTTTAATTCATTACCCTCTGCTACAGTCAAGGAACTCTGTAGTTTTTAGTGATTTTAAAACTCAAGTGAGGAAGTATCTGATAAATAGGGCAAATGTACGTTTGACGTTTGATTTCTTGATTT
The DNA here is from genome assembly GCA_949126865.1 of Montipora capitata. Classification (NCBI taxonomy): domain Eukaryota; kingdom Metazoa; phylum Cnidaria; class Anthozoa; order Scleractinia; family Acroporidae; genus Montipora; species Montipora capitata. The sequence goes on from OX421451.1 coordinate 43,303,657, forward strand.
GTCTATACCCTTGATTATTTACCTTTGTTGTAGCGTTTTTAATATTATAATGACCCCCCACTTGAAAAAATTAACTGGAACGCTGCAGTTCAATACCACCCAATTCAGTGCCTTCCTTTTTTGTGTAACACGTACCACAGGCAACCCAGTGTAGGTTTTATGGGGGGTCTAGTTCCACGAAACAAAGGAGACTTTGTCTGATTGGTTGATGATTTTGCTTGTACCCAGGTTTTTTTCACACGCACGCACGCGACATAACAAACAAAATGGCGGCCGAAGATGTCTTGTTCGATTACAATGTACTTGCTTCAGGGATTTTTATAGCAGCAGCGAAGTGTTAACCTTTTCTTCTTTTGGAATAGCGGTATGTTAGTGGCAGAAGCTTATTTCTTTTAAAGTCTTTGGCTCTCGCGTGATCGATTTTTCGTCCGTGGCTTCATGCACAATTGATTTGGGCAGATTTCCGAGTTAATATGTTGCTGGATGTTGTCGTAGATCGATTGCAGTTGTTCAGCCGAGGTCGGGCTGTCATGGCTGCTAAGGTAAGGTGAATTCGCTATTCCATTCGTTTTGTACGTAATCTCAAGCCAATATAAGCTAGCGCAGCCTATCAAATGTCCTTTAGAAAATTAATGTATTTGACCGTCCTTCTTGTCCACAGAAACCTTATGAGAAATGCCAGCGTTAACGTCTTCTCCTTCACCAGTTCATAAATTTTATCTGCTAGTTTCAACTAGCAACCTGTGTGGAGGGTTACTAAATCGCCATGGACTTAAATCGGAGGGTAGATAATAAGGGTATTGCAGCAACCCGTAGGTAGTTGATGAATGTGCAAGCTATTATTATTTCCTATTTTCCGAGCTTTTAAATTCACTTGCTTTTTTTTAGGAAAAATTGCCATTTTTTTGTTCTCATGACTGGAGAAAAATGTAGTAAGCTTGTACTTCATGTTGATTTAAAAACAATAATTTTGAACCTCTCAATGATGACTTCAAGTAGGCATTTCCATTACTTCTGCAAATGCTGCTATTTTGTTCCTACTTTTAGGGAAAAAAAACTTATTTTCTCATTTTCTGACCCTTTTATCCACTTGACACCCTGTAAATAATAATTTTTTAAGTTATACATTATGTGGAGCGGAAACCTCTGCAACGCAGCATGCTAAAACACTGTAGGGAAGATATCGTTGACATTACCTATTGTCATTAATGTGCAAACCAGAGGCTTACTGGCTGCACAGGTAACCCAGGCTCACTCTGTGTGCCACATAGGTACACAATGTAAATATTGAGGACATATGAGGCGAAGTTTAGGTCTGGAAATTTGCAAGAAAATGGAAATAAAAATCGATGAAACTTACTATGTGGTGAGCTGTTGTTGTCTTTAATACGTACACGAAGTTTCGGGAAAAATGGTCCCCGTTCACCTTCCTTCATAGTATAGTGACAAGGTAGGAGACGGAAGCCAGCTTATGGAGTCCGATCGACCCAAAACAAGCACGATTTTTTTCGCCAAAATCGAATCCAGTCGCTAAATAAACACACCAGCCTCGTGGAACATGAATTTCTCTAAACCATGAATCCACTGAAGCATCTCCAGGTAGCAAGGCGAAGCCACCAGACTCCGTACAACTTGTAAGTTAACCTGCTAAAATGGCGGCCAGAAACCGTTGTCCTCGCAAAGTGTCCAATTCAAAATGGCACTGAACTCGGGACGCCTGGTGACGAGTATAATAAGTTCTGGAGGGAGGGGAGTCCCAAATTGCTAAAAACAAAACTCACTGAGCAATCTGGGCCCTCCCCTCCTTCCAGGGGGACTTATTATACTCGTCACCAAGTGTCCCGAGTTCAGTGACGTTTTAAATTGGACACTTTGCGAAGGTTGATTATTGAATGATGTACAGTTACTTGTACAAAATAATGTAATTCAGTATAAATCCCCTTTGTGGTTATAAGTACTTGAACAATCAAATTCAAAGTTTTTTTTCTGGTAGTCCACAAAGTTTGTAACCTTTATTAAACAGTCATTACTTGCATGTAGTTGAACAATGAGAAGTCATTTCCTTGTTTTTGCACCTCTTGTACATGTGTCACTGGTCAGGTGCCTTTTTGCATGCGGCAGTGAAACTTATTGTTTTAGTCGTGTCTAATGACATATTCATGTCTTCAGTTGTAGTCTGTTTGGTGCGCATGCAATCCAAGTGTTAATAATTCCAAATTTGGTTACAACTCATAAATCCATGTTCTTTTTCCATTACTTTACCAAGAAGTGTGTTTGGTTGTAATGGACTTTTGTCCACTTAAGGACGGTGCCTACTATTGTTATTGCGCATACATTCTGCGCATCTCCAGATACTCGGATTCCCTATCGGTAGAGCTTACTAATGCAGGGATATTTTTGCGCCGTTTAAAACTATTCGGAGGAAGCAGAAGTTAGCAAGTGCTCTTGCTATCCAAAAAGAAAATTGGGGGTAGCCATGCATTTTTCAGAGATAATTAAGTTTAATTTGGAAAGGAAAGCTTTTTACTAATATTGTTGATCAATCAATTATCTTTGAAAAATGCATGGTTACCCCCAATTTTCTCTTTGGATTTTAATACTTGTTGAGATCTGCTTTTCCCGCATATCCATACAACCGCGCAAAAATACCTTTGAATTAGTAGGCACCGTCCTTAATTAATTTTTATTTTGACAAAGTTGTTGACTTCGAATGAAATAGTATTGGGTTTGCTTGTTGTCATTTTGTGGTTGTATTTTCTTTGTGTGTTTCTTTCTTTTTGCTGTTGAGGTGTCCTTATCTCCTTTGTTGACTTGATAAGTGAATAACAAGCACGTTTAGGTTCTTCTTCTTCTTCTTCTGAATATTTTGTGAAATGATCAATCATGTGGAGAATCCAATTGTGTTTGCGATGATATGAACATGCACATGGTAAGTTTCTAAGGTCCATTAGGTCCATTTGCAAATGTGTTGGGAATTCTCTTGCTTGAATAGGGCTAGCACATGCTGTTTTTGCCTGCTGGCATGGTGATCGACTTTTGTTCTTCGTGTATCGAGCAGAGTGACACAAAGAGTTGCATGACTTCTTGGGATACTACTAATTCGTAATTTCGCTTGATATACTTGTCCATCTTGTCTCTTCCTTTGTGCGCAATATTCGAATGGGTTTGGCAAAGAACTTGGTGTAGTTGACATTTTTGAACAGTTTCTTTTCCGTTCTTGGATAATATTTTGCCACCCTCCAGTTTCCATCCTTTTCTTTTGATAATTGCTACGTCTTGACTTGTCAGATTTGTTCTGTCCTTGCTGTCTTCGCATTACGTGTTTCTAACCACGTCACTGCATCGTTGTAAAAGTTGTCGTCAATAAAAAGGGTTATTTTGCTTGCTTTTGTCTTTTTGGAAGCTTTAACTTCACCCAATTTTTGGTAGAATATCTCTGAATCAACACAACTTGTGTTAGCCATTTTACGAACCGTACAGGGCCACGCATTGCGCACGAGTAAACTTTTGCATAATTTACTATGACCGAGAAGAGTCTGGGCCCTCTTGCACCAGGAGAAAAGTATTTGCTATTAAAATTAATGACGACTGCTTGTCCACGTGCTGTGTGGTTTAGCGGTTAGTTACGGCGAAGGACTCAATGCTAAAGGCTGTCAGAAATGACCGGTTCAAGACTGGTAAGTGCAGTTCAAAGCGATTTCTTTCTCTCATGTACACATTGGAATTGAATGGGTCAAGGGTACATAAAGTAGTGGTAGGTATGACGAATGGATCAGGGGATGGAAGGTTAAGAGGAATAGGGACAGACAGAAAGAGAGTACGAAAAGGAAAGTGGGAGGAGGAAAAGGCGATTTTTTGTTTTTATTTGTTTTGCTTTCAACCCCCCTAAAAACACCGTGCCCCTTTCCTTCAACCACACCCCATAAAAAAAATCCCTTTTCAAACAGTTGATAAATAACCTAGGTTAATTAAATTCACCTAGTTTGATTTAAATGGACCTGAATTAATTTCAACCTGTAACATATACACTACCTTTAATGTTGTAATAATAATAATAATAATAATAATAATAATAATAATAAACCCGAGGAGAGAGGTGGCAAGGAAAGCTTTCAACTTCCAGATGGGATGATGAAGACTTGAGTAGACAAGAATGTTTCGCGCTAATTTGTAAGCTTTATATATTTTTATGAAACAGTACCAAGAGAAAGTGACGTAGTAAAAACAACTTACTCAACTGTAAATTTTTATCAATGGATTAACAAAAGTTGTGTACATTGATTATCAAACGTAACGGTAATATTTTAAGGGCAACCAGTGACCTTTGAAATAATGAGTTACGTTATTAACCAGAGCAGTGCTGTGTTTCTGGAAGACTCAATTAATGTGGTCATTTTTAGGAAACATGTTGTCAATTTGCTACCGGTGATTTCCAAATAGCAATTTAACTGCTGAATGACGCTTAATACGGTTGTGGTGGCGTACGGTAACAACGATTTTGATGTCGCCAAAGACCACTTTTGTAACTGGCTTTTGCATGCCTTGTCACTTCTTATTTCACGACTTAACGCCCTCCCGTACGAAACGAGCAGATCTGCAGCAGATCTGCAACAGAGTCAAAACAGATCATCTGCAGACTAATTTATCGTCTGCAGAGTCTGTTTTCAGTCTACTGCAGACGCTGAGCTTGAATACACTTCGCGATGTTAAGACTGCAGACGAAAAACAGACTAACAACAGATCTGCAGATTATCTGCAGCGTCTGCAGATGATCTGCAACACGTTGAAGCCCAAAAACCGGATCGATAGATCATCATTGTATCGTGACTTCGGTATAAACCTTAGTTGGATCAGTCATTACAGGTGTGTTTTGAGATAAATAAAATAGTTCGATTGTACAGATAAAACGATAGTCGACAATTTAAAATGCGTTAATATAAAGAGGCTTATAAATGGTCAGCCACTTACATACAACGTGTTAGTAAATCAAATGTTACGTCGATTGAAAAATTAAATGAAAGGATAAATACTCTTTCGACCTTAATTTATCCTTATTATGTAGCAATTAGGCACCCATACCTGACACATTCTTTCAATAGAATTTAAGAGCAGTACTGCAGGGTGCATTGGTGTTAAATTCTCAGTTCCAAACGCTCAGGGAAAAACATTTGATCGATCGACATATCAGTGTTGATAGAACAACGATACGAAAGTTGAAGTCAACACGTGAATGAATCATAAAAAGTGCAATAAGATGGTTAAATTACTGTACTGTGATTATTTTTCTTACCTACATCATGAGATGTTTTTCTTATCAGTTGTCGTGATTGACGTGAAGGTCATACCGCCGCTGAAATCGAAAACACTCCGGCGCTCCTCAGATCTGATCCCTTTTCTGGACATTCAATAAGCTACGGACCCATGAGCACTAAGGAAGTTTCCTATTTCCTTTCTTAAGTATCATTATCTTTGACGTTCAACATGCTTCAATTTTAGTGCCGGGGATTAACTATGCTCAACTTGATTAGTGGCGTAATCCATCTCAAAATAAGATCATTAAAATCTGCAATCATTCCATTTTTAAAAGTTTTTGTGGCTTTGAAAGTTTGAGTCGTTACTTTCTTATCCCTTTGGAAACATAGACATAGTCAACTTGTCAGAAAAAACGTTGCGTGATAGCGGTAAAAACGCTTGTGGTATAAACACGTTAATCAAGGAGTGACTGAGTTCCGAGGGTCAACGTCACATTTTCGGCCTATATAAGGAACCTTGGACTGGGGGAGCTGTCACTCGGTTTATTCGAGACCGAGACCCGTTAACATCGTAGGCCAAGGATCACGGCTAGCGACTTGCAGATGATTTTAGACGAAGACAAGGGTTAAAAAAATGCTTGGATCTACTGCAGCAAAACGAGTGAAGGTGAGTACAACGGTCATTTACTTAGCCTGCGTAGCATGGCGGTTTTGTCGAGCCGGGCGGTTTTTCTGCCCTCGTCCGCCTTTATGACTTAGCAACCAAAACCGCACATGTTACGCAGGCTATCATTTACTAAGAATGCTTGAGCCGAATCATATTTTTGTCAAGTTATTCATTTTATCTCACCGTTTTGTGCCTTGTCTGAAAACCTTTTTGCCTTTTCTTTTTTATTGTAGTTAACTGTTGAGATACCGGAGCATCAAGAGGATGATATTCTCTGTCTTCTTAGGCAGCAAGAAAACTGTGAAGTGGTTTCCATAAGACCAGTACAATCTGGAGAAGGTAAATGCTATTTATCACGATTTTCCTTCCTGTTTTGTTAGATTTTATTTCGTCTTTTAATTTACCTTCCCGTATCCTCTTCGCACTGTGTGCGCGAGGGAGTTTTCTTTAATTCTTTGGTAAAGGATTCCAGTTACCTTCTGTTCTTCTCCTTAGCTCATAGGCGGCCCAGACGTTGTTTGTGATTCACATACGTGACAGTATTGCGTTACGTTTTGAGCCATTTAAGAGAATGTATGAAACGGTTCGAAAATCGCTCTAAATTCAACTTGTAGTAAAGGATTTAAATAAAAGAAACTTACTTTAGTCTGCTCTTGTGTTATTTTGAAGTCTTTGTGGCAGCTGAGGCGTTCTAAAGTCGTTCTAAAGCCATTTTGACGATTTAAACTTTTCCAGGTTTGCTTTCCATTAAAGTGAAACGAAAGGCTGGAGACTCGGTCGGCCGACGGTTCGAACTCGAAGCTCCATAAATTCCACTAAAACGCTCGGAGCTCGCCAAAATTCCCTCACGGCAGCCATCGATAATTCTTCTTTCTAGTTGCTTCGCCTCGGATCCCAAAGTTTATCTTATCCGCCCGAAAAACGCTCCTTTTCGAACGCTGGCTGCCCATTTCTGCTTCATTTTGATCCGTTACGAGTGATCTTGGCCACGGATTTCAAAATCGTTGGCTTAGCCGTAGGGAGGCACAGGTCAATTTGCTCTATGCAAATTGGACCGTATCAGGGTCCCTGGGCAAATTACACCGGAAACGGCGGGAAACTAGCTAGCCAAACAGATTGATGCACTGTTTTATTGAACAATTTTAGAGCTCAGAGGAACTGTTATATTGAGCAATTTAAGCGCTAAAGAAAAGCACTGTTTCTGAGCGATTTTACCGCTGAAAAGCACTGTTTTACCCCGAGTGTTTTACTGAGCGATTTTAGCAGTGATTTTAGCGCTTAAAAGCACTGTTTTACTGAGCGATTTTAACGCTGAAAAGCACTGTTTTGGTGGGCAGAAATGGGAAGGCCAAAAGGTCTAAAAATTAATGCCACTACATAGTACTCTCGAGTAGAATTGACCAACGAAAAGCAACGACGTGCAACTGTCTTGTTAGCATGGTAATATTTGACTCATTTTACTTCTCTGCAAGCGGCGAGTTTCCCGCCGTTTCCGGTGTAATTTGCCCAGGGACCCTGATACGGTCCAATTTGCATAGAGCAAATTGACCTGTGCCTCCCTACGGCTAAGCCAACGATTTTGAAATCCGTGGCCAAGATCACTCGTAACGGATCAAAATGAAGCAGAAATGGGCAGCCAGCGTTCGAAAAGGAGCGTTTTTCGGGCGGATAAGATAAACTTTGGGATCCGAGGCGAAGCAACTAGAAAGAAGAATTATCGATGGCTGCCGTGAGGGAATTTTGGCGAGCTCCGAGCGTTTTAGTGGAATTTATGGAGCTTCGAGTTCGAACCGTCGGCCGACCGAGTCTCCAGCCTTTCGTTTCACTTTAATGGAAAGCAAACCTGGAAAAGTTTAAATCGTCAAAATGGCTTTAGAACGACTTTAGAACGCCTCAGCTGCCACAAAGACTTCAAAATAACACAAGAGCAGACTAAAGTAAGTTTCTTTTATTTAAATCCTTTACTACAAGTTGAATTTAGAGCGATTTTCGAACCGTTTCATACATTCTCTTAAATGGCTCAAAACGTAACGCAATACTGTCACGTATGTGAATCACAAACAACGTCTGGGCCGCCTATGCTTAGCTACATTATTTATTTCACTATTTTTTCCGAAAAGCGCGCCACCTTTGCAACGAACATCACTTTGAAACTTGATGCCCTTTAGTCTGAGGTTATGTCATCCTTGATCCTGTTTCCGGCAAAATCTAATTACTCATTCATTTTATCGCATGTATGGAGGTTTTCCCATCGGAATATATATAAATTGACTACTATAGCAATACCGTAAATGTACACTGAGTCTGATGCTCAGAGACTGGACAAAATGCCTATACAGAACATCGCACTTCTAGCAGCAAGAATTAAAAAAAAAAACACAGCAGATTCCTAATACAGTATTTCCACTGTGGTTGCACAATTCTGCCAGTTTCTTGCTGTTCATCCATAAGAAAAAAATGTTTCCATCATTTATTTCCAGGCCGCAAACGTTTTGCCGTGCCGCAAGAAGATGGTCCTACGCCACCAACACCCTGTTCGTCTCTTCCCAAGAAATAAGACGTCGGGCGAACTCGCGCATCCAGCAGAACAGCCACCTACAGCTGGAAGAATCGAAAAACATGAAATCGCTGTTCGGACTTGTAATTTCTGCCTGCAGACGCCGTGTATCAGTCTTTCGGCATTCAAGCCGATGGGTTGTGGTGCGGCGAGGATAACGAATCACTCCAAACAACGCAAAAATTACAAGTGGTTCTGGAGAACTCTGAAAGACTGTGGGCAGTATCTGGTTTACTCCATCTCGTTTCTGTAAATAACCTGCCAAGCAAACCAAAAAAAAAAAAGCATGCAAAGCCTAGTCTGCGAGCAATTTCCCTCGTTGCTCGCAGTCTACGGGAAGCTTAGATTCTTGAAAGCAGTGGTTGCTACTCGAGGGTTTTTTTACTGGGTTGCCTATGGGCAAACCCAGTCGAGGTCTGCGTTTTGTTTGTTTGTTTTCTTTTTTTTCTTTTTACTGGGTTGCCTATGGGCAAACCCAGTCGAGGTCTGCGTTTTGTTTGTTTGTTTTCTTTTTACTGGGTTGCCTATGGGCAAACCCAGTCGAGGTCTGCGTTTTGTTTGTTTGTTTTCTTTTTTTTTCTTTTTACTGGGTTGCCCTATGGGAAACCCAGTCGGAAAATAGGTAGATTTCCGTTTTAATATTTTTTTCCGTGTCGGTAAAAGTCTTGCCTGTTACTCCCCGGGTGAGTGGTGCCTTTGTGCATAGAGCCTTCTGAGCGTATTTTCTTAGGATCGAGAGGGTAGTGGAAATGCGTAGATTTCTCTGGTGGACACAGGAGAATCCTTAACTTAGCCTGTAATGGCGTCGAAAGTCATGAAACGCGAATGGCGTTTTAGTGGATCCTTAAACAAAATATGCCCTTATGGAGCTCAATAATGGAAAGTCAGTTGGATAAACTAGGCAGGCGATGAAAACCCAACACCTGGGATCTCAAAAGCGACGAGTAATGGACTTCGACAACAAGCTATCGCCCGTCGAGCCGAAATCAAAGTGAGCTTTGCTTTATTTCTAAAATAATATTTCACCAAGTGTGCTATTATGTAGAACACTGAAACCAAATGGAAAATTCTCTGGTAACTTATGGGTTCTACAAAGACAGAGAACGAATCGAACACCTTACGTGGTTCTTCATGGAAACGGTTTGATCCTGAAATTTAGTTTGTTGCAAGATTGCGCATATTTGACACGATTGAGTTTCTTCTCTTCACGCACGTAATGAAATAGAAGGGGTTTTTGCCTCTAATAGCAAATATGTTGTTTTTTTAAAAAAATTGTTCGCTGGAAAAGGTGGCCTTTATGAATTCATCATGTTTTATGATATGCGAGCTTAACTGGATAGTTTTTATGGCAATAGTAAAGCATTTTCTTGTCAAAATGAGATTAGCGTCTTTCTGGTGTTAACTGAATTAAATCGTGAGTTTGTATTTGCCGTTTGCCGCGTAACCTTGATTCCACTCTCAAAATTACCTCCAGAACCTACTTTTTGCGTAGATTAAGCATTTAGAATGATGTTCTTGTCTTCTGTGGTGATACTAACGGTTCGGAAACATTTTGTGAAAAAATATTTATAACGGATGACACGCGCAACTTGATCGCCCGATTATGCATAACATCCACTTGGCCGTTTGACATCCCATTGAAAAAAACTCGTAAAATATTCGCGGACGGGTCGATTTCTCCGAATTGAGAAAGATTTTAGACAATAACTAAAAATTCCTGTGTTAAGCGTTTTGTCATTGTAGAGTAAAGCCAAGAAATGAAGTTTATTTGGGAAGCCAACAATATTTCTTTAACAACCTTGGTTGTTAATCCAATTTATTGCTACGACTTGCTAGTGCGAAGATTGTTTACATGAAAGTCACGTTTTTGCGAAATTTGAGTGTGATGAGATAGTAACAAACTTCATAATATTATTTGACCATTTCTTCTACTTTTGTGCTTGTCAGCATTGCGATTTGCGATAATTCGCAAGTCTGTTTTTTGTATCTCATAGATGTTTAGATTTTCAATTAAATGGTTCGCGATTGTGTAAATAGTTCACCCTGAAGTCAAAATACATACGTTTCTCAGGAACCCGACGAGTAATGGACTTCGACAACAGTCTTTCGCCCGTCGAGCCGTAATAAAAGTGAGCCCGTAGTTCTAATATTGTAATAAGTGTGGTGTTTTGTACAACACTGAAATAAAATTTTATTAATTATTGTTAGTCAAAATTTATTTGAAAGAAAGCTTGTTGCTATATTTCGCTTGATAATTCAAGTAAAGGGTTTTTCAGCAAAGGGTTTGATCCTGAACACTGGTGGAAAATTTATGTAGTCGCGGTTTTGACACGCGTGTTGGCAGCTTGTTTGCACGCACGCAATGAAATGGGAAGTTTTTTCTTCCCTCTAATAGCAAATATGTTGTTTGTTTCAATAAAATTACTTTTGGCTGGAAAAGGTTTTTTTGAGATTTTTCTGCCCGTTCTAAATAGCTCTGCGTATTATCCAAGGTTAACTAATTTGCATATGTGTAATATTTGTTTACACGTCTTAAAAGTTTCGTTAATTTATTTAGTGCGCACAGGGGAAGGTACCGCAGATCTTTGCCGCTTTTGGGGTTTGGTTTCGGACGCACTGGACTGACAAAATTTGTTTGACCCCTCCAAAAATGTCACAAAATTTGGCTCAATTTTTCAACCGTGGAAGCACTGAGAGTCTGAGGCACAGTAAAATATTTGTTAACCACAAGTGCCAATCACACCTAAATAAACACCAAATACTCCGACTAAAAATAGAGATTAAATTTTCTTGATTGACATTTTCCTTCAAATCATCATAATCATGGCATGTAAATTGACAAATCTGTCGGATTTCACCTCTGACAAAATTTTGTCCTACTCCCAGGCAGGACGACGGCGTCTCAATAGTTTGGTAAGCCTTTACAAAATAATCACCGGTCGCACTTGTCTCAAAATAAACAACACTTTGCCCATTGCGTACGGACCCTTTCCATGATTGCCTCATAAAGAAAGAAATCTGTCAATCATTAGAAAACCGTTACGAGTATGCGACATGCGAGGTTGTTTTTTGCCGTGGTGATTTGGCTATGAATTATGAAATCATTTTTACTGGGTTGCCTATGGCAAACCAGTCGAGGTCTGCGTTGATTTCGTCGTTTTTTTGTTTTTTTCCGTGTCGGTAAAAGTCTTGCCTGTCACTCCCCTGGTAAGTGGTGTCTTTGTGCATAGAGCCTTCTGAGCGTATTTTCTTAGGATCGAGAGGGTAGTGGAATTGCGTAGATTTCTCTGGTGGACACAGTAGAATCATTAACTTAGCCTGCAATGGCGTCGAAAGTCATGTAACGCGAATGGCGTTTTAGTGGATCCTTAAACAAAATATAC
>OX421451.1:43320515-43328015 GCA_949126865.1 Montipora capitata
CTCGAGTGTTTCTCGTCGGGTTTGACTTACGCGGTTGTTTGTTATTAAACCGTTTTGCTTGAGTGCCCACGGTGTTGACTTGTTCGCTTGTTTGACCCAGCTTCATCGATTTCAATTGCCTGCTAGCAATTTCGCTGGCTCTGCAAATATTCACCGTTTTATTAAGATCTAAGTCTTCTTCTTTGAGCAATCTAAGCTTGGTGTTTCTATCTTGGAGGCCAATGACGATTCTGTCGCGGATCATTTCAACCGTGAGCGTACCAAATTTGCATGACGACGCTTGTTTTCTTAGTCTATTCACAAATTCATCGATGCCTTCATCTGGGCCTTGAGTCGACGAGTTGAACAGATATCTTTCGTAAACCACACTGGTTTTCGGCTTAAAATATGCTGCTAACGCTGCTAGGCTAGAGTTTACGCTTGATGCCTCCTCTTCTGTCAACTTGAGATTTAAAAATATCTGCAGACAATCTTTTCCCATTACTGATCGTAGCGTCGCTAAGCGTATTGCCTCGGGGCGCTTATCAAGGCCAGTGGCGAGCTCATAATCTTCCCACTGTTGTCTGAAGAACTCCCAATTATTTATTCGGTCTCCAGAGACTTTCATGGGAGCCGGTATTGGGAAATTGGAGGTGAAACTTAGAGCGGTTGTAGTGTGGGGCGTTGTTTCCGAATGGCTGCCTGTTGACATTTTTCCTTGTTTCTCTTGAGGTTACGGGGTTGTTTTCTGTCTTCCTAGACTCACTTTTGTTTGTGCAGTTCCGTGATATAACTCGCGTCGTGATCACAGCGTTTGCTGCTGAAAGAATCTCGATTTACTTCTTGACACCATGTTATATAAGAGACTCCATGGCCATTTATAAGAGAGCTTAGACTGTTTTTTTATTCGAGTGTCACTTGATACTTAAACATGTCACGTAACATGTAACAACAGGCAACCCAGTGTATGCTTCACGGAAGCATCTCGTTACTGGGTTGCCGTATGGCAATACGGCAATCCCAGTTGGAAAATGGGTAGAATTTCTCCGTTTTATTTTTTTCCGTGTCGGTAAAAGTCTTGCCTGTCACTCCCCCGGTAAGTGGTGTCTTTGTGCATAGAGCCTTCTGCGCGTATTTTCTTAGGATCGAGAGGGTAGTGGAAATGCGTACATTTCTCTGGTGGACACAGTAGAATCATTAACTTAACCTGTATGGCGTCGAAAGTCATGTAACGCGAATGGCGTTTTAGTGGATCTTTGAACAAAATATACCCTTATGAAGCTCAAAAATGGCAAATCAATTGGATACTGAACAAGACAGGCGACAACATCGACAACAATCTGTCGCCCGTCGAGCCGTCTTTTACCAAGTGTGCTGTTATGTAGAACATTGAAGATTCGCAGGGCAGCGATAATAGTGAATTCAAAGACTAGACAAGGTGGATTGAATGGAATTTCAAGCGTTAAAATCGCTGAAAAGGTAAGATTATTGTCGAAGCGATGCCGCAATTACGTGTCTTCACCACATGTTCCTTTGATCTCACATTATTGTGTTTTCCGTCAAAATATTCGCTTGTTTTCGCTTTCGCTCGAACATATCTACCTTTATTACATGCCCAGTGAATAGTTTTATCCTCTGGGATGAATTTTCCGTCGAAAAATCGGTTATTTGGGCGGTCAGTGTAAAACGCAGACTGCAGACTGCAGACCGGAGGTAAAATGCAGACTGAGGGTAAAATAAATATTAATAATAAAAAAACGAGTCATAAGGATAAAATAAAGATTGTTTGAAAGACAATCCTGTTTTACATCTGTCAACAACTCACATTATTATGACTGCAGGTCGCTGCACCTTTTGGGGATGCGATCGTACGCGTTGAAATCATCTGTGCTTTGTTTTTGCGCTTCCAGATGCATTGCAATGTTCCAAATTATTTGTCACACCGGTACATCGAGGGAAATCGATCGAAAAACCAACAATTATTACTTCGAATACCTGAATAATCTCGGTTGTCTTTTTTCGGTGCAACGAAATGCACAAAGAATTTCATGTATTCCGAGCAATTAGGACGCGGGGATTTCATTGGTTAAGCTATGCGTGATAACCCCTAGGGAGAGGTTATAATTGAAAATTACATCTTCCAGATGCAAAACAAACGAGCTTGTGAACTAAAGGATAAACATAACGTACACGAAAGCGAATGAAAGGATCCTAATAAGAAATTTTTACACCAGTCATACTGGCTTAAGCCGACTGAATTGAAACGTTAAATGGTTGCAAAATCCACGTTATCTCTGTCTTTGTTAATTGGTACTGTAGCCATGCGTGTCAAAATAAATTGAGTTATTGGGTAATTACTCGATTACTTTGTTCAGTGCAGCAAAATGGACAGTTGAATTACGGGGTGGTGACTTCTTTGCCTAAAAGCAACTCACTTAACGAAACTGTCCTTTTTCAAACAACAAGGATTCAAACAGCTTCAATTCTTACAGAGTTCGATAAAAATCCGGATTTAAAACATGCGGTGGGGCAACCAAAGCGATGGGAGCTGTGTTGGGGTTTCAGTGTGAAAGTACAAACGGCTACTAACACTCTTATAACTCTTTTTTCATTATTATTTTATTAACCTGCAGTCTGCAGTCTGCAGTCTGCATTTTACCCTCAGTCTGCATTTTATCCCTGGTTTGCAGTCTGCGTTTTACACTGACCGGTTATTTGGGTGGTTTTTGGCAACAGAGGTTAATTATTCGTAATGCGATCGCTTCCGTTGCCGTTAGCAATGGGTCGCAAATTTGACACTTTTATCGCATTATCACATTACGCATTGAACCACGTTATCTATTATTCCTAAAAATCTAAAAATATTCATGCCTTATCAGTTTTCGGTCGAATTTATGTCCAAGAAAGCAGATAAATTGCAGAAAATATTAGCTTTGCATCCAAAAATTCGTAATCAACGCTTAAATGACCAAATTTTGCCTAGAAAACATATTTTACTGTTATTTTTCTTAAATTTTTTCGTTCGACTTTCGCTTTTATAAAATGTTTCAGTTGTCTGTAAATAAGTTGTATGCTGTTGGAAAGCTTATTTTCTTAGCTTTAAAATGATGTATTTTTCCCCCTAACTTTAAATATTTTTTGAGAAAAAAAAAAATTTTTTTGGCGATGGCTGATTTACCGCGGTTTTCTCGCGGTTGGGAAAGTAGGAAAAAGAGTTAATTAAGCCAGTAGCCAGGTTTTTAACCTCAGAAAAGGATCTGTTTCGTCGTACGAACGTGTGAGGACCTGTGAGCCAAAGGGCCTCTGCTGGTATGACTTCTGGGTGACCCCTTAATAACTTCTTACTAACCGAGCGCGAGGGCCGTACTGCCAGGGAAATATTGGCCCGAGGTCATGGCAGTACGGGCCGCGCGCAGCGAGGTCCGTACAAAAACGACCCAGGGCCAATATTCCCCAGTACGGCTCGAGCTAGCTCGGTTAGTAAGTAGTTTATTATATGGTTTTTTAATTACCTTTTGCTTTGTTTTTGCAAGCCCGTAATCAGCCCGTGGGCCAGTCACAATTTGCCTGGAACGCTGCACGTACCACAGGCAACCCAGTGTACCCTCACGGAGGGTCTAGTTTTTCTTTTTTTTAGTTTTTTTTTTTCCGTGTCGGTAAAAGTTTTGCCTGTCACTCCCCTGGTAAGTGGTGTCTTTGAGCATAGAGCCTTCTGCGAGTATTTTCTTAGGATCGAGAGGGTAGTGGAACTGCGTAGATTTCTCTGGTGGACACAGTAGAATCATTAACTTAGCCTGCAATGGCGTCGAAAGTCATGTAACGCGAATGGCGTTTTAGTGGATCCTTAAACAACATATACCCTTATGGAGTTCAATAATGGAAAGTCAGTTGGATAAACTAGTCAGGAATCTCAAAAGCGACGACTACTGGACTTCGACAACAATCTATCGCCCGTCGAGACGAAAAGGATTCTGTGGTATTTTCTGCCTTTGTGAATTATAATATCATGTTGTGTATTGAATTTTCGAGCTTAAGGTTGAAATGTGATATGGGAGAAGTTTTTTAGTATTGCTCTGTAAGCAGGAAGGGTTCACAGGCCTGTTGGAAGCGTGCTTGAGTTTCAACAAAATGAGCCCCAAAATCAGCGAAAACTTGTGACGCAGATGAATAATAAAGTAGCTGCTATTTCCAAAATGATGGAATTACCTGGTGATAAATAACGTCGTATGCGTCTTGGAGAGTAAATTTGGACTTTGCATAAACAAGAGTTGGGCGATTGGGATCTTTGTTTTGACTTCGCTCATTTCATTGTCAAACTTTATAACACTTGACAGAAAAAGAAACTTACAAAAACCCGGTATCTTGCCATCATTTAACAACAGATGCTTCAATGTTTGGCGAGTAAACATGCCGCGGTAACTTAATCACGGCGCCCGCTGAATTCCGGCCATGTCACTTTTGCAATTTACTTGAACGTAGCAAAAATCTCCCAAAATGTTTGTCGCTGATCGTAACTTTTTATATTCTATATTCACGGTTCAAGATTAATGTTGTTTTCATGTCGTAAATATTTCATTCTCGATCGACCGTCCCGGAAACTTCCTTCTGCTCTTTCTACTGGCCCCCCTGAAACTGTGTATCAATAGTTATTTGCTTTTTCATCAATATTTGTTTTGCATAAAGCAAGCTAACAAAATCTGTACCTTGCTGAGTTCGCATTTGTTAGCGTTAATAGTATTTTCGGTCAGATGCTTCTGCTTTTTACGAGGGGTTTATTGTTTTGGTCTCCCATCCTAACACTAACCCCGCTCAATAGGGCTTGACTTCAGTGAAGTTTAGTATTACAAAGCTGTCAGATGGCTCAGAGGGCACACTTGTGGTGCAAAGAAGTTGTGAGGGAACTTGAAAATTATCAACATGTCAGCCCAGAAGCCAATGTTTCTCGCTTCTCTTTTATTTGTTATTCTTCAGAGACTGGAATGCTGTATTTCAATACCACACAATTCAGTGCCTTCTGATTTTCTGTAGCACGTACCACAGGCAACCCAGTGTATGCTTCACGGAAGCATCTCGTTTTAATTCATTTGGAATGCGTTGAAAATGTCACGCTAAGAAAATACTTTAAATTCCTGCTGGTGATATTATTTTGCGTATCTATCAGCATTAATCGTTTACTTTTGATGAATAACAGACCGACTTCCTCTCTCTGTCTTTTAAATAAACGTTGTTTGATTGGTGCATTTTGTGGGCTTTTTTTTAACCGGATAGGCTGATTTCGTCTGCAGAGCGTCTGCGTCAGAGCAGACTTGTTGCAGATCATCCCTGCAGACGCTCTGCAGACATTCTGCAGACATTCTGCAGATGATCTGCAGATAATCTGTAGATGAACTGTAGATTGTCTGCAGATCTGTTACAGATGTGCCAGCAGATCTGTAGCAGACTATAAACAGATCTGCTCGTTCCGTACGGAGCTTCCATTAAGATGAGAAAATCTTGTACATAGAAAACAAAATCGTGCATTGTTAATACATTAATAAATGAAAAATTTACATATGAACCAGAGTCAATCTCCTTTTTTGTATAGTTGACTATGTGCCATTTATTTCTGTTGGTGGCAAAGTACATATTACGTTATATGGAATAATTTCCTTTTTTTCCTTGATGTAAGCAGTTTTATACAAATGTAAATAGTACTTCACCTGAGATGAGCGTAATTTTGTACCTGGAAAACGTGTAATTGCATTGTAAATAAAAAAGATAGATCAGTGTCAATCTCCATTTTTTTGTGCAAAATTAGTATTTGATGTATCCAAAATGACTGGATAGCATTGAGGAGACTTCCGATGATTGTTCTTTCAACAAACAACTATTAAACTCGAAGTGACAGATTTCTATAGAACAATAGACTCACTTTGCTGGTCGCTTTCGGGCGCCTTAACTTGCCACTTTTAAATTTAAATTGTTCAAGTCAAATTATTCTTCTGCTATTTCTGTGTCGACTGTTAAAGGCGATTACCGTATGACGAAATATTTACTGATTTATGCCTCTCAATATAAATGAGATTGAGTGAGTCGCCAAACTTGGAGAAATCTGGCTAGGTGCCTTAGCACCAATGAAAATATTACATCACAAACTTAAAGAATTTATCGCACGCCCAGCAAAAGTCGGGATCTGAAAGCGCACCACAGAAGTAAACTGAGAAATTAGAAAGAAAGAAAGAAATAGTGGAGCCTGGAAATGGGGAGGAGGAGGGTGAAAAAGTTTGACACCACATCAGTCGAGCTTGAAAAGCGAATGAATATTACCGCGCTTTCTCGGAATGCAACAAATTCCCTTTAGGGGATACTTGATAATTGCTCCTCCCCAGGAATGACCACGTCACACTTTGCCGAGTGCATAATTATGCATGCATTATAAATTTTAATTATTGAGATGCATAAAATTTTTATTGGCAAGCCAATAGCACCTTTATGCCTCTCAATATAAGTGAGTCGCCAAACTGTTGAGCTCGGTTTGCGGGGCGGAGAAAAACAGACAGGCCACTTGGAGAAATCTGAGCCCGTTTAATAACAATGAAAATGTTACATCACAAACTTAAAGAATTGATCGCACGCCCAGCAAAGGTGGGGGATCTGAAAGCGCCAAAGCAGACTTGGATAAAGGAGGCAGCCCCATCCCAACAGGAATCATACATGTAACACACAAAAACATAAGGCAGGGCAGACAGTACACACATTGTCGCCGCAACAAGTTGCAATACCCCTATGCTGCAAAATATATATGTTAAGTGGCAGACATATTGAAAACAACCTGTGGTTGGCACTGCAACAACACACAAGTGCTCAAGACTGCACATTATAAATGACTCCAGTAAGAGGAGAGAAAACCACCATGAATGGCAATGCAACAGTTGATGGTGTAAATCAATAATGACAATGATTTTAATGCAGAAACACATCAGAAACAAAACGAAGATTAATGATATAAAATTTAAAGGGGATGCAGTTGAAGAGCATCAACAAAGGAACTGGTAAACAAGCAATGTAAACTGAAAGAAAATACAATCAACAAATGAGAGAAAGCAAAGGGACATAATTATCACACAGGATAATAATTATAGTAATGCTGCAGAAACTCAAAAAAACAAACAAATATCAATGACATAAAATTGTACTGTCAAAAAATGTCATCAATTAAAATACTGTTGACAAATGAGCAGAACTGAAGAGAAAATTTAAAATATAACATGGGATAATATGAGTTGTTAATGTATTCATGCAGAAACACATATGAACAAAACAAATATCAATGATATAAAATAAGCCATGCATATTGAAAAAAATATGAGCAACAAATGAGCAAAACTGAAGGGAAATATCACACAGGATCCATGTGTTGCCACCTGAATGCAATAATGGTGCTGAAGGTCTGAAGGACTTGTGGTGATGAAGGCATGGCATCCAGAACAAATATAATGGACGGCGGACAAATTGGTCTGGTGTTGAGAGGTGACAGCTCAG
>OX421451.1:43333015-43335515 GCA_949126865.1 Montipora capitata
CGCTGCACGTTTGAGGGAGAAAGCCAACGACTGCGAATTCGACGCCAATTGCGATGAACGAATCTTGGAACACCTCATCCAAACAACACAGAATCGATCGCTTATACAAAAAGCCATCAACAAGAAATGGGATTTGACACGGTTTTTAACCGAAGCTGCTCAAATTGAAGACACATCACTTCAAATAAGCGACATGAAAATTCCTCAAGACGTGAAGAAACTTGGGCGACGCTTCGAGAAGCGGCATTCACCCAAGGACAAACAAAGCGGTAAAGGAAAGCAACCCTGTGGATACTGCGGACAAACAGGCACACACGAGGAAGGCAAGAACTGTCCAGCGTATGGGAAAAAATGTATGAAATGTCAAAAGTTCAACCACTTCAGTTTAGTGTGTAAGTCCAAAGGCCCGCACAACAGTAAGAAAGGCAACGACCAAAAACGCGATCACAAGCCACCAGAGAATTCAAGGCACCAGCGCCGTGTAAAGAGAACCACTGAAGGAGAAGATGCCGACAACTCAACAAGTTCCGATGACGAGTTCTTCTGCCAAGCCGTAAGACACCTGAAGCAAGTGAAGAAAATCAAAAACGATGGTGAAGACAGAACTGTATCAGTGAAGATAGAAGATGTTGATGTAAGAGCTGAGCCTGACAGCGGAGCAGAAGTAAATGTCATGGATGAACACCAATTTAAAGCATTGACAAACCGGTCTAGTGTGAAACTTACACTACAACCGAGCAGAGTAAAGTTAAGCACCTTGCAGAGTGAGCTACCCGTGAAAGGAGAGTTTACAGCCACAATAAGGAACCAGACCTGTGGAGCAGTCGCAAGATTTGTTGTGACCAGAGGAAGAATCAACTCCCCACCCCTCATCAGCAAAAGTACCCTTCAAGAGCTGGGTATGTTACAGATCAGAGCAGATGGTTCTCTCGCCGAGACCAATGACTTGAGAATCCAGGAAGAACCACCAGACGTCAAAAGTGTCAAGCGAGATAAAGATCTCAAACCTGGAATCAAAGAAATGACTGATCAATACAGTGACGTATTTAAGGGTATCGGGAAGATTAGAGACATTAAGAATGGAAAAGAGTTCTATGCAAAGTTCAGCATGAGACCCGAAGCAGTGCCCGTAGCTCAAAGACCAAGACCAGTGGCTTACTACCTGCAAGAGCCATTGAAGCAATGGCTGGGCCAATGTGTAGAAGAGGAGATATTCGAAGAAGTTCCTGAAGGCGAGGCAGTCACATGGTGCTCACCCCTGGTTGTTCAACCAAAGCCGAAGTTCAACACTGTAGACAAGGAGAAACTTGAACCGCACATGATCAGGGCCAGCGTGGACCTCAGGGTACCAAACCAATTCATGGAAAGAAATAGGATCACCCAGGGACCTATTGTTGAAGACTTCATGTACAAATTTCATGATTGCACTGTGTTCTCCAAACTTGACATGCGGCAGGGGTACCACCAACTCCTACTCGATCCAGAGTCCAGAAAAATTGCCACTTTTAGCACCCCGTGGGGGAACATGCGACCAAAACGTCTAATCTTTGGAGCAAAAGCCTCGCAAGATCTTTTTGACGAAGCTATCTACCGAATATTTGGAGACATACCAAGATGCCTCAACCAACGGGATGATATCCTGCTAGGAGGAAGAAACATGGCGGAGCACAACAAGACATTGGAAGCAGTCCTGCAGAGAGCAATGGATTTTGGAATCACATTCAATCCTGACAAGTGCCAGTTTGGAGTCGAGGAGATAGAGTTCTACGGACACAAATTCACGAAAGACGGATTAAAGCCAAACGCAGACAAAATCAGAGCTGTCAAAGAAAGCAGTCCACCAAAATCAAAAGAAGCGGTGCGAAGTTTCCTTGGCATGACGGGATACCTTTCAAAGTTCATCCCAAGATACGCATCACTAACTGCACCATTGCGAAAGCTAACCCACAAAGATACAAAGTTCAAATGGGGAGCAGAAGAGAATGAAGCATTTGAGAACCTGAAAGCAAGCATAACTAGTGAAAGCACAATGGCATACTTCAACCCAGCTAGACCAATCGTTGTGAGAGTGGAAGCCAGTTTCCATGAAGGGCTCTCAGCCGGATTATTCCAAGAGACAGGTTGTGGTCTCCAGCCAGTTCACTTCATTAGTCGTACCATGACCGACACGGAGAAACGGTACAGCCAGACAGAAAAAGACGCCCTGTCAGTACATTGGGCGAAGAACAGGTTTAGCATTTACCTCCTTGGAGCACCAAAATTCAAGATCATCACTGCCCACAAGCCACTGCTCCCACTGTTTAACAAGGCAGCCATGCGACTCCCACCGAGAATTGAAAAATGGGTGATGGGAATGCAAGATGTCGACTTCGAGCTAATCTATGAGCCTGGAAAAGATGACGCAGACCCCCTTGACTTCCTGTCAAGACACCCATTGCCAGAGAAAGGAAAGGATGCTGTAGAGAGAGTAATCAAATATGTCTTGAAAGCTGAGCATGCT
>OX421451.1:43340515-43345515 GCA_949126865.1 Montipora capitata
CTATCTGAATGTATTTGGGTCAGAGTATTAAAAAAGGGATATATTGTCACGCAAATTATGTAATTTCATGACACTCAAAATTCGCAAGAAGCGCCAGTTTTATGTACACAATCTTCGCACTAGCAAGTCGCAGCAATAAAATTGGATTAACCAGGAAGTTAAAAGAATATTGTTGGCTTCCCAAATAAATTTCATCTTGCACTACAATGACAAAATCATTTGTCAGACAAATAAAATTCCTTTCTCCTCGTGTATCACATTTCAACGCACGTATGCAAATTTGTTAACTCATTTTCAACCCGATTCCCGGGAACAATACATAGTAATAGCAAAAATATTATTTCTCGTCAAGTGTTGCATCTTTTATGTTCAAATAACTGCTAAAAATAAAGATTTTTTAACGATCTATCCGTCGGATTCCTGGGAGAATAATCTCTAGAGAGTAAAGGAACTTCCGACGTTAAATAAGGCGTACCTTTACCTTTACCTAGATATTTTTTTCATAATTTAATATTATCTGTCAAAATTTGCACAACAGTCAAATCATAAAAATAGCACCGCACGGGACAAATTTAGTCGCATTACCTCTTCGTCGAATTCTAATGCTTAACACAGGTATTTTTAGTTATTGTGAAAATCTTTCTATATTTGTTAGCAATCATCCTTTCAAATTTCTGAGAAAGCGACCGGTCTGCGAATATTTTACGAGTTCTTTCAATGGGATGTCAAAAGGCGAAGTGGATGTTATATGCATAATCGGGCAAGTTGAGCGTGTGACCCGTTATAAATCTTTTTTCACAAAATGTTCCCGAATCGTCAAGTATCACCACAGAAGAAACGAAAATCATTCTAAAAGCTTATTTTACGCAAAAAGTAGGTTCTGTAGGTAATTTTTAGTGTGGAAATCAAGTTTACAGCAGACGACAAATGCAAACTTACGAGCCATGGTATTATTCAAGTGTATATTCAATTAAGTTAACACAACAGAAAGGAGTCGCTTACCTTATATTTTGACAAGAAAATGCTTTACTATTGCCATAAAAACTATCCAGTTAAGCTCGCATATTATACACATGATGAATTCATAAAAGCCACCATTTTCCAGCGAAATGCTTTTTGAAACAAACAACATATGTGCTATAAGAGGCAAAAAACCCTTCCTATTTCATTTAATACGTGCGTGAAGACAAGAAACTCAATCGTGTCAAATTACACTCCGTGTCAAAAACGCAATACGGTAAATAAATTTCCCACGAGTGTTTAGCATCAAACCCTTCACTGAAAAACCGTTTACTTGAATTATCAAGCAAAAAATGGGCAACAAGCTTTCTTTCAAATAATTTTTGACTAACAGGAATTTGTGAAATTTCCAATTGTTAGCAGAAGACTGTGCAGAATTGAGTACAGATCCAAGTCTCTGTTTTGTTAAACCCATAAGTTACTAGAGAATTTTCCATTTGATTTCAGCCTTGTACAAAACACCACACTCGTACAATGTTAGAACTACATCTCACTTTGATTACGGCTCGACGGGCGACAGATTGTTGTCGAAGTCCATTACTCGCCGCTTTTAAGATTCCAGATTTTTTTTTCAGCGCCTTTCTTGTTCAGTATCCAATTGACTTTCCATTATTAAGCTCCATAAGGGTATATTTTGCTTAAAAATCCACTAAAACGCCATTCGCGTTACATGACTTTCGACGCCATTGCCGGTTACGTTGATCATTCTACTGTGTCCACCAGAGAAATCTACGCATTTCCCACTACCCTATCCTAAGACAATACGCGGAGAAGGCTCTATGCATAAAGACACCACTTAGCAGGGGAGAGACAGGCAAGACTTTTACCGACACGGAAAATAAAAAAAATAGTAATAATCTACTCATTTTCCGACTGGTTTGCCATAGGCAACCCAGTAATAAAAACAAAAGAATATTCAAATGAATGCCATTTTGGAAAAAGGTGTAGAAGCAAGCACATGTCAAAGCCTTATCGCGAGACATTGTGGCCACAGTGTGAATACCAAATGCATGATTTATTACTGTGACTAATGGAAACTTTTAACTCACAAGAAGTGTTCTTTGGCGGCAAAAGGAGGCAGCTTACGAAAACACAGTTTCTTCTCATCATTCTTTCTGTGATTGCGTTTATCTTACTCGTTTTATCTATCGTATTCATCACCTTGTACTCGCTGGAAAAGTCAAAACAGCACGTTACACCAGCTGAGAAGAAAGTAGCAAAAGAGCAGAAATATTGTGGAACAAGATCTTGTTTAAATGCTTCTTTAGGTAAGCCGATATTTTTCGATGCTCTACGTGGCTTGAACATCTCTTCTGTCGGTGCGGCAATTTGACGTCATATTACAATTATAAATAAGGGGTCTTCTATATTACAGATGACAAACTTAGCCGTTACTTTACGGCTAAATTGAATGTCAGTATATACCGTAGTTATTCGGTTATAAGGCGCACTCGGTTATAAGACGCACCCCAAACTTAGCAATTTAATCAAGCTAAGTATTACGCGAAAATACTCGGTTATAAGACGCACCCGAAAATTGAGAGTTATCAAAAGGATGTGATGAATTTGAGAACAATTATCCTTACACAATTGGCATGCGAACTCTTTTTGTTAACGTAAACAAAGTGAGAAAGTCACACATTTAATGATATACGCAAAAACAAAAGCTAAAAGTTGACACCTGAAAATCATAACATACAACGCATACACTTTTATTTGAACCTTCCGACTTATAAATAGTCAGAGTTCAGACTTCAGACTTCAAGCGAAAGCGAACGGCGAACAACTCCCACCGAAAGTCATATTCAAAGGTGTTCGACAGCTGAATATCAACACGCCACCAAGGATGCAAATTTCACTGCACAAGAAAGGCTGGATGAACGAAGAAGGTATGTTTTATCTCCACACTGTTTTTTCAGAGAAGAAACTTTTCATGCGAGCGACAAACACGATTCTCGGAATTGTTTTCATCGGTATCACGTTACTGAGCACGTGCTTTTAAGCATGTATGCAAATTTCCGTTTGTTTACTTTTCTCTTGACGTCGTTTAGTGTTCTAAAGGTCTCTAAAAGCACTATTCTTTTTACTCGGGCCCCGTAGGGGCTCGAGTTATAAAAGACGTTAGATTTCAGTTTTTTTTTTTCCTGTGCAGCAAAATGCACATTAGAAAAACGTGGCCGTGTTTGATTGGGCAATGCACAATAGAAAGCACGTGGCGGTGTTTTGATTGGGTAATGCACAATAGAAGCCACGTGGCGCTGTTTACTTTGGTTATTTAAAGCAAACCACGTAATCCAAGATCATGAAGAGCGCTGTGATGCGTTTGGATTTCTGAAGATCGGTATTGCGTTGGCTTAATCGATTTCTTCTTGGGGCGCTCAAAGCACATACAAAGAAAGGCATACGCTTTTCGCGGTAGACCCACACTAAAAGATGTCAAGCGTCAGCTTCGAAACGGGTCGTTCCGCGAACTGAATGAAACAAGAATATACTCGAATGTAACTGAAATTGACGCAACTATTGAAAGTGACACAAGTCAAAACACTAATTCTTTAATAAGCAGCGGGTACCTTATTGAGAACTACTCTAAAGATGACAGCGACAAAGAAAATAACTCCACAAACGAATGGACGCTATATTGGAATCTTCTGAAGACAAAGTAAAAACATTTGCACAGCGAACAAATGGCCTCACGCTTGTACCATTTTCACCGCGAACAAATAGCCTCCCGCTCAGTGTACCATTGACTACGGAGATAAGATTTTTGTGTATTACGTTTTTTTCTTTTTCATTGTTAAACAGTTTGTTTCTTGTAATGGTCTAGCTTATATCCTTTGTTCAAATAGCCATATTAGCGATCGTGTTCACTGCCATCTTGTGTGTATAGTTCTGTTCTAGTTTCACAAGATTTGATGTCATCAGTGGAAAATGTGATCAGCTCTTTAGAAAAAAACTTTGATGTAGTTTGAAAGGCTGTACAGTTATTTGATTCTCAATGATAACAAGAGGCTACAAGTAGCCTATACTCGGGCCTGCAAAAGTACAGTGGTGTATCGTTAATTTAGCACTAAAGAAAAGAAAACAGAGAAGTCTGTTTTTCTTACATCGGCCTTACATTGTGATTCTCATGATGTTCGACTGTGTATGTAGTGAATACCCGGACCCAGATTATCTTCATGACAGGTGGTGATAATGACCACTGGACACGAGGTAAAATTTGAGAAAAGCACATTGTTTTTTACTGATCGATGGTTATTCTTGCTCAGTGTTTGAGAAAGGAAACGCTAATTGAACGGTTTAAGATGAAACGAAATGACTCATCGAAACATCTTTTGCAGAAAAAAATGAAAGAGAAACGAAGGTGAGATGTATAAACATCTTTCAAAGATGACCAAACTTTCGTGCATTGATGCACGTAAAGAAACACTTTGTCACGTGCGCGACACGCGAAGATGTGCACTATATCTCAACTCTTGAAAATACTTTCAGAAGTACAAAGTCCCTTGAGGATGGCCATGCCAAATGAATCCATAGCACGAGAATCAAGTATTTAAAATATACCATTTGTTGTAATTTAAATACTCACAGTAGCATGCACCCAATTGTCAAAATAAATATGTTATTTGCCAGCTGGGAGGCCCGTATAGAGAAAAACTGTGGCCGAGGCCTTAAAATTGCTGCTCGAGGGCAGCTTTTTCAAGACCGATATCACATTTTTTTGCCATACGGACAGACCCTTTGCTGGTAAATATATATTTTTTCTTCTCTCTCTCTTCCATCCTCTCTTAAAGCCACTTGCTTTAATTGTTGACTCGCACCGCGCTCGATAGCGAATGCAGTATTAAAGCGACTTACAAACTGAACATTTCAAAGAGAAATATTTTTTATTTGAATTCTTTTTCCAAACCTCTTGTCTAATGAAAAATAACCTCTGTACGCAAACGGAGTCGGTGTCAAAAAAATTGTGTTTCGTTTCCGGA
>OX421451.1:43360515-43380515 GCA_949126865.1 Montipora capitata
CATGTGATGGATGTGACGATGAATACAACAAATAACTGTGTGAATCAGTAGGTTTGTAGTGCACACTAGTACATAGCACGTTGCCTCTAATAGAAACTTTGATATCTAGGAAAGCCAATGAAGTTTCCGAAATTTCCCAGGTATATTTACCAGCCGGATGAAAAGAGTTGACGGAGGTTATAAATTGATCGAGTTCTTCTCTGCTGGATGAAATAGCGCCGATGCAGTCGTCGATGTAGAGGCCGTAGAGTTCAGGTTTGGGGCCGTTGTACTGATTAAAAAATTGGTGTTCAACATATCCTACAAAAAGATTGGCATAGCTAGGTCCCATTCTTGTGCCCATCGCTACACCATTAATTTGTTTGTAATAGTTGCCGGCGAATGAAAAACAGTTAAGCGTTAAAACTAGTTCGGCAAGGCGGAGGAGCGTTTCCGAGCTACAGTCCCGGACAAAATTGTTGAAACACTTTACAATACCTTTCCCTCCCACAATGTTGTTTTGGCAAATGGGCTCAGAAACTCGCGTTAAAACAACATTGTGAGGGGAGAGTGAGCTGCGAAAGCTTCAGATCTGTACAGTCGTGTACTGCTCCAACGAATTTTGTCACAGACTGTATTTGTGAGGAATTTAAACTATTTATGGGACGTGCTGACCGGGTCATAAGTGACACAACTTTACAGTAGCCTTCATAACCGGTACAATAGCGCTGCGTAACGTTTTTATTCGTAACTGAGTTTGATGTACAGTGTTCGAATTTCTTTTGGTATATATCCACAATGATAAAAGAAGCGAAATTGTTTAGATTTAGCTAAGAAGAGAGTCATGATCTGAAATATGGTTTTTCTTGCTGCCCTTGATAGCGTGACAAGGGCACGAGCGTATTTGTTTTATCTCGCATTGAAAGGTTTTCTCTTCGTAAAGTAGCTAAAATGCGCTACATTTCTCCTAAAAGCGCTTGGAGATTAATCAGTCACGAATTTCCTGGAACGGAAAGCAGATACAAAGGTTTAACAGTTAAGAGAAAACCTATCGAGCCATTGTTTAACAGAGGACGCCCGTGGAAGTTATGTTAAAGAAGGCAAGGGAGGCCCACAAGAGCGAAGAAGGCGGGGTTTCCACAATTGCTGTATCTGCGAGAAACGTTTGTCGCTTTCTAACTTCTAAAGGATAATACTACCCACAATCAACAAAAAAGGACTTTCGACTTCTTGGTTGTGCTAAAAAGATTAAGATTTGCGCTAAAAAGGAGATGACAACATACTGAATATATGGGGACGAAGGATATTGCCTTTTACCTTGATGTAGTTTCCTTCAGGAGATAGTATAGAATACTAACTGATGCGTTATTTTATATAAAATGACGATATATCGCCAACTGTCAAATGTTGTTACGGCTTAAAATTAGTTTGCACATATATGTATTTCCCCGGCCCATTGTTTCGAGAGTAAAACTTCGTAAGACTCGGAAATTTTAAAAGAAGACTTTTTATGTTAGTACAGTTTTTTTATTTTATATAAAATGACGATATATCGCCAACTGTCAAATGTTGTTACGGCTTAAAATTAGTTCGCACAGATATGTATTTCCCCGGCCCATTGTTTCGAGAGTAAAACTTCGTAAGACTCGGAAATTTTAAAAGAAGACTTTTTATGTTAGTACAGTTTTTTATTTTATAACTCTTCGACAATTTCTGTCGGTAAGAGACATGGAAATGCAGGAAACACAAGTTATAGTTACCAAAAACACGAATTTCGCACAAGGATAGAAACTTATGACACGTGATGTAAAACTTATTTACTTTAGTTCATTGCGTGAGCAACTTTGTACCCAAAATGGTGACATGCAGTTTGAAAACGTTACAGTATTAGACGGTTTCTACCGACTGTTTTTTTCATAACAACTCCATTGTAGGCTAATTTGATATCGCTTAACATTTTTTCGAGTCTAATTTCGCTAGACAAAACCAACAAGAGAAGAAAACGGCATTGTGTTAGTGTGCACGAGTCACCACTGTATTAATTAAATTTAGCAGGATATTTTTCTCAGTGCATTGACAACGTCACCATGCACATTTGCCTCAAAAATGGCTATTTTCCCTACTATAGTGTCCAAAACAATCGATTCACCTTCTGTCTGTACTGCCCTTTCTGACTATTTTATCATCGTGGTTCAATTGTGCATATTTCTTACCAAAAAAGCTCTCTGAAAAATGGTGACTCGTTGGTGACTCGTTGAATTACAGATGCACGCTAATTAACTTTGTGAGAAGATCAAGGCCGCACAAAACGGGAGCATGGGGAAATACACTTTTGTTCTTTTTCGGGAATTTGTGCCGCATGAAATGAATGAAAAGACTTTCGACCAGCAAACGCTCCTCTAACAAAGATGAACTCTTCCTTGCTGGTGCAAAATATTGGAGAATCGGGTGAAAAGTCAACATCCCGTGCGGAAGGTGTTTTGAGTGTAGGTAAATGAACTTTGTGGCCTTCCAAAAGAAGTGAAAAATCGTGCCGTGCGTTAATTTAGGGACACCAACGAACGTCATTTGAGAAAATCACTTCATCGCTGTCAGTACTGACAGTATCAACCAAAGCGATCGTGGTCGTACCAGGATTACAAAACGCTTCGAAAACAGAGTTTACAGGGTTTATAAAGTGTTTTGCCACAAACAGCAACCCCCGTTAACAGGATATTATGATATTGTCCTTCACGCAATAAAACTCGAACGGCCTCTGCAAATTCATCCTGGTTTAGGTCGTTCCTAAGCAGAACCTGCTCAGCCACAGTCAACCTTCTATGAAATGACTTTTTTTTGGAACGAGAAACAACCAACCAAATTCGAAAAAACCTGAACATGATGTATGTTTCCATTTATTGTCGAATTTATCACAAATATGGCGCAACATCTCACTCTAGGCCGCTAGAAATCAAGGCCTTCCTTCCCCTAAAATGTAGCATATTTCCCGCCAATTCTTTTCATAACGGAAATTCCTCAAAAATACAGTCCCGGACAAAATTGTTGAAACACTTTACAATACCTTTCCCTCCCACAATGTTGTTTTGGCAAATGGGCTCAGAAACTCGCGTTAAAACAACATTGTGAGGGGAGAGTGAGCTGCGAAAGCTTCAGATCTGTACAGTCGTGTACTGCTCCAACGAATTTTGTCACAGACTGTATTTGTGAGGAATTTAAACTATTTATGGGACGTGCTGACCGGGTCATAAGTGACACAACTTTACAGTAGCCTTCATAACCGGTACAATAGCGCTGCGTAACGTTTTTATTCGTAACTGAGTTTGATGTACAGTGTTCGAATTTCTTTTGGTATATATCCACAATGATAAAAGAAGCGAAATTGTTTAGATTTAGCTAAGAAGAGAGTCATGATCTGAAATATGGTTTTTCTTGCTGCCCTTGATAGCGTGACAAGGGCACGAGCGTATTTGTTTTATCTCGCATTGAAAGGTTTTCTCTTCGTAAAGTAGCTAAAATGCGCTACATTTCTCCTAAAAGCGCTTGGAGATTAATCAGTCACGAATTTCCTGGAACGGAAAGCAGATACAAAGGTTTAACAGTTAAGAGAAAACCTATCGAGCCATTGTTTAACAGAGGACGCCCGTGGAAGTTATGTTAAAGAAGGCAAGGGAGGCCCACAAGAGCGAAGAAGGCGGGGTTTCCACAATTGCTGTATCTGCGAGAAACGTTTGTCGCTTTCTAACTTCTAAAGGATAATACTACCCACAATCAACAAAAAAGGACTTTCGACTTCTTGGTTGTGCTAAAAAGATTAAGATTTGCGCTAAAAAGGAGATGACAACATACTGAATATATGGGGACGAAGGATATTGCCTTTTACCTTGATGTAGTTTCCTTCAGGAGATAGTATAGAATACTAACTGATGCGTTATTTTATATAAAATGACGATATATCGCCAACTGTCAAATGTTGTTACGGCTTAAAATTAGTTTGCACATATATGTATTTCCCCGGCCCATTGTTTCGAGAGTAAAACTTCGTAAGACTCGGAAATTTTAAAAGAAGACTTTTTATGTTAGTACAGTTTTTTTATTTTATATAAAATGACGATATATCGCCAACTGTCAAATGTTGTTACGGCTTAAAATTAGTTCGCACAGATATGTATTTCCCCGGCCCATTGTTTCGAGAGTAAAACTTCGTAAGACTCGGAAATTTTAAAAGAAGACTTTTTATGTTAGTACAGTTTTTTATTTTATAACTCTTCGACAATTTCTGTCGGTAAGAGACATGGAAATGCAGGAAACACAAGTTATAGTTACCAAAAACACGAATTTCGCACAAGGATAGAAACTTATGACACGTGATGTAAAACTTATTTACTTTAGTTCATTGCGTGAGCAACTTTGTACCCAAAATGGTGACATGCAGTTTGAAAACGTTACAGTATTAGACGGTTTCTACCGACTGTTTTTTTCATAACAACTCCATTGTAGGCTAATTTGATATCGCTTAACATTTTTTCGAGTCTAATTTCGCTAGACAAAACCAACAAGAGAAGAAAACGGCATTGTGTTAGTGTGCACGAGTCACCACTGTATTAATTAAATTTAGCAGGATATTTTTCTCAGTGCATTGACAACGTCACCATGCACATTTGCCTCAAAAATGGCTATTTTCCCTACTATAGTGTCCAAAACAATCGATTCACCTTCTGTCTGTACTGCCCTTTCTGACTATTTTATCATCGTGGTTCAATTGTGCATATTTCTTACCAAAAAAGCTCTCTGAAAAATGGTGACTCGTTGGTGACTCGTTGAATTACAGATGCACGCTAATTAACTTTGTGAGAAGATCAAGGCCGCACAAAACGGGAGCATGGGGAAATACACTTTTGTTCTTTTTCGGGAATTTGTGCCGCATGAAATGAATGAAAAGACTTTCGACCAGCAAACGCTCCTCTAACAAAGATGAACTCTTCCTTGCTGGTGCAAAATATTGGAGAATCGGGTGAAAAGTCAACATCCCGTGCGGAAGGTGTTTTGAGTGTAGGTAAATGAACTTTGTGGCCTTCCAAAAGAAGTGAAAAATCGTGCCGTGCGTTAATTTAGGGACACCAACGAACGTCATTTGAGAAAATCACTTCATCGCTGTCAGTACTGACAGTATCAACCAAAGCGATCGTGGTCGTACCAGGATTACAAAACGCTTCGAAAACAGAGTTTACAGGGTTTATAAAGTGTTTTGCCACAAACAGCAACCCCCGTTAACAGGATATTATGATATTGTCCTTCACGCAATAAAACTCGAACGGCCTCTGCAAATTCATCCTGGTTTAGGTCGTTCCTAAGCAGAACCTGCTCAGCCACAGTCAACCTTCTATGAAATGACTTTTTTTTGGAACGAGAAACAACCAACCAAATTCGAAAAAACCTGAACATGATGTATGTTTCCATTTATTGTCGAATTTATCACAAATATGGCGCAACATCTCACTCTAGGCCGCTAGAAATCAAGGCCTTCCTTCCCCTAAAATGTAGCATATTTCCCGCCAATTCTTTTCATAACGGAAATTCCTCAAAAATACAGTCCCGGACAAAATTGTTGAAACACTTTACAATACCTTTCCCTCCCACAATGTTGTTTTGGCAAATGGGCTCAGAAACTCGCGTTAAAACAACATTGTGAGGGGAGAGTGAGCTGCGAAAGCTTCAGATCTGTACAGTCGTGTACTGCTCCAACGAATTTTGTCACAGACTGTATTTGTGAGGAATTTAAACTATTTATGGGACGTGCTGACCGGGTCATAAGTGACACAACTTTACAGTAGCCTTCATAACCGGTACAATAGCGCTGCGTAACGTTTTTATTCGTAACTGAGTTTGATGTACAGTGTTCGAATTTCTTTTGGTATATATCCACAATGATAAAAGAAGCGAAATTGTTTAGATTTAGCTAAGAAGAGAGTCATGATCTGAAATATGGTTTTTCTTGCTGCCCTTGATAGCGTGACAAGGGCACGAGCGTATTTGTTTTATCTCGCATTGAAAGGTTTTCTCTTCGTAAAGTAGCTAAAATGCGCTACATTTCTCCTAAAAGCGCTTGGAGATTAATCAGTCACGAATTTCCTGGAACGGAAAGCAGATACAAAGGTTTAACAGTTAAGAGAAAACCTATCGAGCCATTGTTTAACAGAGGACGCCCGTGGAAGTTATGTTAAAGAAGGCAAGGGAGGCCCACAAGAGCGAAGAAGGCGGGGTTTCCACAATTGCTGTATCTGCGAGAAACGTTTGTCGCTTTCTAACTTCTAAAGGATAATACTACCCACAATCAACAAAAAAGGACTTTCGACTTCTTGGTTGTGCTAAAAAGATTAAGATTTGCGCTAAAAAGGAGATGACAACATACTGAATATATGGGGACGAAGGATATTGCCTTTTACCTTGATGTAGTTTCCTTCAGGAGATAGTATAGAATACTAACTGATGCGTTATTTTATATAAAATGACGATATATCGCCAACTGTCAAATGTTGTTACGGCTTAAAATTAGTTTGCACATATATGTATTTCCCCGGCCCATTGTTTCGAGAGTAAAACTTCGTAAGACTCGGAAATTTTAAAAGAAGACTTTTTATGTTAGTACAGTTTTTTTATTTTATATAAAATGACGATATATCGCCAACTGTCAAATGTTGTTACGGCTTAAAATTAGTTCGCACAGATATGTATTTCCCCGGCCCATTGTTTCGAGAGTAAAACTTCGTAAGACTCGGAAATTTTAAAAGAAGACTTTTTATGTTAGTACAGTTTTTTATTTTATAACTCTTCGACAATTTCTGTCGGTAAGAGACATGGAAATGCAGGAAACACAAGTTATAGTTACCAAAAACACGAATTTCGCACAAGGATAGAAACTTATGACACGTGATGTAAAACTTATTTACTTTAGTTCATTGCGTGAGCAACTTTGTACCCAAAATGGTGACATGCAGTTTGAAAACGTTACAGTATTAGACGGTTTCTACCGACTGTTTTTTTCATAACAACTCCATTGTAGGCTAATTTGATATCGCTTAACATTTTTTCGAGTCTAATTTCGCTAGACAAAACCAACAAGAGAAGAAAACGGCATTGTGTTAGTGTGCACGAGTCACCACTGTATTAATTAAATTTAGCAGGATATTTTTCTCAGTGCATTGACAACGTCACCATGCACATTTGCCTCAAAAATGGCTATTTTCCCTACTATAGTGTCCAAAACAATCGATTCACCTTCTGTCTGTACTGCCCTTTCTGACTATTTTATCATCGTGGTTCAATTGTGCATATTTCTTACCAAAAAAGCTCTCTGAAAAATGGTGACTCGTTGGTGACTCGTTGAATTACAGATGCACGCTAATTAACTTTGTGAGAAGATCAAGGCCGCACAAAACGGGAGCATGGGGAAATACACTTTTGTTCTTTTTCGGGAATTTGTGCCGCATGAAATGAATGAAAAGACTTTCGACCAGCAAACGCTCCTCTAACAAAGATGAACTCTTCCTTGCTGGTGCAAAATATTGGAGAATCGGGTGAAAAGTCAACATCCCGTGCGGAAGGTGTTTTGAGTGTAGGTAAATGAACTTTGTGGCCTTCCAAAAGAAGTGAAAAATCGTGCCGTGCGTTAATTTAGGGACACCAACGAACGTCATTTGAGAAAATCACTTCATCGCTGTCAGTACTGACAGTATCAACCAAAGCGATCGTGGTCGTACCAGGATTACAAAACGCTTCGAAAACAGAGTTTACAGGGTTTATAAAGTGTTTTGCCACAAACAGCAACCCCCGTTAACAGGATATTATGATATTGTCCTTCACGCAATAAAACTCGAACGGCCTCTGCAAATTCATCCTGGTTTAGGTCGTTCCTAAGCAGAACCTGCTCAGCCACAGTCAACCTTCTATGAAATGACTTTTTTTTGGAACGAGAAACAACCAACCAAATTCGAAAAAACCTGAACATGATGTATGTTTCCATTTATTGTCGAATTTATCACAAATATGGCGCAACATCTCACTCTAGGCCGCTAGAAATCAAGGCCTTCCTTC
Organism: Montipora capitata; assembly: GCA_949126865.1. Lineage (NCBI taxonomy): Eukaryota > Metazoa > Cnidaria > Anthozoa > Scleractinia > Acroporidae > Montipora > Montipora capitata. The sequence continues at coordinate 43,368,586 of OX421451.1, forward strand.
CCCTAAAATGTAGCATATTTCCCGCCAATTCTTTTCATAACGGAAATTCCTCAAAAATACAGTCCCGGACAAAATTGTTGAAACACTTTACAATACCTTTCCCTCCCACAATGTTGTTTTGGCAAATGGGCTCAGAAACTCGCGTTAAAACAACATTGTGAGGGGAGAGTGAGCTGCGAAAGCTTCAGATCTGTACAGTCGTGTACTGCTCCAACGAATTTTGTCACAGACTGTATTTGTGAGGAATTTAAACTATTTATGGGACGTGCTGACCGGGTCATAAGTGACACAACTTTACAGTAGCCTTCATAACCGGTACAATAGCGCTGCGTAACGTTTTTATTCGTAACTGAGTTTGATGTACAGTGTTCGAATTTCTTTTGGTATATATCCACAATGATAAAAGAAGCGAAATTGTTTAGATTTAGCTAAGAAGAGAGTCATGATCTGAAATATGGTTTTTCTTGCTGCCCTTGATAGCGTGACAAGGGCACGAGCGTATTTGTTTTATCTCGCATTGAAAGGTTTTCTCTTCGTAAAGTAGCTAAAATGCGCTACATTTCTCCTAAAAGCGCTTGGAGATTAATCAGTCACGAATTTCCTGGAACGGAAAGCAGATACAAAGGTTTAACAGTTAAGAGAAAACCTATCGAGCCATTGTTTAACAGAGGACGCCCGTGGAAGTTATGTTAAAGAAGGCAAGGGAGGCCCACAAGAGCGAAGAAGGCGGGGTTTCCACAATTGCTGTATCTGCGAGAAACGTTTGTCGCTTTCTAACTTCTAAAGGATAATACTACCCACAATCAACAAAAAAGGACTTTCGACTTCTTGGTTGTGCTAAAAAGATTAAGATTTGCGCTAAAAAGGAGATGACAACATACTGAATATATGGGGACGAAGGATATTGCCTTTTACCTTGATGTAGTTTCCTTCAGGAGATAGTATAGAATACTAACTGATGCGTTATTTTATATAAAATGACGATATATCGCCAACTGTCAAATGTTGTTACGGCTTAAAATTAGTTTGCACATATATGTATTTCCCCGGCCCATTGTTTCGAGAGTAAAACTTCGTAAGACTCGGAAATTTTAAAAGAAGACTTTTTATGTTAGTACAGTTTTTTTATTTTATATAAAATGACGATATATCGCCAACTGTCAAATGTTGTTACGGCTTAAAATTAGTTCGCACAGATATGTATTTCCCCGGCCCATTGTTTCGAGAGTAAAACTTCGTAAGACTCGGAAATTTTAAAAGAAGACTTTTTATGTTAGTACAGTTTTTTATTTTATAACTCTTCGACAATTTCTGTCGGTAAGAGACATGGAAATGCAGGAAACACAAGTTATAGTTACCAAAAACACGAATTTCGCACAAGGATAGAAACTTATGACACGTGATGTAAAACTTATTTACTTTAGTTCATTGCGTGAGCAACTTTGTACCCAAAATGGTGACATGCAGTTTGAAAACGTTACAGTATTAGACGGTTTCTACCGACTGTTTTTTTCATAACAACTCCATTGTAGGCTAATTTGATATCGCTTAACATTTTTTCGAGTCTAATTTCGCTAGACAAAACCAACAAGAGAAGAAAACGGCATTGTGTTAGTGTGCACGAGTCACCACTGTATTAATTAAATTTAGCAGGATATTTTTCTCAGTGCATTGACAACGTCACCATGCACATTTGCCTCAAAAATGGCTATTTTCCCTACTATAGTGTCCAAAACAATCGATTCACCTTCTGTCTGTACTGCCCTTTCTGACTATTTTATCATCGTGGTTCAATTGTGCATATTTCTTACCAAAAAAGCTCTCTGAAAAATGGTGACTCGTTGGTGACTCGTTGAATTACAGATGCACGCTAATTAACTTTGTGAGAAGATCAAGGCCGCACAAAACGGGAGCATGGGGAAATACACTTTTGTTCTTTTTCGGGAATTTGTGCCGCATGAAATGAATGAAAAGACTTTCGACCAGCAAACGCTCCTCTAACAAAGATGAACTCTTCCTTGCTGGTGCAAAATATTGGAGAATCGGGTGAAAAGTCAACATCCCGTGCGGAAGGTGTTTTGAGTGTAGGTAAATGAACTTTGTGGCCTTCCAAAAGAAGTGAAAAATCGTGCCGTGCGTTAATTTAGGGACACCAACGAACGTCATTTGAGAAAATCACTTCATCGCTGTCAGTACTGACAGTATCAACCAAAGCGATCGTGGTCGTACCAGGATTACAAAACGCTTCGAAAACAGAGTTTACAGGGTTTATAAAGTGTTTTGCCACAAACAGCAACCCCCGTTAACAGGATATTATGATATTGTCCTTCACGCAATAAAACTCGAACGGCCTCTGCAAATTCATCCTGGTTTAGGTCGTTCCTAAGCAGAACCTGCTCAGCCACAGTCAACCTTCTATGAAATGACTTTTTTTTGGAACGAGAAACAACCAACCAAATTCGAAAAAACCTGAACATGATGTATGTTTCCATTTATTGTCGAATTTATCACAAATATGGCGCAACATCTCACTCTAGGCCGCTAGAAATCAAGGCCTTCCTTCCCCTAAAATGTAGCATATTTCCCGCCAATTCTTTTCATAACGGAAATTCCTCAAAAATACAGTCCCGGACAAAATTGTTGAAACACTTTACAATACCTTTCCCTCCCACAATGTTGTTTTGGCAAATGGGCTCAGAAACTCGCGTTAAAACAACATTGTGAGGGGAGAGTGAGCTGCGAAAGCTTCAGATCTGTACAGTCGTGTACTGCTCCAACGAATTTTGTCACAGACTGTAGGTTCTTTGACAGTGCGTTGATCGAAAAAGTGTTTAAGTGCTTGAAGACCTTTGCTATTAGGAATGACTGTGTATAGAGATGTAATGTCCATGGTGAAAATAAGTTTGTCTTGGCCGGAGAAATTGAAATCGCGGAAAATTTGTAGTGCGTGTGTACTGTCTTTAATGTATGATGGCAAAGATTTGACGATAGGCGTCATAATCCTGTCTAAGTAGCTAGAAATGAGTTCGGTGGGGCAACTACAAGCAGAAACGATAGGGCGACCTGGGTTGTTGGGTTTGTGAATTTTAGGCAAGAAGTAAATGCACGAAGTTCTAGGGGTGTTGATGATGAGATTAGTGGCAGTGTCCGGTAATTCTTGATTAACTATAAGATTTTGAATGGTGTCTTTGACAAGTTTTTGATTTTTGGAAGTGAGATCTTTAGGGATTTTGGCATAAAACGAGGTATCCGAAAGTTGCCGAAAAGCTTCTTTTTGGTAAAGGTCGGACCGCCAAACAACTACCGCGCCGCCTTTGTCGGCCGATTTGACAACTATGTCGTTGCGTTTACTAAGATTTTTAAGCGCCGCCCACTCTTCCGAGGAAAGGTTGGAAAATTTAGTGTTGCGATTGAATTTAAGTTTGTGAATGTCGTGACGGCATTTTTTGGTGAAAAAATCTAAAGAGGCAAATTGTCCCTCTGGGGGAGTCCATTTGGATTTGCGAACTAGAAGTGTTTCAAAAATATCTTTAGAAGCGTCCGAATCATCCTCTTTGTCGTGAAAAAAGGCTTTTAACTGAACGCGGCGAAGGAATTTTTTAACATCTTGCTTAATAGAAAATTCGTTGGTGCGTTTGGTAATAGGGACAAAATTTAGGCCCTTACTGAGAACAGATTTCTCTGAGTCAGTAAGCAGAAGATTTTCTGGAATTGTAATTACGGTATTATGGCTATGCAATGTAGTGTCGTCGGTAATTTGCGGACCTATTAATTGTTGAAGTTTTAGAGTCTTGGTTTGGTGTAAATGGTCAAACAGTCCAGAATTAAGTTGTCGGATTTTAGCGCGAATCGATTGTACTAAAATTGCTGGACAGATTTTGGAAAGTTCGGAGCGGCAATGAAGAATTTGTTTGTCAAGTGCGATTCGTTTTTGGCACATAGCTCTAATTGTGATCCTCATAATATTACGTGAAAAAGAATTTTGCGCACATCGAATTTGGTGAAGATACTGATTTGAGTGAGAGAATGTAGACGCATGAAAGTTCGAGCGAAAACCTTTAGAGATGACTTTAGAATTGAGGCAACGGCCGATGAAGTTGATGTGACTACAAAACCTAGTTTTGGCGAAAATGAGAGTGGCTAAACGGAAAGCTAAGTTACTGCTAAGTGTGGGAAAAGGAAAAAGATAACTTACGATTTCCTGGCGTAGCTCCTTGGTGAGTTTCTTCAAGCTTGGCATCGTCGTCTTGGGTCTCCTGTAAGGATTTACGGTTGTTTCGCCCGAAAGCCTGTTCGCCCGACAGAGATTCGCCCGAAGCTAAAGACGATTCGCCCGATGATACCAATCAATGAAACTAACAACATTAGGACAAGGCACGTGAATGTCGCTTATTAATTTTTGCGATTCCTCGCGAAAGACTCCTTATTCACTTTTCGCCGGTTTCATAGAAAGTGTCATTAAATGTTCCGATCAAGTAAGATTACCGTCGCTGATAAACAACTCTGTCCATGGATTGAAGTGAAAAAAATAAGTGAGATTTTAAGATTGTGAGTTTTTTATTTAATTTTTAAATCCTATTATAAATTAACAGTGCCATTACATTATAATATTCTAGAGCACAAGGTTAGTGGTCGCAGCGGTTGAATAACAAATGAATGAAGGGGTAGTTTCTAAAGAAACTGTGATGCTGCGTCGGTGAGGAAGTAGTATACAAAAATTTGGTTTTATCAACGGAGTTGATAATGTAAATTGGCCACCGTACAGAGATTCTAAAAGCTGACGTTTCGAGCGTTAGCCCTTCGTCCTTGAGTTTTCCGAAATGTGCCATTCTTTTGCCGGCCTGGAATTTTTTCCCCGGCGTTTTTGTCGCCATGTTATTTTAACTACGGCTTGAAAAATATGTATGAAAGTCAAGTAGACTAATGCACGATAAAACAACGCGAATATCGGTCGTGCAGTAGTCTACTTGACTTTCATAAATATTTTAAAATCAATTTTGACTGATCACTATCTTCTCTGATCCAACGTTGTGCAAGACTTATCGTCTACGGTTTTTGCAAAGGTTTTAAAACCTCAACTTCACTAATGCTTGAAGTAATGCGTGACATATTACAGTCGCGTTACCTGCGCAGTAACGTTGCGTACAAACAATTAGCGCGAACGTCCTTAAGCTCGTTTATTACACAACATGATGAATTCATAAAGGCCACCTTTTCCAACGAAAATTTTTTTGAAACAAACAACATATTTGCTATTAGAGGCAAAAACCCCTTCCTATTTCATTACGTGCGTGAAGACAAGAAACTCAATCGTGTCAAATCACCATACGCAATTGCAACAAAATAAATTTCAGGATCAAACCCTTTCCTGAAAAACCTTTTCCTTGAATAATGAAGCACAAAAAAGACAAGCTTTCTTTCAAATAATTCTTGGCTGTCATATTCCAATTATTTTTTTTTAATTGAAGACTGTGCAGAGTTGAGTACAAATAAATACAAATAGCCAGATAACAGAGATCACAGATCCACTTAAGGTGTTCGATCAGTTCCTTCTCTGTCTTTGTTGAACCCATAAGTTACCGGAGGGTTTTCCATTTGGTGTCAGTGTTCTACATAACACTTGGCTTGGCAAAATATTAGAAACACAGCTCACTTTGATTTCGGCTCGACGGGCGAAAGATTGTTGTCGAAGTCGATTACTCGTCGCTTTTATTTTTCACCGCCTGTCTTGTTTATCCAATTGACGTTGAAGGAGTGACCCAAAATCAGAACCCTTGGCAAAAAGTACAGCAGTACTTTCAATACTATTGCAAAACAAGTGGACATTTGCATTGTTGTTCGAGATACAAAGCGCGCAAGGGTTTACTTACATTCTATTGATATTGTGTTATAATTGTTAACTTAGACAACTTAGATCAGTTGAGCTGCAGTGCTTTGAAAGAAAAAATTACAACTGCTATTGGGTTCCAAAAATGGCACTCTGACGATGAATTTTTAATTTTCTCTCTAAACAACTACACTGTTCTCATTAATTTTATTCTTGGATGTGTATTCACACTTTCCAAGCCGAGCGACATGGAGCAATCGCAAAAGTATCAATAATATTTTTAGACAACGTTCTCGTAGCTGTCGTCGTCCACCTCGCTTACATCCTCGGAGACCCAGGGGCAGATCGCGGAGGCAAGGGGAAGTCTAAACCGGCAAAAGAAAATGGCGACGAAGAAATGCATAGTAGGGCGAGAAGAGCCCCTGTGGACAAGTTCTTACCAGACCAGTTCCAAACAGCAGGGGTAATTCTCAATTCTTATTGGTGCCAGAAATTCTTTGTGTTTTTCTGCCCAATCAGAGGTCAACAGGCCGTGAAGTCGTTTCGTGTCTTCTTACACGGATATCACTTGATCGCCATATGCATACTCGCCTGGTTCGTTTGGCAAGGTTTTGCTCGAGGAGAAAAGTCTCAATCACAGCACAAAATGTACAGGAAATCGTTGGGAATATCGGCGGAGAAATACGCTGGACCTTTCGCAGGTATCGTTACAGTAGCGTATTTCCAAGTGTACGGGATTTGTTTAAAGATCTCCTCCCCGATTCACCTAAAGTAGCAGTGATTAATTTTGATCTGACAGTTATTTTTATTCTGCCTTTTCCTCGGGTGCTTTTCCTGGTCGAGGTATTTCTAGATTTCTTACATGAATTGCAGTGGCAGAAACTTTGCTAATCTCGAGAGATTCTTGATCGCACGGGCAACACTCAGCAAAAGTTCATTTCAACGCGCGCCAAATTCAACGCTATCGAGCTCGTGTTCCGCTTCACGATATTGGGCCATTCCATTTGATAGACGCACTCCCCCTATTAAGGGTATCTCCAAGAGTTTACCCCCCTAAAATATTGAAGATCAAAGTGCCGACACATCCCCTCCTTCAGAAAAAGGGGGATTAAGGGAAAAGATCAAAGAAACCGACTGGGTTACCCCAACAGAAATCAACCCCACTTACCCCCTTAAAAGTCCAGGCAGATGATGGTCTTTCTCGTGTACTGTGCGACACTTTTCACATAGGGGTGGAATCAATCTGGAAAAAAAGTCGCCATTTGCCATTTCAGCAAAGCACTTGTTGAAAAGGACACATCCCCTTCTCCTTTGATATCGAGGTAAGGGATGCACAATTATAACTAGGCATCTAGGTTTGTAATTTATAGTTTAATTTATAGTCTCTTCATATATATTTATATATTAATTAATTCCTTTTTTTTTTTTTTTTTTTTTCGGAAGGTATGTCTTAGCATGGGAATTTGGATTCCCCCTTCTATCGTCCCGTTAACCATTTTTGTATTTTTGTTCGATTGTATTTGTTAGTATTAGTCCATTTGTATCAGTTATGTATGGTTATGAACTGTGATTAAAGATTAAAGATTAAAGATTAAAGATTAAAGATTAAACTGCTTGTCACATTGACAAGGAAAAAGGTTATAGAATTCCCTTTGCAAATTTACCAATTAAGCCAATTCCACCACCCTTGGTGATGTCTTGTTCAGGTGAGTTAAAAAATCACCATGAGGAGAGCACCCAAACACCAAAATCACATTGCCACTGCTTTCCAAAATCAAGCAAAGGAACATCCGTCAAAGTATGCACATTTCCAATAATTATGTATACATACATACACTGTATGTCGATGTAGAGAGAGATATCCAGGTTTGACCCTAATTAGATGCACGCGGATTTCAATAAGCGTCACGAAGTGTCCCCTTGCTCTTCTAGCCTACTTCAACATCACTTGTGTCTCAGAATACAGACAATTTATGTCACAAAGTGTCCCCCAAATGCTGCTCTTTAAGTGAAGGTTAACTACTGCATTTACCCAAAGCTAAAAATAACGCTAACCTTTACCCTTACCTTATTGTTGAAAATAGGTAGCAAATGCTTAGACTTAAAGGGACACTTTGTGTTGGATGTCAAAATTGGGCATGCATCTAATTAGGGTCAAACCTGGACATAAGTGGATGTAGAAACACATGTTTTATTATACTGACAGTGTACTAGAAAATAAAATTTGCCATCGTTCTGATGGCATATCCTTAAGTTTCAAGTTTATTGCAAATTACTTAGTTTAACTTATTACAAAAGATGCCATATCCTTATCCTTTAGGAGGCTCAGAACAGGTGTTCAGCCGAGTGCTCCCACTTAATGCCACACATTCCACCTGAGCTGCTCCAGAGGATAATGAATCAAAATTAATACAACCAGAAATAGAGTTTGTTAGATTTTGTCAGGTTTATCTCAAATGTTCGTCCAGCATCCTTCCCTGATTTGTTTGGAAACAAGTGAGAAGCATTATTTTGCATTCTTAAAGTGAATTTTCAAAAAAATCAGTGGGATGTTTTTCATCTTTCAGCTTTTTCATAAATATTTCAAATTCTACTTTAGTTTATAGTTCTTTCTCACATCATGTACTGGGTCAGAGAATTATGATATGGTTTCAAAATCTAAAAAGCAAAATACTGCTCACTGAATTACCATAGCAGCAGTTGGGACCCAGCAAACACCCTTTAAAACATTGCCTCACAATAGTATTACACAGGTATGAAGCTGTAGCCCTTTTGTAAGGATTGGAGTAATCTTTTCCCATTGGACACAAGACTATTAAGAGTGGAAAATCCTTTAGAACTTCCTTAAACTGAGAAAATAATTTATCTTTTTATCTGTAACCACATTTCTGTCATTCTGTAGAGTGCTCTTTTACCTCTTCAAAGATTTGTCTATCTAGATTAATGCTGCAGTGACATTTTGCATTTTGCCTGAGTGTAATATTTATGCTGATTTCAAAACCCAAGCAACTGGATACAGTTGAACAACAATAATATAATTACTGTCTAACATACAGCACACTTTTGTGTGAAATATGAAATAGCAAACAAGAATTTCCTTAGAGTAAAATTAATGTTGCTAATTAAAACATTAATGACAACCCAACTTACGGTGCTCATAAAATATTCACAATCTGTTTCCTATGTTCTTTGCAACTGTCTTTAATCTTTTTTCACATTCAGATTATTGTCTATTATCCAAGTAAAATTATCTCAAAGGAATTGCCAGCACCCTTGCACAGCCTGGGTTTCCCCTTTGCAAGGCTATTAAAGAAGTTACACATCAGCTGTTAGTTTAGCAGCATTCAGAAGCAAACGTTTGCCCTCGAGATTAGCAAAGTTTCAGCCACAGCAACTGATGCAAGAAATCTAGAAATACCTCGACTAGGAAAAGGGAGCAGAATTTTATAATTGTCAGATCAAAATTAATCACTGCTACTTTAGGTGAATCGGGGAGGAGATCTTTAAACAAATCCCGTACACTTGGAAATACGCTACTGTAACGATACCTGCGAAAGGTCCAGCGTATTTCTCTGCCGATATTCGAGAACGATTTCCTGAACATTTTGTGCTGTGATTGAGACTTTTCTCCTCGAGCAAAACCTTGCCAAACGAACCAGGCGAGTATGCATATGGCGATCAAGTGATATCCGTGTAAGAAGACACGAAACGACTTCACGGCCTGTTGACCTCTGATTGGGCAGAAAAACACAAAGAATGAGAATTACCCCTGCTGTTTGGAACTGGTCTGGTAAGGACTTGTCCCCAGGGGCTGTTCTCGCCCTACTATGCTATTTTCTTTTGCCGGTTTAGACTTCCCCTTGCCTCCGCGATCTGCCCCTGGGTCTCCGAGGATGCCTCGCTTAAGGTCCCTATTAAGTAAGGACGACGACGCCGTCAACGAGAACGTTGTCTAAAAATGTTATTTCCCGTTATTGTAATAATTTCGTGATAACTCCAAGTCGTTCGGATTGGAAATTGTGTATCCACATTAGAGAATAAAGTTGGTATGAACAGCTTTGTGAGAAAATTAAAAATATTTCGTCTGGTTATTACGTCCTTTACTCAACCTCAAATTTAGTCAATTCGCGTCGTTGTAAGGACGGCAAAGAAATGTACCAAAATGCAAAACGCACGTGCAGGGCGCGCAGAGTCTTTACTTTTGTTCATTAAGCCCATTGTTTTGTGGCGTTTTTGTAGCCGACGTCGTCGTCCTATTCTAAGGTCCCTAATTGGCCAACTGGCGCCAAAGCTGTTCAAATTAAGTATACAAAAATTTGGTTTTATCAACGGAGTTGATAATATAAATTGGCCACCGTACAGAGATTCTAAAGAGCGAAGAGCGAATTGGATTCGCTCTGACGAAGGGCTAACGCTCGAAACGTCAGCTTTTAGAATCTCTGTACTGTGGCCAATTTACATTATCAACTCCGTTGATAAAACCAAACTTTTGTATACTACTTCCCCACCGACGCAGCACCACAGTTTCTTTAGACACTACCCCCTTCATTCATTTGTTGTTCAAATTAAGGTCCGTTTAAACGGTTTCAACATTTGCTTCAACGTGCATTATTATCAATACGCGCGGCCAAATGACAAACTGCCTTCTGTAAAACGCGCCTTTTTGCGGGCCAAAGGGGAAATGTGCGGGCTAGCTGTGTGGGCTGAAAATACATTTGCCGCCCTGATACTGATTGGTTGCAAAGATGTCAAACAACTTCGCTCGGCCAATGAGATCCTGAGGATACCATTTCAATGCCAGAGTTGGCGCGAAGTTTTGGGGTCTTATGCATTGTATGCATACAGACCCTTAAGTCAGAGGTAGATCTTGATTGTCAGTCAGCCAGCTTTTCAGTTTGTCACTTTGAGGACAAGATCACACGTGACAGATCTCCGAGAGCATAAATAGTCTGGAATGTAGACTGGGTACTAGTAATTGTGAGTCATTGTTTTCAAGTGTAGGCCATTGCTTCTGGCGTGTTGTCGTCGTTGTGTATTAAATCTACAGTCGTTTTCCCCTTTTTGGGAAAATGTTGAAGAGCTTTCCGTCGCAAATTAGTTGTAATTGTTCAAGCTAAGTTATTTCTGTTTCAAAATTGCTCTGTCGTGCTGTTTATGAATGTTTACATCTTGAAATTACCAATGAGAATACGCTTTTTATTACCTGGAGATTGAATGTACTTTGTATAGCGACCTTTAGCCGGTAACTGTAGCTACTAATCAGTCGCTATTTTTCTTTTGTTCGCGTTTTATAGAAGTACAGGTGATTTTTGTAACTCTCGTGTTTATGTTATTCATGATTGTTCAAAAGTCGTATCTAAAAAAAATAAAGGTTGTTGAAAATGTGTTCAATTTCATGGGTTTGATTTTCAAAGTTTAAAACTCTGCAGCAAATTCGTTCCCAACCGCAGAAATAAGGTCATTTGTAAATCTGTTCTGCAAAAAGACAGTCACGTGTTCCCGTTGCGTTGTATCTTTACACAAGCCAAGTAAACATGACCATGGAAGTTACGGAGCCGCAAAAGTAGAGACTTTCTAGAAAGACATATTAACACCCCTGTCTACAAACTTGAATTCCGCACAATCACCGATAGCAGGAAAGCCGAGATTTCGTCATGTGAAAGAAGAATAATCAAGACATCATCGGACACATATGTCTTTGGTGGTATTTTAGTTTACGAGGAAATATAACATCATGCTCGGAAAAGTCGCGGACCAAGGATACCATACTGTATTTCTTAATCTTTCATATTCTTCATGTACTTCACGATTTGCTCTAACATGCTTGTGTTCAATTTTTCCAAGAGCCTACATACCTATGTTTCAGCACGACTTATTGCAACATATATTTGACCTTAGTTAAAGCTTCTTTGTTTTCATTGTCAGTCCTTGTACTTTGTGGACAGTGCAAGCCCATGCTAATGTAATTGCAAACTGTGTTCTTTGTATCTCAGGTAATGATAGCCTATTAGGTCTTACTTTTATCTTTGCCAAGATGGATTCAATAGCTATACTACTTTTTGTTTTCTTTAGCATATATTGAGTATTGCTTTATCATGATCCG
>OX421451.1:43398015-43405515 GCA_949126865.1 Montipora capitata
ACTAAATATGGCGAGTATGGCAAAACTGTGTTTTCTTCTTCTCGTGACGGTCTTGAAAATGCTGTGTAAATTCGCTTTCATTACGTAAACGTCATGATGCTATAGAAGTAAAAACCGGAGGAACCCGATCCGCGGTGTCGAGGAACCCAGCAAATTGAGAACATTATCTGTTAGCTGTTTTACCAAGTTCTCGCAACTGGTCATTAGATTTTGCAAAACTGTATAATTCAAATAGTTCCGACTACAATGTACAAATGAGTCGTCCATAGAAAATAATAACAATATTAAAAAACCAGAAACTTGACTGACAAATATAAGGGAAAACCAAAAAAAATGTATATCAGCGAATTATGAAAAATCCGTCTGTTGAAATTATGTGATAACCGAGCTGTTAAACGTACAATACAATACAATACATACTTAATTGACCGCTTTTCAGGGCCAATGAAACACAACGCATCATTGGGGGTCCGCGAAGCGCTCTGTTCCCACTCCTCCCTCCATCCGTCAGTGCTTTCTAGTATTAATGCCGGTCTCACACAGATAAAAGGAAAATCGAAAACATTTGTCTCGTTCTTTGGGAATCCAGCTTGGGACCCCAACCTTCGAGAGGCACTCACTAACAAACCAAGCTAGCCTTTTTCTACTTGATTAAAAATGGTTTGCCTTAGCTTCACGGAAATTGCTGACCAGGCGAATGTGGTCCAGAGAAGAAGAACTATTGTTTGTCATTAACGTTTCATCAATTTGAGCGAAAGTCATCTTCGAAGTCAAGTATTTTTATCGATTTCTACAACTCTTTCATTCTTATGTCCTTTCATGGGAACACATGAGCCTAACAGATTAACCTGCTCCCCACTGAGTGGCCTCATAGCTCAGTTCATTCTCGTCCAAGGAGCCCTCCGTTTCTTTTGGTCACGTGGTCATCGAAACGAAGGGCTCTGGTTGCAGCCAATACCGGGTGTCCGTAAATCTCGGACATCTGACGGGGCATGCGCACTTCTTTCAAGTTTCAATAATCGTGAGTGAGGGGAGAGATGTTTCCTCAGTGAATCATTTCGAAGAAGCGTTCAAATTGGGCTTTGATTGCGCTTGTCGGTTGCCAAACAACAAAACAGAATGGTTACCACCGAGAATGATCTCGTTGCAGGCGATGCAACAGGGAACCGTTAAGGAACGACAGCGGCGACGCCAACGACAACGTCAAAATGTGCATATTTAGAGGACAAAAACAACAGCTTTGCACGCCCTACACGTGCTTTTTTCATTTTTGTGCATTTCTTTACCGTCGTCTGCAAAACAAAAACGTGAAAGAGCCAAATTTGAGGTTTTCTCAAGGACGTCAGCGCTTGAGGACAAATTTTATTTTCTTCCCTAAATAGGACGTTTGCATAATGACGCCATTTGACTACAAGTACCAAATCCTTAAGGTTTTGCTTGTCTCATGCTAATTAGAGCTATTGTTAATTTTCCTCGCTGGGAATGCAAAATTTAAATAAGAAAAGAAAGACAAACTGAATCCTGGTAGTTGCAGTCAAATGACGCTATCGAGAAAATTGCCTATTAAGCGCCGTTCCGACCAGTGTCATTCTTGATGAACTACTACATCCTTGTCTTACTAAAAGGGTTGAAATAGTCACGAAGTGTTTACAATAACGCGAATTTATATTTTGAAATGACGCTCTCGTTGCCGTCGCCGTCGTCGTTGCTTAAGTTCCCTATCGATTTCGCGGCGTAGTGGCCATATTTCATAACTTTTTATTTAATCTTTTGAAATGCGCGCCAACAAGGGCTTGCCGCGTCCCATTTGTTCCTGCCACATGGGACGGAAGGAATGCGTAGTAGATAGGACGCAGCTATTTACAACCTCTAATTTCATTGAATCCCTTAAAGACGCAGCTCTATTGTCTTAGAGTCAGGGTTCATTGTTTCTTTTGTATGGTTCTTTGTGTATATTGATTTCTGAACCAATTTCGGGAGCCGTTAACGTTGTTATAGCTGTCCACTGACCCCGACCAGAGCCTTTCGTCTCGCCGACCACGTGACCAAAAGAAACGGAGGGCTCTGAGGACGAGAATGAGCTCAGTTGGTAGAGCATCGCAGAGGTCATGGATTCGAATCCAGTTGACGCAACCTGACTGTTTCAGGTTTCTACAAAATTGTCGAGATAAGTGCGAAGATCACTTCTCTCTTTTGTCTATAACCCGCATTTTTAAATATATAGATCTATTTCATTTAGCCTTGACTTAATTGAGTTTATTGATTACATTTAGTGACCCAGAAACTGTGGTAAACTACATTATTTGGACCTTGATCAACCGGTTTATGCGGGTGCTGCCTCAGGATTATCAAGATGCCTACAGTGATTACGTTTTTACAGTACAGGGAAACCAAACTCGTGAACGCTGGATGGCTTGCATTAGTGGAATGCAAGATTTATTCGGAATGCCCTTGGGATTGTTGTTTGTGGACGCAGCGTTTGACGAAGGAAGTAAAGCTGCGGTAAGAGGAATAAATGAAGTCATTTTGAAAACTCAGTCAATCATTTCATAGTACAACTGTATATCCCGTCCTTGGACAGCGTACTCAATCAATTTTGTACCTCATTCCCCACTTTATTGAGCAACTCTAAGTCAACGCTTGGGATCTTATGTGGCATTTCGCAGCGCCTTCCGATGCGCAAAGCAAGCGGTAAGCCTGTGGCAAGTTTTACCCCAGGTCGACCAATGTTGGGCTACCTGTGATAAAGAATGAAAGCGGTGCACATGGGCATCCTGCTACTCGCATGCCTTATCCATCTGCAGTATCGTTTGATTGTGATGATATTACTGATTTGCTTCATTCACTCAATTTATTTTAGGTAACAAAAATGACTCGGTTGATGAAACACGAGTTTATCAAGAACCTTGATTCACTGGAATGGATGTCATATCAAACCAAAGCGAAGGCAAAAGAAAAGGTTTGACAGCTTAATTAATCATGTGATCATGGGGCCGGGTCAGTTTTTCGGGACGAGTTGTTGCCCGTAGTTTCTCAGGCCAATGGGGTTAGTGCCGTAGGAGACTGCCGGTGGAGTTTAAGGCACGGAAATGTGGTGCTATCCACTGATTTGATAAAAGTAAAGTCACTACCAAAGGGAGACGAAAGAAGATAACGTTTTGAGCGTTAGCCTTCCGCCAGAGCGAATGAGGGGTTTTAAGTTGTAAGGGATTTCTCGATCGCATATTGGAACAACGCAATGGGTGGGAAACAACAAGGAGAAATTAAATAAGGAAAAGCGTGCATTGATATACGGATACGAAAGCTGTAAATTTTTTCGGTTATGGCTCATAGCGGAGAGGGGACAAAGAAAGTCTCGAATAAAAGTCTTTCTTCGCTATTTTCAACCACTGTACCTGCAGAATCAATGAACGCTTCTACTTTCTTGAATTTGTTTCTCTTTTTGTTCACGTTAATATGCTGCCACCAAAAGCATTGCTGCAATGTACGATGTAAGAAGCCCCTAACTCAATGCCTTAACTCGCTCTCCTTTTGAACACTTTTGCATTTTTGAGATAAAACGGACTACATCTTATTTTTACTTCTATAATTAAATTCGGAATAATTTCCTTTAATAGTTAACGCAAAGATAGACGGATTTTGACTTTGCTAGAATCACTGAAAGTGCAAAGTTTCTCTCCTGGCTTGTTAGATTTCTTGGTAACTAGGCTAAAATTTCTCCTATCAACCAAAGTCATGCAATTTCAACCAGGTAACCGAGCCAGCACGGGATCATACGAAGAGGCCCTTGGTCGACACCGTACCAAATCTCTGTATTGTACGAGCCAAGTTAGCTCAGCCGCAAGCCTGGATGGAAGCGAAGCGTACTTTTAGCTTGGTGATGATTAGAGACTACCCATACATTTCTTTAAACTTGCGCTATCTTGAAACAAACTTATGCAACAGCCCTAAAGCCAGAGTTTTCTTCGTCGAATCCAGTATGCCGGTTGCATAATTGATTAATGAAAGGCGACATAACCTGAAGGAAATCGCTTAGTCGTGGTTGCAAACTTACCTGCCCCACCGTGATGCAGTGAGATCCTAGCTATTGCCCAGAGGATCTGGGAATGACGATGATCTTAAGCCCTGGCCAAACGCTCACAACGTTTCAACGCAACATCTTGCAACATTGTGGCATGGCGTTGCGACATGTGTTGAACGGGGTGGCCAAACGCACGCAACATTTTCATCATTTTCAACGCAACATGTCAATGTTTATGTGCTCCAGGCCCCTGGCACGCAAGAAGTGGACCTAACGCGCATGCCCTGGCGCAACAATGTTGCGTGAACGTGGTCAAACGAGTACAAAATCATGCAACATCCAAAATGTTGCACGAAAATTTTGACCGTTTTCAAATTTGATCCAACATCATCCAACGTGTGGCAACATATCCCAACAGGGTGGCCAAACGTATTCAACATGTTGTGCCCAGCAATGTTGCAAGATATTGCGTTGAAATGTTGCAAGCGTTTGGCCAGGCCTTTAGTCTATGATAATGATGATGAGCTATAATTTTATTACAGGCGCTTGCCATCCAAGAAGACATCGGATATCCAGATTATATCAAGAACTCGAAAGAATTAGCTTCTCATTTCACATCCGTGAGTTTTAATCAGATGTACATGTGCTGACATTCCTTTCTCTTGAAGTGGTGTGTTTTATTATTGAGGCCGACTCCTTTCGTAACACTCCGTTAGCCAGTATTTTCTCCTTTGTGTACGAACGGATTCATTATAACAAATGCTAAGAATTGAGCGAATGGGAGAATAATGTAAACATATCATATAAACGAAATGTTGACAATTGAACCCATTGGGAACTCGGAAAAATCCGAGCCCCAGATGGGATTCGAACATCTGGGGTCTGATTTTTCCGAGTTTCGAATGGATTCAATTGCCAACATTTTATTTAATATGTCTTCATCATTCTCACATTTGCTCACTTAGGTGGTTGGTTGGCTGCATCTCAGATACGCTTTAAGGTGACTGCGCGATGCAGTTATGAGCTATGCTGTCAGTTGTTATTTTACCTTGTAACTGCGCGATGCAGTTTGAGTCAAAGACCCACATTTCACCCTTGCTCCAGTAGCTCGGTGGTTGGAGCATCCGACTTGATCACCGAAGGTCGTGGGTTCAAATTCCAACTGGCGCTCGGATTGCCGCTAAGAATTGAGAGTTCAAAAATGAGGCGGAAGACCGTTGCTTGAGAACTGGGAACACGTGAATTCTCATTCGCTACCTTTTTATAGATGTGACGTTGAGTGACATTCAGAGAAATGGCTGACAAAGGACTGGGAAGATTGTCCAGACCTGGGGCCTGGGGCCTGGGGCAGCGGAGCTTCCCTACAACTTAAGCAACGACAACAGCGACGGCAACGAGAACCTCACAAATTTGCATAGCTTTGCACACAATATCTTTGCACGCCTTGCACGAGCGTTTTTCACTTTAGGTTTTCACTTTTAGTCACTTAAGTTCATTTCGTCTGCAAAACAACGCGAAATAGCCAAATTTGAGGTTTTATGAAGAACGTCAGCACTTGTGGATCAAATTAAGCACCGTTCCGACCAGTGTTACTTTTAAGGAACTACCCCACCCTTGTCATATTAAAAAGGTTGACATAGTCGCGAAGTGATTACAATAACGCAAATTTATATTCTAAGATGACGTTCTCGTTGCCGTCGCCGTCGTCGTTGCTTAAGTTCCCTAGTTCCCTAATGTTCTGAGTTTACATTTTATGTGGTGAGGTTCTTTTATGGCCTCGAGTTTCACCCTTTATATGATTATAACACAGCACGTCAAAAGAAGACCTCAACACATCGAGATGGAAACACAACTCGTAACCAGCAAACCTCGTCACATAATGACAAAACTTCACCACATCATAATGCTGCCACAGTACACTTTACCAAAACTCCAAAACATCAAGACAAAACTTCAAAACCAAAAGAACAAAGATTAGATAAGAAAGTTATGGCTTTTCATAGATGAAAGTCACATTTTACTTATCCTTTACTTTCCTTGTTTTTGTTTTCTAGCTGACGGTTGGTGATACACTCTTTGACAATTTCGTGAGTTCTTTGTCGTTTTACGCGAATTTCTCGCACGGATCACTGAAGAAACCAGTCGACAAAGATCAGTAAGCAAGATACGGTTTTTTCTTTCTCTCTTTCGCTTGCATTCAGTTCTCCGGCTTTCCTTTTGCTCTGTCTGTACCATGTTAAAAGGGCTCAGGTTTGGTATGCACTGGCTCATAATAATGGCATGTATTTGAACTGGCTTTGCACTAAGATACAAGATAGAAGTATATTGGGTTTCAGGGTCCCCACGACAACGGCTACGAGAACGCTACCGAACAGTGATAGGTCGAATGAGCAAAAACAAAAGCTCTGCACGCCCTGCACGTGCGTTTTACATTTGTGTGCATTTCATTGCCGTCCTCACCCCATAACAACGACGTGAATAGGCCATTTGCAATAAATGATCACATGGTAGTACAAAATCCGCCTTCCTTTAGGGCAAGCTCATTATTATTCCACCACTGGGACATTAAAACAAAGGCAAGTCAAGCTTGACTGGTTCAGGTCTCTTTGTTTTATTGTCGCAGTGGGGGAATAATAATGAGCTTGCCCTCCAGCATGGCGGATTTTGTACCATGTGATCGTTTGTTGCAAAAGGCCTATTGGCCAAATTTAAGGTTAAGGTAATTCCCTAGTATTGCATTGCGCATCCCTACTGCGCACGATTTTCGCGTCATTAGCGCGCGCACATGAGCACGTGCGCATACACAACGTAAGAGATTTCGCTCAAACTAAACCCGATAGCGAAATAAATGCTCCTTTTTCCTCAAACGAGCACGGTGACCCCCGATTTTTTTTTCAGGTATTTGCTAGGAACAGTCTAAAAAGAACATATTTGAAGAAGAAAAAAAGTTTGATAGTAGAGCATGAATTTTTTTTTGTAAAACAGTTTCGTACTGGGTGTATTTTACCCAAGGCGAGGACTTCAAGCTAACCACGGAACTGTCCCAAAAAGTGCACTATTCCCACAACCAGGGAATCAAAGTCGGCGTAAATGAAGCATTACTGCTTATGTAAATAAAAGAAGCTTTATTTTCAAAATAAAATTTTGTGTCTTTGAAGTAACCAAGACTTAATTCTGTATGAAGGTGATTCGGATTTTTAACGCGAAAACAGTATACGAGCCTGCTGACGCGTAAACAAGCACAGTGACCCCATTTTTTTATTGCATTTTTTTAATGTTCATATCATGAATGTTAATTATGCCAAGTTTCCAAAAATGTTTGATAGTAGAACAATTTCAAGGGAATTACCTTAAGTGGAGGACGTGAGCAGCTAACGATAAATTTTTAATTTTCGCTCTATTGTATCCACACCGTTCTCGCCAGTTTTATTCTTGGAATGTTGATACACACTTTCCACTCCGGGTGACTTGTACTTACA
>OX421451.1:43415515-43433015 GCA_949126865.1 Montipora capitata
GTTCCTCGATGTCGATCTTTATATGTCACTGAGTTTATCTTTTTTCCTCCGCTCACTATGCCTGCAGTTCTTCATCATCTGTGATGAATTTGCTATATATGGAGCGTTTTCACTCGCGTGCCCATCAGCCATATTGGATTACTGAAACAAAAGAATGTATTTGCATAACAATAGAGTTCAATTCCCAGAGGATTAGTTTGGTACACCATCATGGCCGCTATTTCTTTGTTTTGGAACACCAAGATGGCCGCCGTGACGTCAAGTGAAAACGCAATAATTATACTTTATATGAGATGTAAATAATTTATTTTACATTTTAAGTCTAACATGTTCCTTGTTCGGCCACTGCTCGTGCAATTTTTAGAACTTTCGACGCATCAATCGTGACCATAAATCACAAAATGCACTCAGGTTCAGACGATTTCCTATGCTTATTACATCTTATATAATTATGTAGGAACTATTTTTCTTTGTTAATTAAGGTTGCTCAAGCCAGTTTCAACACTTTCAAGACACCTTGTTATTAGAAGGATTGGCACTACAACACTTTATCACGTAGCAGCAATGTTATGGTACCATGTGAAACATCAATTACTGCTGAACAAGATGCAGTCATTTTTGTGACGTAACAAGTTACCATGGCAACAGGAAAACCTTGCAAAAACGCCCTATATTTTGGCTTTAGTTGCTCATATCTGAAAAACGAACTGGGTGCCCCACTTTTTAATGCACAAAAGTGATCAGCAGGCCAAGATGAAATTCTCTGTTAAGTTTAAAAAAATTCTGTGTAGCAGATTTAGAGCTACCTTAAATTTTCAATTATTTAAGGTGGCTCTGAATCCGTTCCACAGAATTTTCTTAAACTTCGCAGAAAGTTTTTTTCTGGCATGCTGATTACATTTCAGAAATTAAAAATGGGGATCACCAAGTTCGGTTTTGAGATATGAGCGGGGCGTTCTTGTTGCCACGCTAAATTTTTAAGTCACGAAAGTGACCGAATCTTTTCAGCAATAACTGGTGTTTGATATGGAACCATAACATTGCTGTTAAGTGATAAAGTGTTGTAGTGTCATCCTACAAATAAGAACGTTTCTTTCGAGTGCTGAAACTGGTTTGAGCCACATTAAAAATTAATTTTATGTTTATTCTATTTCTGTCTTCGTGTTTTGGTTTTTTTTGTGATGCTCGTTTTTAAAAAATTGCATTCTTGTTCTACTTAGGTATGTAAACTACGGTGGAATCGGTATGGTGGTTGGTCATGAAATAACTCACGGATTTGACAGTGCCGGTAACCACTTCTTTATGATTTGAATGGCATTTCTCGAAAGAAAAAATAACTTTAAAAATCAGTTGTTCATATAAAGCACTCCGCAATGCACAATGCTAAGTGCTTCTTTAAATCATTCTAAAGAAGGCGAGTTACCTTCACTGATCCACCATCTTGCATTTTGAAATGCTATCTCCCACCCCTTCCCCCTGGTAGCAATTGGTTCAATTTCCTCCCCAATCTTTCCTTGCTTGAAAATTTAAACTGTTGGGCAAACATTTACGGTCATTTACCGAAAATGTGCGCCAAAGCACATCTGGGGCCCGTTTCTCGAAAGTCCCGAAATTTAACGGGCCATTTTCGGGTGTAACAATTCCCTCTGTATCTCAAGAACGGAGAGGTTTTAAGTCGTCAAACTTCACAGTCATTTTGCTTTTTGTTAACTTCAAAACGTATTTAAAGCGACCAGCTTATGAAAACATGCAGGAGGCAGTTTCGTAAGTGGATTTTCGGGGCCGAAAAGTTATCGGGACGTTCGAGAAACAGGCCCCTGGGCCAAATTGTTCGAAACCCAAACAACGCTAACAGAGGTTAATTTTCACGGCAGCGTCTCGGTTTTGGCCGTAGCTAACTAATCAAGCTTCGAACAATTTGGTCCAGTATTGGAGACAATTTAGTTAGCGGGCAAATTAGTTGTGGTCTGAGTTCTCGACCACTTTGAAAATTCACCTTATAAATGCCATTCAAATACCCTTGTCCCAGTATTTCCGAATGTTGCAGATGTTCTACTAAAGATTTCATTTTAGAAAAATTCTAGTCGCGCCCAACTAAGAAGGAACAAAGGTTAATTAAAATTATCAAAATCTTGACTCTTGTCCTTGCAACTTTCAGGCAGACTTTTTGACAAGGACGGTAACTTAAATAATTGGTGGTCCGTCACGTCTTCATATGGATTCATAGCAAGATTAAGATGTCTAGCAAACCAATATTCCAAATACGAGGTTTATGGCCAGAAGGTATGACAGTGGACTTGTTGTTAAATTTAAAAAGAGGTGAATTCCTGTCGAGAAATTGACAAGGATTTACGGAAGCTACTGGTTTTGAATAAGCCATTCCCGATTCATCTTTAGCCTCGGTTTCAAAGCGAGTCGAAATGAGTTTTTTGGTTTCCATAGAGATCAAGGTGAATTCGGAAGTGATCCATTGAGACTAACAATTCTTGATCATATTTTCTCGAGCCAATCGTCCGGCAGAATGAATGGGTCGAATGTGGCATACGCAAACTTGGTGGTCAATTATCCACCCCCGGTTCCTCAGTCTCCAAATACGTCATTTTTTGTACAAAATAGAGATAACACGACTGGTTCTCCCTCAGGTTCTCAGAGCATCCTTGAGGATCATAATTGTTAAATCGTTCTGCTTTGACCTGTTGACTGTAAATGTAAGAAATATTTCCTTAGAGTATACGTCTTCACGTGGTCCATCGCCATCTTGTAACCCATGAGGTTGACGATTTCCCCCAACCCCTTACAGCATATTAAAAACAATCAAGGAGTCAAGTAGCAGCTCTCGTAACGTGTAATGTGATTGGTTCGATACCCAAACCAAAAACAAAACACTGTACAATTGAAACAAAGACTTTGACTTTAAAACAATAGAAGCTGCTTACAGCACCAAAGAATAGCAGGTTACGAGAGCAGCTATAGTACTGCAATTAAAGCGCAATGTCTCCGTCATATATGCGTAAATGGAACAATAAAAAAAACAGTGAAGATATGAATCTAAAGATCACCAGGTTTGAGAGGATAATCTCTCAAAGAGAGGTTCTTTTTTGACGCTCCTGTTGATTAGTTCTTGGTGAGCAGCGCAAAAATTATATAAGGCGCTCCTCAGATCATTCACTTCAATCGGCTGTTTACTCAACTTTTTTCTCTTTTTATTCCTTTATTTTTGACAACATTAAGGGCTTCTCTGAGAACTTAGATTATGCTACCTTGCACGTTAAATTCTTAGTTGTTCCCATAACTTGCAACACACAACAAAATATCTTTCAGTTCCAAGTTGTGGGGTTGTAATGTGAGAGGAATGAGTGGAATTCCTCTATCCTAGGGCATTGACCCGTGGGATCTGGGGGTCCAAATGTGATACCCCGCGACTAAATATAAAAGTAGTGATATTTGTTTTGCAGTATTTGAGGCTTTAGACCAATAACTAATGAAGCTGTCAAGACGACAATTGGAAGGACGTTTTCAATAAACATTAATTAAAATTCCCAGGCTTCGGTTAGTAACTGTTATTTTTGTTTCTCAGATAAATGGCAACCAAACACTGAACGAAAACATCGCGGATAATGGAGGCATCAAACTTGCATTCAACGTAAGGTTATAGTGGAGCTCCGGTGGCCCGAAGGGCCGCCAAGCGGAGTACCATACTCATAGGAACCCATGAGTTGCTTTTCTCATGGTAAACATGGCTAGCGGTATTGCTCGTGGGAGCGTACGCGTGACGAAGTTGCCCAATATAAATATAATAATAATCATCATCATCATCAATACGCCCAACATGGCGGCCGTTTACAGCGTCCATCTTTGATATTGGACATCCATGTTTTGGTCAATTGAGACCTGTCAAAAACAAGGCATCCACTGACCAGTATCACGTGACCATATCGCGGGCTCAAGTTTACAAGTCGTCGAGGTCAGCTTTTTTTGAAGTTGACCGCTGACCAGGCTCAAGCCAGCAGGAGTTCTGCTTTTAGACTTCAGTTGGCTTGACTTGTTGGTTTGTGGTGCAGGATTGGAATTTGGTGACCTAAGGGATGTCTTACCAAGGACGACAGAGAGGGCAGTGTTGATATTTTTGGGACGTGTTGAATTCGTGGCAATTTCGCATGCGCTGATCGGGAAAGAAGTGCATATTCACGGTAACCACTGGTGTGTGGCCCACAAAGGCGTGAACTTGAGCAGAGCCGTCAACGTATTTAAAATTATATTTTGTGTGGAGAAGCAAGGGAAAAGGATTAGAAAGAAGATCGTGAAAGAAAGATGAAAGGTCTTTAGGAGAAGACCGGAAGCAGGAGAAGGTAGCGGTATTCTACCCTCTTCCTCCTTTAGCATTCTGATCCTTAGCGGTAGCTAGTGATGCACACTCATGTCTGTGGTATTTTTCACAACGAGGACTGGTGAAAATTATGAAGACTAGGAGGATGAGTGCGATTTCGCCGATGACTAACTGATGATGATGATGATGATGATGATACGTCGACGGCGCCGCTAAAAGTTCACGTTTTTATCAGCAACATACATATAATTATGACAACGAGAACGATAATGACAATTATGATCGTTGTGTT
Organism: Montipora capitata; assembly: GCA_949126865.1. Lineage (NCBI taxonomy): Eukaryota > Metazoa > Cnidaria > Anthozoa > Scleractinia > Acroporidae > Montipora > Montipora capitata. Next base: position 43,420,135 of record OX421451.1, read on the forward strand.
TCTAGGCGTACAAGACACTGGTTGAACGAGAGGGCACTGAAGGAGCGCTTCCTGGCCTTGGGCTTACGGAGGATCAGCTTTTCTTCGTAGGATTCGCTAGAGTTAGTATAGTAACCCGTTCTTTTGTCTTTAATGTTCCGCCAGTAGATAAAGCAATCAAGCACTTAGCAAATGTTTACTCTACCCTTCCACTTTTTTGCCTTTTCATGCGGCCACCGATCAAAACTAGGCGTCCTCTATCTTGCCGTTGTAAATTTTATCGATTAGATGTCAAGTGACTATATCTGCTGAGTGACAATATCAGTCACTTATTTCATCTAATGCTTCAAAAGTGGCAAAGACCTCAAATTCTTGCACCATCTGTACCAAAGAAAAGGACTTAAACGACTTTATTCGTAACGGGGGCTCCTTGAAATGTCTTTATTAGTACAGTTTTTTGAGCTTGTTTTCCTGTAGGAAAGCGAAAATCGGCAAGGCCTTGTCATAACTTTAGGCCAAGCTTTCAATTCGCAGTATTGCTCCATTAGTCTTCATTATACCCAGAAGTGGCTACGAGCACTCTAACCAATGTTAACGAAAGATATTCTTGAGCTAACTTAAATCAGAGAGAATCGAAAACAAGTCAATAGTCGACACCCCGTTATATCGCACAGAATTCGGCACTTGGTGAAATCGAAGTTCCACTCCAATGTCAATTTGAAATGGTAACATTATACTATCTTTATCACATCAGCCTTGGTGTAGCTTGTACAAGAAGAAAGCAGCCCTTCTTCAATTGGCGACCGACTCTCACACTTTTCCTCAGTACAGGTGAGTACAGTGTCCCACCAAATAGTTTTCAATTATTTCTCACTTTTCAAACTTGCAGATCAGGAAAAAAATGGTATATGTATAAGTATCCGTTGCAACTTATAAATTGCCCGTGTAGTCGCAGCCTAGTGAAAACTTATATCCGTTAGCAAGAGAAAAGCATGTTGCACACGTGGACTGAAGGTCACTTCCAGCCTCGCTGTCATTCACAGGCCAGGTTACCTTGCAGACAATAGCCGACCGACATCGGCAGAAAACATTCATCTCAAAATGCGTTTTCTTCGTTTCAGGATAATCGGTACGCTTCAAAACTACGATAAATTCGCAGAAGCATTCAAATGCAAATCAGAGTCACCTATGAACCCGAAGAAGAAGTGCTCTCTATGGTAACAGGCGGCCTCTCAGGTGTAGGTGTGCTTTGCACACATGAAAAGCTCAGATACGGCATGAGAAGTTACAATGATGCGGATTTAGAATTTAGCGGTTCTGCAATCAACTGTTCTAATGATATACGTATTGTTAATGTATTTGCAACGTCTCAGAGTGGTTCATTTTCATATTAACGAGAGTAGCCAAGAAAGAAGATAAGTCCCTATGACCATCAGCTTGTTTCATATTATCATCTAACTGTTGTAATAATCACAAAAATAAAACACTCTTTCGCATATAGAGTGTTTTCGCTCACGCGACCAGCAGCCGTATTTGCATACTAAAAAATAAAAAAAAAATTTCATAAAAATGAAGTTCAATTCCCAAAAGAATATTTCACTCCCCCAACATGACCGCTGTTTCTTTGTTTCATTCTTCCAACATGGCCGCCGTGACGTCATGTGAACACACTCTATGATTCTTTGTCAGTCTTGTTAGAGTGAAGCAAATTGCGTCTTGTGCTCGAAAAAGATTCAATTGCCACCTAAAAGCGAAAATCACGGTGTCTAAATTTCCTGCAGCCGGTCAATGTTTTCACGTCATGAAATTACAGACATGTTTTACGGCACACATTTCAAACAGTATTTATGTCAACCCTAAACAGAGACAGGGGAAGGTACAATCTTCTGGTGATCTGGACGAGGCTGTCAGGTCACGTGCCATATGATATTTGATATGATCAATTTCATTGATCACGTGATCTCATCAATTTCACTGTGTCAAGACTAGCAGAGTGCAAAGCTTTATTTTTTATTTCTCGTCAGTGTCTTATGATCTTAGCATAAAATCAGTATCTAAGTTTAAGAACCCATTTTAAAACAATCGGCATTCAGCAGTTGCGATAAGACAAATACGTAAAAAAAATATTAAAAGCCTTTGAAAGCAGTAGCCGAGTGGTTATTGAGAGCTAATACGGTGCAAGAGAACCGGCTGAGATCTTTCGCTGCCAGGTTTGAAACTACCAGTTGTTTGGTAATTTCAAAACCGTGACGGGCAGCTGCCTTGAATGTAAGGAGTACTATTGTATTTCTATGTTTTTCGTCGCGTTTATGATTCACGGCTTGTCTTGACTAAGAAGGAACAACCCACAAGCAGCAGATACAAACTCGCATACTTTGAGATTATATTTTACTTAAAGTTTCGTATGCTTCGACATACGTCATCAGAGGTAAAGTTAAATATTAAAACATACGAAACGTTAAAGTAAAACAATTTCAAAGGATTCGTTTGTATCTCATGTTTGTCACCGCTTCCTGTGTGTTGTCTTGACTTACTTTTTCTGTTTACTCTGGACCACTCTGAATGTGAAAGTAGTCTAACGAAAGGGCATATTTTTAAAGTGAGAGTAATTAGATCTTTGTGTACGGAGAAATAATTATAAAAATAGGTACGCATTACGTACGTGTGGTAGTACAGTAACTTGACACAGGGCTTTATTCCATAACTGTCAACTGAGCTGCGTTTTTTTGCATGACGTAATATGTAATATATAGATTTAGCCAAGCCTAAAAGCGGAGCTCCCTGGTTATTTATTCTTACTGCCTGTAGGGTTAGTGAAAATAAAAGGTTTCGAATTGTTCGCGTTTTGATGTTTCCGGTTGCTGCTTTAATAATTAAATCATTTTCTTTGCTTTCTTCTATAGAAAAATTCATTGCCTAACTAGTGAATTCCAAGGTAAATTTTACAATAAAAACCGATATCGCATGAATCACGAAGCGATGAGTACGATATCGGTTTTTCGAGTGAAATTAACTTTGGAATTCACCAGTTTGGCAAGGAATTTTTCTTGAACCGCATGAGTTTTAAAAGAAAACAAGCACACCCTCATCGAGCGAACGGAAAAGGAAACAAGTTATTTCAGAGTCAACTGTCAATGGCCAGCGAATTGGAATCACGCTAAAATTAGAAGCCATAAAAAAATTGTCTGTTCAAGGTCAAAGAGAGTTTTACTGATGTACTTTATTCCACTTTATCTCTGAAAACGAAATCATTCACATTTTTATTATGTATTTCTTTGAAACACGCCAGGTTGGCTTGAAACAAGAATCGGCAAAATACGGCAGTGCATGCAACCAAGAAAGGACGAACCGCTCCAACACTTAAATGGCGTTTAGGTGCTTTAAACAAACTTCTGAAAACAAAAGCTAGTGAGATTTCGCCCTAATTTTACGAGAACTCATTGCGACTGTGACGTGTTTATAACATAAGGGCAAAATTTTATTGTCACTGTCGAGGCACAACGAAAACCAGTTGGGCAAACGGATTAAAAAAAGCATTTGTTCGCTCGCATCAGTTAGAGGAAAACAAACCAACAAATCAACTTTTTCTTTATGTCCAAAAGAGTACAGATAATTGTTATTTAATTCCAGTTGACAATAAAAATTTGATTATCATTCCTGAACAGGAAGAACCGGTTAAACCACCTTTTAAAAAAACGCATCCACTTTAAATAACGCATCCGTAAAAATAACAAACGGTTTAGTGCCCAAAGAAAGAATTTGTAAAGTAACTTCTTCCACTAAGTATGAGCAATCACTGGTATTCTGTTTTGTCGTTGTCGTTCTCTTTCGCTCTCCTTTCGTTTCTGTTCTAGACATAGGTCCTCCAGGCATCATGTAACCTTATCAGAGCTTCTAAAGATATGCCAAAAATTGCAATACAGAGAAAAAAGCAGCTCTAAGCAAATTAAAAATAAACACGCAGCTTTAAGTTTATATCCCTCCGATGCTTGACTTGAACAACTGCGTAGCCGCCATTGTGGACCACAGATATCATGGTATGTCAAACTGGATTGAAACCAGCAAAACATGCAGAAAGAAAACATCTTCCAAGCCGTTTTCCACCTGAACACGAAAAGAGTTGATTGTGTAAGAACTATAGTTGATGTAGTATGGCCGTGTAGCCGCGTCGAGCCACAGAAAGCGCGCGAAAAATGAAGCCTCGCTTATGTTTAGGTGAGTTAACCTGGGTTGATCCTTCAATCCAATCGAAAACCAGTACCTGGGCAGCGGTCAACTTTAAAAAGAACTGGCTGACCTCGGTGAGCTCTAGGCTTGAGCCCGCGATATGGTCACGTGGTACTGGTCAGCGGATACCTTGTTTTGACAGGTGTCAATTAATCAAAACATGGATGTCCAATATCAAAGATGCATGTTGTAAACTAGCATGGAACTGGTCACATTGGCATACATGGAGAGGTGGACGTACGTACGTACGGACGGTCGATGGTCATGACTATAAAACCAAGATTTCTCGCATCGATGGGTTACCATATTTCCTTAAGGACAGTGCCTACTATTATTATTACGCATACGTTCTGCGCATCTCGAGATAGTCAGATTTCCTATTGCTGATGCTTATTAATACAGGGATATTTTTGCGCGGTTCCAAAAAGAAAAGTGGGGGTAACCATGCATTTTTCAGAGATAAATGAGCTTCAATTTGGAAAAGAACGCCATACATTGCTTTTATTTTAAAACTTTAAAAAAAATTGTTGATTAATTATCTTCGAAAAATGCGTGGTTACCCCCAATTTTCTTTTTGGATTTCAATAACACTGGTTATGATCTGCTTTTCCCGCATATTCAGTAAACCGCGCAAAAATACTTGTGAATTAGTAGGCACCGTCCTTAACAATGGTGCTCCACAAGCGAGGAGCTCCGCTAAAACATACTATACCCAGAAAAATTGAAATGGGATCGAGAAACGTTGGCTTCGCGGCTGACATGAAGTTCAACTTCTATTTCACAGCAAGTTTACGATCTCGTGAAAAATGTAGTTAAAACAGTAAAATTCACAATTGATCACTACTTAATTCGCGAGTCACGCTTTAAGAACGAGAAATACTGTTTTGAATAAATTACATACTTCAACTTGAATTCATTAGTTTCTGCGTACCGCGTAGCAAGCTACGCAGAAATTTTTTCGAGTGGCAGGGTACGTGGGGCTTTCGTCGGTACCATTTACACAAACGTCGCAAATTTTTAAAATGATTTTCCTCAACTGTAAAGCTTTTCCGGTGTCGGAAAAAACAAAACTTTCCTCCGCACAACTGGCATTTATTCAAAACAGCACATGGGCTTGCGAAAACCAAACCTTCACTAAGTGCCCCGCGAAATAAGCCAATCGGAGCGTACATTGCATTGCCGCAACCTTTGTTTAGTAGCCAATGAAGAATATTGAACTGTCGAACTTTACCAGATCTCACATTTCCAGTGACAGAGTGAGATCTGGGTACGAGATTAGTTTAAGCATGTACTTTGAGCCTCTAGCAGTTTCCAAGACAAAAGTTCACTAAAGTGAAGTCTTGTCCGGCGGGGTTAGTATCTGTGTGGGAGACCTCAAAATATACTGCCAGAAATATAGCACCGAAAATTCTATTTTAACGCTCAAAAATGCGAAACTAAATATGACACAGATTTTGTTAGCTCGCTTTATTCAAAACAGCTATTGATACAAAAGTAAATAAATATTGATGCACAGTTTTAAGGAAGAGCACAAGGAAGTTTTTAGGAAGTGTCGAACGAGAATAAAAAAATTGCCATCAGCAACAAAATTTGCGACATGACAACAACATAAATTTTGCGCCCCGAATATAAAAAGTTACCATCAGCAAAAAAGATTTTGGGAGATTTTTGCTACGTTCAATTTTTACTCGTGGATGTATCCACGAGTTTTGGTGAGGTTCTTTATGCAAATGTGTCACTCCTGCGTAACCGGAAGTTCGATCTAATAAGCCAATCAGGATGGATAATCACAACACAGCTAAGAAAGCTGTGACTTCCTGTTCGCGAGGTTGTGCGCCGCCATTGCTGTATGTCGCTTTTATACTTAAGTGTTTGAGCACCTTCCGCTACATTTAGAAGCAAGAAACGGAAGAATTAAAGAAATGGCTTTCTTCGAAGGTGAAGCAAAATATTCTGAACAAGTACAGATTGGTGCAATTAATTGTGCACCGCCTTTCACTGACCAACGCGAAGACTTTAATTATAATACATATAGAAATGGAATCGACAGACACATGGTGAGAAGCCAGTGCTTGTTCATCCCCTAAGCTCACGGGGGATAAATAAATCCATGTGGAAGGTGACTTCCATTTGGAGAGTAACATCGAAGCTATCAAAGTATACCAATGTTTATCAAAGCTATCACGAAGTTTTGCAAGCTATGAGTCATCAAAGCCACATGAATACAACTTGCACAACATCCGTGACATGAAAAACAGTGAGGTAACCAAGCAATCCATGCTTCCAGACACTAGTACTTGTGTGGTGGATCATGATGAAGAACTGTCGAAAGACTCGGTCACTGATTATGTAACGAAAACTGATGAGAAATCCGTACCAATCTCCTGCGATAGAGCAAGAGCTGAGGCAGTACATTTCTCCCTGGGACAGAGAACCTTCCAGGATTAATTCCTTACAAGAAAATGTCGAGCTTGTTTCAAAAAGACAAGGTAATTAGAAAGTGTATGGTGCATTATTTAAATAAGGACGTACCGAGCTCGTCTGAGTTGAGAAAGTGTTTATCTCTTGCTTTTGGAAAATATTATATCTCTACACCTAGACCGCAACTCAGACTGACGTAACAATCTTCGAGAGTAGGATATTCTAATCGTCATTTTTATCTTATCATCCGCAGGATTGCTAAACACAAAAAAGATTTGTCATTTCTATTGTGTATTAAAGATCAATCTGCTACTACGCATTCGACAAAATTGAATCAACAAAATGAGAATAATTGTCTATCAAGAGAAGAGCTATTGATATCTTTAGTCATTGAATCGAACCCAGGCCCTGCTGCTCATGGAACGAGTACACATACAGCACATACAATACTGAGAAATCCTTCTATAGCACTGTTGTAGGCTCGATCGATTAGCTCAAAAAGGATAGAAGTCACTAGAAAGTACCTCACATGGTTCATGCTTCTTTTCTTCTGTTGCCCACCAGTTATACAATGATCCTTCCTATCACATGAATGTGCATGCTGCTGGAGTTGAATCCATCAGAAACAACCGTCAAAAATTAATTGGACCCATTACAGAGCAATTGTGAGTTTGTTGTCACAGCAACATACATGGTGTGATGCACTTATTGTGCAAGCAGTTTGCAATATATTATATGTTACTATACGTATAAATGAATCCATTGAGGGGTGGGCACCAGTAACTGTTATCAGTCCTATAAGCGGACAACAGGGAACTACTGTGAACATTGGACATCTAGATGGAAGACACTGACGCACTTCAGTTAGATTATTATAACGACAGAATTTCAGGTTATGAAATCAGCGGTGTTACCAATGTCAACAATTATTCAGAGCCTGGTAATAATTGATTAATTAACGATGGCCAAAAATGATTTGAGTGTCAGTAATAACTTCTACAAAGCAGTGGCAAGAAAAAGCTCATATGAGAGAATCTATCAAGCGGAAGAGACAAAATCACTTGAAGAGTTCAGGGAAAAGAAAAACAATGCAAAACGCCAAAACAGATCTGAAAATATTGAAGCAGCAAGGGAACAGGAAAAGAAAAGCAATCCAGAACATATCAGAGACCTAAACAGAAAAGCATAAAACCATTTAAGGAAAGCTATGCAGAGCTCACGGCTAAACCAAACTGAACTTTGTCAAGGTCAAGACTCTATTAGACATTCCATGTCAAAAGTGATTCAGTCTTTTTCGTGATAAGATAACACATGACCCTGAATATATATGCACTTGCTGTGATCAGTTATGGTTCAGATCATCTGTTATTAAGTGTAACAGTATCAAATATAGTGATAAATATTCGCAAGGTTTGTTGGAGGAATGTATAACTGGCACAAAAAGTGTTAACTGGTAGTACATTATTACTAAATGGATCTGCTGTACTTGCTAAACCTGATGACATTGACGATATGACCTGGCAACAAAAATCACACCTTATTCAAAATTACCCTGTCATCTGTGCAACGAATTTTGAACACATGGTACAGCTCTTTTATGGGTACCGGCGAAAATGCCGGAGGTAACCCTACGATGGACTGGCATCCCATCCAGGAGGGAGAAGAAATACTCCTAATCGCTTCATGCTACAGAAACTGGGATAAGCGCCGGCCTAATGGGCCACTTGGCTCGTTAACAGACTTTACCTTACCTTTACTATGAGTGTTGACCTTTTAGCCCGAGGATCATACGAAAAGGCCATTAATTGGTGTCTTTTTTGCGCGTTGCTGAAAAAAATATTTATCCGATGTAACCAACGGGTAGTTGGCACAACCCCATCGAAAGCGTACACCCCAACAGCGGTAGTTGTTGATGTGAAAAAGCCTTGCCACATGTACTGAGCAACATCTGAAAGGTTCGTCGGCTTATTCTAAATTAAACGATTCCCCGTGTGAAAGCAAACAAATACGTTTGCTGAAGCATCGAAGACGGCTGTCGCTGAAGGAAGAAAGTCAAAAAGGTACGTTTGTCGAATATTTCTTTGTCGCATGTTCAAGTTTTTGTTTTGTTCAAATTTGCTCTGGCTGATTTTTGCCGCCTAGTTTGAATGACTAGAAAATCTATCAGTATTTAGTGACTTGAGTTTCTTTCGCACTTATGGTCTACAAACCACTAGACCGTTTATCATAGTTCATCTTACATTTGAATTTCTCGAGGCAGAAAGGTCACACAACATTGAGAAAGTGATCGCGGAACGAAGAATTTAGGAAGGTCGAACAAGTTTGTTGACTATTGCTACGTCATAACCCGTCATATCCAAGATGGCGCTCTCCAAGTCACGAAAGAGGCAACTTCAAAGTGCTCTTGTCACATTTTCACAGGGAACTGGACAAAACGGCAATTATTTTCGAATTCATGGGGAAACTTTTTCTAGACCGTACTTTCTCTTTAACCAATGAGATTCTTGTTTTGTGGTATTGGCGTTGACGCTGCCGTCGTCAAAAAAGACGTAAAAGAGTTAAACTCCCTAATTTTCCTGCAACACTGGCATACAGAATACCGATAAGGTTTTAATTACGTTTCAAACAAAAAACTATCGCTTTAAAAGTCAAAGATCTTTTTTCAAATATCGAGGCAAAGTTTCAGTCAATCCGAGAGCCATTATGGCTCCTTCACGTTTCCCCGCGCTTGAAGTAAAATGTTTAATAAAATCTCGCACAGCACTCAACAAAAAGGAGCCCCATATAACCCCGTCCTCTTAAGCGTTTTCCCGTGATCACGGGATCAGTTGCAAATCGGACTTCATTTCATTGGTTACTCAGTTTTTCTCAATGGTAAATTGTCCAGAATTTCTACCTTCCTCTAAATTCTTGAACAGTGTACTTGTGTGTCGTATCTTAGTCAATATTGCCAGTATGTCTTCTTCGTTTCTTTCATCAGGTGGTTTGCTCAGTAAATGCACAGAAAAGTTAAATGCCGCCGAATTTAAAGGTGTGTCCGACAAACTTTTTGTTATTAAGTGGTTGAACTGTTCTGCGAAATAAAGAAAACCATATGAGAAGTGTGACATTCTAGATGTATATGTACAGTAAATGTAAACATTTTTAATAACTACGTTAATAAATACAAAGTCTAGTCTCCTAGAAAATGTATTCATTAATTTGTTCCTCCTACACCTCATCATCATCTTAATCGCAATTGTCATCACCATCATGGTTGCCATAATCGTCGCCATCATTGTCATCATCATTTAATATGGTCATCGTCATCCTCATTGTCATCCTCATCATCATCATCATCAGATGACACATCGGATGGCGAGCTACACCCCCAGTCAATAACCACCACAAGCAGCGGAAGAGTGGCAGGCTCATGGAGAAATGTGTTTATTTAACAGTATGCTAAATTTAGTAATTATGTTAAATCGTATTTTATAGTTGGGGGGGGGGGGGGGTGCATTGAAATAATTCCTCAACAGAATAGGAGAAACCTAAAATTTTTTTCCCTTTATTGAGGGGGGTCTTGACAAAAAAAGGAGTTTTTTTGGAATTTTTCACCCAGCCCTCCCCCCCCCCCCCCCCCCCGCCTCCGATAAATAATGAACGGTCAAATCAAATCAAATCAAATCAAATAACTTTATTTATACACGGTTTTCTCATCAGTACATATTTATGAATTGAAATATTTACAAGACTTATAATACCATGAATCTAAAACTAAAAACTACGAATAAATTAAGTAGTACTTACTTATGAATTAAAATATTTACCACTTATTTAATTACTTACTTAGTTAATTAACATATTACGGTGCCTACCATATGCAGAAAAATAAAAATATTGAGCCTCTGCCAGAAAAACAACATTTCTATTAGAAAAAAGAGTATAGTTCAAATGTTATTTGAAATAGGCTTAAACCTAATTGGTACAAACAATCGCCACGGCCGCCATTAGGGTGTATTTAAACCAATCAGCCTGTTCGTATGAATGGACCAATCAGGAAGGGTGTTAGTTCAGCCTGGATCAGGGTCTTCTCCAGACGAGCCGCCATTTTGAAAATCGCAGAGGAGAAGGCCCTGGGGACGAGGTTGGCAATTTCACAATTGACGGCTACACAAATGAAGAGCTTAGAATTTGAACAGCAGACCTTTTAGGGCTTGTTTGACCTTCGCCGTAAAACCCTGCGAAATCACCCTATCTCCTTTTAATTCTTCAGCAAGTGCTGATTGGTTTAAGATTTTACGCAAGTGGAGCAGACTTTTTGGCGCCGATTTCGGCGCCATATTCTAAAGATTGTTTTATCGTGTTTACACGTATTCACGAATGTTCCTTTTTCCCTTGTCTTCACGCAGCTAAATTCTTAACAAAGCAAGGGTGAAAGGTAAGTCTGTATATTTGAATACGCCTTTCGTTGCATTTCAAATATCCACAAAAATAAATGTTTTCACCAGCGAACCTACCTGTTTCAAAGCCTTGCAGTGAAGGGAATGAGGAAGCCTGGTGTCTAGATTCGGAAGTCGGAAGTCGGAAGTTGGAAGTTGGAAGTTGGAAGTCGGAAGTTGGAAGTTGGAAGTTGGAAGTCGGAAGTCGGAAGTCGGAAGATGGCAGTTGGAAGTCGGAAGTCGGAAGTCAGAAGTTGGAAGTCGGAAGGCCCATCTCGGCTTTCGTAGAAGGACGGCTTCTCGCTAAACATTTCAATAATTTTTAATGTCGCTTCCGACGGGTTTGGTGGGACAGGTCCTCCGCCAGTCTTCTTTTGCTTATTCTTAAACCCACTGAACTCTTTTTTGGCAGTGTTATGAAGATTCTTTCATTTGTCTTTGATTTCTTGTGTGGTCCTTAGGGCCACGCGGACGGCCGATTTACGGCGGCAGCATTATTCTCGCAAACCTGCTTTTATGTCGACACTTTTCCCCGGCCTTGATATAAAATATGGCTAAGTAGAGCAAGCCGTGCACTTTGCAAGTGGTCACACTAAGTTTGCTGAGACATGGAAATCCCCAAAAAAGACAACTACAAACATGTTGGCGTTATTCGGCCACCAACGTGGCTATTTGTTATATGATCAACGAAATCAATAAAAACCGCAGTAAATTAAAGCCATGTTCAGCAAAGGTGGGGCGAGAAAAAACGCCTACACCTAAGAATGAAAGAAAGGAAAACGAAGGACGGAGCAAGGGTACGGAGGGAGGGAAAAATCTTGATAATCCAAGTTTAGTCCGTGAAGGTGCAGCTAAGAGCGCCAGTCACGAAGATTGCAATCCCTTAACTAAGACCTATCCTTACTCCGCCCTTATCTATGATTGGTTCATTTTTCTGGCTGAATGCATCTATTGACCCGAGGAGGTCAAATTCGACGACATAAATAGCATCATTCCTTACAGGAATAATGCCCCCTTTTTTTTGGCGTTCGTAAGACTATTGGTGAACTTGCTTTGCAAGATTTCATCTTTTCCTCATATTTCTCGGTTAAGACTAAAATTTCTGACGCTGTGAAGTTTGGTTGGCGTGATTTTTTTGCCGGGGATGCTATTTTGAAGACAATGGACGAGAATGTTACCAGCGAATTCGTGAGTTATTGGGCATAATTAATTATAATAAATTAATAATTCTATCTTTAATCTTAGATTAGTTAATCCACCGACTAATCTGTGTTTGAACAACAGTTTCTTGACTAGTGATTAGTTAACCAACGATTAAGAAACTTAACACGATTAGCCCGGGCCCTGCAGTGTGACACTTCATAAACACATGTCAAGGCGTTATCGCGTGACATTGTGGCCACAGTGCGAATACCAAATTATTACTGTGACTAATGGAAGCTTTTCAAGACTCACAAGACGAGGAAGTGCTCTTTGGCGGAAATCGGAGCCAGCTTACGAAAACAAAGTTTCTTCTTATCATTCTTTCTGTGATTGCGTTTATTTTACTTGTTTTATCTATCGTATTCATCACCTTGTACTCCCTGGAAAAGTCAAAACAGCACGTTACACCAGCTGAGAAGAAAGTAGCAAAAGAGCAGAAAGATTGTGGAACAAGAGCTAGTTTAATAGCTTCTTTAGGTAAGCCGATATTTTTCGATGCTCGACGTGGCTTGAACAGCTCTTCTGTCGGCCATGTTACGGTTAACTTTACGTCTTTTGTTTTGAATCGACTTGCGAACTCCACTATTATCATGCCAAGTTCACCTGGTTGTGTATGCGACCCGGCCCTTG
>OX421451.1:43443015-43465515 GCA_949126865.1 Montipora capitata
TGCAATAAATGGTGAATACCAAGTCTACGTACTTGATAATGATTGTTTGGAGTGCCATACAGCTGATGTAATACAGCTCGAAAAAAGCAATCTCCACCACCCCCAACATCTAGTGGAATCCTGCCTAACTGAGATAATCTAGTTTCTAATAAAGAGACGGAATGTAGGGGTTGTTCTGGATTACTGCTCTGATCTAATGGTCCTGGATTTGTTTCCACATCTCCACTCAATGAAATAATTCTATTAGAAATGTATGTTTTCACCTGATGGTGCTGTGAGATTTTGAAAACACTGGCAACAACATAATACACGAGACAAAGGAGGTGTTTTAGTTCTCTTCGCATATATAGTACAAAAGCATGATGGTCCTGGATTAGTTTCGATATCATTACCAAGTCGTATTAGTTCAGGAATATAAAATCGATAAAGATAAATCTGCGTAAGCCATAGGCGATTCCACTGCATCATCTTGAAACGACTGACAACTAATTTTAAGACAGGCAAATATATTGCTTCAAGATAAAACAAAAGCAGCAATGAACACCAAAATTTTCCTTTGAAGCAATCTCGATATTCTCCAGGGCCAGGTTGTTCAAAAGCCGATTAACGCTAATCCCAGATTAAAAATTAACCTAGGAGTTTATTTCTCTTCTCCTAAATGCTGTTCAACGCTGATATTTGGCAAAACTTTACATTAGAAGAAGTCAATCTTGAAAAACAAAAGTAAACGAAAGAAATTTTCACCAAAAAGTTGAAAACATGAAACAAAAGTTTACTCTAATCCTGGATTAAGTTAATCGGCTTTCGAACAACCGGGCCCAGAAGTTAAATAAATTTTATGCATTCCAATAGCAACTCTATATTGTGCTAAACTATTTCCCATTTTGAGAAACCTTACTCACCAACGCTATCACTATTCTTCAGTTTCTCGCTACAGCATATCCAGCTCAACGAAACTCAAATTCACTGCAGTTCACTTCAATTCCAATTAAATTCACTTTCAGTTCTACAAAGCTTTATATTCAACAGATTCAACTTTGATTGACTTGGAACCTTGGAATAACTTGGAATGTGAGTTTGTCTTGGAAAGTCGAATCCACAGCGAATTGAAATTCGTTGCACGGATGATTCGACAGTGGTTTGTTGTGTATATGAGTGTTTCCTATTAATTATTTTGTCAGAAAGAACGACAGAAAACATCAACTTCTTACCTGAAAGTCGTAAACTCCTTTCCTGCCGTCGCTGAATAAAAATGGCTGATCTACGGTGTGCTTTGTCATGTGACTTCAGACGAACATTTTCCATATCAAGACCTAGCATATCCGACTACTAAATACCTGTGACACAAGTTTATCGTGAATTCAAAAGATACTTGGAACACTGTTCTTCTACGACTTTTAAGACTTTAATTTCATAATTCGATGGAAAATTCAGAACGTCCCCTAAAAATAATGAAATAAGAGCATAGGGTAGGATTCGCACTTGGGACACGTGCGCTTATCGCTTCCGTTCCAGAACGTTCGTACACCAATTCGGCCGTCCGAACGAAAGCCGAAATTTAACATCCCATTGATCGAGTGAGCACCTGAAGTCCCCCTCACTATACCTCATTGAGACTTCGTCATCAATGAGGTAAAAAAGGGAACAACCAATTCGTGGCAGTTTTGCGTTTGGTTCGCTAGAGTTCGAACAGTTTTAATCATGTCTGCAGAACAGCGTCCGGCTCAAATCAACGTGGCTTTACCCCCTGATGTCCCTGCTGCTGACGTCCAGCCAGTCGCCCAACAAGAACAAGAGACCGCTCCGGTCGTAGAGAATCAAGCCGAACAGCCTCAACAACAGAATATGGTATAATATTTTGTGCTTTTTCTTTGTCCCCCTAAGTTGTTGTTTTCTTTCTTGCTTGCCCTGGTAAAGTTTCCTTTTTCTTCTTGGCAACTATATGTCATGGGGTTAACGCTATATTTGCAAAACCCTGGCATAGCGTATATTCCGGAACGGGCCTTTTTTCTTCGGTTTCTTGCCAGTCTCTAGGTCTAACATGTGGTGCACTACTGTTAGGCTTGGCTTTGCAAAGTTTAGGCTTAGGTTTGCACAGATTCTAATTCACTGAGTTTCCTGGTGGGGCCAGAGTTTTTGCCCTAGCCTTTTCATCGGTTGTGGCCGAGATGGTGTATTTTATTCTGGTGGAGGCAGTAGTATAGGAGTTGAGGGTTCGAGATCATTTTTGCAAAAATGATCTCATACCAACTCAACTCCATACTACTTTACATTTAATGGCTTCCAACTTTTGGTCTCGTATTTTTGGTCTCGTATTTTCGGTCTCGTATTCTTGGAAATCTATATGTTTTATATTTCTGCGAATCTATGCCGTGGCGAGGCAGAATGGATCGAACGCAAAATTTATTTTGGAACTATATGTTTTTAAAAAACCTAAAATAATATCTCATATAATAGTATAATGAGTTGTAAGGAACTGCATGAAGAACTTGTCAATATGGAAGAAGTAATTTGTCCATTTTGTGATAAACAAATAAGCAAGCAATCAAAAAAAACAGATCAATGTTGTGATCAGCCAGAGATAGTGAAAGATAACACTATAGTTTGCAAAAAATGCGGAACAGTTCAAGGTTATACACCTTTAATAGAATATGTTGATTTTTATCAGAATAAACACAGATTCCAACGTAAAAGTGTTTACCAAAGAAAATATCATATAAAAAACATAATGAATAATATAGCTGTAAAAAATGGTTTTCAGATAACCGTGAAAAATAGAGATAAGATATTGAGAATTTTTAATGAAATTGGTAAGGCCGTAAAATCTGTGAATATAGACAGAAAGCGTATGATTAACATAAATTTCATTTTGAAACAAATATTTAAAATGCTTGATCTTCCTTTTGAAAAGGTTAAGACGAGTAAATCCAGAAAGACACTTCAATCATATGAACTATTTTGGAAAGACATCCTGTCATTGACATTTGATAAAATCGATGTAATAGTTAAGGAATGAATTTGTCATTATATTTAGTGTAGAACTTATCAACACTAGGACAAACATCAGTCACAAAATCATCTACATTTTTTAATTCTGTGTGAAACGATGGTTGAAAATCACCGCTTCTCAACATGTCTTTTATTGAATTCAAAAGATGCTGATAACTTTGGTATGCGTATGTGCAATTTTGCATTTTAAGATCCAGTGATTGGAAATCCATGTAAGACTTGATTAACAAAGCACAAGTGCTTATTGCTACTAGGGCTATACCGCCAGTTACAACAGCACTAATAATTCCACCAGTACCAGTTAGGACAGAAATAGTGTTACCAATAAGTTTGAATTTTTTGTAGCGTTTAACAGCCTGTTTGTAAGCCCAACACTTTCTATGGTATGCCTTATAATAGCTCTTTAGTTCATCAACCTGATCTTCTGTCAATCTGTCTGAAATATGGTTCCAGCTGAATATTCTCTTTTTTCGATCTGCCATATATATAGTTTAGATTGTCAATCGTTTGAATGCACAATAAATGAGTCCTGTCAAATGACCACATAACGGACTTTTTTTGACGAAATCAGGCACATGCCTATTAATGCAATATGTGTAACCATTACCGTCATGGAATCTAGTGTAAAACCTACCAAATGCATCATGAAGTATAGCGTGATTGGAAAATACATCAGACCAGCCGAAAATGAATTCCAATAAACGAGTTAGTCTGCCGCTTCCTGGTCCGATAAGACCCAAAGAATCAGAACCCTCGATTTCAAGAATTTCATATATGGATATGTCTCTCTCGAGATAATAAAAATGCACATATCGGTAAACAATCGCTGATTTCAATGTTTTGTCATTTATATCTGGAAATTGTTCTTTTGTACTTTTGAAATTGTATCTCACATATTCAAGCAATAATTTGATAAACATATGTACTTACGTTATATTATATCTTTGCATCAATACAGCATGATGGTCTAATATCGTTTTTTCGTCAAGAATGAAATCTAAATAGACACAGAAAAAAGCTATATTGCCATTCAAAGGAGCTACGTCGGTTGTAGGATCTAATCCACCAAAAACTGTTGTGTTATTTCCTGTTCTATTGTCAGCGGTAAAATCACCCATATGCTTTCTGTTCCAATATATCTTGCTTTTTTCTGTCTTGGGAGACGATTTATTGTCCCAGTGAACTGACAAGCAATGCCATTTATTCAATTCACCAAGATCATTCTCACTGTAATCTCCAAGACTCAAAAAATCATTCAAACTCGATGCAGGTCCTAAATAAACACAATTATGTGCCGAATCAGCCCCAGAAATCACGATGTTACTGCCTGAATGAGCCACAAATTTATCATAACCCAAATTATCATGGCCGAATAGTCCATTTACCCAAAAATTTGGAGAATTGCTTGAAGTCATCCTGTAAACAATAAACACATTAACCGCATCATTATTCAAATCAACCTGCGATATCATTTTTTGTGCACCACTGAATTTGAGAAAATATCGACCATTGTGTTTTTCAGCTTTTGTGCATAGCAAAGGTCTCTTTGGTGCATCAGTTTGTGTAGCATCACTTTCTTCATTACTCTTGTCATATATTGTTTCTACTTTTCTTGTGGAACTCATTTTCACAGTAGATCCATCTGCTCTGTCCATTTGATAAGTGCAACTAGAATACATTCTGAGATATTCACTAACCCAGAGATCCAGAAATGAATCACGTACGATGTCACTGACCTGTGATTTAACTACAGCGTGATTGTCATCTTCTGCCTGCTTTATCACAATGTTTTTGCTACTTTCAATGTGTCCTTTGTCATTAACAAAAAAATCAGGTTGATCGATGAAAACAACGTCAGAAGGATATTCAATTGTGTATTCTATTTTGTTACCGTCCTCATCGAGAAAATGAGTTCCATCTTCATTTTCAACGTATAATGCCATATATTAATGCATCACATTATTTTAATATTCATAAGGCTTATAATAGATCACGAATTGATATACTCTGTTGTCTCCAGCACCATCGTGCGTCACATAGTAGTTTTGGTGATCTTCATATCTGTGCACACCTATATCAATTGTTCTTCTTGCCGAAAGATTGATGTTGTAATGGAGAGTTGTGCCATGATTATTAACAATGTTCAACTTATGATTAGTCGACGAGGGGTATGTTTTTTCAGCATGTAATAAAATGTTCACGACGTACATTTTAGGCGTGTTGAGAATAAATCCGGATGTTAAGTAAAAATAGTATTTCGATTGCCCAGGAGTTCTAACCGTTTTACCCCAATAAAAATGTCCCGAATTTGCAAGAAACAGGTACCTTTTATTGACAGCATCTGCTGGTGTTACGGGTGGCTTGAGATTCGTTATTTTGTTATTGTTCATATCAATCGGAACATGCATTTGAAATTGATTGTTTGCAACCTCATACACTTTTTCGTAATCATATATTGTCATGTCAAGATCCGATTTAGCTTCACCTTTGATGCCATATATCAAAACAAAAACTGGCAATAGATGTGGGCTATTATTGTCAAAATTGCTTTTGAAATTCACATACAATCGTCTTTGAATTGATGGAGAAGTACCGTCAGGACTGAGATTCAGGATCGTTCTGAGATATTTGTATTCTGAATTCACTTTTATGGTTGTTCCTGAATCAATGTTCATGTTTAGTTTTTCGAATCCAAGTAATGTACTTTCGAATTCGTAACTGTAAAAAGGAGATTTTTGAAAATATGTTTCAACGCAAACTGTGTATTTGTCAGATTTGTTATCTCTGTACATTTTGAAAAGGTTGAAATCGAAACGACCTTTATATTCATCGGAACCATCGGTAGTTCTCCAAACCTTCATTGAAAACGCTTTTTTGTTTATTTTATGAGGCATGTCATCAAAATCGATCAATTTCGTGTCTTGAATGCCAACACCTTCAGTGAATTCTCCATCATCCATTGCATAGCTTAACACATTTTTTCGGTTTGTATGTGTGCTTATATGACTTTTCGCTATTTGTTGGTCTGTATATTTATTATTTTCGGTAGAAACAGTTGCAATACCGTCATTCACTTGCTTCAAAGTTATGGCATCTTGATTATGTGTGGCATTTCCGAGATTTATTATTCGTTGATTGTTCATGTCTAGAACAGAAGTCATTGTATTACTGCCGTCTCGTAAAATGACTTGATTTATATCTGGTTTTTTTCCAACCTCGGAATCTACATATGCTTTGTTAGTCACATCTCTAGTACCAGTTGGTTGTCCGCAATCAATTATTTTTCTATCACCCATATCAAGAGGGCCAGTCATAGACACTGTACCATCTCTTTTCAAATAATCAGACAAATCTATGTTGTTAACATGTGTTTCGAAATATCGTTTATTTACAACATCAGTTTCACTAATGGGATTTGCGACATTGATTATTCGTTTATTGTTCATATCCAAATTTCCTGTCATGGTTTGGCTGCCATCTCTCAAAACGACAGTATCAGTATTTGGTTTTTTGTCAAGTTCATCATTGACATATTTACGGTTTACAGCAGATGTATCATTTTCTACGTTTCCAATACCGTAAATTCTATTGTTATTCATCCTGATATCACCAGTCATATCGCCACCACTTTCGTGGAGATATTTGTATAATTCGTTGTTTAATTGAGTAAAATTGACAGCATCTGTTCCACTTGTAGCCTCTTTGACATTGACTATTTTATTATCACCAAGATCAAGATTGTTTGTAAGAGCAATTGATCCGTCTCTTTTCAAATAATTAGAAAGTTCTGTTTTATCGGCTTTTGGTGCTAAACCAGTTTCTAATTGATGTTTTGTTATAGCATCACTATTGTCAGTTCCTTCTGCAAGATTGCTAATTTTTTGATCTTTCATGTCAATCGGATTTTGGGCTTCTATCTTTCCATCATTTGTATTTAAATCAAAATAAAAGTTATTCAGATGCAAACTACTGACAGCGTCACTCTGACCATGTCTAGCAGGAGCAATATTTTCAACACGTCTGTTGTCCATATTAAGAGCTCCTAACATCTTATTACTACCGTCAACTAGTAATGCCTTATTATCGACATAACTCTTAGTGGTCACATCGTTATTTGTTTCTGGTGAAGCAACATTCCTTAGTTTTTTATTCTGCATATCGTAATCACCGGCATCAGTAAGTTTAAAACCAACGCCAGGTAATCCTTTTACTATTTCAATAATTTTTTCATGTGAAAATGTGTCTTCAAGGTAATTTACCATTCGAGTAACTCATATGTAATTCAGTTACACAATTCATTTATATTTTTTCATCAAAATTCTTCTTTACTCGTTTCTTGGGTTTGTCAATGTATATGAAACTAAAAGGGTCTCTAGTTGCTTTCTCGTATAATTGTTTTGAGACATCGTTTTCACGACATATGAGACTTTTTTCATTAGTACTCGGGAAATCATAAATGGCAAAATGTGAGCAGTTTAATCTAATGTCTTTTGGTGTCTTATAGTAGCTTTGACTCAGATAAATCACACAGCAGTTTTTATGTCTCCCCTGTATAAAATAGTCAACTAATGGCTTTTGGTTTTTATCACATACAAAATCGTCGAATATTACAATTTTCTGATTATCACCATTGAGATTTTTTACAGGAATAATTTGATCATTGCTTGCTTCAATAACATCATAACCAGCTTCATCACTCATTGGTTCGAACTTATCCATGAGATCCTGATACTTTGACTGCTCTAAGTTTTTTGCATAAAGGTATATTTTATCAAAGTACAACAAATTGTAAATCATATGCATCAGTGTGTTTGTTTTTCCCGAACCAGAAGGTCCGCAAATGAGCATTCGGAAGCATCGATCAGGCATAAAATCATATAATTGTTTGAAATTGGATGTGACTTTATCGTCAGTATCATAATTCGGTATTTTCATTTTTATATTATATGGGTATATTGTTTCAATAACATGGTGTTCAACACGGTGTTTAACACAGTGTAAAACGTTATTTTTCATATATCATTTCCATTTTTATGTAACGTAACAATATAACAATAAATGAGTTTACTCAAGTGGAAAGAACTCGCAAAGAGTAAATCTGAATTAGGGAACAAGATCAATTATGTCCATAATGCAATTACAAAACATGATATTGATCAGCAGACCAGTCAACAGGGATTTTCAAAAGTATTCAAACCAATTACAAGCAAATTAGATGATATTATCGACAGTAATCAGGCTTTAAGGTTGCCAAGGAAAAAACGACCACTGAAGAAAGGAGAAGTTCCTGATTACGGCATTGATATAGAGGATGAAGTTCCAGATATGAATCTTGGTGATCTATTTGAACAACCTGTTTTGCCACAGCAAGAAAAACAACTGGTGCCAAAACCGCCAACATATGAAGAATCTTTACAAGATATTCTGGAAGGAAAAAAAGAGATTTATGTTGATCCTCAGTACTTTCCTCAGGAACCACAATTACCACCAGAATATGATGACGACGATGAGATAGATTATGGATTAGATGATGAAGACATGGACAATGAGATATTGAATGATCTTGGTCTTCAAAATTATGATTCTGTTGAAAAGGTACTAAATCAACAAGAAATGACTAAACAAAAAAACAAAAAATATCTCAATAAGATTATCAATGCAGCTAAAACAAAAAGAAATCAATTGAAAGGTTACAAATCTCATATCACAAAACAATATAAATCAGGAGAAATTTCAGAGGCAGAAAGGCAAGTGCTAAACAAAAGAATGGACAACGCAAGAGCTACTTTAAATGAATACATAAATCATTACGAAAATAAAATGGAAACAATGAAAGGTTCTGGTATGAAAAAACGAAAAGGTGGCAATGTCATATTTTTCAACAAACCGAAAGAACTCATAAAAAAATTGGATTTGATCATTGGTGAGATATCAGCAGGTAATACCAGCATTGACATGCGAAATATGGGTGTTTCTATATTGGACACATTATTAAAAATGTCGACAATCAATAGATCGCAA
This sequence comes from Montipora capitata, assembly GCA_949126865.1. Classification (NCBI taxonomy): domain Eukaryota; kingdom Metazoa; phylum Cnidaria; class Anthozoa; order Scleractinia; family Acroporidae; genus Montipora; species Montipora capitata. The sequence continues at coordinate 43,452,046 of OX421451.1, forward strand.
CACGGTAAATTATACAAACAATATTTCAAAATTTAATGTAGCTTTATTGTATAATGGAACGAGAGATAGTTTTATCATCTTACAGTGTGAAAAATAAAGGGGATAATAAACCAGAAGATTTTACAACCAATTTCACCAGACCTATAACTCTAGACAATAACAAGCGATATGTTATTGGTCTTAACAGAGTCATCAACATGTCATTCACTTGGTTTAATGTCAATGCTGGATACAAAAATCAATTGATCGAATATAGCTCAGATAATGGTTTGACTTTTAAAAACATTACATTTCCAGCCGGTGTATGGAACTATACAGACTTTAATACATACATAAAAAGGCTGACAGAGAAAAAAACTGGTGACAAGTATGAGTATCCGATAACTCTTGCATTCGATGATACAACATTTAGAGTCACGGTTACATTAGCCGCAAATTACCAACTTAATTTAAGAGCAAGTAATTTTAATGACCTGATCGGTTTTGATAAAAAGATATTAGAAAGTGGAACGCATATTGGACCAAGAGTGCCAAATCTCAGTCAAGACACAGACGTACTCAATGTTCATTGCGATTTGGTAAACGAAAGTTTAGTTGACGGTGAAGAAACAGACATCATTTATTCATTCTCAACCAGTGTACTAAGACCAAGTTACTCCTTCACCCTCGAACCACAACGAGTTACATTTAATCCTGTGAACAAAACTACAATTTCATCAATCAGAATCGTGATAACAGATGGAAAAAGAAGATTAGTGGATCTAAATGGAGCGGATACGTCTTTTTCGCTGATTTTAAAAAGTATCTAATGTAACAGTATAATGAAACCGTATGAATTTAAGAGGTTTTACCATCCAAAACTTGGTAAATTTGTATATAGACACAAAGGGTCTGGGCTTATCTTAGACAACATTTTCAAACCATTAAAGAGTGTGGCATCATCTGTTTTCAAGAAAATTGCTAAGCCAATAGCAAAAAAGGCATTAGAATCGGGGGTTTCCCATGCAGGTGATAAACTCGGTAAGGCGGCGGCAGAAAAGTCTGGAGACCTAATAATGAAAAAATTGGCAAATTTGAGAAAAGGAGCCACAACACAAAGGGCAATTGTTCCATCCTTGCCCATTGAACAGAAACAGCAAGAAGAAAGCGCTGACATGATACTGAATAGATTGATATCAGGATCAGGTATGAAAAGAAGGCGTAGAGTCTGGCAGTAAAATTATATAATACAATAGTATAAATGGCTTTTAGAACAAGTGAATTATTGCAAAGAAATGAGTTAGTGCGATTTCAACTTGATGATGTAATCCGAGCCCCAGGTAACGGTCAACATCAAGAAAAGAATGGTTATAGATTCACCATCAACGACCGGAGTTCTTTCTATGATTGGTACAATGCTTATTTCGAGGTTCAATTCCAGTTACAAAAAACAGCAGATGGATCCGGTTACGCAGCAGCTGATAGAATAACGGTGATAAACGGATCTCATTCATTGATTGCGCATATGATGATTAAAAGTGCTGGGAAAATTGTTTATGATACTGACAATCTACATAAGGTCACTTTTGTGAAGAATCTGTTGGAATATTCTGATGATTACAGCAGATCAGTCGGTAAAAACAGTTTTTGGTATTTAGACACAGATGATACGACAGCCAATACTAATTTAGGATATGAATCTAGAAGAGTGCTTACACAAGCTGCTCGTGATAATGGAACAGGAGGATCGAAAAATGTGAATTTGATCATACCTCTCAATCGTTACAGTTTTTTTGAAGAGTTGCAGGACAAAATGTTGGTTCCTATGCAGTTACAATTCAATTTGAATCTCCAGAACGACAATGAACTCATCAATATGGCAGCAGGAACAGATGCCGGCAGAGTAGTTTTGAACAAATTTCTTTTATGGGTTCCAAAATTAACACCAAAAGACAGTATGTACGACAAATTTGTAAGCTCTTTCATGAAAGAACGCAAATGGACATATCAGCGTGAACTATATGCAGTGTCAGCACCTGCTAGAGTCAGTGGTTTTTTTCAGATTTCTTCCAGCATTGACAATGTCAAAGCAATTTTTGTTTATCTACAACGGGCTAAAACCAGAGTTGCAACTGAAAATCCATATCTACTTGATACCTTCAAACTAAATGCAGCAGACGCAAACAGTTATTTAACAACATGCAGACTCGAATATGGCAATGGTGTTTTCTATCCAGAAACAGAATATGACAGTGAAAGCAAAGTGAGAATATTCAATGATCTGATGTCTTATGCAATGCGAAAAAATGATTACAACACCGGAACGCAGTTGAATCTTGCCAATTATAACAGCCTGTATCCACTAATCTTTTTCGATCTGTCATATCAAACAGAAAAAGTAACAAGAGACCCTAAACAGTTGATTTTCAGGTATAAAATAAGTGTCAATAGTGCAGCAGATTTCAATGTCCATGCAGTTGTATTGTACGAAGAGTCGGTTGTTATTGACAAGGTGGGTAATGAACTGGTTATAGTGTAAGCCCACAAATGAAATGATTCCTATTTATTTGTATATGTTTTACAACTGGAATTATATAACATATATTATATGACTGAACTTTACGAAATCAACGTGAGACTTTCAGATAATCAGAAAAAGAATCTGAGTAATGCTTACCATAAAAGGGAAACAATTGTTCTGAGACTGACAAATGATTCTCTTAATGGAAACGACACTCTTTATGTTCCAGCAATGGTGAAAAAAAGATTGCAAAAAAATCGACAATTGAACAAAGGAATGGACATTAAGCTTGCTAAGACCAATATCAGAAAACAAGTAGGCGGAAGTCTTTTGAGCACCGTATTGTCACTTGGTATGAGAGCTCTTCCAGCAATTGGTAAAACCCTTGGGTTGAGTGCTCTTGGTGGTTTAGCAGAAGCCGGAGCTAAAAAATTGTTAGGATCTGGTCAAAAAGGTGGTGCTATGCCATTACCCATGATGATACCTTTCAATGCAATCAATCAACTGATGCCATATCTGAATATGTTTACAACCAAACAGCAAAGAGACATAATGAATGCGGCTCAAACAGGATCTGGCGTTAAAATAACACCGACTAAAACACAATCAGGTGGATTTCTAGGAACTCTGTTGGCTTCCGTTGGAATTCCTATGGCTGTCAATCTGGTGAAAAAGCTGTTTACAGGGAAAGGAGCACCGAGGGTAGGTAGACCACCTTCGTCGAAAAAGGATGGTACAGGAGCACCTAGAATGGGAATGCCCCCTCCATTTTACAGTTATCCGCCATATGTGACTGGTTATGGTAAAAAAAAAAAACCCTCGACCAAAAAAGGAAAGGGACTACTATTAGGAAAAAACAGTCCATTCAATGGCATACCCATTTTGGGGGCAATATTGTGAAACCAAAATTTCACAAAAAAATACCTATGTCCAACCACGATCTAATGAAATGGTGTAAATATTTGAATATACCGATCAATGATGTGCTGTCAAGAGACGAAAATGTTCCACATAACCATAAACAGGCGTTATTCATATACAATCTTGAACCAGCTTATATGAGCGGAAGTCATTGGGTTGCAACATATGTCAAAGACAATGTGATAAATTATTTCGATAGTTTTGGTATGCCCCCATTTCAAGAGATCGTAAATCATGCTAAAAAGAAAAATCTCACTTTGCTACATCAAAACAATCAGATACAAAACATACAAACAACAACTTGTGGGTATTTCTGTTTATACTTTCTGAATGAAATGAATAAGGGTAATTCGTATTATGATTTATTACAAGTGTTCGACATAAATGATACAATGAAAAATGAGAGATTTATCGAATATTATTTTAGAAATATCTAACTTATATATATTATGAAATCATATTGTGTTAAACAAAAGAAAGTGACTGAATGTGTTGAACCTTCAGGTTACAAAACAGCCAAAAATGGTAGACTAATGTTCTTTTGCACTTGTGCTGAATGTGGTATTACAAAGACCAAATTTGTTAAAAAACAGGGAAACTAAACAGCCCGTTGGGAGCGGGCTTACTCAGTGATATTGCTAATACTGGAACAGAATTATTTTTAACTAAAGGAGTACCTTATCTTGGCAAAAAAGCCGTTGAAATGGGTAGATATTATGGTTCCGAATTGATGAGAGACCCAAAATTGCAGAAAAAAGCAATTGATTATGGTTTGAGAAAAATGAATCCTCTCATACATAAAGTTGGATCTGAAGCTCTCGATCAATTGTCGACGAAAATAAGACCGAATAAAAAATACACAACAAACAGAAAAGATCTTGATGGCGGTGCTGTTGGCATTCACAAAGCTATTGGTAAATTACCGAAACCAAAAGGCGGATGGACATTACCTGGGCATCATTACACCGGACCATATAATGATTTAGAAAATCAACTGAAGTATGACCCAAAAACTGGTCAAATAATGGAAATATATGATATGCCCACTGGAAAAACTGATGCAATAGCAATGCAACACGATGTTGATTATTCCGTCTGCAAGGATGACAGAAAATGTAAAAACAAAGCAGATAGAAAAATGGTTCAAGCTTTAGACAACGTACCGTATAATGAAAGACAATGGGGGCATTGGTTGGCAAGAAATGTTATCAATACAAAGCAGAAACTAGGTCTTGGAGTTTCAAAAAACGGAAAAAGCCGTCGGGTAACTGGCAAGAAAAATTAGCAGATGAATTACATGCATCTATAAGACGCAACTTTACTCGGCGGCGTGTAATCGTAAATCATATTGATGAAATATGGGCAAGTGATCTAGTTGAAATGCAGCAGTTTAGCAAATGGAATAAAGGTTATCGGTATCTTCTTATGGTTATTGATGTTTTCAGCAAATACGGTTGGATTGTCCCATTGAAGGATAAGAAAGGCGAATCTGTCACTGAAGCATTTAAAACAATATTCAAGGAAGGTAGAAGACCGCAGTATCTATGGGTTGATAAGGGAAAGGAGTTCTATAACAAAAACTTAAAAGACTTATTAGAGAAAAATGGGATACATATGTACTCCACTGAAAATGAGGAGAAATCCTCAGTGGTTGAAAGGTGGAATCGAACAATCAAATCCAAAATGTGGAAACAGTTCACTGTTCAAGGTAATACAATGTATCTCGATATGCTACCAAAAATATTGAAACAGTATAATAATACCAAACATTCAAGCATAAAGATGACACCTACTGAGGCTAGCAAAAAGAGGAATGAAGGTATAGTTTACTTCAATCTATATGGTGATACAGAAACATTGAAACAAAAACCAAAATTTCAAATAGGTGATAAGGTCAGAATATCCAAGTATAAACGAAATGTGTTTGACAAGGGTTACACACCAAATTGGACAGAAGAAGTATTTACAGTTGATAAAATCCAATACACTAATCCAATAACATACAAACTAAAAGATCTAAGAGGTGAAGAAATACAAGGCAGTTTTTATGAACCTGAATTATTAAAAGCAAAGCAGGACATTTTCCGTATTGATAAAGTGATTAGAAGAGACTATAAAAAGAAACAAGCTTTGGTAAAATGGAAGGGATACAGTGATGATTTCAATAGTTGGGTACCATTAAGAGATGTTAAAAATATATGAATTGTGGTGAAACAAACGCGCATAAATTACTTATAAAAAATAAAAATATATACTTATATTATATGGACAAGTTTGAAAATGAAGAAAAATTTGGTTTCTATTATGAGAGCGATCAGGATTCCCATCTGTCGGATTCTGACTGGGTACCATCGCAAGAAAGTGTATCTGAAGAAAGTTGCTCAAGTTCGCAAGAATTTGAGTCGTCACAAGACAGTGAAGAATCTGTATAAAAATAAATTGTAAATACATAATATATGAAAAAATTTTCAGACAGACAAAAATACCTGATAATCATGTGGCACTATTTATTGACAGATTTGCAAAAAAATGATGTAGAAAACACCATAGAACATAGATACCCTGGATTTAAAATAGATTATGGGGGGATGAGTGATAGGATATCTTGGGCAGCTGATCGTGCATACTCAAGAAGTGACATTTATCCATGGATAATACAAACAAAAAATAAAGAAGGGGTGAGTCTTCATCTTCCTTTTAAAGATTTATGTGACCCATAAGTATATGTTCCAAGGAGCAGAAATAGTAAAAGCATTATGCTTGAGAAAGTTAATAGAAGAAGAAATTTGTAATATAATAGCCAAAAACGCCAGATACATGCATTTTGTGAGAACAATAGAGTTTCCTTTTTTAAAATTTGCAATTGACAACGGTGCATATGATTGGAAAATGATTAGAAGAGTGTTTCATAAATCAGATGCTAAAATGTCTTTTTTATTCAGAGAATTTGAAAGATATCGCAATTTTTTAGCACCACTGAAATTAGTGCAAGAAAATACATAAACAAAAAATATATAGGTATATTATATGGAAAAACAAAAACCAGTTGGTCGTCCAAGATTTTATACTGAAGAAGAAAGAAGACGAAATAAAAACGATTACATGTTGCGCAAAGAATGGTATTGCAAAATATGCGACAATAATCACAATTACACTCTTGCTGGCAAACATTGCCATCTTAAAACAAAAAAACATTTCAAAAATTCATTTACTTACAACACAGGATATATTTATGACGAACATGAAAACAGCAGCAAATAATTTGTATCACTTCTTTTCAACAGTTAAAAACATTCATTATCCCGGATGTTTTGAACTTTAAACGCATACCAAAATGACTTAAGAAAATATTATCTATAGTAAGTATATATGATCAGGAGAGATCTAGAAAAACTCAGTAAATCAGAATTAATCGAATTGATTATAAAACAAAATACAAAACCATTGCCCGCACCAAAACCAAAAAAGAGTGTAAAAGAACTTGTTGACTATTTTGAGAGACAGAGACTACCAGCTCCTCCGTCTGAATGGTTACAAGAAATAGAACAATTAAACAGACCAGTGCCCGCTCCACGGACCAAAAAACCACCAGTTCCATTGCCTAGGACTATAATACAAGAAACAAACAAAGCTTTAAAAGGGTTCACAAAGTCTTATGAAATCAACATAAAAAACAGCAAAGACCCACTTATGCAACTGCAAAATACAAGAAAGGCTGTTGCCATCCATATCAAAAAAATATTAAAATCAATGAAAGGTCTAAAGTTTGTTGAAACACTGAGGGTCACATTTGAAAAACAACTAGGACGAGAAGAAAGAATTATGAAAACAGCGTATTTCAACAGTCAACCCCAAACAATAACAAATGACACACAAATTGAACTGGCTTTATCTTTGTCAAAACAAGTCATACTGAACAAGATTGCAGTTTGGATTTCAGAGGGATCTGGTTGGACTGTTCAATCTGTTGACAATCATTATCTCAATGTAGTGAAATATGAACCAATGAAAGGATCTTCTTATATAAAACTACCTACAGAACTCAGAAACAGTGCAAAGGGATTGATCAACATGAAAAATGAGGATAATGAATGCTTCAGGTGGTGCCACATAAGACATCTCAATCCTCAAGACAAATACCCACAGAGAATCAAAAAATCAGATAAAGCATTCATTGAAAATTTGAATTATTCAGGAATTGAATTTCCAGTGACTACCAAACAGTACAACAAAATAGAAAAGCAGAATGAAATTAACATCAATGTATTTGGTTATGAAGAAAAACAAAAATATCCCATTTATGTATCAAAAGAAAAGTATGAAGATTGCATGAATCTGCTTCTTATAACAGAAAATGAAAACAAGCATTATGTATTAATCAAAGATTTCAACAAGTTCATGTATGACATAACAAATAACAAAAAGAGAAAACATTTTTGCATGTATTGTCTTCAGCATTTCACTTCTGAAAGAGTGTTGAACAATCATAAAGAAAACTGTATCCAATTAAATGGAGTACAAGCAATTAAAATGCCAACAAAAGATGACAACATACTGAAATTCAATAATTTCCATAAACAACTACCGGTTCCATTTGTAATATATGCAGATTTTGAAGCCATAACTGAAAAAATACATGGATGCCAACCCAATGATGATGAATCATACACAGAGGCTTATCAGAGACACACAGACTGTGGTTATGGATATAAGGTCGTGTGTTGTTATGATGATAAATACACAAAACCAGTACAAATTTATAGAGGTGAAAAAGCTGTTTACAAATTTATGGAAGCCATGCTGGATGAAGTCAAATACTGCAAGAAGATTATGAAAAAACATTTCAATAAACCATTGAGAATGACTGAAGATGATGAAAAAGAATTTCAAAAAGCTGATGAATGTCATATCTGCAATAAAAAATACAATGAAAATGATGTGAGAGTTAGAGACCATTGCCATATCACAGGTAAATACAGAGGATCAGCTCACCAAGATTGCAATCTTAACTTTCGAATAACTGAGAAAATACCAGTTATATTTCACAATCTCCGTGGTTATGACAGTCATTTCATAATGCAAGAAATTGGTGAGACACTCAAGAAGCATACGTACACGAATAAGAAAGGCGAAAAGTGCCAAATGAATATAAATGCAATTCCTAATAACATGGAAAAATACATGGCTTTCATGCTTGGTAATCATCTGACATTTATTGATAGTTTCCAATTTATGAGCTCAAGTCTTGATAAACTAGTGAGCAACCTACCAAAAGAAGCATTAAAATATACCTCTCAAACGTATAAAAACGAAAAACTTGATTTAATGTCTCAAAAAGGAGTATATCCATACGACTTCATGGATAGCTTTGAAAAATTCAATGAAAAGCTGCCATTGAAAGAAGACTTTTACAGCATCTTGAATGACGAACACATAAGTGACAAAGACTACGCGCATGCCCAGAATGTGTGGAATACATTCAATCTCAAAAACATGGGTGAGTATCATGACTTGTACCTCAAATCAGACATCCTTTTGTTAGCTGATGTATTTGAAAACTTCCGAAAGACCTGCCTGCAATACTACAAATTAGACCCATGTCATTATTTTACCAGTCCTGGGCTTTCCTGGGATGCTATGTTAAAGATGACTGACATTAAATTGGAGCTTATGACTGATATTGATATGTTTCAATTCATCGAAAAGGGCATGCGCGGTGGTACATCATACATAGCAAATCGATACGGCAAAGCTAATAATAGATACATGAAAACGTATGATGAGAAGGCGCCCTCAAAGTATATAATGTATCTAGATGCTAACAATCTGTATGGTTGGGCTATGTCACAATATCTACCAACTGGCGGATTCAGATGGATGACTAAAAAACAAATTGACAAAATAGACTTGTCCAAGTATAAAGAAGATAGCAATAAAGGTTTGATATTAGAAGTTGATTTGGAATATCCCAAAGAATTACACGATGTGCATAATGATTATCCGCTAGCAGCCGAAAAGGTTAAAGTCAACAAAGATATGCTTTCTAATTATTGCCAAGAAATAGCCAACAAATTTAATGTATCAACTGGTTTAGTTCATAAACTGATACCTACATTAAGCAACAAAGAAAAGTATGTTCTTCATTATAGGAACCTACAATTGTACACCGATCTTGGTTTGAAAATAACTAAAGTCCATCGAGTACTAGAGTTCAATCAATCCGCATGGTTAAAGCAATATATCGATTTCAATACGCAGAAGAGAACCAATGCCAAAAATGCTTTTGAGAAAGACTTCTTCAAGCTTATGAACAACAGTGTATTTGGAAAAACAATGGAAAATATTAGAAAGCGAGTAGATGTCAGATTGGTAACTGATGAAAACAAACTGTCAAAAATGGCTGCTAAACCAACATATGTCAGTAGCAAGATCTTTAATGAAAATCTAGTGGCAGTGCATAAAATCAAAGAAACACTAACCCTAAACAGGCCGGCATATGTGGGTATGTGTATCCTAGATCTTAGTAAGACACTAATGTATGATTTCCACTACAATTATATCAAACAAAAATACGGCAGCAAAGCGAAATTATTATTCACAGACACAGACAGCTTGACCTATGAAATTGAAACCAGTGATGTGTACCAAGACTTTTGGAATGATAAAGATAAATTCGACAACAGTGACTATCCAGAAGATTCACAATATTTCGACAAGACAAACAAAAAAGTAATCGGTAAATTCAAAGACGAGGCAGCAGGTATGCCAATAACCGAATTCGTCGGATTGAGATCGAAAATGTATTCATATATGAAAGACAATGACAAAGGCGGAAAGACCGCTAAGGGTATTAAAAAGAATATCATCAAAAAGAACATAACTCATGAAAATTATAAAAACGTACTGTTTAATAACAAGCAAATGCATCACACCATGAAAACAATCCGAAGCAACAACCATCAACTCGGAAGCTATGAGCTTAATAAAGTTTCATTATCTTGCTTCGATGACAAAAGATATATACTGAAAGATAGTATAACAAGTTATGCATACGGTCATCATGCAATAAACAACTGAAAATGTCATTAGCAAACACACTCTTAAGATCTCTTCTTGTAGGGATCACTTGCCAATTTCCTCTCTTGACGATTTTTCTTCAAAGCCTCCTTCATCGTCTTAGTATCAGTCATTTTCTTTATCCTGTCTTCTAATCGCCTACGTGATTTCTCATAGTTCAAGACCCTCTTGTACTCCTCCAAAACTTTGATATAACGATCAACAGAATTATCCAAGACACCAATATCAGTGGATGCTAGATTATAAATTTCCCTTGTCATATTGAAACTGAATTCTTGATCGTTACCCATATTTGCTTCAATCATCAGTATAGAATCTTGAATCTTGTTACATGTAGACTCAAAACGAGTAGTAAGTTCTTCTAAAGAAGGCATCCTTTGTCTGAATCAAAAATGTCCAACCAAAATAAACCAGATTTTGAACCATTTGGTTATATTTTCGGTTTTGGTTAATTTATGGGTTAACTTTTAATTGGTTGAAAACCTCACATGACTATTTAATGATGACTCATTTTCCCGGGAAACCCCCTATTATATGACATAATCAACTTCCTGTGTTTCCTAGAAAGTCACACAATGTGATTATTCTTTTATGATATTATCATGTTTACGATAAAATTTGAAAAACATATAGTTCCAAAATAAATTTTGCGTTGGATCCATTCTGCCTCGCCACGGCATAGATTCGCAGAAATATAAAACATATAGATTTCCAAGAATACGAGACCGAAAATACGAGACCAAAAATACGAGACCAAAAGTTGGAAGCCATTAAATGTAAAGTAGTATGGAGTTGAGTTGGTATGAGATCATTTTTGCAAAAATGATCTCGAACCCTCAACTCCTATACTACTGGAGGCCAGATATTGTATAGAATTATTTTCCCTCGGTTGTGGCCGAGATAGTGTATTTTATTCTGGAGGAGGCCAGACATTGTGTAGAATTATTTTTCGTCAGTCGTGGCCGAGCGTAATTTTCAAGTTAGTTTAATTTCTCCCCTCTGGCTTTTTTTTTTTTTTTTTTTTACCGTGTTTTCCTTTGGGTATTAGCTTAACATTTGGGGCGTGGGATACGCTTCGCCACTCCACGCGCTTGTTTGCTTGCTCTGTTACCATTAAGATTATGGAAGATCTGTAGTTTCGTGTTATTCTGTTTACGCGTTGTTTTCTTACCCCTCGGGAACATCTTAGTTTTTCATTTCGTCTCTTTCTTTCATTAGCTTTATCCCCAGTTTCAGCAATTAAGACAAGAATTTGAGACCTTAAAAGCTCAGACTTCCACCGTGAGTGTAGAGGCTTTCTTGTCTCAAGTACGCCAATTAGCCTCTGCCCCGTTTAGATTCAGGGATCCATCAGCTATCCTTGCAGCCCTACCAAAATTAACCGATGATGAGAGAACCACAGGTCATGCCAAGCTCGCCCCCTCATGCTTAGCCCTCAGTTTGGTGACATTCTTATACGACTGGTTGGCTCAAAAGAGGAGAGCCGCATCGCAACAACCATAGCCAAGATGACTAAGAATTCAGCCTGACCCAGTCCTCTTTTCCGGCCTTACCCTCCTGTGCGAGGCCGCGGTTTTCCGCAACGGGGAAGGGCAACGTGCTAGGAGTGCGGCCAGAGGGGTCATTTCCAAAGGCGTTGCCCTAATCGCTGAGCCGTTCTATTGTTTGGGATCTAACTCGAAGAGCTTCGGCTTTTGTACACCACACTCTGTTGTTGTTGTTGTTTTGTTCAGAAACAGTTCTTTTTGTCCATAAGGGTCGCTTAGTAAAATATATTCTATATACAAGGCTAAAAGTTTAAAAATTAAAATATTCAAACCAAACGTTTTCGGCTGTTTGCCATCCTAACCCTAACCCTGATGATGGCAAACAGCCGAAAACGTTTGGTTTGAATATTTTATAATTAATTTTTTAACTTTTAGCCTTGTATATAGAATACAGTTCTTTTTATTTCTTTTGTTTCGCTGGTTTAGTTGCGTTTTCTTGCCGTCTTGTCGTTCCTGGTTACGGGCGTCTAATGCCTTTATGCCCCATTAATTGGGGTTGCCTAGGGCCGACATTTCGGTGGGTTACGCCTCGCTGTTCGCTCTTATTAGCGTTATCCTTTAGCTCGTCTTTGTTCGCCTTTTAACGCGTTTTGCCCCTTTCCCCTTTTACGCGTTTTCTTTCCCTTCTCCCCTTATGTTATGTTTTCCCTTCCTTTGGCTTTAGGGGTCTCCTTTGAAACGTTTTCAAGTCGATTTCATTCAGTTTGCGCAACAGCCTGTTAAGACTCCCAAGGTTCATTTGTGCCATTAGCGAGGCGATCCCATCGATAATGTCGGCCCAGGCACAGACAGCACCGCCGTTTCCCAGGGCAAGGTTTTCGTTAGCCACCGAGACGTTACGTTCAGGGACCCTGCTCATTTCGTCCCTGGGGAGCTTCAGGAGGAAGTTGCGCGACATATCGGCTGGCAGTCCACCCAGATGGTAGATCTTTACTCCCAGACAGAGAAAGTAATGGGTGCGTCTAGCTCCGCCCCGACGCCTGCTTCAAATCCCCTGAATTTGGACGATGAGGCGTAAGTGGAGAAAATCGAATCTGAGTTCCGGGAGAAAAATCTTTTAGTTGGTTTTAGATCGGCCTTTTAGGTTGATTAGGAACAGTTGTGGGTATTTAGGTTATTTATTTAAGGAGTTAGTTTTAGGAGGTTGCATGGTTAATTAAAGATTTATTGACATATCGGTGTTAAGAATTGCCTAAAGCGTGCTCGGTAATAGTCCAGGACTCGCATTCGGCCCATAACTGTACTCCGTAAGCCTTACGGAAGTGAGGATACGCTTTGAATAGATTACTATCATTGGTGTTTCGTACCGTCCTGTTTTCTGAGGCATTATGCAAAACAAAGTTGTTGATAATGCGAAAATAACTACGCGATCTTAGTCATATTAAAGATTGGTTTTACAGTACAACCTGTTTTCATGAGCAAATA
>OX421451.1:43468015-43485515 GCA_949126865.1 Montipora capitata
AGCCTAATTTAAACCAACAAGTTCATCACGTCAACCTGACTCTTACGCTTTAGGCTTTACATTCTTTCAAACACTTTGTAACTCACTCAAATATACGTAATTTTTGTCACTTAATCATAATTAAATATGCATGTTTCCCCTAGTTGTTATATAGTCCTAACGGTTTTTCAAATATTCTGTAACTGATGATGATGCCGTAACATCGAAACATGTCTTGGAAATTAAAAAATGTCGTAATCTTCTTAAAGATAATCGTCCAACATTGTTGATAGCGTAAAGAATGTTGAAACCTTGTTGAAAGCGCGTTGAATTGGATCAATTTTAAATCGGTTTAAAATTTCATTCAACATCGATTCAACTTTTTCTTTGTTCTCGAAAATATTGAATGGTCCTGAAGCCATTTGAACTCTCTGTTCAACAATTGTAGAACACAGGCATGCTCACATCAGGCCGCAAACGTCAATATGGCGTAGTTTATCTGGACGAGAGAGACTAGTTTCTAGTTCTTAGTTCCTCACAATCAAATTTCGCTAAAGTGTTGTTTCTTTTGTTGGCGCAGTGTTGGAACCGTTTGAACGGCCTCCGCACAACTATGTTTTTGCGTCCAACATTTTCCCAACATCCGTTCAACTTTTGTTGAACGAATGTTGGTCAAATGTTGAAACCGTTTAAACGGGCCTTCACACTTGTATATTGTTTTCTTGTTTGAAAAGCAGTAACATTGCTTTTGTCGCTTGATTTCTCAAAAACAACTCAACAGAAAACAGTTATTGAATTAGGTTTTTGTGAAGACCTCATTATATCGGATATTCAACCACAATGACAACGTTTATTTGCACACATCACTTAGGACGCCTGGCATTTGACAGAACTGACAGGCCAGACCAGGCCTTTGGAAGGAGTAACTCTACAACGCCTTCAAATTAACACACTTCGAGGATGATATATACTCCTCCAAAAGAATGCGAGGGATTATCCTGTAACTGCTCCTTCAAATTGTTACATTTTCTTTGCAAACTCAGCTGACGAGTCTGGCAGGCCTGTTCTGACAAAAGGAAATCGCCCTTAAACTTCATCTAATAATTGTTCATAATGATACCGTTTTTTGTTTTTTGTCTCCTTAGTTGTGTTAAGGCAGCTGAACCAGAGTGTCGATCCTTGTACCAATTTCTACAAATACGCATGCGGTGGTTGGGCAAAAGAGAACGCTTTAGAGCCAGGGGAGACTTCAGTCACTGGCTTCTCATTGGTCAGGGCAAAGAGTAACAGAATACTGAAGCATGCTTTGGAAAACGCAAACAAAAATTACTCAGATGTGAGCACAGCTCAATTCTTGTTTGATTTTCTCATGTTACATAATTCATTTGGTTTGAATCACGGTGTTTTATCTCAATTTTATACTCTCCTCACTTTTCTCAGAACGAAGCTGTAATGAAGACAGTAAAGTTTTACAACGCATGCGTCAAAGCGTCGGGAGTGGAGGCACAAGGAGACTTTCCGCTGAAGAAACTCATTGAAGAGATGGGAGGATGGTTCGTGACTGGTAACGTGACTCCTTTGTCGAAAATGAGCATCGTGCAGAGAATTGGCAAAGTGACAAGTGAATTGCTTTTAAAGCCAGTTGTGGACGTCAAAGTGGCCATCGATCCTCAGGATTCAAGCAAGCACATCATACTGGTCAGTATGCCATCGTCAGGGGTCGGGAGGAAGTGATTTGTTAAACGGAATACGATTTTTGTCAAATGTGGTAAGACAATTAGGCCATTTTCGAAAAAAAAAAATTCAGCTTTGATAGTGCGGCAGTGAGGACAAAAACAATAGAAACGCGGTGGAATGAATGTGAAAGGTATTGGCACATCATCCACTCTCCTTTGTCTTTGTCCTCTAAACGTCTCTTTCAAGCTGAATTTTAATATATCGAAAGTGGCCTATGCGGACACTATTTTTTTTACCGCCGTACAGTTACCGTACAGACATGACCACCCTCCCCCCCCCCCCCCCCCTCTTAGCTCTTCCCTAGTCGCACCCCCAATGATGAAAATGTTGGGTGGTTCTTTCGAAAGCAACAGATTGCTCACATGGAGGCAGCTTTAAATGAGGGGAGTGAGAGAGAGAGACTGTTTTACAGTAAAGACGACATGACCACCCTCCCCTGAAATGAGAAATATATTTCATGGATCATTTGAAAGAAAAGTATCGATTTTCGACTTTTTGGGATTTGGATTTGAAGAGCGCCGCCAAATCTTACATATGAGGACGCAATAGGGTGACCTCTTTTTGTCTTGCGCGAAATATTACTTAGAACCGAAAGAATTATAACAGGACTCTTGAGATAACATTGGATCACCCCTGCATGCGTGGTGAAGACACTAGACACGAGTGTCTAAACGTTGGTGCTATGAATCACTACAATCATTTTTTTTCAAACCCAGAGGAGCACAGACTATGTCCGATTGTTAACCAGGCCCCAGTTGTTCAAAGGTCAGATAACTTTATCCGGTAGATAAGTCACTAACACGTAATCAGTTTCAATCTCCGGCTGCAAAGATTTCAGAATTTGCCATCATAACTGTGAATATGCATGCTCTAAGCGCATCTAGTTTAAAGGTGTGTAAGAAAATCTTGCCCAACGTTTAACGTGAAGTATATTTTATACTCTGGATATTGACTTATTCACTGGATAAAGCTATCCGGCCTTTGAAAAAATGGAGCCTGGTTGCAATATGAACTGGCTACAAGGTGAACTTTTTCTGACCATGCCACCATCTGACATTCTTTCACGTACCAGGCTAGTAAACAATGGAACAATCTACCAGACAAAATAAGGATGTCGGAATCCCTTTCTACATTTCGGAAGACCTTACAAAATATACCGTTGTCTTCATCGTATGACTGTAACTGCATGTGTGTTTTGCAAATAGACAGTCTAATTACCAATATTTTCTTTTATTAAATATTAATTATTTTAATAGGTTATTATTTATTTTAGTTGATTTAATTTTTATTTCTTATTTCTTATTCGTTACTTGTACATGTAAGATTATGTAAATTATCACGCTGTAATTTTTATGTCACATTTGCATTTAAACGAGCTATCGCTCATATGCGATATGTGGTTATGTCGTAAGCTTGTCGCATGCGCAGGCGTTAAAAATCGTGCCGATTTACACGGGGCGATTTTTGTCGCATGCGACAAGCTTATTACGACAGGCCTACAACTCGTTTACATGATTGTCGTGTACGTCAGAAAAAATGTCGTAGTATTTTAAAACATGTTTTAAAACGCTGCGACAATCGTAAGTCATGTCGTAGGCCTGTCGTGAGTTTGTCGCATCAACTCGCATATGCCAAAAATCGTACCGTGTAAATCGGGAAAGCGGCCTTCACATTTACTCTGTGACAGCGGAAAATTGATATCGGAAAACGACAATAATGCAATCTTTTTCCGAATCCTTTTGTCCCGGAGAAAATATGGTATAAGCCAGTATTTCTACGCTTTAAAGTTAATGGGGAGTTTGAGAAACGACGACGGCGACGGTAACGGCTGTCACAACACCACAAAACATATCATAAGTTAAAAAAGGAAAAATAATCGTGCTGAACATGCGACACGAATTTTAGCAAATATATTTACGGAACCCCGCATAAGATGGACTTGAAATCGCCTGATTTCAGGTTTTTAAGACACGTACGTGAGCATGCAACAGCATACAGCATTACGGTCCATTTTTAATTAAGGCACCCGCAAAGGAGGAAACAATGTTGCGGGAACATTTTTGCGGAAGCAAGTGTTTCCCCGTTTGCGACCACAGGAAACATTAATGTGCTTCCCGCGAAGCAAAAATTTGTTCAGAAACATTTTGCTTCCTTAACTATTGTTTACTTGTTTGCGCGCCGAGGAGACATTTCGGGAAACAATGTTAAATTTCCGCAACAATGTTTCCTCGTTTGCGGGCGCCTTTACCCTCAAACTACTCGTAAAAATTTACTTTTAGGACACTACGCTAACATTAATATTTTAGGTTAACAAGGTGGAAAAATCGCGATAAACTTACGATACTACAAAATTATATTTTGAAGTAGCGTCTTCGTCAACGTCGTATATCATCTTTTAAGACCCTAATTTGTGGCGAAGCTAAGAAATGTTAACGATTTGACTTTTTTCAGTTTCTACCCGGCGATTTGGGAATGAGCAAAAGATATTACCAAAAGAATACTTCCGACTATATTGTGGTAAGTGGGGAAAACATACACTCCGTTGTACAATTTCTAGTGTCCTGGAAGTGGTCGCTTCCTTGGTTTATCTTATTTCAAAATTATTGCAACTTATTTTAAGGCCCGGGCAAACTGCTTCAATATTGATTGCTGTGATGCGCAAACGCTTTCAACACATCATCAACATTTGATTCAACAAATCTTCACGTGGTTTTACTATGGATACGGGCATGGATACGTCATTGAGAGATCGATTAGAGCGCACGCGCATAACAAACAAGGTTGAAAGGAGGGTTGAAAGAGTTCGACTTCATTCAACGTTCGCGCTGACAAACGAAATTTTGAACGGTTATTGAAGCAAAGTGCCAAACGCTTTTAAACTCTTTGAACATCGATTCGTCTTCAAGTCAGCATGTTTCACCACGGTTGATGGGGGAGGGGGGAGGGGTGTGGCATCGGTTCAACATTGCTGGTTAACAAAATCGAACGGATGTTGAAGCAAATGTTGGAGCTGTTTACCCGGGCCTTTACTTGGTCAATTTATAACGTGTAGTGTTAATATTAAACTGACTAAGCACCACCTCTTGGGGAGCAGGGCTGGCGCAGTGGGGAGAGCACTCGCCTCCCACCAATGTGGCCAGGGTTCGATTCCTGGTCCCGGCGTCATATGTGGGTTGAGTTTGTTGTTGGGTCTCTCCTTGCCCCGAGAGGTGTTCCTCCGGATTCTCCGGCTTTGCCCTCTGCAGAAAAATTCCGATTCGATCCGGAATCCTCGGACACATGCATATGTTGAACGAGCTCCTGAGCGCTCTTAAGGTGTTCCGTGGGTAAGCAAACAACAACGAGTATATGATGGAGGTGGTACAGAACTTCTTGCCGTCTACAACTTAACAGTTTGTTTTGTACTCAAACTACTCCTCGTATACTTTACAAAAATTTGATTTAAACAAACGAGTCGATGAAGGTTCACTATCTAACCACAGTCAAAAAGATTTCCAAGCTGACGTTTCGAGCGTTAGCCCTACGTTATTTGCTCTGACGAAGGGCTCTCGCTGGGAACGTCACTGAGCTCGCAGGATCGTTGTTACAGCGGTTGATTTACCTTTGTTGACATCAACTCGTTTGTTTGAATAAATGTTTATTTGCCACACAATAATATTACAAAGACAATAAATAATAAGAATAAAGTCATTAATGAAAAAAAGGGATGGATATTGCAATAATTGTGGCGATGAGACCCCAAGAAACCACCGGGCTTATAAGAGGGCCCCCCTCTAGTCACATGCCTATCATTAATCTAAATAATCTCCCGCAATGCCGCGCGCGGCATAACTAACTCAGTTTTATTTTTTTTTAAAGAAACCCTAATATCCCTAATATATTCAGTTTTTAAAGGTTCAGATAACTAGATGAATTAATAATTGATCTAGGAAGAGAGTTCCAGATTTTTGGACCTTGATAGAGAATTATATTGTAAATTGTTTCATGTTAATTAGTGCAACAAAAATGTGGCCGATAATTGTTGGCTATCCTAGTACCGTAATTGTGCAGTTGGTGGCTTGTTTCAAATAAATTTAAAAACATCGAAGGCAATAACTGATTTTGATAATAAAACATGAACTTAGAAATTTGAAATGACTTTTATTTGAAAAATATCCCTGATGCCTAGTTTCGCAAATAAAGGAGCAGAATGATGCGCTCGATCGCGGTAATCTGAATTTGTTATTGCTCGCACAGCACGCTTTTGCAAGTAGAATATTCTATTTAAATTGGAGACCAAGAGAAATTACAATAAGTGATATAAAGATAAATTAGTGAGTAGTACAAGGCTAGCTTGGTTCTTGAAGAAAGGTAGAATCGAGATCTAAATATAATACCAACGGATTTTGGTATTAAGATTGTTATTATTGTCGATGGGGAATGAACGAAAATTAGAAATAACTGCTGGTATAGCACATGCAAGGCAATATTGCAATATTAGTAAAACATTTACAAAATCTGTCAGCAATCACCTTGGGATCGGTGATTGACTTCCCTTCACATTTAAAGGAAGCCTTCACATTTAAAGGAAGAAGGCAATGAAGGGCTTGCTCGTTTGCGTATTTATCACTTCATTTAGCAATTTCAAAGTTAACTCGCTCTCGTGTTCATGTAAGCCGTTGCTTGATCTCCAACAATAACAAGTCTAACAATGAATATTGCTAGGAAGTTGACGCTTGGACTTCGCGAGCTTTATCAAGAATTCTGGACAGAAGTGATGCAAAGAGGTCGCTTCTTTTTGTGATTGCAGTTTCGTGAAGCTTACAAGACGTACATGAAGAAAGTCGCCAAGCTTCTTGGAGGAGGGAGTGATTCTGATGCACAGATGATGAAAGTCTTCGAGCTAGAAACTACACTGGCAACGGTAAATGCAATGTGTTAAAAAAGCTGAATAATAGTGCGGGTTTTTCGAGTAGGGAAATGGGTGCTAGTAGTTGGATCTTTAAGGGGTATTTTTGAACAATAAACTCTGTTCTTAATCCAGACTAGGATTAGCAGAATTACAAGAAGAAACATTTTAAAAAGCCACATATTGCTAATGCTGAAGCAATCTGAAAGCCAATGCTCGGAATGGCCCGTGAATCTTGTTGGGATTTGTTGGGCACGAAAAAGTCGTACCCAGCAAATCCCAACAAGATTCACGGCCATAATTTTTTCTATTCCGAGTGAACCGTATTCTTACTGCTACCTGGAGAAGCTGAGATTATACAGAAAGCTATCCCTTTCATTCACAAAACGGAAGAAGTCCCAATATAACAGGTAAACATGGTATTCAGCCATATACTCGGACTGATTCAGACAATTTGCAAGTCAATTTTAGCTCTCGCACCAACAGGAACATGCAAGAAGTCGATTCGCTCCCAGTGACTAAGCCAATAGGCTTAGCGGGTAACTGCTAAATGTAAACAAACTCATCGCCTTGCTCAGTGGAGGAGTATTCGATCTAGTAATCGGAGTAATCGGAGGGACACAACGGTTTCGTCCCCTTTGAAAGCACTGCGTAAATGTGAGTGAATCTACACTTCAAAAATATGTATTTTCATCGCCTACAGCTCGATGGAGACGCTGAAGCTGCTTCAATCATTGAAACTCTGAGGAAAGAGCTGCCGAGTGACACCGCAGCTTATAATTATGACTTGCGGACGACGCTAGAGAAGATTTCGTCGGGGTCAAAGTTGGAGGTAAGTACGCAAATTATACAGCCCGCGTAAAAGTTGCCCGCCGAAGAATTAAAACGATGCTCGGAAGATGGAGGTTGCGCGCGAGGGAAAACAAACAGGCTTCTGTATGTCTCGGCCACGCGCGCGTCTCCACTCCACACGAGCGTCTTAGTACCACGCCCACGCTATCCGATAAATGAAGGCATATGTCAATAACATTTAGAAATTCAGGCTTATTTTTTGTGTGTGTAAAGCTTTATTACCTGAAGGTACAAGGAATAAAGAAAAACTTTGAGTTCTGATTGTATAGGTAATCCAGTATGAGTAAAATCCAGCGTTGTCCTTTATTCACTGCGTTTTTCGCTTGCATCTAACTGACGGACCTCGATCGTCCTAGATCCAATAATTACGCATTGAATAATAATAAGAAGAATAATTAAACTTGGATGAGTGGCTGGAAAAAATGGACCTCAAAATCAGTACTTCATTACTTCAAAAAAGTACGTTACTAGGAACAGCAAAGATTTTGAGGAGAGTATTAGATTTCTACTGAGAGTAAGGAGATGAACTATAAGGGTCCTTCGGTCATGGATTATGACTTGCACCCTGAGGAAGTATATCGGTGTAAGATTAGCCAGTGCACAAAGTAAATCATCATCATCATCAAAGACTTTAGCTATAGCTTCAGTGGGCTATAGACCTTATTCCAAAATGGCCGTTGTTTAAATATTCTTTTGTTTTTATTCAAATTAGCCCTTGATGCCTCGTTCTTGAGCTGAAAATTCAAAAGAATATTTTGCCTTGAACGAGGCATCAAGGTCTAATTTCAACAAAAAGAATATCTAAATGGCGGCCATTTTGGAATAAGGTGTATGTATGGTTAACCTTGGAGAATTGTGTTAGACCTAAATAGACGGACAGGAAAGTTTTAAGTTAATCATAAGTTAATCGTAAATTTTTTTGTTGTTCTACGGAACACTCTGAGGACTGGGGTGGACAATTGAAGAACTCTTCAGTGATATGAAGTCCAGGCGTTCTTATTTCTTGCAGCTAAATAACCTTGTGGAGCTTGTAAACAGTGTCTTCCAAAGGCAAGGCCTGAAGTTCAAGTCAGATGAGAAAATTTTGGCTTTCCCTGCCTCATATTTTGTCCGCCTCTTCGATCTCTTGGAAAATAAGACAAAAACGTGAGTAACCATAAGCGTGTTGAAACGAAACGTGTCTAATTTGACTCCGAGGTGAACTATTTACGAAGTAAGACCTGTCAGCCAAGCAAAATAGAATATGAAATTAAACATCGAAACATCTTGAAGATACAAATTCGTTCAGTTTTACGAGAGTTGCACTTAATAGCCAAGGGCAAAGAAACTTGTGGCCTTCGATCAGACCTGAGACCACAACACCAGGAACTCTGTCTCACAGAATTTATGAACAAGGATACGATTGTGAGTCGGAGCCTACGGTTTATAGTTCTTATCCGAGAAGACTTGAAAGTCTGCAAAGGCATCACTTTTTCCTCAGTCGTTTAAAGACCCTGAGTGTTGGTTCTGCCGGAGTTTGATCCCGCGACTCCCACGATGCTCAGCAAACTGGACCAACCGGTCGGCGGAACTGGAACTGAGGAACCCAAACCAGGTGATCTGGTGACGTAATTCCGAGGACTGGGGAGAAAAATTTTAACGCCGTATCCCACAACCGCGCGCGGCCTTATTTTTTGTTTCAACGTGGCAGAGGCGAGGTTATATCTCGGCGATTTCCACTTGAATGTTTATTCAGTAACAGGAAATGTGGTAGACACGTAATGATCTGTTGAGTTTTGGCAATGGCAATACTGCGGGGAGTTTCGAAACAACACCTAAGGCCGCGGGCGGTTGTGGTATACGACGTTAAAATTTTTCTTCCCAGTCCACCAAATTACGTCACCAGATCACCTGGAAAAGCGAGAGGAAATGGTCGTAAATTGAATGTTTTGACTTCCTGAATGAATCTCAGTGTTATTGAAGTGAATCTCAGTGTTAATTGTTAATTTAAACCTAATCTAAACCTCGTCATCAGTTTAGCTTCGGTAGACGCCAGACTTATAAAAGAAGAATTTCAGAAAGCCACTGAGGTGTAAAAGTTATATAGTGGTATATTTGAAGGTAAAATTGTATTATATATCAAATACAAGGTGTTACAAATGAACCCACTGGGAACTCTGAAAAATCCGAGCCCCAGATGGGATTCGAACCCACGACCCTTCGTGATCTAGTACGGATGCTCTAACCACTGAGCTACTGGAGACTCTATGGTGAGCAAGGGTGAAATGTGGGTATTTGACTCGAGCTGCATCACGCAGCCACAGAGTCAAATAACGACTGACAGCATAGCTCAGTGGTTAGAGCATCCGTACTAGAACACGGAGGGTCGTGGGTTCGAATCCCATCTAAGGCTCGGATTTTTCCCAGTGGGTTCATTTGTAACACCTTGTATTATTTTGATATATGTTAATCATTGTCTCACATTCGCTAAAATTGTATTAAGGCCAGGATTTTAGCTTCAACACAGGATAGGAATGTAGCATTAACTGGCTTATTAGCTTCTTTAGTTTCTATTGATATTTGAAGCTTAATCTACAAACCGAGATAGCGACAACTAAAATGCTGTTTTCTTTTCTGCTGCCGTAACTTACCCTTGAACCTATGCCCTATTCGGGAAACGAAGCAAGATTTCCTTTTGCAATAGTTCAGTCTTGTTGTCTTAGTCTTGTAACAGCCTCGAAATATACTTAACTTCAAGTCAAAGTGCGTAATTGCCACAAAACTGAATCCAATGAAATTATTTCGACCAATCACGGCAGCCACAAACAGAGCGTTGAACCAATGAGAATTGGAAGCACTTGCAAACACGGGAAAATCCGCGCGTGCACAGGACTCGGTCGGTTTTGGTCTACAGTATTTCTGCGGTAAGCGGTACTCATTGAAGGCCTGCGCGGATTTTGAAAACAAACTAAATATGGCCAGTATGGCAAAACTGTTTTTTTTTTTCTTTTTTTTTTCTCCTTCTCGTGACGGTCTTGGAAATGCGGTTTAAATTCGCTTTCATTACGTAAACATTATGATGCTATAGAAGTGAAAACCCGAGGAACCCTCGAGAAACCCAGAAAATTACTGCGCATGCGCATTCGCTCAAAAATTTGAGAACATTATCTGTTGGCTGTTTTACCGAATTTCTCGCAAACTTGACTTTTCAAAAATGTAGAAGTCAAATAGTTCCGACTACAATGTACAAATGAGTCATCTAAAGGAAATAGTAGGCGCGCGCGCGGAGCACCATAATCGAGAAAATATGGTAACCCATCGATGCGAGAAATGTTGGTTTTATAGCCATGATGTCATCTACCGTCCGTCCGTACGTACGTCCGTAGGTCCACCCCTCCATGTATGCCAATGTGACCAGTATCACGCTAGTTTACAGCATACAACATAAACTTAAAACTGAGTGTTTATTTTTAGTTTGTTTAGAGTTGCTTTTTTCTCTGTATTGCGATTTTTGGCATATCTTAAGAAGCTCTAATAAGGTTGCATGATGCCTGGAGGACCTATGACTAGGACAGAAACGAAAGGAGAGAGAAAGAGAAGACTAGTAATAGCTCATACTTTGTGGAAGAAGTTACTCCACAAATTGTTTCCTTGGGCACTAAACCGTTTGTTATTTTTACGGATGCGTTATTTAAAGTGGATGCGTATTTTTAAAAAGTGGTTTAATCGGTTATTCCTTTGTTCAGGAATGAAACTCGAATTTTTATTCTCAACTGGAATTAAATAACAATTATCTGTACTCTTTTGGACATAAAGAAAAAATTGATTTGTTTGTTTGTTTGTTTGTTTGTTTGTTTGTTTTACTCTAAAATGCGAGCGAACAAGTGCTTTTTTAATCCGTTTGCTTAACTGTTTTTCAATGTGCCTCGAAAGTGACAAGAAAATTTTGCCCCTTATGTTCTTGTAAAACTAGGCTTATGTGAGGTGTAAAACGCACCAGTGACGTCATGAATGGTCTCTCAAGTAACAGGTAATCTTGAATTGTCTCATAGGTTGACTGCTATTGATGTCTCAGGATCTCTGGGTCTCTGCGTCTCGGGGTCGCTAGGTCTCTGGTCTGTGGGTCTTCTGGTCTCTCTGTCTCTGGGTCCCTGGGTCTCTGGGTCTCTGGGCCTTTGGGTATCTTGGTTTTAGGTTTCCTTTTTGTGTTTCTGCTTCTGGAAAAAGCACCAGGGAGTTGCAAATATTATTTCAGCACCGTAAACCCTTGAGTTAATTGACAATTGTTTTAAAGTTGAGTTCCTTTAAAGTACGGCATGTTGCACATGCCCTGCTAAACATTCTTAACATTCGCGTTTCGTTTTCACGTTCAAGGCGTTTGCCGTGTTTTTAGCCTTGCATTTAGTGTTCTTTTGTGATTAATAAATAAATGATCAGTTTGAAAAGTTGAAATTAAATAAATGAACACTTTGGAAAGTCTAGATTATGTTATTGTAGCCAGAAACAAAAACACAAGGAAGGGCCGAAGGCCCAGAGACTCAGAGACCAGCTGAGACCCGAAGACCCACAGACCCAGAGACTTGGCGATCCAAAGACCCAGAGACCCTCAGACCCTCAGACATCAATAGCAGTCAACGTATGAGACACTACAAGACTAGCCATTACTTGAGAGACCATTCATGACGTCACTGGTGCGTTTTACACCGCATATAACCCTAAAAATTGGGGAGAAATATCGCTAGCTTGTGTTTTCAGAAGTTTATTTAAAGCACCTAAAGTTAATATATTGGAGCGGATCTTGTTTGAAGTTTGTCCCCTCTTGGTTGCATCGCCATATTTTGCCAATTCTTGTTCCAAGCCAAGCTGGTGTGTTTCAATGAAATACATAAAAATGTGAATGATCTCGTTTTCAGAGATAAAGTGGAATAAAGTACACCAGTAAAACTCTTTTTTGACCTTGCCCTTGAAGTTTCCTGACGGTTTCTAATTTTAGCGTGATTCCTATTCGCTGGCTATTGACAGTTGACTCTGAGATGGCTTTTTTCCTTTTCCATTCGGCATTCGCGCGCTGAGGGTGTGCTTGTAATCTTTGAAAACTCATGCGATTCAAGTAAAATTCATTGCCAAATTGGTGAATTCCAAAGTAAATTTCACTCGAAAAACCGATAAAATTATCGCACTCATCGCTTCGTGATTCATGTGATATCGGTTTTTCGCGTGAAATTTACCGTGGAATTCACTAGTTAGGCAATGAATTTTTCTATACAAGAAAGCAAAGAAAATGATTTAATTAAGCAGTAACCAAAACGCGGACAATAGACCATATTCGTATTCTCGGTATTGGACTGGAACTAGCTTGCCATGGAGGCTAATGCGGAGAAATCTTTTCAAATGCAAATACTTTTTAATATATTCCCCCCCATTAGCCTCCATTGCAAGCTAGTTCCAGTCCAATACTGAGAATACAAATATGGTCTATTCGAAAACCTTTTATTTTCACTAACCCTACAGGCAGTAAGAGTAAATAAACAGGGAGCTCCGCTTTTAGGCTTGGCTAATCTATATATTAATAATATTTAAAAATCAGAAATTTAACTGACAAATATAAGGGAAAACCAAAAAAATGTATATCAGCGAATTATGAAAAACCCGTCTGTTGAAATTCTATGATAACCGAGCTGTTAAATGTACTTTATTGCTATTATTTTAAGTAAGCAAATGCTGCAAGAAAATGAGTGGATTTTGCATAAATGAAGAATAAGCATCCTTTAGACTCGTTTTAATCTAGATGCGTTACCATGGTAATAGCCTGCATGACACATTGACTGTCAAAAATATAAACCTTAGGGGTTGCACGTAACAGGGACCACGTTTGAGCTTCTAGGCAAAAAAGCTGGATAAATATGGCAGAAATGGAAGTGTAAGTGCTTAAAAACTGGGTTCAGTCACCGCTATAAGCCTAGAAAATTGATTTAATTAATAGTAATTATGATTATTGTCAACTAAAGAACAGTGCTGATGGCAGGCCGGCAAAGGAATGGCACATTTATTTCCAATTCATCATTAAACGTTAAAGAGAGAGTAGCGAAAGGCTGGAAAGGTCTGGAAAAGGTAGCTAATCGTGTAGTGGCTGAAAGTTTTGAAAACTCGAGGAAGGTTGGTTTTAGTCAGCGACGTTGCGTAAATTTAATGGAGTTGGTTTTTTAAAATGTTTTTATTACACTACGAACTTCTTAGTTCAAAATGAATGCATGTTTTTGAAATTCTTTTCCTTTACTTTCCTGAAAATAGAGCAGAATTGTATTGTCTTCCACGTCCACTTGAATAGTGCGGACATACGAGGAAACAACCTGAGATATTTCACAAAAACCACACTCCAGAAGATGAGCATGACGGCAATGCAGAGATATGATACAAAACACTAACCAAATAAAGACAACGCCTGCCTGAAACTTCGTTGCTATGCTCGAGAAAATTCCCTTTTACAAAACCTTTCATCGATCGATCCTGTCTTGGGTTCCAGTTCTTCTTTCCCGACAGGTCACGCAAAAACGTAACAAACAAAATTCCGCCAAGAGCTTCGCACTTCGTGAAGATCATCGGTGACCCCTATTTTTTGAGACATGAATCACTTACTCTTCTTACATTCTACAAAATATGATAAAATGAAAAAAAAAAAGGATGTAATAAGTTCTTTTTTTAATTTTTCTTTCCTTGTGTCCTGTATTCCGGAAGAGGTTACAACGCGTAGCGCTTGCGAAAATGCTCGTTGAGGATTAACTCTACTGTTTACTACATCCCCAGCGGCATACAATTATCTAAAAAACCCACTCCTATATTTCTATGCACGGAAACCTTCACTCTAACATACTTTTTTTTTATGATTTTCGACGGATGAGTAGATGAGGCTACAAGTCGTTATGATGACCCATCTATCGAAATTAGGGCATTTTTCCCTTCCCTTCTCGGTGATCCCCATTTAGAATAAGTAATTTATGACCTAACTTCAGGCGAGAAATGAAACAAATTTCAATGTGGCAAGATTTTCCCGGGAAAGTCCTTAATTGAGTTTATTGATTACATTTAGAGACCCAGAAACTGTGATAAACTACATTATTTGGACCTTGATCAACCGGTTTATGCGGGTGCTGCCTCAAGATTATCGAGATGCCTACAGTGATTACGTTGTTACAGTACAGGGGAACCAAACTCTTGAACGCTCGATCGCTTGCATTAGTGGGATGCAAGAGGTATTCAGAATGCCCCTGGGATTGTTGTTTGTGGACGCAGCGTTTGACGAAGGAAGTAAAGCTGCGGTAAGAGGAATAAATGAAATCTTTTTGAAAACTCAGTCAATCATTTCATACTAGTACAACTGTATATCCCGTCCTTGAACAGCGTACTTAATCAATTTTGTACCTCATTCCCCACTTTATTGAGCTACTCTAAGTCAACGCTTGGGATCTTATGTGGCATTTCGCAGCGCCTTCCGATGCGCAAAGCAAGCGGTAAGCCTGTGGCAAGTTTTACCCCAGGTCGACCAATGTTGGGCGACCTGTAATAAAGAATGAAAGCGGTGCACATGGGCATCCTGCTACTCGCATGCCTTATCCATCTGCAGTGTCGTTTAATTTTGATGATATTACTGATTTGCTTCATTCACTCAATTTATTTTAGGTAACAAAAATGACTCGGTTGATGAAACACGAGTTTATCAAGAACCTTGATTCACTGGAATGGATGTCAAATCAAACCAAAGCGAAGGCAAAAGAAAAGGTTTGACATCTTAATCAAGTGATCCTGGGACCGGGTCAGTTTTTCGGGACGAGTTTTCGCCCGTAGTTTTTCAGGCCAATTGGGTTAGTGCCGTAGGAGACTGGTGGAGTTCAAGGCACGGAAATGTGGTGCTATCCACAGATTTGATAAACGTAAAGTCACTACCAAAGGGAGACGAAAGAAGATAACGTTTTGAGCGTTAGCCTTCCGCCAGAGCGAATGAGGGGTTTTAAGTTGTAAGGGATTTCTCGATCGCATATCGGAACAACGCAATGGGTGGGAATCAACAAGGAGAAATTAAATAAGGAAAAGCGTGTATTGATATACTTATACGAAAGCTGTAGATGTTTTCGGCTATACGTCACCAAGGCAGAGCGGAGAGGCGACAAAGAAATTCTAGAATAAAATCTTTCTTCTCAATTTGCAACCACTGTCCCTGCAGAAACAATGAACGCTTCAGTTTTCTTGAATTTGTTTCTTTTTTTTTTTCTTCACGTTAATATGCTGCCACCGAAAGCATTGCAGCTGCAATATATGATATAAGAAGCCTCTAACTCAATCCCTTAATTCGCTCTCCTTATGAACACTTCAGCCCGTTTAACGAAATAAATATGACAGAATGCATTTTTGTGATAAAACGGACTGCATCTTACTTTTACTTGTATAATTATATTCGGAATAATTTCCTTTATAGTTAACGCAAAGGAAGAAGGATTTTGAGGTTGCAAGAACTACTAAAAGCGCAAAGTTTCTTTCCTGGCTCTTAAGATTTCGCAACTAAATTGTCTAATCACCACTTTTCATCTTGGTAACTGGGCTCAAATTTCTCCTATGAACCAAACAACCAAGTCTCTCCCTCAATTAAAGGATTATTATTCTTAATAGCCCATTTTAAAGTTGTGTGCTTAGTTACCTGGCCTTTAAATGAAAGTGAGGCTGTTGTTGACCTTGTTATGATACAGACCTCCCTCCTTTTCTTATGTTAATGATGTTTTTGTGTACGAATTTACATAAGAAAAGCAGTGAGGCCTGTATCATAACAAGGTCAACATCAGCCTCACTCTCATTTAAGGGCCAGGTAACTAAGCACACAACGGTAAAGAGGTCTTGTCAATTTGCTCCAAGTGAAGTATTGCTAACACAATAAGTAAGCTGACACGGCGTATTGCTGTTTTGAAAAAAACAAAAAACAGGCGTTAAGTACCTTTAGATCAATGACTTCTTTATTACAATGCCATGATAAAGCAAACTATGATGTATGGCCCTAGTGTGTGGGTTTCCGCATAATTTAAATAAGGGCCCAGTTCCTCAAAAGCCGATTAACGCTAATCCCAGATTAAAAATAAACCAAGCAGTTTATTTCTCTACTCCCAAATGCTGTTCAACGCAGATTTTCGGCAGAACTTTACATGAGAAGACGTCAATCTTGAAAAACAAAAATAAGCAAAAGAAACTTTCACCAAAAAGTTGAAAACGTGAAACAAACGTTTACGCTAATCCTGGATTAAGTTCATCGGCTTTCGAGGAACCGGGCCAAGGTCTTCACTCTTCAGGCTACAGAAGCGTGCCGCACACGTTATTCTCAATGCTGATACTAGAGCAAATAGTGTAGATGTCTTTGAAGAACGTAGTTGGCTACCTTTTTTTATTGAAGCTAAGATTAATAAGTGGGCATTAGTTTACAAACATTTGAATGGGATGTGTCCCAATTATACGTTAGAATTACTCAAAGGAAACATCGACATACGTTCTAGTGAAAGATAAAGTAGATATGGGTCTTTGAATTTAATTTGTCCAAAGTATAAAAAAGAAACAGAAGGTGCTAGGACTTTTCAAGTATTATTATTATTATTATTTATTATTATTATTATTATCATTATTATTATTTATTTATTATTTATTATAGTATTATCGTTCAGTTTGGACACTGAATGCTTGATAGGGATCAAGGGAAATGAAAATTTCTTTTTAAAAGCCGAACCCCAATGTCTGGACTCGCAGGACTCGAATGGGAACGTTTGATTAATAGCCCCTTCACCTAACCACTAGACTACCAAATACCGCTGTAAACGTGTATTACCACCCGCTAAGAAGCAAGCTTACACAGTTACCAAACTTCAATAGAAAGCTAGCCATTTTAAAATCAAGCCTTAGACTTGACCATTATTCAGCAATGATTTTATATGTATCCTAATTAGTTTTGGTAAATAATCGGCACACTTATCAGTCATTTTATTACAGGCGCTTGCCATCCAAGAAGACATCGGATATCCAGATTATATCAAGAAC
>OX421451.1:43505515-43513015 GCA_949126865.1 Montipora capitata
GTATAAACTATGCACAAAATCAATGAGATTTCTACATTTCTTACAAAAAGTGACGCATTTCAACGGTTAACACACCGGCTGGCTAAAAACAGACTGGTCATGAAAAATATTTCAAATCTGTCCAAATCACGTTAACCGACCAAAATTTCTCATTCCTTTGCCGTAAATCTATGTCAGTTAAAGAACACACAAAAGTAACCGTTGTTAACCGTGCAATTTCCTTATTGCGTGTAATCTTACAGAAATATATCTGCGATAAGTTCATATCTGTATAATACATATTGATCAGTGTAAACCAAAGTGGGCAAAAACAGCTAGGGCAAGGCCGACTGGTTTTGATATAACTCCTTCATATTGTCCTCGTTATAGGACTCAGTAGGTCTCTTACTTCTTAATCGTACTGATGTATGAATTCCACGATGTAAAAGAACAGCAATTCGCAGTGCAGTAAAGTAAGTAAACAGAACGCTATCTTATGTAAACAATTCACGTACATGGCTAATAATGCACTGCTGTAACAATGTTTGTTTCACCCAATATTATTGTATGACAAGTGATCCTCGACAACTTACTGTGTATCAGCTATGAGAAGACTAGTTTTACATACTATAAACATATGAGAGTGTTCACACTCGCATATAGACAGATATTTGATAGTTTATACCAAATACAATCTTGGACAAAATTGTTGAGAAAACTCTGCTTTTGGACTAAACTCCGATCAGAAGTATGAAAAATAAGCTCTCTTTTTGCTCCCACCCTACCCTCCCCCCCCCCTGATCAATGTTGCTAGACGAAACAAAGCATGTCGAACCTGGGCTTATCAACATTGGTTGTAGGGGGGAGGGGGATCGCTAATAATGTGCGGTATTGAGGACGTAGTGCGCAAAATAACCCCTGTTTTTAATATTCTCAACCCTTTTTGTCCAAGATTGCAGCTAATAAAAGCATACCCTTTGGGGCCGCGTATACCTACATCGCTCTGATTGCTTTCAACCATCATCATTTTGCAGTGGCGTATTTATGATTTAATTTACGCCAAAATGTCATACAATTTTCCATCATGAAGCATTTTTTGTCGGTTATTCAGTGAATTCAAGGAGCTCGCATAAAGCGTGACTCGCTATTTCATCTCTTGATTGTACTTTATTAGGTGGCTTAAGGGTCCATCCCAGGTGAACGGTTACTATTCACCCAGACAAAACCGCATTGGTAAGAATTTTCTTATTTTATGAGTGGAAATTACTACTGACTTGTGGTTGGGAAGTGGGGTGTGGAGGAAGAACCTTCCACCTTTCCCGAGCCCCCTGCTCCACAGTTTAACTTAACGCTTCCCATCGTGTTCCGCTATCTATCTGCTATGTTCCAGTCTTTCCGTTTCCCGCAGTTTTTTCTTCGTCCCATCCTCTCCTTTTTTTGAGCCTCTTCGCTCTTGCATAAAGTTTTCTTTTTAAGTTAAGTTTACCTTTTCAGAGTGAATTTTTGTTTTTTTGCTTTTAGTCTTTCTAGCCGCTATTTTACAACCTCCATTCTACAATCCAAGAGACCCCGCGTAAGTATGACAATTCTTTCTGCTTTCACATAACTTGAACAAGTCACTTTCCGCATCGATTTATCGCAACACTGGGAGGAAATTAATGTAAACATACTGACAACTTAACTATGAGGTTATGCTTATGGTCGCGTTACTATGATAGTTCATGTTCTGCCGTTAACCAAGTGTCATTCCTCGATGTCGATCTTTATATGTCACTGAGTTTATCTTTTTTCCTCCGCTCTCCATGCCTGCAGTTCTTCATCATCTGTCATGAATTTGCTGTATATGGAGCGTTTTCACTCGCGTGCCCAGCAGCCATATTGGATTACTGAAACAAAAGAATGTATTTGCATAACAATAGAGTTCAATTCCCAGAGGATTAGTTTGGTACACCATCATGGCCGCCATTTCTTTGTTTTGGAACACCAAGATGGCCGCCGTGACGTCAAGTGAAAACGCAATATACTTTATATGAGATGTAAATAATTTATTTTATATTTTAAGTCTAACATGTTCGTTCTTCGGCCACTGCTGGTGCAATTTTTTAAACTTTCGACGCATTAATCGTGCCTATAAATCACAAAATGCACTCGGGTTCAGACGATTTTCTTTGCTTATTACATCTTATATAAATTATATAGGAACTATTTTTCTTTTTTAATTAAGGTTGCTCAAACCAGTTGCAACACTTTGAAGACACCTTGTTATTAGAAGGATTGACACTACAACACTTTATCACGTAGCAGCAATGCTATGGTACCTTGTGAAACATCAATTATTGCTGAACAAGATGCAGTCGTTTTTGTGACGTAACAAGTTACCATGGCAATAGGAAAACCATGCAAAAACGCGCTATATTGTGCCTTTGGTTGCTCATATCTGAAAAACGAAGTGGGTGACCCCATTTTTGTAATGCACAAAAGTGATCATCAGGCCAAGAAGAAATTCTCTGTAAAGTTTCAAAAAATTCTGTGTAGCAGATTTAGAGCTACCTTAAATTTTCAATTATTTAAGGTGGCTTTGAATCGGCAGCACAGAACTTTCTTAAACTTTGCAGAAAGTTTTTTTTCTGGCATGCTGATTACTTTTCAGAAATTAAAAATGGGGGTCACCGAGTTCGGTTTTGAGATATGAGCAGGGCTTTCCTGTTCCCTCGCTAACTTTTTACGTCACGAAAATGACCGAATCTTTTCAGCAATAACTGGTATTTGATATGGTACCATAACATTCTGTTAAGTGATAAAGTGTTGTAGTGTCATCCTACAAATAAGAACGTTTCTTTCGAGTGCTGAAACTGGTTTGAGCCACCTTAAAAATTGATTTTTTTTTAATAATTTATTTTATATTTTAAGACTTTTATGTTTATTCTATTTCTGTCTTCGTGTTTTGGTTTACGCAGTTTTTTGTGATGCTTGTTTAAAAAAAATTGCATTCTTGTTCTACTTAGGTATTTAAACTACGGTGGAATCGGTATGGTGGTTGGTCATGAAATAACTCACGGATTTGACAGTCGCGGTAACCACTTCTTTATGATTTGAATGGCATTTCTCGAAAGAAAAAATAACTTTAAAAATCAGTTGTTCACATAAAGCACTCCGCAATGCACAATGCTAAGTGCTTCTATGAATCATTCTAAAGAAGGCGAGTTACCTTCACTGATCCACCATCTTGCATTTTGAAATGTTATCTCCCACCCCTTCCCCCTGGTAGCAATTAGTTCAATTTCCTCCCCAATGTTTCCTTGCTTGAAAATTTAAACTGTTGGGCAAACATTTGCGGTCATTTACCGAAAATGTGCGCCAAAGCACCCCGGGGGCCCGTTTCTCGAAAGTCCCGAAACTTTACGGGCCATTTTCGGGTGTAACAATTCCCTCTGTATCTCAAGAACGGAGAGGTTTCAAGTCGTCAAACTTCACAGTCATTTTGCTTTTTGTTAACTTGAAAACGAATTAAAAGCCACCATCTTCTGAAAACATGCAGAAGGAGGTTTCGTAAATGGCTTTTCGGGACCGAAAAGTTATCGGGACGTTCGAGAAACAGGCCCCTGGGCCAAATTGTTCGAAACCCAAACAACGCTAACAGAGGTTAATTTTCAAGGCATCGTATCGGTTTTGGCCGTAGCTAACTAATCGAGCTTCGAACAATTTCGCCCAGTATTGGAGACAATTTAGTTAGCGGGCAAATTAGTTGTGGTCTGAGTTCTCGACCACTTTGAAAATTCGCCTTATAAATGCCATTCAAATACCGTTGTCCCGGTATTTCCGAATGTTGCAGATGTTCTACTAAAGATTTCATTTTAGAAAAATTCTAGTCGCGCCCAACTAAGAGGGAACAAAGGTTAATTAAAATTATCAAAATCTTGACTCTTGTCCTTGCAACTTTCAGGCAGACTTTTTGACAAGGACGGTAACTTGAATAATTGGTGGTCCGTCATGTCTTCACATGGATTCGTAGCAAGATTAAGTTGTCTAGCAAAGCAATATTCCAAATACGAGGTTTATGGCCAGAAGGTATGACAGTGGACTTGTTGTTAAATTTAAAAAGAGGTGAATGCCTGTCGAGAAATTGACAAGGATTTACGGAAGCTACTGGTTTGAATAAGCCATTCCCGATTCATCTTTAGCCTCGGTTTCAAAGCGAGTCGAAATGCGTTTTTTGGTTTTCATAGAGACCAAGGTGAATTCGGAAGTGATCCATTGAGACTAACAATTCTTGATCATATTTTCTTCAGCCAATCGTCCGGCAGAATGAATGGGTCGAATGTGGCATACGCAAACTTGGTGGTCAATTATCCACCCCCGGTTCCTCAGTCTCCAAATACGTCATTTTTTGTACAAAATAGAGATAACACGAATGGTTCTCCCTCAGGTTCTCAGAGCATCCTTGAGGATCATAATTGTCAAATCGTTCTGATTTGACCAGTTGACTGTAAATGTAAGAAATATTTCCTTGGAGTATACGTCTTCACGTGGTCCATCGCCATCTTGTAACCCATGAGGTTGACGATTTCCCCAACCCCTTACAGCATATTAAAAACAATCAAGGAGTCAAGTAGCAGCTCTCGTAACGTGTGATGTGATTGGTTCGATACCCAAACCAAAAACAAAACACTGTACAATTGAAACAAAGACTTTGACTTTAAAACAATAGAAGCTGCTTACAGCACCAAAGACTGCAATTAAAGCGCAATGTCTCCGTCATATATGCGTAAATGGAACAATAAAAAAAGACAGTGAAGATATGAATCTAAAGATCACCAGGTTTGAGAGGATAATCTCTCAAAGAGAGGTTCTTTTTTGACGCTCCTGTTGATTAGCTCTTGGTGAGCAGCGCAAAAATTTATAAGGCGCTCCTCAGATCATTCACTTCAATTGGCTGTTTACTCAACTTTTTGCTCTTTTTATTCCTTTATTTTTGACAACATTAATGGCTTCTCTGAGAACTTAGATTATGCTACCTTGCACGTTAAATTCTTAGTTGTTCCCATAACTTTCAACACACAACAAAATATCTTTCAGTTGCAAGTTGTGGGGTTGTAATGTGAGAGGAATGAGTGGAAGCCCTCTATCCTAGGGCATTGACCCGCGGGATCTGTGGGTCCAAATGTGATACCTCGCGACTAAATATAAAAGTAGTGATATTTGTTTTGCAGTAATTGAGGCTTTAGACCAATAACTAATGAAGCTGTCAAGACGAGAATTGGAAGGACGTTTTCACTTAACATGAATTAAAATTCCCAGGCTTCGGTTAGTTACTGTTATTTTTGTTTTTCAGATAAATGGCAACCAAACACTGAACGAGAACATCGCGGATAATGGAGGCATCAAACTTGCCTTCAACGTAAGGTTATAGTGGAGCTCCGGCGGCCCGAAGGGGCACCGAGCGGAGCACCATACCAGTAGGAACCCATGAGTTGCATTTTTCATGGTAATCATGGCTAGCGGTATTGCTTGTGGGCGCATACGCATGACGAAGTTGCCTAATACAAATATAATAGTAATCATCATCAATACTCCCAACATGGCGGCCGTTTACAGCGTCCATCTTTGATATTGGACATCCATGTTTTGGTCAATTGACACCTGTCAAAAACAAGGCATCCACTGACCAGTATCACGTGACCATATCGCGGGCTCAAGTTTAGAAGTCGTCGAGGTCAGCTTTTTTTTAAGTTGGCCGCTGACCAGGGTCAAGCCAGGGTAACTCACTGTCGTAAGAATAAAGAACCCAGGAGCTCTGCTTTTAGGCTTTGGTGTCCTAAGGATGTCTTACCAAGGACAACAGAGAGGGCAGTGTTGATATTTTTGGGACGTGTCGAAGCACCAGGGCAATTTCGCATGCGCTGATCGGGAAAGAAGTGCATGTTTGATTATACAAAACAAGCAATAGTTCAAGGTAACTACCGGTGTGTGGCCCACAAAGGCGTGAACTTGAGCAGAGCCGTCAACGTATTTAAAATTCTCTTTTGGGTGGAGAAGCAGGGTGAAAGGATTAGAAAGAAGATCGTGAAAGAAAGATGAAAAGTCTTTAGGAGAAGACCGGAAGCAGGAGGAAGGTAGCGGTATTCTACCCTCTTCCTCCTCTAGCATTCCGATCCTTAGCGGTAGCTAGTGATGCACACTCATGTCTGTGGCATGTTTCACAACGAGGACTGGTGAAAATTATGAAGAACGATAATGACAATTATGATCACCATATTTCCTTGTGTTTCTAGGCGTACAAGACACTGGTTGAACGAGAGGGCACTGAAGGAGCGCTTCCTGGCCTTGGGCTGACGGAGGAACAGCTTTTCTTCATAGGATTCGCTAGAGTTAGTATAGTAACCCGTTCCTTTGTCTTTAATGTTCCGCCAGACTGAGTAGATAAAACAATCAAGCACTTAGCAAATCTTTACTCTACCCTTCTAGTGTTTTGCCTATTCATGCGGCCACCTATCAAAACTGGGCGTCCTCCATCTTGCCGTTGTACATTTTATCGATTAGATGTCGAGTGACTATATCTGCTGACTGACAATATCAGTCACTTATTTCATCTAATGTCAACAGTGACAAAGAACTCAAATTCTTGCACCATCTGTACCAAGGAAAGAACTTAACGACTTTATTCGTAACGGGGGCTCCTTGAAATGCCTTTATTAGTACAGTTATTTGAGCTTGTTTTCCTGTAGGAAAGCGAAAATCGGCAAGGCCCTGTCATAACTTTAGGCCATTCCGGAAAGCTTTCAATTCGCAGTATTTCTCCATCAGTCTTCATTACACCCAACAGTCGCTACGAGCTCTCGAAACAATGTAAACGAAAGAGATTCTTGAGCCAACTTAGATCAGAGTGAATCGAAAACAAGTCAATAGTCGACACCCCGTTATAGAGCACAGAATTCGGCACTTGGTGAAATCGAAGTTCCACTTTAATGTCAATTTGAAATGGTAACATGAAACTATCTTTTTCACATCAGCCTTGGTGTAGCTTGTACAAGAAGAAAGCAGCCCTTCGTCAATTGGCGACCGACTCTCACACTTTCCCTCCGTACAGGTGAGTACAGTGTCCCATAAAATAGTTTTCAGTTTATTTCTCACCTTTCAAACTTGCAGATCAGGGAAAAGATGGTATAAGTATCAGTTGCAACTTATAAATTGCCCGTGTAGTCGCAGCCTAGTGAAAACTTATATCCGTTAGCAAGAGAAAAGCATGTTGCACACGTGAAATGAAGGTCACTTCCAGCCTCGCTGCCATTTACAGGCCAGGTTACCTAGCAGACAATAGCCGACCGATATCGGCAGAAAGCATTCATCTCAAAAATGCGCTTTTTTCGTTTCAGGATAATCGGTACGCTTCAAAACTACGATAAATTCGCGGAAGCATTCAAATGCAAATCAGGGTCACCTATGAATCCCAAGAAGAAGTGCTCTCTATGGTAACAGGCGGCCTCTCAGGTTTAAGTGTACTTTACACACATGAAAAGCTCA
>OX421451.1:43520515-43528015 GCA_949126865.1 Montipora capitata
ACCTTTGTTGTTGAAATTTCATTAAAGTTTTTCAATACCAGCAGTTGGCTCAAATTGTCGCAAAAGGAAGCGTGACGAAGGGTTAACTGGAGGCAATAAATTTAGCATCAAATTTAATTAAACTGCTGTGCCATAATTAATGAAAAAAATCCCTTGATGAAGCTTCAAAGTAACAGCTGTCCATTTTAAGTAATTTTGTTTCAGAGCTAATTATCAGTGGATCTCAATCTCTTTAAATTGTCAGACGCATCAGTTTGGATGCTTTCCGCGGCTGACGTTGGAGGCAAGTCCTTTGCGTAGAAAATACTTTCAGTGTTCGTTTTTGGAATTGGAGCTTCACGAAGAGAGGTTGCTATCCACTAACGAACCTCGCAGTTACCGATTCCCTTCTGAGAGCAACCGACATGACTGGTTACAAACAACCACCAAGGCCATAACTGAATCACCTAGGAGTTAATGAAATCAATGGCACCCTGAATTAAATCGGCACCCTGTCGGCATATAAAAATTTAGATCTGGCACGTGCACATGCAGTTCTCCCTGTTTGCGTGCGTTCAACTCGCCCAAATACTTTGGCTGGATTTTTTTGTTTTGCCTCACCGTGGATGTGGAAAATAAGGTAGAAAAACTCGGTTAAGATGAACGATGCTTACGGCTGGTTTGAACATGAAGAAAATTTGAAAAAGACAAAAATTCCCATTGACGTCGGAAATAGAACTGATTATTATTAAGTCAAAATGACTTTTGTGCGTTAGTTTTATTTTCCGATGATCCTTGCTCATATAATGTGTTTAGTATTCTTCAAACTCGTCTTCCTCCTCTCCGCACCCATTTGGTGGGTCGGAAACTTCTCCATAATCCCTCTCCAGTGCAGCCAAATCTTCACGAGCTTCAGAGAACTCTCCTTCTTCCATACCCTCACCGACGTACCAATGGACAAACGCACGTTTGGCGTACATCAGATCAAACTTGTAATTCAAACGTGCCCAGGCCTCTACGATAGCTGTTGTGTTACTTAACATACACACAGCACGTTGAAACTTGGCCAAGTCTCCACCGGGGACAACCGTGGGAGGCTGGTAGTTAATTCCAACCTGAAAACACAAATAAAATTAAAAATCAATTTTGCGACATTACACAGTGGCCTAAAGGCAGCAATATTTGTAGCTGACGATAGACATCTTTCCAAGAGATCACAAATGTAAAATGGAGAAGTGATCATTGCACTAAACTGGACAATTAAAGCAATTGTTAGTCATTTGTACACACCTGAAAAATTCAGGTGGTTCCAAAGGGATTCAAAACCCATGATCTCTGCGATGACGGTGCATTGCTCTACCAACTGAGCTATGAAGCCACGCAGTTGGGAGGAGGTCAATTTCTCGGGCTCATTAATTTGTTCCCGTGAAGGACTTTCTTTTCTTTCGCTGATCGAGTCCTTCACGAGAACAAATGAGCCCAACAAATTGACCCCCCAATCAGGCTGGAGCCAAGAGACAATAGGGCCGTTTATACGAGAGAAAATAAGCCGCGGCTCATTTTCTCTCGTATAAACGGCCCTATTGTCTGATAGTATTATTAGCCGTTACTGTAATAATTTTGCGATTACTCCAAGTTGCTCAGATTGGAAAGTGTGAATACACATTCCAAGAATAAAACTGATTGGTGAGAACGTTGTAGATATTTAGAGAGAAAACTGAAAATTCATCGTCAAGTGCTCTCGTCCTCCAAATTTGATCATTTCATGTCGTTGTCAAGACGAGAACGCTAAAGAAATGTATCATTAAATTGTCCAGATAAGTGCGACGATTACTTCTCCATTTCGTTCACGTCTATAACCCGCCCTTCAAGATACATTCTTTTCAGATCACAAATCACCAGAGAGAATTTAGTTCACAAATACTTTGAAGCCAGTTGGGCACCAGTCCACAAACTGAATGGTTCTTTTGGTCTTGATTGTGGCAATAGCTGCGTTCACATCCTTTGGTACCACATCACCACGGAACAGCAGACAGCAAGCCATGTATTTGCCGTGACGTGGGTCACATTTCACCATCTGATTGGCTGGCTCAAAACAAGCATTGGTAATTTCAGCAACTGTAAGCTGCTCATGGTAGGCCTTTTCAGCAGAGATGACAGGCGCATAAGTGACCAATGGAAAGTGAATACGAGGGTAGGGCACCAAGTTGGTCTGCAATAACAGCAAAATTTAATTAAGGGTTAAGAAACAATGAATCTTCTAGTATCAGAAAAAACAGCGAGTGATTGAGAGGTACCTGAAACTCAGTCAAGTCAACGTTAAGTGCGCCATCGAAGCGCAGTGAAGCAGTGACGGAGGAGACGATCTGGCCCAGCAGGCGGTTCAAATTGGTGTAAGTTGGCCTTTGGATGTCCAAGTTACGACGGCAAATATCATAGATGGCTTCATTGTCGACCATGAAGGTGCAGTCAGAGTGTTCCAAAGTGGTGTGAGTGGTTAGAATGGAGTTGTATGGTTCCACTACGGCTGTAGCAATCTGAGGTGCTGGGTAGATAGAGAACTCCAATTTGGATTTCTTGCCGTAGTCAACGGACAGACGTTCCATAAGCAGAGAAGTAAAACCAGAGCCAGTTCCACCACCAAAGGAATGGAAGATGAGAAATCCTTGAAGGCCAGTGCACTGGTCAGCCTTAGCAAAAACAAACAATTCGGGAATATTAAGGAAATGATATTGTGAAATGAAGGAGATGCACGATTTAAATTTAAAGACCTTCAATGGTGGGCCTTTTAACCCTTAACTTTTGTTGATGAGAGTGCAAAGCCTATTTTAAGGTGTTATGTCCCGCGGAATCAGGATATTTATCTTTTCATTCCCATCGATGCCGCCCTCCACTCCCTCCCCCCCACTCCTTCCCCCCACCCTCCCCTCAGTCACTTGCATTTCTTTTTGCTGCGGTTTTAGTTTAAAGCGCGCCATTTTCATAGAAAATCCATTTTAAGCTAGTCCTTAGGAAAAGCTCGAAAAACAAACGAAATCGCGTGTACAGCTATTCTTGCCATTGGAGTTTTTGACAGCTACAGAAGCGCTTCCGATTGTGTATTTATAGAAGCCTTACTTGAAGTAATTAATAAGAATTCGTGCATAGTCTCGGCCGACGTACCGATTTTCTGATCTTGTCAAGAACGATATCAATCATTTCTTTTCCAACTGTGTAATGTCCTCGGGCATAGTTGTTAGCAGCATCTTCCTTGCCAGTAATTAACTGTTCGGGGTGGAAAAGCTGTCTGTATGTACCAGTACGGACTTCATCTGAGAGGAACAGAGTATCAGTGACTCTTCGGCTTTAAATTTATTGCAACTCTTTATTTCTTTAAAGATTAGTAAGATATGGAAATAGAATTGGCACGCCTTACAGCTCCACAACCTTTTGCCATAGTTCATGCAGGAGAGTATTCTCCCTTGTTAATGGAAGTCATTTTTAATTTTGCTTTAATTCACTTAAGTCAGGAGCTTATTCATGCAGCACAAGTGCCGCTTTACTAGAAGGAGCTGTAAATGAGGCAAATTTTACCTTTTTTAGATGAGGGTAAGACTGGAGTACCTGCCGGAGAAAAACGTTTCGAAATATACTTGAGGACAAACATACCCATCCCACATATGGCGTCTTGTTAGGGAATCGATCCTAATGGAAGCCGAATTTTAATAATAACATGCCAACTCCGCTCCACTTTGTGGATTTTCAACTTGGGAACGAAGAGTTTTGTTGGGAAATTGCATCTTTTTTTAATCGATGGTGCATGATTCGGGAATGTTCGGAAAATTTGCGAGTGTTCCTTTGCAGGAGTCGAACCTACCACCTCAGTTCCGATAAAAAGTTCGGATGCTCTACCACTGAGTCTCGAAGGTTCAACTGACAATTGTCTTGCCTTACTGCTTGGACTGAAATTGTCTTAACCGCTTCATTCCCACGATCGAAACATTTATTCTCCCAACTAGTTACATAGAGTTCTTTGTTGGGTAGTCATGAGAATTTGGTGTTATAGAGCGTTTTCCCTCGCGTGACCAGCGGCCATAGTGGATTACTGAAACAAAGGAAATATTGCACAAAAATAGAGTTCAATTCCCGGAGGATTAGTTTGGCTCACCATCATGGCCGCCATTCCTTTGTTTTGGAGCACCAACATGACCGCCGTGACGTCATGTGAAAACGCTCTAAATCAAGATCACACCTCAGTTTTGAGCTGATAATAATCTTCATTCTCAATACCCGTCTGACTGATATTTCATTGAAATTGTGAAGAGAATTTACACTATCGATCGGAGTCAGTGCGGTCCAGTGGTTAGGACGGTTCAAGACAGTCGTTCTGACAACTCGTTGAATTTGTTTCTTGTAGTCCCTGGTTCAACTTCTCGGCCGCAATTGTAAATAGTCAACTGGTTTGCCTCCGGCCAATTGGGATTCTTAACAGTTGTTGTTCTGTTCCGTCGTTTCGTTGTGTTTCATTGGCCCTGAAAAGCCCCT
Organism: Montipora capitata; assembly: GCA_949126865.1. Taxonomy (NCBI): domain Eukaryota; kingdom Metazoa; phylum Cnidaria; class Anthozoa; order Scleractinia; family Acroporidae; genus Montipora; species Montipora capitata. The sequence goes on from OX421451.1 coordinate 43,525,019, forward strand.
ATGGGGAGCGGTCAATTAATTATGTATTGTATTGTATTGTGAAGAGTTAATTAATAGTGCATTCTCGCAAATGTAGTGAACTGAGGAGATGGTGAAACGAATGAAGAAATACACCGTATCTTTTTACCGCTATGGATCGGACTCTGGGATGCTCGAAAAAAAAAACAAACAATCTCGTCTTACTAAAATTAGGATTTAAAAATTTGACTTTCATCATTTATTGTAAGTTTAGGAAACTCGGCTGTCATAGCTGGAGGAAACAAGGATGTTTTCGTTCCCAAGATAAAAATGTACAAGACTATAAGCATCACTCAGACTGGGTGAAGTGAACTAGGGCCGAGAAAACAGAACGTTCACTTCCATTAAATTCCATTTCGATTTCGCCCAATCAGAAAATCCAAAATTTAACCCTTAAATCTAAAACCATGATTTATTGATTTCGAGAAAATTTGGATTAAGATTACTCCCCGCTTTTGGGAAGATATGAACACTATCGTTCGATTATTTGTTCATTAATATAATTCAAATATTCAGTTTCTTTATTCACCGACGACGGTTGGTTCCAAGTCAACGAATACGGCGCGAGGGACATGCTTTCCCGCTCCAGTTTCGCTGAAAAACGTGTTGAACGAATCGTCTCCACCGCCGATCGTCTTATCGCTCGGCATCTGGCCATCAGGTTGAATTCCATGTTCTAAACAGTACAACTCCCAACAAGCGTTTCCCATCTGAACACCGGCTTGTCCAACATGGATCGAGATACATTCACGCTGTTGCAAGATGAGATTTCAAAGAGTTAAAATTATAACTAGTGACTCTGCCGTTTCTTCCAGGATAGGCAAGCAATCTGCTTCTTAACAGTTTTGTTTGAATTAAAAGAAACTAGGTCAATATTAGAAATCTAGCTACGTCTTGAAATGGTAGCAACGACGAACTCACAAAGGGTGTGGTTTAGAAGCTCGCGTTAATGATAATTAGGACATTTCCGCTACCATACAATATTTAACAAACTTACCATTTTGATTTGAAATCCTCAGTAAAAGACGATTGCTAACAAGTGCAAAAAACCTTCAACATTCTTTGGACAGGTAAAGAATTTTTTCCTGCGAACACAAAAAAGCGGCGTTGTCAAGTTCAAGCCTCTATTCTTTGATTGTATCTGACGTCACGGGCAGTCATGTTGGAGGAAAGAACAATAGCTAAAATATCTTTTGGGAATTTTACTCGATTATTATGCAAAACTTGAGATACATTTTTGTATGGTTATGATGACTAGAATTATATACACAAAACTATTGGAATATCCATTCTAGCCACGACCATTTTATATTTTTTTGGCACCAACATGGTCGACTCATCACGTGAGTGCAATCAAAGAATTTGTGGTGTCCTTTAGCCATTTGATATTAATATATTGAGCGAATGAGAACGTTGTGTTTAAGGCGGTTTGCAATCAATCTCTGGAGACACGGGTACCAATGATGTAATGCCTGTACAAGTGCGGGTGGACGAACAAAAGGAGCTAATGAGAGATCTTTTGTTTTTGTCCACCAAAACGGCGGCGATGGTGTAACGTGAAAACCAACCATGCCCCAAGCATGTTAATTAATTAGGAACAGTTCATAAAGTACCCCAGGGATATCTCAGTTTCCTGCGAGAAAATCACTATTAGGGTTTTGTGTCAGAGTTACATTTACTTAAGGGACTGGAAATCACTACACTTGCCTTTGACATTGACTTATATTATATTATACTTATATTATTTAGCAACTATTCACCGAACTGGAGGTGGCTCGTGGTGAGATAATATAGCACAAAAAGATGATTTTAACTGATTTATTCCTGAAAAGATTACAACTATTACATTTTCGGGCGCAAATTCCGCCCAAATTGCTTGGAGGTAATTAGTAAACAATTACCCTGCGAAATCGCGCGAATATCGCCTCATACGTAGCCGACAAGGCTGTAGGCCGAGTTGGCTAAAATCAGGTGCTATTCTACAAGATTGAGCAGGATAATTGTTTTATTATTCAACACATTAATGACAAAGCACAATTTTCTACGTTTATAGGGAAAAAACGCTGAAAAAATTACATTTTTTCTCCGCAAGTGAGGCTTATGTGTTTCCGTGAAAGAACTCAAAGAATGAAAACGAATTAGCAAGATTTGGATATAACCTTCGTTTGAAACACAGCATCACTTTTGGTAAAGTAACACTGACTAAGGAAGTTTTTAGTTAAACACGGTAGAAATAAAAAAAAAAGTAAAGTCTGTTTACGAGCCAAGTGGCCCATCAGAGCCGTAGCTTATCCCGGTTTCTGTGGCATGGGGCGACTAGTGGCCATGGTCATCTGGGAATGCTTAGACGCAAGCGATCCGAGATCGAATTTGTATTCTTACTTGTTCCAAAATTGTCAGGAAAAAAATTTGAAATCCCAATAATTACAATGTTTAGTTAATAACCTCTTAAAGCGTTTTCAGCAGTAATTGTGCATGGTGGATATAAAGATTGTACTTGGACTCAATGGATCGAGAGAGGGTGTGGCCTAGATCTGTGTTTTTCCACACAGGTCCAGAGAATATTTCATCTAGATACCCCCCTCTCTGCCCTCAGTGGGCATCATGTGAGGGTTGATTAGAAAAATTTACCCTGTTAGAACCCCAACTTTGTACTTACCTTATAAATACTGGCCATGAGGGAGTGTACATTGGACCTCGTCCAAGGACGGGGCCTCAGTAAACTTTGGTCACCATTTTGAATTTCTTAAGCCGCGGAAGGTTGGAGTGAGAAAGGGGGTGGGGGTAAACTGTATGAGGACTGATAGGGGGAGAGAGGGGGAAAAGACATCTTGGCCTCACCCCTTCCCCTCCCACCTCAGTTCTCCGTGTTCTCCGTAGGCTATCTGAGAGCTGGTAAAGTGGCCTAGAGCACTTCCTTCTGATCCAAGATGGCGGTGGAAATTCAGAAAGAAAGCACGGAGCCCACTAATTCAAAGG
>OX421451.1:43535515-43543015 GCA_949126865.1 Montipora capitata
TTTGTACATCAACATGACCGTCTCGTGACGTGGATGCAAAACAAGAATAGAGCGTTTTCACTCACGTGACTAAAATAAATGCTAATTTGATGAAACAAAAGAAACTATTTGCATAAAAATAGAGTTCAATTCCCAGAGGATTAGTTTGGAACACCAACATGGCCGCCGTTTCTTTGTTTTGGAACACCAACATGGCTGCCGTGACGTCATGTGAAAACGCTCTATAGAAGGGTTTGATTTACGCTCTGCTTTTTTTCGTATTCATTCAAGCACAACTGATAATCAAAGATGGCGATCAACATACAGCGGTAACTGGAGACGGAACCCCTAGAAGATATTTCCAGCGCGAGAAAAAGGTACGGGGTATTTTTAAAAACGACAGATGACATCGCATAACATATTACGGACACAGTTCCATTAGGAGAGCGGGGGGGTCACACCCAATTTATCCGGCAAACTTGTTTTACTGGTTCATATTAGGGAGTTTAAGAAACCACGATGGCTAGGACGACGAAAACGTCACTACTTCAAAATATAAGTTTGAGCTATTCTAAGTGATTCATGATTATTCCATCTTGTTTAGTTTCACTTGTATAATATAGGACGTTTTCAACCAACCTCTAGGGACACCAATAACAATAGTGAAATGTACGACTTCTGGTGGACGAACAAAAGAAGCTAATGACAGATGTTTTGTTTTCGTCCACCAACATGGCGGTGATGACGTCACGTGAAAACCTCCTATGGGCGAAATATCCTATCATGAACTGGATTGCTACGGACGGATTGGCTGGCCTTTCATATACCTGATCCAAAATAAATTAATGTCCATGAAACAAAAGAACAAAGCGAACATAACAACACCTAATTAGCAACTCCAGGAGCCAATCACCGAGAGCGTGCAACTTACCTATTTTCGTGCAACGCCGTTTTCACAAGTAAGGTTATTTTTAGATTGAATTTCCCGCGAATGAGACTCCCACAGGAGCCCGATGACCAATTACAAGAAATTAAGCTGACATCACAGGATCACCGAACCGGAACTGCCTTTGTTTTTTGACCTAATTGCACAAGTGGGAACCGGGCTTAAGCTGTCGCAAATCATGTCGCAAATGAGATGCAGGATTTTCTATCAAACTATTCGGAGTGATCGGGTTTGTTCGGAAATCTACTGCCTGCAAACTGCTTGTACATTTGATGGACAGTTATTCCACTGGGAATTTGCACCTCCCAGCATTTTCCTGTAGATTTGCATTTGTAAGAACTAACCGCAACCAATTGGAGTCTATTAAGAACCCACATGGGAGTTCAAGTGCGAAAGCAAGTATATGTCCTACAAACAATAGCCATTCTGCGCAATGTTTTTTTGACACTCTTGATTGACGTTAGTTTCCCACCCTGAAGGATGACTTTTGGGCGACTTGACCTGTTGCCAGCGTTACCTTTCGGAGGAATACTTAACATATTTTTCAAGCCGTTGTGTAGCGAAAATCTGATATCAAAATGGTAAGTGAATAGTTTTTCCGTTTTGGTGACGATTATGAATCACAGTACAGCCGATTAAAACGCGTGTGAGCGAACAGAATATTAATTGCGCGCTTTGTTTGGACTTGAAACCGTTGAATTGACCGCGCGTTCTCCTCGAGCTCATCTCTCAATATTCAAGATCCCTTTGCTTTAGAAAGCTTTAAGAAAGAGGACCACGGTAGCATAATGGTGACACATTTTTCTTTTAATCGCTTCTTAATTTTGTGTCGCAACAGCGTGAATGTATCTCAGTCCATGTTGGCCAAGCCGGTGTTCAGATGGGAAACGCTTGTTGGGAGTTGTACTGCTTAGAACATGGAATTCAACCTGATGGCCAGATGCCGAGCGACAAGACCATCGGCGGTGGAGATGATTCGTTCAACACGTTTTTCAGCGAAACTGGAGCGGGAAAGCACGTTCCTCGCGCAGTTTTCATTGACTTGGAACCAACCGTCGTTGGTGAGTAATTAGAGAGTTAAAAGGGAGTTTAAGATACCACGACAGCTACGGCGAAGAAAACGTCACTTCAAAATAAAAGTTTGAGCTATTCTAAGTATTTCATGATTATTCCATCTTGTTTATATTATAAAATATGGGTGACGTGTCCTATAACTGGATTGGTACAAACGGATTTGAAGTAAAGGGCGAGACTGAAAGATTTACTGTAGTTTGTTCACGTTGTCGTCAAAACCTTAAATTTGGTCATTTTATGTACTAGTTTTGACGAGTACGGGAGAGAATTGTTAAAAAAGGCGTGCCGCACGTGGAGCACGATCATTTGGGTTCTTTTAACCAATAATATTACTGCTTTTTGGCGTTGCAGTTGCCGTAGCCGTCGTCGTTTCTTAAACTCCCTAATATAAGAACCGCAACAACGGTCACTCAGCAGAAGTTAACGTATGGCGACGCCGGTGAGAAAATACCTCACAACACGCTTTGCTAGCGACACCGGAATTAAATCAATGGGAACACTTGCTACGTGAGCACGATCACCTACCCTGCGTAGAAGGCGTTGGAATGGGGAAGGGAAAAGGAAAGGGAGAACTGACGAGAGACTGCCGAGGAGGGCGTGCGTGGAAGAATTTCCATTTTTTAAAAGTCGTGATTGGCTAGAATTCAATTTGTTTCAATTGCCAACCTAATCCCCTGCTCCGATTGCTTTTGAATTCAAAGTCACTCTGGTTTCGAGTTCTCACGTAAACAATCTCTAACACACCTCCAACGTTCTCTCTTTGATCTGATGCAAAGCAATTGGTTGGAAATTCGGAATGATCGCAACAGTTTTTAAGTTTCTTAAGACACCCGTTCTAAACAAGTTCTTAGTCGTTCAGCCCATAGAATACCAAACGATTTCTTTTTCAGCGATGGTCTGAACAAACTCCTACAAGATTTTGATGAGATATATTCCACCAGTAAACTCCTTTCACAAACTGGGCACACGACGTTGAAAGATTGCTCCTTTTTCGGGCGACCGTGTTTTGGTTTCGCACTTCTCTCCGCTGTGAGATTTTTTGGAAACAATGGAGCGGTAAACAGGATTCCTGTGTGGCGCAATTTTCCTGTGAACGTTCTTGATCAGCTGTCATTTGACAATTAGAGATTTGATTAGGGGGTTGAAAGGAAAAACAACAGTAGCATCCTTCCCTCCTCCCCGTTCTCCCGCCGTTCTGCCTTTCCCTTCCTCTTCGAACGCGTAGGCTGGCGCTCACCTTTCCCGTGTTTCTTCTTGATCTCCAATGAATGAGTTGCCAGTACTCGGATCCCTGCTTATACGCAAAGGGTTCTGGGATCGCCAGGGGGCAAACTTTGCAAGTCGCTATAAGAAAATGTATGGCAGAAACTTATTTCGACGTCCAAAAAATTATTTTGGAGAGAGATCAACGATTTTTTCGACACAGATTTATCAGAAATAGATTTGGGCGATGTTAATACGTGGCAAGTGTATACGTTTGTGTTTCAATAACTCTGAAATATGAGAGAAAATTTACTCGGATTAACCTTGTTCGCGTGAGGAGCCGTAAGGTGTATTGCCGCTGTTTATTGGGAAATTGACAACTCGTCATGGTCTCGAAATATTACAAAATTGGGCACAAATCTAGAGGAAATAACTCAATAAAGACTTTTTATTTGTATTTACGTGTGTCTAGGTTGTTTTTTTATTAGTTACGTCTTGCGTAAACGAATTGTGGCTTCTGGAAAACATCCCTCCTCAAAGGAGAGAAGTCGTTGTCAGAGGAGATGGAAATTGTTTTTTTACACAGCTATATATATTGTTCTTTGGAGGGATGAAAAGAGCGATGACAAACATGAGGAAATCCATAGGTTAGGTTCTTGTTTGATTGAGAAAAATCCAACGGTTTTCGAGCGGCTACTATTTTCGACAAACTCTGCAAAGAGTCCAATCACTTAAATGTAGTACGATGATTCTGCTCAAGCAAACCATTTCAATCTCCTTCTGCCTCAAGGCAGCTGTTTTAATGCTCCTCTTTCATAGAATACAGCAGCCTCTGTTTCGATAGATTTAGATAGCACTGGGAATTCATATATGATATGCCCCAGCTGTTACATGTAAACAAACCTTTTCTTCTGTCAAACTACCATCTACATGTTGAACTACATGTATGTAAGTCACTGGATGTAAGCAAACTTGTCAAGCTCCACTATGACTTCAACCAATACAAAAGGGTCATCTTCGTACTGTTCATACTAGTTCTCTGTAGATCTGATCTTTGGAGCAGGTCTTTGAGGTTTTATTTCTCCCACAAATCATACTCTCTTATGTACAAAGTTTGTGTAGGACATTCAGAGGTTCTGTAACCTCGTACAAAATTATTTCAACAGACCTTTGTGCTGTTAAAGAACCCGGGGGGGGGGGGGGGGGGACTCCCATATGAAACAGACGGGGATGCTCGTCGTCTCGCTTAGGGGTGTAAATTTTGGATTTTGGTCTCGCTTAGGGTGTTCCGGGCAAAGCGCCAATATTTTATGCCACCAAGGTCTCGTTTAGGGTTCTGCGAAGTAACACAGAATTACGCGAAGAGAAACAGAAGTCAAATTTCCTTTTAAATTTTCTTTTTAGATAAAAGCATTCGATGATAATGCCTTTTTATCATTAAAACTCATTGCGTGTCGTATTTTTGTGTTTTTAAACGGTCTCTTTTAGGGGTCAAAATTTGCTTCAGCCACGCCGAGATTGGTCTCCTTTAGGGGTTAAATTCAAAATTTCCGACGAGCATCCCCGTCTGTTTCATATGGGAGTCCCCCCCCTCTCCCCGGGTTAAAGAAGTAAAAAATTGCGTGTTCAATTGTGTCTTTCTTTTATTAGTTAACGATGCGTCTAAGTACTTTTGTCTTATAATTAAAATTAATTGTGCGTAACAAATGCTTCTGCAGCTAAAGTTAAATGTGCGTAACGAATGGTGCTGCAAGGCACAAAGCTTTTTAGAGTGAAGCGTTCGATCACACAGCACAATTATCGCCACTAGGCAAATTTCCAATATTATTTGAATTGCTGAGTTTAGAACTAGGCCAAAAGCCAGCCCATACACACGTTAATACAACTAAAAAGGATTTATTGAGTTATTTCCTCCAGGTTTATTCCTAATTTTGTAATATTTTGAGACCATTTCATAATAAACATAACGCAAGCAAGGAAGGTAATCAGCAAGTTTTCTTTCATGGATGGCACAGTCGGTTAGTGCGCGGCATTGGTGCAAGAGGTCCTGAGTTCGATTCCCGGATCTCGCATCCTTGTTTCGACTTCTTTCCTTTCAGTGTAGCTTAAGTAGCGTTAAATACCCGTAAAACGGAGCACTGATGGAGAGGGGGGAGTAAAATGAGCGCACCGTCGACCTCAAGTTTGTCAGTTTAATTACTGTTACGAGTTATCGACGTTAAATATGGTCGCTTTGTTTACTTTTTACGTTACTTTCACGGTTATTCAAACAAAAACTTACACTTGCCATGTGTCAACGTTGCCCAAATCGATTTCTGATAAAACTTTGTCGAAAAAAGAGTTAATCTCTCTCCAAAATCGTTTTTTTTTTGGGACGTCGAATAAGTTTCACCATACATTGTCTCACAACGACTTACACTGTTGGCCCCCTGCCGATCCCAGAACCCTTTGCGCATAAAGCATGGATCCGATTACTGGCAACTCATTCATTGCCAGTTGCAACCAGTTGCAACAATTTGCTTAATACTCCGAATCCGTAAAAATAGGTTTGGCAGTTTAAAGTGTGTAAAATAACATTCAACCTTTTTAGCAGAAATAAAACAACTGGATGTTATCGACCTTTCTTGTTCTTATTCCGGTTCCGGTTCCGGATTCCTACTTTTCCAGACGCTCACAAGAAGTTAGTGAAGGTAAAACTGTGCACGCTTTCCGTCGAGTTGCAACCGAAAGGTTACTTTTCTAAGGACGCGTGGTTCGCCGAGTGGTTGATTTAAATTCTCGCAGTTGTGTCATGTTTAATTTTGGCAGTTTAGTTTTTTGGCCAAAATTTCTAATGAGGGGCGCCGCGGTTGAACTTCATTGTTTCGCGTCAAAATTTTCGTTCAAACCTACAATGTTTCGACTCTTTAATTTTCATGAGCGCCGTGCTTCATTAAATTCTAACACGAACTTAGATATATGGGTACCTATGCCGGGAATTGAGCAACTTTGTGGGAGGAATTCTATCGAGAACAGTAAAACGAGAGTGAGTACTAAACCTACCATTTTAAAATTTAGCCTGGACAGGTTCTTACATGAATGAACAAAATTGATACTCATTAACTGCTTCTTAAAAACCAATTTACTTGTTGTCAACATTAGTCCCGGGGGGGGGGGAAAACTCCCGTATGAAACAGACGGGGATGCTCGTCGTCTCGCTTAGGGGTGTAAATTTTGGATTTTGGTCTGGCTTAGGGTGTTTCTGGCAAAGCGCCAATATTTTAAGCCGCCAAGGTCTCGTTTAGGGTTCCGCGAAGAAACACAGAATTACGCGAAGAGAAACAGAAGTCAAATTTTCTTTTTAACTTGTTTTTAGGGGTCAAAATTTCCTTAGGCCACGCTCAGATTAGTCTCCTTTAGGGGTCACAAAAAGCTTGAGCCACGCCCAGATGGTCTCCTTTAGCGGTTAAATTCAAAATTTCCGAAGAGCATCCCCGTCTGTTCCATATGGGAGTCCCTCCCCCGGGACATTAGTATTAGGAGTGGTGAATTACCTTTGTCCTCAAAGAAAACTCTAAATGTCAATTGATCTTATTTGCCAAAGTGCAATCGTTTTTAGATTTTAGAAAATAAGAACTTGTTTCAAATTTTAGGGTCAACAGGTTCTTGTTTAGAGGGTGTCTTGCTGACAAATGTTTGGCTAACAGGTTCTTTAAAAACAAGTTCTTACTTGAGGGGTTTTACTATATTGCTGGCTATCTAGTACTTCTGGCGTTTGGAGGTAAAGTATCTGGTGTTGCTGTCGCAAACTGAATTCCTTCTGAAAAACATTGTGTCAACGCTAGCCTCCCACGTAGACATTCTTAGGGCTTCGTCACGCGTTCCTCACCCACGAACGTCTGCTGAAATGAGTAACCACTTCCGTTCCTAGCGAAGCCCCGCGCGCGCGGAGCACTCATCGAAGCGAGAAATTTTGGTTTTAGCTATGACGTCATCGACCTACGGGAAATTGACTCAGAGAGCCTTCCGCAGGTAGGCATTTTGACACGTATGCGTTGCCCCATGATCGGGAATTTGACATGTCCGCCATCTTAGAACACCGGGAGAACCTGGAGATAAGTTATCCTCAACCATGGTTTTGAAGAGACCTCTCTGGTTTTCCCTATTTTTCTGGGCACCATGGGTGAAAGAGAGGTAAGCGAATCTGTCTCCAGGGGCGGATCCCTACCGGTTTCCACCGTTTTAGAAGGTCTCAATGGGGTTTAACCCTTAGCCGTAAAAGGGCCAAAAATGTAACCGTTAGGCGTAAAAAAACTTAA
>OX421451.1:43548015-43553015 GCA_949126865.1 Montipora capitata
GGTTACGTAGGATTATAGTATAAAGTACGATGTTTGCTTCTGCAGGACATTTACAGTGAACGTTGTTCCGAGTCTTCTGGTGAAAGCCGTTACCTTTCGAAAGGAGACTATTTAACATACTTTTCAATCCGCGTTGTAACAAAAATCTCATATCAAAATGGTAAGTGAATAGTTTTTCGTTTTGATGTTGAATTGCAGCGATGTCGTGAAAGAACAGAAAATCGCGCGCTTTGTTTGTTCTTACAACCGTTGAATTATTGACCGCGCCTTTAGTGAATTATTCTCCTTATCTTTTCGAGTTCGAAACTGAATATTTTCAAAGATATCCCTTGCTTTAGAAAACTTTCAGAAAGAGAACCACGCCAGGATAATGGGGACACAGTTACTAGTTTCCTTTTAATTAATTTTGTGTCGCAACAGCGTGAATGTATCTCAGTCCATGTTGGCCAAGCTGGTGTTCAGATTGGAAACGCTTGTTGGGAGTTGTACTGTTTAGAACATGGAATTCAACCTGATGGCCAGATGCCGAGCGATAAGACCATCGGCGGTGGAGATGATTCGTTCAACACGTTTTTCAGCGAAACTGGAGCGGGAAAGCACGTTCCTCGCGCCGTGTTCGTTGACTTGGAACCAACCGTCGTTGGTGAGTAAAAAGAATTTCTGCTTCTTCGAAATCCTACATCTTCACATCGATGATATGTTTTAATACCAAACCTGAACTGAATTTTAAAGCAAATCTTGTGAGTAGAATAGGCGCGACAGTTTTGTGTTCTTCTCATCGCTTGGAACGCTGAAGTTCCATTACGATCGACACTCCAGTTGAAACTCGTAAGTTATAATTCACCTTCCTTCGTTTTGAAGAACGAAATATCTAACAAATGACTTCTTTCGGGTTTTAGCCGAAATGAGTCGTTGCCTTCTCGACGAATTCATTGCCGCCGTAGAAAAGCCAAGACATTCAGCCACATCACTTTAGCAAACCCTGTCCCAAAGCGTGATATAATATATTTTTTTACGTTCGAGTGAAAAACGAAAAGAAGTCTTAGGAAAGGCGTTGGGTTATGTAAATATCTTTCTCAATATTCAAATGAGACAGTTCGAGTTTTTTTTTAACCTCGTTTCAACTATTGTCCATTTTCACTTTTCTTACACTCGAGAATTTCCTCGTACCTTGTGATAAGGATTAACACTAGGTTATACGAAGTTAGGAAAGGCGAGATTGTGCGCGCTTTCCGTGGAGTTGCAAGTAAACCGGTACTTTGCTAAACACGCGTGGTTCGAGTGCTTAATTTAAATTCTCGCAGTTTATGAGCACCGCCGTGGTTGAAATGAATTGTTTCGGAACAAAAATTGGTCTGCAATTTAGCCCGAATTTTCGTTCAAACCAGAAATGTTTCGTGTATTTAATTTTTATGAGCGTCAAGCTCCATTAAATTTTAACACTAGCTTGGATATTTGGGTTTCGGTTTCGTTTCTTCTCTTCCTCTAAACGAGATTGGAGCAACTTTCACGGACGAATTCTATCGAGCATTTGCTGGCATTTAGAGGAAAATATCTAGTGCTGCTGGCATTAAGAGGTAAATTAATGTCTGGTGTTGCTTTCGCGAACTAAATTCCTTCTGGAAAGCGTGTCAACGTCAGCAGGGAGTCTCAACATTGCTATTGTTCAAAGCACTTGGAACTCAAATCAATATCCGATTTTGTCGTCAGAATGAGAAAAAGCTTGATTGGAAATAGTCCCTTCCGTTCAAATAACTTTACATATCTAGCAGGAAACCGTCGAGTCTTGGCCAGCTAAGCAATGTCACTGGTCGTGGGACAAACAACATTAATAAATTTTAGTTTCTCAGACCTTGAAATTCCTGTATTTGATTCTAATACTGTAAAAATGCGATAGCACCTTTCTGTGAGGGAACTATCAGGGACTTTGAATGTGTTTAGGTAAGGCTGTTAATACCCCCTGCCTTTTCTTTTGCAACAAGGATGGAGCAAACAAACAGTGATCACTAACGATAAATAGACTTATATAGTGCATCGTCCATATGAATTGAGTATGTACACATTAGCTTTACAATATTCAAAGAGTGTAGTTGACTTAGAGATTTAATATGCCAATAAAATATTATTGATAGGGACTTTGGAGAACTGTAGAGGTGTCACTATTATACATGTAGGTAGTATATACTAAAACTGTGGATAGCATTGAAGTTGTGTTCTGATTGGCCACTCAAATTCCAGATGTCCTTTGCTGTTCACTTTGAGCAATTGCAACTTGTGAGGGATTTGTGCCCGAAAACATTGTAATTGTTGCAGGAATAAGCAGGTTAAAATCACCTTCATGTGCTATATTATCTGTGTTATATTAAAACAACACTATACATCTGTGTTGGTGACTGGATTTGTAGTAGTGGGGGATATTTAACTTGCTGCCAAACAAGGAGTGCAACATTATTTTCAAGTCCTTGCACAAAAAGCAGAGTTAAATGTTCTATTTGAAACTGCAGTGGGTATTGCAATCTAATCCACTCCCGTTTTGGCTTATGATGGTCAAATAAGTTCAGAAGAAATGCTCCTACTTGTTAACCCTTTCACTGCAGAGGGCTTCCCATTGACAAGTAAAATTGTCTGGCGTTAGACAGTCTCAATTGGTATTTTTGGCAGTGAAAGGGTTAACTTGTTAAACAAAGTTTTAAGCCAGAGTTTTTTTTTCTTCTCGTTGCAGATGAGGTGCGTACTGGTACATACAGACAGCTGTTCCACCCAGAACAGTTGATGACTGGTAAAGAAGATGCTGCTAACAACTATGCTCGAGGACATTACACAGTTGGAAAGGAAATGATTGACATTGTCCTTGACAGAATCAGAAAGTTGGTAGGTGATGCTTAACACTTAGGTCCCTTCGAGTATACATCCTTACCCAAAATGTAATCCAGGGAAAAAGTTCCAATCAACCTGAAGGAAACATGCGCAGAACTTTCACTTTGTAAGAGTTTCTCCCAACAACTTAAGTGATTGTCAGTTGAATCTCTAATTTTGTTCCTAATCCATTGGTGTTTGTAGGCTGACCAGTGCACTGGCCTTCAAGGATTTCTCATCTTCCATTCCTTTGGTGGTGGAACTGGCTCTGGTTTTACATCCCTGCTCATGGAACGTCTGTCTGTTGACTACGGCAAGAAATCCAAATTGGAGTTCTCTATCTACCCAGCACCTCAGATTGCTACAGCTGTAGTGGAACCATACAACTCCATTCTGACCACTCACACCACCTTGGAACACTCTGACTGCGCCTTCATGGTTGACAATGAAGCCATCTATGATATTTGCCGTCGTAACTTGGACATTGAGAGGCCAACCTACACCAATTTGAACCGCCTGATAGGTCAGATTGTGTCATCCATCACTGCTTCGCTGCGCTTCGATGGTGCACTTAACGTTGACTTGACTGAGTTTCAGGTACCTGTCAATCACTCGCTGTTCTTTCTGATACTAAAAGATTAATTGTCTCTAACCTTCATTTCTGTGGTAATTGCAGACCAACTTGGTGCCCTACCCCCGTATTCACTTCCCATTGGCTACTTATGCGCCTGTCATCTCTGCTGAAAAGGCCTACCATGAGCAGCTTACAGTTGCTGAAATTACCAATGCTTGTTTTGAGCCAGCCAATCAGATGGTGAAATGTGACCCACGTCACGGCAAATACATGGCTTGCTGTCTGCTGTTCCGTGGTGATGTGGTACCAAAGGATGTGAACGCAGCTATTGCCACAATCAAGACCAAAAGAACCATTCAGTTTGTGGACTGGTGCCCAACTGGCTTCAAGGTATTTATATTCTGTATGGCATATTAATTTCTGATTTTAGCTGTCTATGGTGAGCTACAAATGTTAGCTAAACATTAGTGCCTTTTTAAGACCCCACGTGACCCCACAAGTGAAACGTCGCTTTAAATACTTATGACTTGATTGACCACTATTTAATGTTGTAAGATCGATTTTTAACCTCTCTGTGCGTTTTCAGGTTGGAATTAACTACCAGCCCCCCACAGTTGTCCCTGGTGGAGACTTGGCGAAGGTTCAACGTGCTGTGTGTATGTTGAGTAACACAACAGCCATTGCAGAGGCCTGGGCCCGTCTGGATCACAAGTTTGATCTGATGTACGCCAAACGTGCGTTTGTTCATTGGTACGTAGGTGAGGGTATGGAAGAAGGAGAATTCTCTGAAGCTCGTGAAGATTTGGCTGCACTGGAGAAGGATTATGAAGAAGTTGGCGTTGATTCTGTTGATGCTGAAGGAGAGGAGGAAGAAGGAGATGAGTACTAGAAACTCCATTCCTTTTTGGATCATTGTCTTGAAAGCCGAGTTTTAAATATCAAGTTGAGAAATAAAGTCATTGTGGTTTGAAATCTTTCATTGTCTTGTTGGTTGGGTCATTCCTCTTCCGAATCCGAAAAGTTTTTCTATGGGTACTGCCACAATTTGGCCTTGGCAGGGATTAGGGGAGATTGATTTACCCTATAATGATACTTTTATGCCAAGTACAGTGTATGCACTCTCGCTGTTTTTGACTCAGAAGTCCCCGAAGACTGTTTTAGTTGTAATGTTTAAAAAGCAGCGAGGTACAGTGTGTTACCGGGGTGTAAAAACAAGAGGCGTTTGTGCTTTTAGACCTGATGAAACTATGATTTTTTTTTAACAGCTTCAAAAAACATCCCACAAAAAGCATATCCCTCTGGACTCAAAAACAATGGTTCAAATTGTGGGAGAATATTAGCATACCAGAAAAACAATCTACTACTAACGAGGAGCGTTTTATTAGGATGTAAAGCTCATGCACCTGACGATTTATCGGTGTTTTGACAATTGATACATGTAGGTTGTCAGTCTCATAAATTAAGTTTTTAAGTTGTTGCGTTCCTTCGCCCAAAAACATTTTTAATTCGTTCTCTACAAATCTAAATCAAAGGCCATGGAATTCTGAAGAAGTGTCAAAATGAAATTAAG
>OX421451.1:43563015-43575515 GCA_949126865.1 Montipora capitata
GATGCTTTAATACATTTAGGGCTTTAATATCATTAATAAATTTCATTATCAGCCAAAGCAACTTTTACCGTTTTGCGCATCGCTGTAAACAAATAAAGATCGACAATATAGCAACTTAATGCATTTTTTTTGAAAGTCAATTACCTGGCAGGTGCAAAATAAATTTGCCTCTTAGTTTGTTATCGCCTACTGTTTAATAGAATCTTATATTTACTCTTACACCCTTTCTAAATGATATTAAAGACGGAAAAGCACGTACGCACAGGGCTGAAGTTATATTCAAAGTAAGCAATACAAGGACAGAGGACGGCTTTCATCTTTGCCGCATTTGCAATTGCAATAGATGGTGGTGTGGGTCGTGCAATTGGCTGCAAAACTGACTTTTCGTTGAAAAAGAAAGGATACACCGCACGCCTTCGCTTTTTGCCAATACCTAGACTTTCTTGTCAAGGACTAAACGATGATGAGCAGGTCTTTTCCTCAGTTGTCAGCGAACTTTTGGGGATTTCGCGCTCGTAAATGGATATGAAAATAAGGAAATGAATAAAATAAGACTTGTTCTGCAGACAATACTGTCAATACTATTACGGTATATAAGTCGCAAGCAAGGTAAAATTTCTTAAGATGTCGAGTTCACTCTCGTCGTCACTCAATAGATAACCGTTTGCCTGGTGTGCGCAAAAAAATTATACGAATTAAGTATTAACCTTAAATAACTCAATTATCGGTCATAACAGATGTTGCAGATCATTTTGTTGCTGTTTGGAGTCCTGCACACTTCACGCCAAAGAGAGAGAGGATGTTGGGATTTTGATCCTGGTAAGTTAATTCTCTTCGGAGCTTGACATTACCTCTCAAGGAGTCTTTTTACCATAGCTTGGGTGAGGATGACAGAACCTACTTTCAACCTTTCAAATTAACTCCAAAATTTAATCCCACAACCTGCCATTCCATAAAACAAGGGTTTGCAATCTTATTTCTTCGTACGGTCATCTTTTGCGCAAGGATCAGTTTCGACAGTAAGACATTCATTGATTTAAACTACTACAAATGAAAATTATAAAGATACTCTCACAGGCATTTACGATATGTAATTACAAACACCTTTCCAAAATTCCAGATCTACTGAAACGGGCCGTTGGGTACTATCCTTTGACGTCAGAGACTAATGCAAGTGATGAAAGTCCATTAAGAAATCCGCCTGGAACTATTGCCGACTCGGCCTTTCTTTCCCACGGCGTGTGCGGTGAGGCTGGAGGTTCCTACAGTTTTTCAGGGTCACGCTCGGCTCCTAGTTATATCCGGCTACCTAAATCAAGCAACCTTGATACAAGGTAACTTTAGAATAACTTGTATTATTTCAAGAAGAACGTTGCAGAATAATCGTTTGTTTACGACCTTTTGTTCTTCTCGGTTGCGAAAACATTTAGGGAGTTTGCTTTAGTTATAATGTATTTAAATTTAGGTAGGAAACGTCATTTAAAATTGCAAGTTCGCATCTGCATGACAAACTAGTTCAAATTCTTCAACGTGGAAGACCTATACACGATCTGAATTCAGGAATGGTGATGAAGCTTTGAAAAAAATGTAAAATTGGCGGTTGGGTGTTCGCTTTTTCATGAAAATTGAGATTTGGTCATTGACGTTGCATTACTTAGGCCTGATTTCAAACCAAGGGGGACAAGCAAATTATGGGATTAGCAACTAGGTATTGATCCATATATATGCAGAAAGTGCACACCAAGCTTTACTAAGTTTGGTGTTAATAGACCCAATCTTAAGCGAGATACAGCCATTTAAAAACGTCAAAATGTGCAAAGAATTGTACATAATAATAAATCCTTTATTGATCAAGCTTTTTCGGTTTAAATGGCTGGATACTGGCCTTCGTTCTTTTTTTGCGTGTTTATGGCGCTCGACTTCGTGTCGGTCGATAAACACCCAAAAAAAAGAACT
The DNA here is from genome assembly GCA_949126865.1 of Montipora capitata. NCBI lineage: Eukaryota > Metazoa > Cnidaria > Anthozoa > Scleractinia > Acroporidae > Montipora > Montipora capitata. Next base: position 43,564,972 of record OX421451.1, read on the forward strand.
TGGCCAATATCCAGCCATCCTGACCTCACGCTTGGTCAGTAACCCATATGTACACATGACCATGGCAGTCCCTAGAAAGTATGGTCAACTATTATTGAAAAGCCTGACTTTTCAATATAGCTCCCACACCCTTCCCCCCCCCCCCTCCCCCTCCTTCCCCCAAATCAGTTTACTCAATGAGTGAACGCTCCAATCACAATCGGAATGCCCTGTGCTTTCTTAAATGTTATCATCATCATCATTATCATCATTACTATTATTATTAGTGATAGAAGTATTTTACTACTTTGTACAGATATTCCATAACCATTATCGCCTCGGTTTACCCAGAAGGGAATGATGGAGAGATAATCTCGTACTGGCAGGATTCCAACTATGGTGTAGGACTGTTTCTTGAAAATTTAAGACCAACCTTTCACCTTTATTCCCGAGATGAAACCGTCAAATTCATCTTTACCAGTAAGGACAAGGTACAGCTCAATCAATGGAATCATATCGCTTGCTCATATGACAACTCCTCTGGGCGTTCAAGAGTTTATGTGAACGGGAAAAAGGTCAACTTCACCGTTGATGCTGGCCCAGGCCTAGAACTGCAAACAGAATACGATTTGTGGCTTGGGTACCTTTTCAAAGGACGGCTGGCACACATCTTTATCTTTAATACATCTCTCTCTGAAGATGACATCAACAAAGCCAATAATTTCGCAATACCGAGTGAGTAGAGCTGCATAAAAATGATAATTAAATTAAGTACAATATCCTCGTCACAAACAATTGCCCTTACAGAGGAGGCTACGTTGTTATGACATCTACCATGTCTTTTTAAGTCCGCATACGAAGTTAAACCCTTCTACCCACTCTCTACTTAGAGCATTAGTCAGTTCCCAGTCCTATAGTACCCTGAGGAGTGCCGGGAAACCAAAGCTCAGTACAATCACAAAAACCCAACCTCGTTCCCAGGGATTTTCTTCGCTTCATTTAGTCTATGGAAGTCAATAACGACCTTTGGCGGTCCTGGGTTCGAATATTATTCGTCAAGTCTTTTTGGCTTCCAAACGAACGTTTAATCTTTTATACTGACATCAAGCTTCACGACGATTTCTTGGTAACTAGGTTTTCCTTTGATCTAATTTTCAGATCTTTTAAGTACCTCTTCAACAGACGCAGAAACCTTGCAGTTATCAGTGACTGACCACGTTGCCAATCAACTACCTGAGATTGCAAAACGGACTAATTATGCTCCCTTGTTAGGTCAAACAATGATTTATGTAACGCCTTTCGTCAGTCAAATTTTGCCAGACGCTACGGGAACTATGTCGACAATTCAGACAACACCACTTGATATATCAAACTCTCTTTCACTTAAGAACCAAGGGTTGTCGATTTCAGCAAATACGATAAGGAATCAGTTAGAAAGTACTCATTTTCCTACAGTTACAAAGTTATCCGAGTTTTCACAAAGCAGCGTGAGTAAAGGTAATAATTTAAAGAACTTGCACATTAGTGATATATTATCCACCTGCTGTCTGAAGAACCAGTTATGGATGATATTTGAAATATTTAGCATACGTTTTTAATATACTGAATGATAACAGAGCGAGTTTCAATAGAGTGTCGTAAGACCAAAACCAAAGTAATTACTTTGGCCAATCAAAAAAGAGGGAGGCAATCCGGTAAACCGATCAAAAGTCGAATTAATTACACGTAGCCGACACAAAGCGCGGGAAAATGTGCACGCGCGAGCCACGATTGGTTTTGGTTTCACTTCTGGTTGGTTGAAAAAGTGGCGCGAGAACTTTGAACCAATCGCTGAGTGAAGTAATGCAAAACCAAAGCAATTCACTAATTACTTTCGACACTCAATTGAAAACCGCTCTATTGAACTTTATTTAAGTCAAGTGTATTTCGCGCTGGAGCACTAATTGGGGAAACCGAAGCCTCGGAGAGCAGAGTGGAGGACCAACTCTGGGAATGAAACGTGGGCCACATTGGTGGGAGGCGAGCGACTCACCACTGCGCTGGCCCTATCCCAGTGATTTAGGCTAGATTACCAGCTGTTTCGGAAATGGGACCGCACTCACCCTTCATCCCCCAAATGGGGACAACCGGATTTTCGGAAGGCCTAAGAAGTTTTCGACGCTTCGAAGTTGAAAGACTAGAGGAGAGGGAAAACATTTGCGTCCTCAGTAAAGACATTTTCACGTGCAAAAAGAAAGAGAATCAACGAACGTAACCCACATATGATGCCGGGGGACCTCTCCCTTGGTTTCTGGGCTGGGGACTCAGCTCAGAAGCTAAGGGAGAGGTCCTAGGAACTAGATTGGGGGAACTGTTTTCCAAAAACTTTTGAAACATGACTGTGTCTCTATCTACAACAGGACGTCTCAAATGTTACAACTGCTCTGGTTCCAGAGACGATTGCAGTGCGAATCAACTCGCCAGCAATAACCGAAGACTGGAAGAAGTTTGCAGCACAGATGATGCGAGGTGTGTGTGGCTCCACATTAAAATTAACAGCAGCCTGGAAATGGTAAAGATGGGCTGCCAACCGGCTAGCGAATGTGCCAAAATAAAAATATGCAATGAAATTGCGAGCTCACAGGGATTTAAATGTTGCGATGGTGTATGTTGTGACTCAGACTTTTGCAACAAAGGTAAGATTGACCAGTTCTGAAATAATACCTTAATTGCTGCAATCCCCCCAGGCGTAGCAACACTCCTATCGTTAAGTTGACTGTGGTTCCTTTGTTTTCCTTCCTTGTAGTATGTGGACCGCCTCGATTTTTGTTTGTGAAGCGTCCAGCGTTGATCATAAATAACTTCGATGCGTCCTTTCTTCCGCGTCTTTGCCGACGGTCCAGAGAACGCGCTCGGGTCGCGATCGCAAAGAACTTATAATACAGATGTAATCCTTCATTTCAAAATGATAATACTTGACACAATAGGGCCGTTTATACGAGAGAAAATAAGCCGCGGCTAACTCTAACCGCGGCTTACATAAGACGCGAACACCCCGTATAAATGGTACAAAATCTACGTTCACGGCTTTCTCAAGCCGTGGCTTATCCTGGCCGGGGAGTTTATACTCGTATAAATAGTTCCTTTCGCGGCTTACGTAAGCCGCGGCCAGAGTTAGCCGCGGCTTATTTTCTCTCGTATAAACGGCCCTAATATATAACCTTGTCAGTGAAATTATCAAAGTTCGCATGTACATTTACTCCGATTTCTATGATGTTGTAGTGCCCGGCATCTGCTCGCAGCATTATACTTAATTACAATTTGCAACCTCTAGTCAATCACTTCAGTTCGTGTTAAATGTGAAAAGTTTATTTCATGCTATGCGGTTCAATTTTGTGGGAAAATTTTAAGTTCCGTTTTTTGTATTTATTCCTAATGACGATAATTCATTGTCTTCAAAGATGGATTTTCAATATTATCCAAAACGGGTTTTTTGGATTCGTGTTCCCCGAAGGATTCGAAAAGAGTGTAGTTGTGACAAATGCAGTCCTTTTCAGTATAAGAATGTCTAATTTGGGGGCTGAGGTCGAGCGTTCTTCAGTATTTTTGGGACGATTTGAGCCTCGGAAAACTTTCTTAACATGTTCTTAAAATTGACTTCAAACTGAGTTATTCTTCAGGGTATCTATCTAGCCGACGGCTACACGTAGGCTACAGTGTATCATGCAATAAAAAAAACCGCATTTTACACTTAAGACTGCCATGCCGTGTAACGATCTATGCATTACGTTGGATCAACACAAACAATGATAAGTGTAAACACGCCACTATACATGTTTGGACAGATCAAATAACGTTCACGAAGGCATTCTCTTCAAAATGGAACTATGTACGGTGGGCCAAACCTAGCATGATCAGCTCTCAAACTAGAAATCAAATGCAGACAGTTGTTTCGGGCTTCTTGGCCGTCGTCATTGCGCCGTAGCTAAGGCACAATGAGCCTCAGTGACACTTCACCTTACGCACTGACGAGGGCCAACAAGTCCGAAACAACTGTCTGCGTCTGCTTTCTAGTTTGAGCGCTGATCATGCTAGGTTTGGCCGACCGTAGTTCCATTTTGAAAAGAATGCCTTCGTGAACGTTGTTTGATCTGTCCTAACAGTGTTGTGTTTATCCTTATCAGGTCTTATCACGGTTTGTGTTGATCCAGCTTAATGCATAGATCGTTACACGGCACTGCAGTCTTTAGTGTTAAATGTTTATTAAACCGCATTGTTAAGGTTAAAAAACGTCTCTAAAGGCCCCAGAAAATGGGTTCAACATTTGCTTCCAGCAACATCCGTTCGACTTTGTTGAACGATGTTGACTGCTTGGGTGGGCAAACGCGGTTTCAACACATCATCAACATTTGATTTAACAACTTGAAGCTTCACGAGAGGACCGGCATTCAGTCCCAGGCTGCAACCGCAGTTGTTACTACGGATACGGACATGGGTACAATGTTGAAAGAGGGGGGCAAACGTTGAATGGTTGTTGAAGCAAAGTTTAAACGCTTTTAAACTCATTCAACATCGATTCAACACCGCTTCAACTCGATTCAACATGTTTCAACACGGTTGAAAGGGGGGGGGAGGGTGGGGACAAACAGTTTCAACGTCGCTCCTCAACAGACTCGCACGGATCATTGTTGAAGCAAATTTTGAAGCCGTTTGCTCGGTCATTTATATTAGTGTGTTCTTAATGTTTTGGTTGATTACCCAATTAGTGCTCCAGCGCTAGAAGACTAGACATATAAATAAAGTTCCTTTCCTTTCCTTTCCTTTTTCAGTCTTGCCCTTATAATAAGGTTCTTATAAAAAAAGAGTATTGGACCTCTTCTGTCGGATGGAAGCCGTGATCTTTTTATTAGCTCTCGTAAAATAAACTCGAATTTGGAAAGGTAATATGCTAATTCTTTGAGAGGGTTCTATAAAGATAATTATAATAACTTCCTCGAGCTCTTCTTCCGTAATTATTGCGATGCGAAATTCACCAGGTCAGCCAAAATGAGCTTCCTTTGATGACTTTCGCATCATCCCAAGTATTATATGAATAAAAGTGCTCCTTTTATCGAACAGAATGAATGTATTCTATGCTGAGGCGGATAAAAAACTAATGTTTTTTCCTAGTCTGATAAAATGGTGTGTTAAAAATTGCAGAAGGCAAGTTCTGTCGAAGAAAACCTGAGCTGGTAGCGATCATTGATGGAGGAATAGAAGTAACCCTAGGACTTAACAAAAGTTATACATTAAACGCGTCACTTTCTTATGACCCTGAAGTTGGACCGGGAGATCACACAGGCATGAATTTCACTTGGTTCTTTGGAGCCATAAAAGGAAATTCCACGAGTAATGAAGATTCCTTCATTGTACTTGAAGATGCAGTTATTGAGTACCAAGAGGCCAGAGCACACGGCAAGGTAGTTGCAACCAACACAACGCATTTAAAAGTTAACACAACTTACGTAACTAAACTGGTTGTGGCAAAAGATTATCGCAACGCATCTGTTTTTCAAATCTTGCGTGTGGTAAACGGAGACCCACCTCAAGTATCACAAAGGTAAGATTTTTCTTCAGTTATTCTTAAGGTTTTTTTTAATGGCTAATTCGAGGAAAACCCCAAATATTTCAGGTGTGTTACTGTCTTTCAACGAAATAGCTCATCTACTATCCGGGACGCGAAAGATTTGACAACTTTTCCCATTTTCCGTCTTTTTGGACATAACCATGAAAAGAGGGCTAAAAATGCCTCTTTTCCCCACTCCATCACATTTCGACATGTTTTTCAGATGCCTTATAAACTGCAAGCCGAAGATAAGTCCATCAGCTAAGCTGAGTGTGGAATCTCACTGCCGAGAAAATCAGTGCTTGAAGATACAAACCTATGCGTGGCGTCTGTATGAGCAAATATCTACTGCAAACAATAGCAAACGACAATGGCAAAAAATAGAGGATTTTCAGCTAATTGCAAGTACGCCTTTAAATTCAAGCGCCATCGTAATAAAGGAGAATTCGCTTGACAGTGGAAGAAAGTATCGCTTGGTGCTGTATGTTTTAACTATTGATCACGTTTCGGGAAGGTCTGTTTATGACTTTTTAACGGCTAAGCCGCCTTCCGGTGGCAAATGCTCCATCACTCCTTCCATTGGTGTTTCATTGGCAACCAACTTCAAACTGAGTTGCAATTCTTGGACTAGTGACGCCACCCCACTAAACTACAAGTTCCAATATAAGTTGGACAACGGTCTGTACAGTGTCATATACAATGGTCTGAACAACTCCATTTTTTCTTGGTTGCCACCTGGGAATCAGTCGGATAACAATACAGTCAAGTTTATCATCACTGTTACTGATCAATATGGAGTTTCCGCCCCACCTCTCCAACTCTCTGTTCGCGTAAGTGTTTTTTATTTATTAGGCTCCGCATTGTAGCGTTTTCTTAACCTTAGCACTGAGCAAGAGCCCATTACCCGAGAGTATAAGAATCTGATATCAGGCTTGTCCCCATTAGCGTTGGGAAAGTGTCTATTTTGCGGGAAAATAAATATTCTTTGTTATATAGCTGAATTTTTCCCCCAACATGCAGCGCCCGCTCTCATTGGTTACTTCGAGGTCACATGACATCTAACAATAAAACTGTTTCCCGCCAAAAGTCTCTGTGGGCAACAGTGCAAAATCTATGACAGTGCAATGTTAGGTTCGCGAATGTTGACCGACGACCTTCGTTGCTGTTGTTGTTGCAAGTTGTATTTTTTGTGTTATATAACAAATCACTTAATGGCTGATCCCTCGGGAAACAGTTCATTTGGTTTCCCTCGAATTTCAATGTTTCCCCCGGCTGCGCCTCGGCGAAACATTGAGATTCTCGGGAAACAAAATGAACTTTTTCCCTCGGTACCAGTCATTACGTGTTTATTGGGTACTGTATTTGCATTACAATGTAGCATTCACTTTTCAATGGTATGGAAATATCTTGAACAAAACGTTTTATTCCCAAAGGTTTGAACTGAGTACAACATTGAGTTAGCCGATTTGGCCTATTCTTTATATTGTTTATTGTTTATTATTGGTTTAAAAATAAACACTTTTCTGACGCTGATGGGGACGAGGAAAATTTGATCTTACTATTGAGTGATGGACTCTTGCCCTGAAATATTCATAATTCAGTGAGACACTGATTTAGATATCGCCCCCTCAAAGACACAAAGCGCTTTTCAACAGTGTGTACAGAAATTCCATTATGGCACAAGTGGGAGACGTTAACACATGCTAACAATCTTAACGAAATTATGAATATGATTATGATTATGGCAGTGCAGAGAGAGTGAAAGAGCACGGGACCATTAATTCCCTGCCCTACGCTTTTCGAACAGTATGGGTTCTTTAAGTTTCAGATCTTCATAATGTGCTGCAAGACGTCCTTGTCCAAGAGGAACTGTAACAGCTGTAAATCTTTCTTTTATTCGTTTAGATCAACGCAGGAAACGCTCGACACTGTCCTCTTTGCGATACGAAAATTTGTGTTTACCGTAACCTTGATTCACGAGTGTTCGCAATGTTCAATTCCTTAGATTTTCCGTAAATTCCTTGACAATGACAGTCCGATTAGTGTTACTTTAACCATAAACGGGGCAAATGACAACTTTGTCGACAAAAACGTGCAGCGCCGAGGTTTGACCTAAACTGGAATGAACCTCGATCAAATCACGTGACCTAAAGGCTCGGACGGACTGGTCCGATTGCACAGAATAATCAACAAATAAAACTAGCATTTACAGGAACCATGGCCATATCCAAGGCCAACCACTCGATGATGTGATTTTAAAGGCAGCACTTTCTCCGTACTGAGTCGTTTTTAATTAATTAAGACGCCGAATATTGGTCCGACAGGGCGACGCGATCACCCGCCAATCGGATCGATGATCAACCAACTGAACCAAGAGGTTGGCGCGAGTAATGAATTATGGGCCAAAGGAAAGTTTTTCGTAGGGTGACCAGTTAGATATCACCAGTGCCCATTTATCCACTTGGCGAAGGAAAATAGTGTCGTCAAATGAAGAATGTCTTCTTCCAAAGGAAGTGACTTAAATCCAACACACTGACCACTGCGCCGCTGTGGCTTCATCTTGATCCTAGAGACAACCCCGTTAATTGACTCTCTAATGACATTACCGTGACTTCTTTTGGAGCGGTTTTCAAATGAGTGTCATAAAACCAAAACCAAAGTAATTACTTTGGCCAATCAAAAACGACGGAGACAATCCAGTAAACCAATCAAATCTCGAAGTAATTACACGTAGCCGACACAAAGCGCGGGAAAATGTGCACGCGCGAGCCACGATTGGTTTCGGTTTCACTTCTGATTGGTTGAAAAAGTGGCGCGAGAACTTTGAACCAATCACCGAGTGAAGTAATGCAAAACCAAAGTAATTCACTAATTACTTTCGACACTCAATTGAAAACCACTCTAAGGGTCTTAGGTTTCTAAAACAACCTTTGCAGTCCAAATAAATAACTAAATTTGATTTAATAGGGAGGTATCAGTTACCCCTCGGCTCCGTTTGCCAACCGTGCTGGCGAAGGATCCAGAATTATGCTTGTCTGTTCCAGTTACCTTTTTTGCCTTTTCCCTCCATTCGTGTTCAACTCATAGAAAAAAGCATAGTCACATAGTCGCGAATTCGAGTTAACACTCGATAAATGGCCTAGCACTGACAAATTGCGATATACGATTTCGTGCTGGACATTACGAAGTGTCTTTTGTCTTGGTGATTATTTGTTTTCAACTTTTTAGGTTTTTCCCTCCAGGAATTTGAGCACGGAGAATCTCACCAGTTTCTTCACAGATCGAGACAGCTATTTCAATAAGGTCATCAAGAATGGCGACTTAGGTAAAGCGGCCCAAATTGCAAACACGCTACTCCAGGCAGTTTCAAAAGATTCTACACTGCCATTTGCGAAGAAAACCAAGGTAAAACGGAATCTAAGAACAATTACATACAATACAATAATGGATAGAATAATGAGGGTACGCGCTGTGGTACTCTATATGAAGTACTTTTCTACATCCTTTCAAATCCTGTCTTTTGTCTTTGTTCTTCACTGCGCAGACTTGAAGAAACCGTTTCAAAAATGACCCAAAACAGACCTTCAAAGGACTCACGTTCATTTGACTGAAATCAATCCTTTTAGCGCGAACTTTTTAAGGGCTTCTTGTTTCCTCACGCATGCGCTATGAGAACCGACTGCAGGACAACCCGACCGTAGTGTTTTAAGGAAACTTTTTGAAAGGTTCTTGAACGTAAACTGAATTCCTTCAAGAGTATTTAATTCAAACATTTGGTTTTACTGATCCATACTGTTGTTTTTTAGATTAAAGAATTAATAATTCAGAACATCGTTGGACTGAAGGTAGATAATATTCCTCAACTATTGCAAGTTTCGTCTGTGATTGGTTCTGCTATTCAAGATACAAGCAGAATCTCTATTAAATCTCTGGTGAGTTGATGGTCAAGAGTCACTGCTCTCTTCTTAGGCTTAACGTTAGACGTTTGCTGGGAAGAACATAAGTGAGAAAAACGTGAACGAAATAAGGCAGTCCTATCATGTGTATAAAGCAAAGGAATTAAGTTGTTACAATTTCCTAAAGCAGCTCAAGTTGGACTGAAAACAACTGATTGTTCTCTCTCTTAAGGAAGCTCTGATGGCTAAAAGGAAATCGTGCCTACAATGTAGCTTTCTTGGAGAAAACCTCCAAAAGCCAAATATGGAAATGTCATTCTTATTGACTTTAATGAACATCCTTTTTAAGAATAATAGAGTTGATTGAAAAATTTAACACCTATAGGTCTCTTCTCCGCCAAATATAACTTGAGCTTATAAGTATAATGTCTACCCATACACATTGCATCAACAGGATTTGTCTCTTTCTGCCCTCAACACCATGTCTTTCTTTTTATTGGAAAGTGCCAAGTTGAAAGATGTAGCTAATCTACCTCTTGTCACGCAAGCAGCGGAGAACTTGGGTTCTTGTCTCAACAGCGTGCTCAAAGCTGGAGCGAGAGTCGCATCAGGAACTTTTGGTCCCGGTTTTCAAAAACAGGTAAAACATGTTTCAAAGCCTGTTTGCATGGCTGGTTGGTTCCGAAGGGACTCTTGACGACCCTCAGGAAACCGCCAGCGCCAGAGTTTACCATGACTCCGTCGCACGCTTTAGGTTTTGCCGGCGGTTCATGCTCTGTCATCACAAACAAATCACTAAGACCACCAAGTATGAAAAACGTAACATCTTTCTAAGGTGAGGTAAAGTCTGCTTACGAGCCAAGTGGCCCATTAGGCAGAAGCTTATCCTGGTTTCTGTAGCATGAAGCGACTAGGAGTATTTCTACTCCCCCTGGATGGGATGCCAGTCCATCGCAGGGTTACCCCCAGCATTAAATTCGCCGGTATCCATTTATACACCTGGGTGGAGAGAGGCACCGTGAGAGTAAAGTGTCTTGTCCAAGAACACAACACAATGTCTCCGGCCAGGACCAGAACATGGACCA
>OX421451.1:43578015-43588015 GCA_949126865.1 Montipora capitata
TTTTATCTTTAATCTTGAGGGGGAACACTGAGCGGAAGCTAATCGAAGTATCGAATCTCACTGAAGACATCGTCATCAGCATGCCACTTACGCCTCACAATGTGTCGTTACAAATCCCGCAATATTTTACTAATAACGATATGATGCGTTTCCACCAAATTGATGTTGAGTACGAAAACACGTTGATTACAATAGAAATCAAACCAAAGGATACAAGGGCAAGTTTGTTTGTTTACTTCAGCTATGGTAGGCGGCCGACAACTGAAGTCCATGATTTCACAGCCACTGTTTCTATTCACAAAACGTGTATTTGGACAAGCGGACAAGACCCAAGCCGTGCAAAACGACATTGTTTTTCCAATAGAACTACAGCCGTGCCTATTGCAACAGTTGCCAGACACCCAGGAAGGTACTTTTTAGGTGTACAAAGCTACAACACAAGCTTGAGCTCGCATATAAAACGAAAAAGAAGATCTTGCTTCGGAAATAAACGCCACAAGCGTTCGTGTGTCCAGGTCAAAGATCCCCCACCTACTCCTCCTCAAAGCAAGAATGTAACCGTGGTACCTCAGTACGACCCCTTCGTCGATAAAAATTATTCTCTGAGAGTAGCACTGGCGAGTTGTGTTTACTGGTCTGAAAATCAGGAAAAATGGATGACTGCCGGATGCCGGGTAAGTGAACACTGGTGATGACTTTTCACATACGGATTGGTATTCCTCAATAAAGCTCAAGTAATGTTTCGCTCATGTCGCGTAGCTAGGCTTAAGCGCCGCTTAGCCGTTATGCCTCTTTATTTCATCATCATCATCGTCGTCATCATCATTATCATCATCATCGTCATCATCGTCATCATCATCTCCATCATCATCGTCGTCTCCATCATCATCGTCGTCATCGTCATCATCATCATCATCATCATCGTTGTCATCACTATCATCGTCATCGTCCTCATGATCATCATCGTCATCATCATCGTCGTCATCATCATCATCGTCGTCATCACTATCATCGTCATCGTCCTCATCATCATCATCATCATCATCATCATCACTATCATCGTCATCGTCGTCATCATCGTTATCACCATCGTTATCTTTTTTCTCCTTCTTCTTCTTCTTCTTCTTCTTCTTCTTCTCCTCAAGAGTCCATGGACTCTTGTTCTTCTTTATTACTATTGTAATTGTCCTTACCCCCCTCGGCGGTGGTCACAAGTTAAAAGCCTTTACACTCTACACTTTACGTTCAGTAATCGTCAAAACACTTGAATGTAGTTTGCCAGACTGCATTTAATTCTACTTACTTTCTGAAACAGGTATTGTCAGCCACGCTGAATGGCCTTCTCAGCTGCGGTTGCAATCATCTGACTTCATTTGGTGGAAGTCTGTTTGTGAAACCAAATCCCATCGATTTCGACCAAGTTGTAGTAGAATTCAAGCGGCTTGACGACACTGGAAATATTGGCGTTATTGTAACTGTAGCTGTAGTCTTTCTATGTTATCTCATTGTCTTCGTTGGCGCAAGGAAAGCAGATAAGGAAGACGCAAGAAATGTAAGTACTTTTGACAATATGAAGGAAATTGCATACAAGAGAAATGTGAACGAAATTTATGAAAGTTGAGAACGAAAGCGTCACTCCAAAATATAACTTAACGCCGTCGCATGCCAGTATTTCGCGATTATTCCGTCTTGTTCACCTTGTACAATACGGGCGAACTATCCTGTACCTGGATGGGTGCGAACGGTTTTAATGTAAAAAAAAATGAATGGTTCAAAGGTGGTTTTCACGTTACGACATCTGAGCCATGTTGGTAGACGGAAACAAAAGATTTCTCATTGGCTCCTTTTGTTCGTCCACAGCGGCAATCAGTGCACATTATTCTTTGATTGCGTCTGACGTCACAGCCGCCATGTTGGTGAAAAGAACAATAGCGAAAAAGACTCTTAGGAATTTGACTCTATTATTATGCAAAACTTGAGCTACATTTTTCTATTGTTTTGGCACCAACATGGCCGTCTTATCTCGAGAGTGCAATCAAAGAATATCATTATTATCTGTGTCCCTAGAGATTGGTTGCAAACCACCTATTGTTATAAGAAAAGGAAAAGAAAGGAAATTTATTTAAGTGTCTAGAAGCGCTGGAGCACTAGATGGTAACATTGTAAACTGAAATCAACAATTAACGCAAATCAAATCAAATGTTGGTTTTCGAGGAGAGGGGAAAACCTGAGTACCCGGAGAAAACCTCTCAGTGCAGAGTAGAGAACCAACAAACGCAACCCAGGCACATATGACGCCGAGTCTGAGAATTCACTACTTGCACAATCCCATAATACACCTCTATTATCCCCCAAAACTTTTGCATAACCATTGTTTGCAATTTCTCCTGGGACATGAAAAAGTCCCAAGAGAAGTCGAAAACAATGCCTATGCAGATTTTTGGGGGGTAAAAGAGGTGTATTCTGGGATTTGTGCAAGTAGTGAATGGAACCAGGGCCACATTGGTGGGAGGTGAGTGCTATCACCACTGCGCCACCCTCCACCCCTTATATTCTCACGTTATCGTCAAAACCAAAAATTTGGTGATTTCACGTTGTTCTTTTGAGGGGTACACAAAGAAATGCACGGAAATTCGTACCTCACTTGCAACACGATAATTTTTCCTCTTTTCACCAATAATATTCTTGCCTTGGAGTTGTCGATGCCGTCGCCGTCGTCTTTGCTTAACTCCCTAATATGGGTGTCGGCCACATGGTTACATACTGCTGTGGGTAACCTGCGATGGACGAGCATTCCTCCAAGGGGGGCATGACATAGTCATACCCCTCGTCGCTTCATGCTAAAGAAACCAGGGTAGTCTCCGGCCGAGAGATCCCCAGGGGCTGGTGTGCGACTTCGCTGATGCAACAAGTCAATCAATGGCTTTGATGAGCAAGAATAATGACAGTGTGAGCTCCGCAAGTTGGTCTTAACACTTTGGACGACGAGAAATGACAAAATGTGAAGTTGGATGGAGGACGTGGATGTCAGCAGCCCACGATGAGTTTTCAATTTCTAACTCCGAACCTCGACACCGTCCACGCGAATTTTATTCCGGGATAATTTCCATTCTCTTTCCCTGCCGAACGAATTGATATTATCACTAAATAAAAGAAAAGATCTCTTTTTTAAAAAAACTTTAATAGGATAGTTTGCCTTGTAAATGTTACATGACGTATATATACAGAAACAGATCTCGTGTTATTGTTTAATAAACCCTTTGTTTCTCAGGACGGATCGTTATGTAAACATTAATTGTTATCAGCTTAAGATATTTCATCTTGATATAACACCAAATTCTTATGACTACCCAACAAAGAAATCTGTGGTACTAATTGTGAGAATGAACTTTTCGATCTTGGAAATGCAAGGTTTAATAAATATGGGTTATTGACCAAGCGTGAGGTCAAGATGGCTGGATATTGGCCAAGTTCTTTTTTTGCGTGTTTTCGTCTCGGTCCATAAACACGCAAAAAAAGAATGAGGCCAATATCCAGCCATCTTGACCGAACAAGCTAGGTCAATGAAGGATTTATAGACCTTATTCATAAATGGCGGTCAATTTATAATTCTTTTGTTGAAGTGCAAATTAGCCTACCAAGCCTCGATACAATACAGTGAATTGAAGAGATTTCTTGCTCTTAAATGAGGCTTGGTAGGCTAATTTGCACGTGGACAAAAGAATTATAAATGTGACCGCCATTTATGAATAAGGTCTATTATATGCAGCAATAAAAGCAAGGTGACACACGCTAACACCAACCCGGTGTGGCCAACACATCACGCATGCGCACAACCATTTCACCCGGTCAATTAGCAGCCATGGACAGCTGTTTCGGCCTTTTGGGCCTCATCAGCATGGCGTAGCTAACATACCAGGCGGGTGTGTTTAGCACCCCTTTAAGTGGCAGCTTCACATGCCAAACATGTGCGCATGCGTGATGTGTTGGCCACACCGGGTTGGTGTTAGCGTGTGTCACCTTGCTTTTATTGCTGTCTATTATATGACATAAAACACCAAAAAAATGATCTTGATCTTGATCTTGCGGGACCAAGCGAGAAGTCCCGAGTGGGCAGTATAGCTCCATCTTGCCCGCTCGGGTAGCCAATCACAGCGCGGGATTTGGTTCACCTTGCCCGCTCACGGAGCTAGTCATATAATAATTCCCATTCTTGTAATTCTCACTCGATTGCGATCGCGCAGCACTGCTCCTCCAACTGAGCTATTAAGCGACCTGGGAACTGGTCATCATTTTGTGAGTTTCAGTTATATCCCTTAAAGGGCCCCTGTCAGATTTTGAAAGCGTGTTTGCTTACCCCCCTGTCAGGCAAAATTTTGAGTTTCAATTTTTATCCAAAGGCCGTTTACTTTGAGTGTAAGTTTTGGATTTCAAGGTCCGCCATTACTCACGTTCAAAACTGACCGATTGGACCTCAGAGGATTGGATCTAGGGAAAGTGACGTCAAAGGCTCACTTGCTTAAAATTTCAGCATGTGAATGCAGCTTATTATATATGCGAAACGCGAGTTAAAGTCTGAAAGCCCAGAACTGCCATGCTGCATATTAATTCTGCGGCGTACACACGCATTGCATTCTTAAAGGGAACCTCCACTAAAACAACAAAATAACTTTAAACCACAGAACTTAATGTTTACAATTGGAATTGCTCATTCTTTTTCCAATGAAAGCGTTTGTATTCGAGAGAAATAAATTTCAAAAACGCTTATTTTGGCTTTCAAATTTCCCGGGCGCCGCCATCTTGAATAATTGTGACGTAACTTGGTTGCCCTATTGTTCCAGAACAATCGCTCTTTATATCAGAACAATAGGGCAACCAAGTTACGTCACAATTATTCAAGATGGCGGCGCCCGGGAAATTTGAAAGCCAAAATAAGCGGTTTTGGAATTTATTTTTCTCGAATACAAACGCTTTCATTGGAAAAAGATTGAGCAATTCCAATTGTAAACATTATGTTCTGTGGTTTAAAGTTATTTTGTTGTTTTAGTAGAGGTTCCCTTTAAACTAGTGAGCCTTTGACGTCATTTTCTCCTCTTTTCAGCTCTCTCAAGATCTTAAAGTTAGTAATGGCGGACCATTAAATAGGAAAATTCCAGTTAAAATAAACAAGAGTCTTTTTGAAATTAAAGCTTAAAACTTTGGTCACTTACTGTTTAGTTTAGTTAACATAGTTTTGAAATCCAAAGAAAAATAAGAATTGATTTTTTGGTCACAGGGATTGTTTACCATTTTCAAGCAGAAACCGGTTGGTACTAGGTTTGTGCAAATGGTAAGCAAAAACTCCCGAATGGGAAATTCAGTTGGGATCGGCGTGTTCGTTCAAGTTTACCGAGAGAGTCTGGAGAGAGGCAAAATCATGCAAATGGTGAACACGTTTCCGTTTGGAAATTCCGTTTGGGAATTCTCGATTATCTTTCAAGAAATTCCGTTTTCTCCGGAAATTTTCCGTTTGCGAAGACCAAAATAGGCTTACCATTTACATTCCAACCGAAATGTCCGGATGTTTTTGGTAAATGGTAAACATCCACGGGTACCTCAAGAAGTGAACGAATGAGTCATCATTCTTAAGTTCTAACTAGGAAAATCTCCCAAATTGGAACGTTTTCAAGTTTGAACAGTTGTCATCCCAAATCAGCTTTTACTTGCACGAATAGTAACGAATACCATTTTGACTTTTTTTCTTACAGGGCATGTTGTATAGCATTTCTGCTGATCTCTCCCGTTTTCTATTCTACCTTATTTCTTTTTTGTTTTTCTTTTACAGAATCGTTCTCCAGTTGAGCTACCCTCTGGCTCGAATAACTTCCACGAATATGAAATAATCATCACCACTGGGGTCTGGAGAGGATCCGGAACGACAGCTAATGTTGCCATGGAGATATACGGCGCTAACGAAAGCACAGGGATTATCCAGCTGGGTGGAGCGGACCCTGGGACGGAGAGGCCGAATTTTGCTCGAGGGAGCACTGACATCTTCGTTATGAAAGTTGACAAGCCACTTGGGATTATCCAGGAAGTGCGAATTGGACATGATAGCTTTGGCAGTAGCCCATCTTGGTTTCTCGAAGAAATTGTCGTTGTCGACAAGGAGATGAATCATTCTTGGACTTTCACGAATGGTGATTGGTTAGCCCTTGAGAGAGGCGATGGCAGAATAGAGCGACTATTAAAACTGAATCCATCTCAAGAGGACTTTAACACAGAGGTCTTTAAACGTTGGTGGAAAGGCCTCACAGAGAATCACATCTGGGTATCAGTCATAGCCAAGCCAAGGAGAAACCGCTTTAGTAGGGTGGAGCGCGCCTCGTGTTGCCTTTCGGTGCTTTTAACAGCAATGTTAGCCAACGCAATGTTTTACAGACTAGAGGGAAAATCTGAACAAGTCATTCAGATCGGACCATTAAAATTTTCTTGGAGGCAAGTGATAATTGGTATCGAGAGTGCGCTCATAGTAGCACCGACAAACATCCTTATAGCGTTCTTGTTTCGTAGAGGAGCCCATCACACTGACGAGCATGAAGCTGTCCGGTGTTGCAAGCCAAAGTGGTTTAAGTTCCTTGCCTGGTTTCTCTTAGTTTGTTCTTGCGTTGTCTCGGCCACGTTCACCATCTTCTATAGCTTGATCTGGGGAAAAAGCATCAGTGAACAATGGCTATCTTCGATGTTTATTTCTTTCACTCAGGACCTCGTGGTAACAGAGCCTGTCAAGGTCTTCTGTATTGCAGTACTTTTAGCAGCCATCGTAAGACGTAAAAAATCCATACCCAAAGATTACGAGAGTCTGGAAGAAACTAAAACATACTCACCAAAAGGACATTTATGGACGCTGAACTTGTCAGAGGTGGAGGAAATGAGAAGACGGCTGGCAAAGAAACAGAACGTTTCGCGCTTTTTTGTGGAACTGTTTGTGTATCTAATCTTTGTTTTCCTTCTTCTGGTGGTGTGTTATGGTAACAGAAACGATCACCGATACATGATGATGAAATCAGTCACAGATGGCATTCCGAATTTTGAGACGGTAAGATTAAAGAACAGGCGAGCGTTTCTCGAAATTCCCAGAAACTTTTCGGGTCTATTTCGGAATCCATACTTTTCTGAGAAAATCGGAGACGTTTTTGGTCAAGAATTCAAATTAATCTTGCATCAACTTTGCCATTTCTTAACTTGAAAGCGAAGTAAAAAGGCTAGAGCTTTTTACAAAAAGCAGACTGGAGTTACACGTTTCATTTGGATCCGAATGGAATGATGCCATTCACGGGCTTGAAAGCATTGCGGCCCTGGAGCGATTGAAGATTATATAATAAGCAAAATAAATCCCGTATTCTCAATGGTTGGTTCTCATCTATGATCTGTTAGAGGGCAAACGCAAGGCTGACGTCATCATCAAAATCTTTTTAAAAAGAATTCAAATTCTTTATTATATAAAGCAAATAGACTCCATGTTGTCGTGCGTCTATTTAACAATTATTCCATGAGCGCGCGTTGGATATGAGATGATAGATAGCCAACGAGGCGCGTATCGCCGAGTTGGCTATAATCATCTCATATCCAACAAGTGCGAGTGGAATAATTGTTTTATTAAATACGCCCCCAAAATATAGAAAACTAGACTAAAATAAAAATAGAAAGGCCCAAAAAATCACGCATATGCTTGCCGTGTTTGTAGATCATGGTATAAAGGCTCATAACCCATGATGGCTTAACCAATCAAAATTCTCGAATTGCATTATCCAATGAACCAGTTTTTAATAATCAGTAATAGATCACAGAAGACGTCAAAATGTCAAAATATGGTAAGCACATCGGCGGCAGACCCAGCTATAGCTTCGAGTGCCACGTTTTTGTTCTTTCTACATTTTGACGTTACCTGTGATCTATTAGGGAAATTTAGCAACGACAACGGCGACGGCAACGAAAACGTCACAAATTTGCATATTTGGTCGTGTAAATACTTCGAGTTTTGATTGGTTTACTGGATTGTCTCCGTCCTGTTTGATTGGCCAAAGTAATTACTTTGCTTTTGGTTTTACGACACTCGATTGAAACTCGCTCTACTCTAATGGTTTTTCGTAAATTATAGGTTTTGAACGACGAAAAGTTTTGGAAGTGGCTTGAAGATATCTTCCTCCAGGGTGTGTTCGTTGGTAAATGGTACAACAACCAGATTGAGAACCAGACGGTGTACATTGGCAATAAGCAATCTGTTTTAGTGGGAATGCCTCGAGCGAGACAACTACGGGTTAAAAGAAGTATGTTTTGATCTTCATCATTATGTCAGTTGGTGATTCTCTGTAAAGTTAGAAATGGTACTTGGCCACTGTTCTCGGAAGCACAGTCTTTGAAACAACATTGAGTGATTCGATAACTCCTTACATACTTACACTCCTTATTAATTTGGTCAAGCACGTTAATTTGTGAAATGGAAGCAATTGCTCATTATTTGGATCTTCTATAATTAAGATGCTTTATAGCTTAACCTCCATCCTAGACATCAGCACTGCACTGATGAGGCCCAGAAGGCCGAAACAGTACTGTCTGCATTTAAATTTTATTATATATATATATAGAAAAGCAAATTATAAATACACTCGGAGAATGAATTAAGTAAAATAGCATTATCATGATTATGCAGACGATGACGAGATTAATAATAATAACAATAACAATAACAAATCATGAATAATAATAATAATAATAATAATAATAATAACTACTAATAATAATAATATCAAAAATATGATGGTTTGGGTGCATCATTTGTAACTTCACAAAGATAAAGATAAAAAATAATCCGTTGCAGTTGAATCATCTAAGCGAAATTTGATCTAAAGACTTTGAAAGTCTTAACTTAAATGATGAATACCGGTAACTGATGCCTGGCTTGTAATTATTCGCTAGATCGTTCAGTTCGTTGGTAGACAGTTCCAAACTATGCTAGCACAGCGAGTAAACAAATCGTGGGCTGCCCTTGTTTTAGAATGACCGAGTTCAAATCCATTATTCCTTAAGCTGTATTTGGTTCTATATTTTCTGTTGGTTACTGGTTTCTTTTTTAAGCTTGTGTTAACTGTGTTCGCCTGTCGTGTAGTGGCAAATATCTTGCTACAGGTGGAGATGACAAGCTCATAAATCTCCTTCTTGTCCTGTTTGCAGAACCTTGTGACGCGTTGGATTACACGAAAAACTCCTTTCCTGTATGCTACGTTGGTTTTTCAAAAGCAAGCGAATCGAAAACAGCTTTTAATAAGCCAGGGTGGAAACCTGTCGACAACACTTCAAATAACGATGACCTTTTCCGACTTTGTCCGAAGCCATGGCGATATCAGGAACCGACAGAGACCGACAGAGTACCAAAGTGGGGACAATTATCGTTTTACCCATGGGGAGGTTTCGTAGCCGATTTAGGATATGAAAGTGCAACTGGTGTTAGTATTGTCGAACAGTTGCACAGAGATTCCTGGCTGGACAGTCAGACCCGAGCAGTCATACTGGAATTTTCTGCATTTAATCCTTCGACTAATCTGCTATTTATCGGGAGCTATTTATACGAGATTGACGTATCTGGATGCAGAGCACCCTTCATCAGAGCCGAAGTTATTTCTCTGGATGCAACGGATACTGGCTCGCGACAGTTTTTCCTCATCTGCGTTCTCTTTTTTATAATATTTGTCGTTTTGTATTCTGGAAGAGAGTTGTACAGGCTCCAGAAAAGGCGATCTCGATATTTCAAATCCTTCTGGAGTTGGGTCGAGATTTTTCAAGTAATATTCTCTTTGCTGGCTGTAGTTATGCATGTCGTTCGATCGGAAAGAGCAGTGTCCACAATCCGAAAACTAAGGCAAAACATTTATTCTAATGTAAGCTTCCAAGAGGTTGTAATTTCTCTCGAGGTGGAGAATGCAGTGCTAGGAATTCTAACGTTTATAGTCACCGCTAAACT
>OX421451.1:43590515-43593015 GCA_949126865.1 Montipora capitata
TGGTTATGTGGTTTGGTGGGGAAAAAGTTGCGAAAAACGAAAAAGGCAAGGGTTTCATGGGACCGTTATACCGGGCAATTGCCTCCCACCAATGTAGCCCGGGCTCGAATCCATTCCACCGATATGATTTTTTTAATTTATTTACTTTCTCTGCTACCACAAGTCCTGGGACACAGTGTCCTAAATTAACGATAATAGTAAATTCAAAGCAAGTTAAGAATTAACGATAATCGTTAATTTAGAGAAGAGATCATGTTGACTCGTCACCCCGGCGTATGAACCTCCTTCACTCACTTTTCGAACCCAGGCTGCTCACTATCTCTTCCTTGCATGCTGGACCTTAGGCATGGGCACTAGTCTTTTTTCTTGGTGATAAAAGGTGATATAAATATTGACTTGACAGCGGGAGTTACTTCATCGGGAGATAGAGGATTTAGTTTTCCTGTAATATTTCTACACGTTCAGTGCTAAACGGTTACAATATGCTGCAAGGTCAAGGTTAAAGCTATTCGAATTGCGTAAGTCGTCGAAAGCCAGTTGACTTCTGTGTTGACTTATCGTATTTGAGGGAGACTTTCATATAAACTGAAACTTCAAACTCCTTTAACAAAGCTACATGTAATATAATTTTTATGCCTTTCTGCAATGGCTTCAAGTAGTGGATCGGGTGGAAAGTCTCCAAGTAAACTACGGCAGGTGGTGAATTCGTCCAAGGTAGGATACAAAACATGAGCGTCAATCTGTCAGAGTACATCACATCACATCTTTGTTTATCCTTCGATTGTAAAGCTGATAGCAACTATCTCCGAGCATTTACCCTCCTATTAAACCAGTCAACCAGGCAGGCGGAGAAAAAATTTGAAAGCATGAGATCTACTTGTCCCTGTCGACCATGTAGGGGTTTTCTCGACCCCTGCTTTCTCTTGTGAATTGTAGTGTGTGGGATCTTTAATATTTCACAGGGTTATGACCATTGAAAGGTTTACATAATATAACATGAAACAAAAATTAATGGTCTCAGTTGTTTGCATGTGTAGCCTGTTCCTGGGGCTCCCAAGTGAAAAGCAAAAAAATGTGCAGGAGCTGGTTGAGGCAACAAAGGCGAGCCCCCCAAGGGCCCCCCCCCCCCCCTTCCTCCCTGCCCACCTTACCTGGATCTCAGTTCCTACACATTTTCATGTGTAGTTTCTGCAGTTCAGTTTCCCTACCATCTGAGAGCCTGGAACAGGTTATTGGGTGAGTGAAACTTCTCAGTTCGTTGGGTATCAGATTTCTGCTTTTGTTTCTGTGGTTGAACAGTCGCCGTTAATAAATTATTGTCAAATAATTATCAATTTCCTTCTAGTATGACTGCATGGATTTGCCGGAAGAACTGAAAGCTAATCTAGAAAAGCTGAGAGCATTGTCAAAAGATGATTTAACAGAAAATGGACTTTTGCGATCTCGTATTGATCAGCAATGTGAACTTATTTGCATTCTGAAGCAGCGGGCAGATGAATCCTTAAAAAAGTCAATGGCACTTGAAAATCAACATGGTGAGCTTCAGAGACAGAGAGATGATATACTGAGTACATTACATAATGAAACAAGGAAGTTCTCTGTTTTGGAGAAGCGTTTTTCGGTTCTCAACCAGAATCACGAGGAACTTATCAAAATCAAAGACGATTATAAGGCAGAGAATGAAAGACTTAGAATTGAAAATGGTCACCTTAAGAAAGAAAATGAAGGATTGTTTGGTAGTGTGGTAGAGGAGAGGGATTCACAGATTCAGCTACTCAGAGAGGAGGTTAAAGATCTGCAAAGGAAATATCAAACTTCAGTAGAAAAAGAAAGGTAAAGATATGTTACACAGGTATCACTGTTGCCCTTCAGGGAGCTCCTTTTTGTGGTTGCAATGATATGTTGGAATACCAGCACATTATCTAAATTCTATTTTACCCACAACCACCCTCCCCCTGTGTAATGAGATTTAGAGTCGCGTATGAGGAGTCAGCTCCTTCTATCTTCTCTCTGGTTGGGATATATAAAGGTAATAAGCCATTTGCCCAGAAATTCTTATTGATGGAAGTAGATGGTTTTCACTGATAATCTATGAAATGCCAGAAACAAGCCTTTTTACCATGCAGCCAAAATTTGCAAAAATTCTTGGTCAATTAAGGGTAGAATGATGAGGATGATGAAGACTGGCAGTTGGCAGTTTGTTGAAGTGATTAAATTCTGAGGGAGGTCGATACAATAGAGTTGTAAAATTAATTTTATGTATACAATAATATGATAATGATTATGATAATAATAAGAAGAAGAAGAGGAAGAAGAAGAAGAAGATGAAGAAAGAGTGCTTCGTAATTCATGTGGCGTGGCCATTTAACACTGGAATAAAGGAATTTAAGCAGGAAGAGAAAAGAAACTACTATACTGATTTGAAATAGAAGCTGTTGAAAGTCTGCAAAGTAGAGGAAAAGAAGTTTGTACTTGTTCCAATATTTATAGGAGCTCTCAG
>OX421451.1:43595515-43608015 GCA_949126865.1 Montipora capitata
TTGTCATATAAGTAAGTACTGCTGTGGCCATTATTTATATCTGCCCTTTTCTTTAACTCGTATATAGATATATATATAGAAACGTGAAAACCTTATCGTTAAGTCGAAGAGTGCTCTACAATCGTGGAGCTTTATAATTAATTGTATAGAAAAGGAAAATTAAAACATTAAAACACTACAGAACACTGTTTCGAAAGGTCCTGATGTTCCTCTCTTGTCAGGTGCATGAAGCACTGACTGACTAACGTTAGTCGGTCATTGTTTCATGCACCTGACGAGAGAGGACCATCAGGCACTTTCAAAACCGTTCGGTAATTTTCCTTTCCTATACAATTAATTATATATATATATATTTTTTTTGTTTTGTTTTGTTTTTTTTGTTTTTTTTTTTTGTTTTGTTTTGTTTTTTTTTTTTTCAGGAAAAGCAGAAAGAGATAAAAGGACTTTGCCTGAAACTAGAAGAGACTGAAGGGTCGCTAAAAGAAAGTGAAGATAACTTCTTGTGAGTACAAGACAAATTGGGTCTGTCAGGAATCTATTGGAGTGAAATTTATTCCTATCGTTTTGTTCCTTTGTAATCAATCGGAGATTGGAGTGTTAGCCCTAGTGATGGAAATGAGTCCACACAAAAATACTCTGATCAGGAATGGGTATAGGAAGCCACGACCTCCGGATTATATCACTCAGGTTACTCTACAGGTTCCCTGCTAGCAGGGAGGCCTCTTTTCTTTTGCATTCGCTGGGTTGACGAGTACGGGGAAACAGACGTCTGCCATGCATCAAAACTCACTGTGTTGAGCATGCGCGCTGGTTACTTGGCGACCGAATCCAAATGTGATAGTTCACTTTACAACAGCGACCAAATGAGTTTCGACCCATGGCAGAGGATTCTTTTGCCATACTCGTCAGCTCAGCCGGAACACAAAAAGAAGAGACAGCCTTCTGCTAGCAGGGAACTCTACAGGTCAGACTAGAGGAGACCGTGGGTATAGAGTTCTAAACCCATGACATCACGTTTGCGTGACAACAAACAACAAAACAAAAATGACATCAATATTATTTCAAGGACGCAATTGAACATGGCAGCCGTCTACATGTGCATTGATTTGTTTGGACCCAAAAATTTGGTTGTCATGATGACGTGACGTCTCACTTTAGAACTCTTAGGGCCGATTTACACGGTACGATTTTTGTCGCATGGGACAACGGCTTACGACAAGCCCACGACATGATTTACGATTGTTGTGTACGTCAGAAAAAATGTCGTAGCATTTTAAAACTTGTTTTAAAATACTGCGGCAATCGTAAGTCATGTCGTAGGCCTGTCGTGAGCTTGTCGCATGCGACAAAAATCGTACCGAGTAAATGGGCAACCTCGTTCCCAGGGTTCTCTCCTACTCTTCCCCTCTCGCTCCAGGGGAAGAGTAGGAGAGAGCCCTGGGAACGAGCTTGATGAAATGGGCCCTTAGACTATTTTATATGCCATTTTCACGAAGACAAATATATGCAACTAATGAGAAGGATTTCGTTCTTTCATACTTTGGCCGTGTAGCACTTTAATACAGTCAGTCAATAATTCAGTTAGTTGGTTCGTTCGTTCATTATCAGCCTCCATCGCCCAGCTCTTTCCCCATGTCTCCCTGTCTCCCTGTCTCCCTGTCTCACATCACAGGCAGATGTTGACTCTCCACGGATACAGTATCCTGATCCAAAAGTAAAATTCCAACTGGTACGACTGGAAGCAGCAGCCGTTAATTTGGCTTTTAAAAACATTGTCGTTAACGAACTCAGGACAACAAAATCCAACTCTCCGAGAACACGCCACACAGCTCTTATACATGTATATGACGTGACGTCTACTTCGTGTATCAAATGCGAAACTGGGAGAGGTTTAGCAGAGGCGTATTTGGAGTGATAGAGGACGGTACATGTACAGCAGCTGTCCGGCTAAGTGCAATTCGCTCTTAAAGAGACGATTGGCTAGAAAGTTTGGGTGCAACAACTGCTCAAGAATATGAAAGTCTTCCAGTTTCCGTCCATCAGTCCGAACACCTTCTCTTAAACGTTACATCTGTGGATGGCTAGCACTGTCATGTCCTTTGCTAATAAGGGTTCCCCGTCACCCATCCCTGAAATGTATGCGCAGTCATTGTAAATTGGCTGTGATCTCAAAACAGCGAGAAGTGAGTTACCCTTGAGATTCTGTAAGATGGAAACAAATTCTGGCCTTGAATCCGGAAGAAATTTGGAACCGGAACCGGTACTCTCACCACTGGGCCGCCTTTTCTAATTTTAAAAACTTCATCGTTTTTTTTTGTAGGTCTGAGATGCAGAAGCTGTCCGTAAATGCTCAGGTTTTAAAACTTAAGAATCAGCTGGAGGATGTGGAGAGGAAACAACGAGAAACTCAAAAGGTGATGTGACGAGAAAAATAAAAGCATTATACTAATCCCCAGAAGACAGTTTTTCCGCCTTTTTCACAAATCCGGAGTTACATGTGCGACATTGCAAACAACGGGTAGTTTTCCACCTTTTGGAAAACCAAACAACTGCAAAAGAGAGAATGTCCTTTAATCGGGTTTTGGCGAATATTAATGCAGCGATCGCAAACAAATTGGCAGTCGCAAATTTCTTCGCGAGAATATTTTGTCTTGAGGAATTCGATGACTGCGTCGTTAAGCTCGAGGAATGTTCACTTCCTAAGCGCAGAATTTTCTGTAATTATTGGCAATTTCGTTATTTTTACGCCGTTTTTCGTACTTTCGTTTTTTCAACTCCAGTTCTCTTGGAAAGTGGTGAGGATTGTGTTTACGTAGAAGTTCGTTTTCGCGAATCAACGAACGAAGCATAGCGAGCGAGCGAGCGTGTAAATTTCGATCAAAGGCCCTCAAAGGAAACTTCAGTTTTGAGCGGGGCTTATGGTATGAGGATTGAGATAGATTTTGAGGTTCTCACCGATTGGATAGACGCTTTTTGCTCCGTGCGAGAAAAGAATTACATGATAGCCTGAGCTATGGAGTGGAAGATTCGTCGGGTTCGTGGGCAACACAAGAGCGAGCGGCAAAGCCGTGACGGGAATGATGGTGGTGTGTTAAGGTTTTTGAATACGGAAAAACCTATTCATATTCTGTTACCCACAATTAGGAGCAAATAACTTCTTTAAATATTTATTTCCTCTGTTTTTTTTTCCTTATTTAATTCATGTATTTTGTGACATAAACGAAGACGTCATGCGTTTGATTGGCTAAGAGCCACTACATCTGGCGGGGAGGCTGTTCTGGATATGGACGGTTTGGGGAAACGATTATTCTTAGGAGAGATATAGGAGTTGTAGGGCTCCGTAGCATGAGTTCTTGATATTGGGTGTCTTTGAAAAGATCGACAAATTCGCCTCAGCTCCCGAGGCTATTGGAATCGGCCTGTATTTGTATTCTCTCGGTTGAACTGTTATCTGGAAACAGAGATTAAAAGACGACGTTTCGTAGTCATCTTGACTTCATCTTCCAAGTGATTCAAGTAACGATTGTTTGAAATTTAAGTGAAGTGTTGGAACCTCTAGCGGGCAGAGGGGAGCTATTAGACTATGATACAATGCAGGCAAATTTAGAGGACATGAATTGCTCAGTTCTCAAATGATTTTCGCGGGTCAGTCTTTAGGGTATGCTCGTCCAAGTCTAAGTTCCCGTTGTTGTGGTCGACCCGTGTAAGGGACTCCGTGTCCAATTGTTGACTCTCCATGTGCAATGTCCCTTTGATCTATAAATGGATATTTTGGAAGAGATAGGCTTCTACATTTGCCTTATTGAGATGTTATTCCAATAGTTTCCTCGAGCTTGGGAATTGCGGAAGTTGTTTTAAACTCTAAATAATTGATCGATGCTTAAAAGTTGTTTTTCAGTTTCTAGAAAACCTTTTTGTTGTCCATTTTTTAGGCTAATTGTGACAGCTGTTTAATTAGCGAGGTTAGTTTCAGCTGTGCTGCTGCGTCGATGAATGAGTGAAGCACTAAAATTGAGTTTAATTTCATCAAACAAATTGATAGTGACGAGCCTTAGCATAGCGTTTCGCTAAGGGCAACGCTCGATACTTCATTGTTCAAATTTCCTAACGTCGGTCGGTTTACTTCCATTGACGAAGTTGACGCATAGATAAAAAAATTCGTACTTGCTAACTATCGCGTTTGTTTTTTCAAAAGGAATATGATGCCTACAAGCGCCATATGTCAGCTTTGCTAGGGAAGGAAAAAGAGTTGAACAATAAACTCAGGATTCTCATTGGCTGATGTTATGGATTAAGTACACTGCGCCAGTGGATGAATGCCTAAATAATTTATGATAGACCTTAAATGGCCGAAAATGTTTCGACAAATTATACACTTGAGTTGTGAAACGAATAAAGGTATTCGTTTCTAAGCAAATTGTGGTGCTGCTTCGGTGGTAGTCCAAATCGAAAAGTTGGTTTTATCAAGAGTCCATCACCCAAGACGGCCAAGAGTAAGATTTACCCAAACTGACCTTGTCCCCATCAGCTTCAGAAAATTGTCTATTTTTAAGCCAGCTTTTGCAGGGAAATAAACAATAAACCAAATCGGCTGACTCATTGTTTGTGGTCACATTTGAGACAAACAGTGTGACACTAGTGTTGTTTTGAATCCCTAGGGGAACACTGAACAATATAACTTGATTAAACATTAGTGTTAACTCCCTAATGCGACCACAACCAATGTTGCATCCAATTCAAACTCTCTGGGGGAAAAAACGCTTTGTTCCTTGTATTTCCATATCATTTCAATGTGAATGATACATTAATAATTGATAATGCAAATACAACACGCAAAGAATCCTTGGACGCTTTCCATTGAACGGAACTGACCGGCCAGAAGGGGGATTCAAATTAACCCCGGGGGGGACTCGATATATCCCTGGGTGGGGAGGTGCGGCGCGGCCCCTCATACCCTGACCCTGTTTAAGACAAATATCGCTGATTTTCCTACTCTGTTTAAGACAGAATTCCGATTTGTGATACCCTGTTTAAGACATTTAACCCAGTTTAAGACAAAAATTGATAAATCGATACCCTGATTAAGACAAAAAATGATAAATTCGATACCCTGTTCAAGACAAAAATCCCGAAAAACACACCCTGGCTGGCCGCACGTCTCCCATTAAGCCCTTATAAGGGAGTACCCCCCCCCCCCCCCGGGGAATTTACACACTTCGACGATGAAGTGAAGAGTGAAGGGTCTGGCGGGCCAGTTCTGACAAAAGGAAAGCGCACGTAATCCCGGGAGATTTGAATTGGGTACTTGTAACATTTGGTTTATTGTTTATTTTGCCCACCCCAGCAGTCAACATCGTTCAGCATCATTCAGCAAAATCGAACGTATTTTGAAGACGTTTGCCCGGGACTTAACAAGAAAGAGACGAAGGGCTAACGCTCGAAACGTCACCACATATCTTTCTTGCGGGTGGTTTACATATCTTTATTACAACCATTTAGAAATTGCTGGTGATCCTTGCAATCTGATTGGCTGATTGACTGTTTGTATAAGTACCCACGTGATTTGGAGTGCAGTTTGGAATAAATAAGCGTGAGTAAATTTTATCAAAGACTACAAATTGTACTCTCCCAACTCGCCCTATTTGAAAAAGTTTACAAGTGCTTATTTATTCCAAATTGCACGAGAAAATTCATGTGATTACTTATTACAGAAGCTCGTGACCTTGACTCTGGCTCAGAGCCGGGTTTTTTTGAGTTTAAAAATGTTCTTATTTGGATGTAACTGGCTCGTACATTTTCTCGCTCGTGACCATCGATTTTTGTCCATCTTTGGGCATAAAATTGGTCGACACGAAGTCCTGTTACCATTATTATTTGACGTGCTCTCAGCCAATCAACACGCTGAGATTTTTGCCTGTATATTATTAATTCTAAATCGCTCCTTTTCCGCAGCCAATGAGAAAGGAACACTAAAACAAAACAACCAATCAGATATCAAGTCTTGTTTAAAGTAACCAATCAAATTGCAGGAAAATGGAAGACAAAGAAAGCCATTGGGTAGCGAATTTTGCAACTTTTGTTCCTAAAACTGACAGTTTCTAAATGATGATAATGAGCTCCTTCGGGCTGAAGACCTACATTTAGGGAAGTTTCAGAGCGTTACATCTACATAAGAACATTTTTAAACTCAAAAAACCCCAGCTCTGGATTTGAACTTCGTGTCGTGCGATTTTCATCTGAAATCATACTTGTAATTTCAAATCGCGCTCGTTCGATTTTGAAATCACATGAACTACGTTAGATCCAGATAAGGAAATTTTTAAACTCAAAAAACCTCAGCTCTGAGCTCTGGAATAAATAGGCACTTGTAAATTTTTCGAAGACTACAAATAGACCATTTTCGAACTATCACAGCTGGACTGGATCTAGCATGAAACGGAGGCTAAAGCGGGAAAATTAATTTGCATTTTAAAAGATTTGCCCGCATTAGACGCGAGAATTCGAAAATGGTCTATTGCACTCGCCCAACGAGCTCGTGCAATTTGGTGCGTCTTTGAAAAAAATTTACTCGTGCTTATTTATTCCAAATGGCACTCGAAATCATGCGGTTTCACTCCACTCAGTTCGATTACCATAATTTATCATCTTTTTTGATGAAACCAAACGTTCGTAAAATGAAGTTTGTTATACGTCATTGCTGCATTTAATTTAATTCAACTAAATCGAACTTGCTTTCATTGTGTTGACAAAAATAACAGAAAAAACTGTCAGTTAGGCAGAAACACAATTCAGTCGTTGATTTGGAGAAGTGATTTTTGCAGCCAAAAATTCACCAGGATCGCTTTTTCTTCCGATGGTGTTTTCCGCACGAAAACATATATCTGTGTCTCAGTTTACGAAATTTTGTTTTATCGGTAAATGTAGCACCCTATAATGGAAGATTTGTATAAGCTGACGTTTCGATCGGTAGCTCTTTGTCAGCGCGCACCAATACCAATATACGCCAATACTCGTATTGTATCCTCTTTATAGCTGCACCAAGGCTTGAAAATGACTTCATTACCCCAAAAACTGCGCAGTGCGATTTGAAAAGTCGCCAGCAAAACATCTGCAAACTAATGTTGACTTAGCGAGAAGTGTGCGCAGTTGTAAATGTTGACCAATATTATTAGATATTATTAAAATCGTTCTTAAGGATGGCTATTCTTGTTAATAAAGGCAACATTTTTTTCTTGTCTAATGGTTTTATCGAATTATCAGGTACGCCCGAGGATAGGAAACGTCCTCAAAAACACGTTCGGTTTGTATACGTCATTGGCATGAAAAACAAGATTGTGAAGCGTTGGTTGTGTGGGTAACTTTACTCTTTGAAAACACCAGCTGCTGCGAATGATTCCAACATTATAGCTTTTCCGTGTTTTTCAACGAGTGACTGTCAATCGTTGTTGATAGAACGTGACGCGAATTGTCGCCTTAAAATATATTTTACGAGGCGGGTGAACAGCTTTACTTTAGCAGTCGGCTTCGGTTTTCAGTGGTCGTCGATCTTGTCGACATTCTGCAGCTTGAATAAGCGCATCTTTCCCATTTTATGAAAACACATTTCGTTTGTCATGTTAACTTTGAGCGGTATGTTTTGCGTTTTTATTCCGCTGTCTTTGTTGCAAGTACAAATGGTGATTTGTTTGCAAGGTTAGTTTGGACTTCTTTTTAGCTTTGAAGTTTTCCCTTAGTTTTAAACATAGATGAGACCTTATTCATCATTTGTTCGGCAAATGGTTGTCCAGCATTCAGGGTTGGCACAAAACAGCACACTGGTTTTACAAGAGAATTGAATTCCTGCATGAAAGCGAGAAATCACCCTCCGCCAGAAACGGGCACAACACAAGTGGATCAGCGAATGATGCGGCCTTCCATATTGGGTGCTATCCTGTTAAGATAGGCTCGTATCTGGTTCATCAACTAGTTTCAAATCAAGTGTCCTGTACTTTGTGGGACAACTAAAGGTGCGTTCGATTGACCGTATTCCTGAAAAGGATACATGCAATAGAAGTTAGAAATCCTTCGTTTCGCTGGTCAGCTTTTTGCTCGTTAAATCGATGAAATGGTATAGAAAAAGCCCCGCTTCATAGCCTGTTTAGTTTGGCAAATGAAGACGGTGGCTTCCAAATTGCGTGGAATGAAAGATTGCTCGACTATTGCTACTAAGTTTCATTTTTCCCGCAGCAGAGACTATATACCACCCAGATCTTCGTCAGGACACTTACACCAAAAACGAGTTCCACTACTTGAGTGCACCTGTAGTGAGAATGTACACAGTACCTGACGTCTTCGATTGTTCCTTCGAATGCTCAAGGAGCCCTTGGTGTTTTTCCTTCAATCTGGCCACATACCAAGGAGCGGACGGTAATCTTTGGTGCGAGTTATTGTCATCCGATCAACACAGAAGCGATCCCAAGGACTTCCAACGAAACCAGACCTCCCACCATTTTCTCAAAAAGGTAACGCCTACACAATCTGCATTGTGTCCTTCGAGTTGAGCATGAAAAGAGCCTTTGTCACCTGTGGGTCAATGGTCGTACCAAGAGCCATCATGGCTCTTGTCGTAGTATAGTAATTGTACTTCAGAATAAGTTTAATGATCGCGGTCGCTATAACAGATAAGCCGCGCTCCATTGCAACCGGCAACTTTCTAGTCGTTCTAGCGTTCGAGCACTAATTGGGGGAACAATGTAAACTGAAATCTACAAGTAACGCAAGGATCACGTCAAATGTTAGTTTTTGAGGAGAGGTGAAAACTGGAGAAGCCGGAGAAAAACCTCTCGGTGCAGAGAACAGAACCAACAAACTCAACCCACATATGACGCCGAGTCTGGGAATCGAACCCGGGCCACATTGGTGGGAGTCGAGTGCTCTAACCACTGTGCTCTCACCACTGCGCCATCCCTGCACCCTGGTTAAGAGAGCTGGAAAGTTCAAGCAATAACCGAACAGCCGGACTAACTGCAAATGGTTATAGATTTCTGTCATAGCTATTCTGACCAATAATGGGAGGGTAAAGTTCGTGCCCGTATCTCCACGTCGAATATAGTGCAACCTCGTCCTGCGTTGATCATGATACGTTAAGGAAGCTTGGAAATCTGATTTAGGTGTACCGCATGAGTTCATTAAAAGTGGATTGACTGCTTTGAGTGGATTAGAGGGGTGAATGTTAGAGCATAGCCCTTCGTCGGAGCGAATCCAGATTATTTTTCTGACTACCGTTCGATGCTTTTTTCTCCCCTGTCGTCACTTGTGATGGAATCAACTCGTTGGATACAGACCAATTTCTCCGTCTCTTAAGACTTTAGTGTTCACACTCCCCAACGAAGAAAGTGTGAAGAAATTGTTCAGTATCCACAAAGAGAAAGGGATGCGGGCATGATGCGTTTGGTAGATGTGCCATTGATTCATAGTTAATCCAGGGACTGGTTCTGAAACCTTAAAACCTTCAAAAGCGGGAACAATGTTGTCGCAATCGATGTTGAATTGACCGTGGCATTGCACAACCTTTTGTTTTCGCTTCGCACGGGTTCGCGAATTAGTTGCCCACAATTTAATCGAAAGATTCGATCGGTTATCCTCTCGAAAAAAGGTGTGATTTGAGCACCGTCAAGGCCAAAAATACACAAAAACATGAATAAACAAAAAGACTTGTCGAGTTTCATAACCATCTCCATTGATTAACTATGGCAAGACTGATTGAGATTGCTAATGAACGGCTGTATATGCGAAGCCTGCAGTAACGTTCATGTCCTTTGAAGGATGTAAAACGCGCGTTTGAATGTGTCTGTAATCGGAACATGTGCTATATATATATATTAGTACCATTATCACACTTTTCAGGGTCCATGTACACCTTCGCCGTGTAAAAATGGGGGAACATGTGTGCCCAGACACCAGGCGTTGGAATGCAGGTGCAAAAAGGGTTTCTTTGGAGAATTTTGTGAAAACCTCAAAGGTAACTGACATTTAAAAACAATTTTCACTGTTAAGTTTGTCGTTTTCAAATGAGCAAAAAAAAATACTTAAGCTAGGACCAGATTAGCAGCAGGGGAACCCAACGGAGGTGTTCCGCAAAATACCGTTAAATTCCGAAAATAAGCCCCCCAAAGCCGTAACGAAAAAACCCCTTCCGTTAAGGTGGTAGGATACCTTAAAAAATGTCAAAAAATGCGAGAACTTTCCAAAAAAAGTTTATTCGCTTTTTAAGTCCACAATTTCACTTAGATTTACCCTACTATTTTATTTTTTAAGAGAAATTTATTTTCTATTGATAATTCACTTATTTGTAAGGTTAGGTTTTTGGTTTCCAGGGGCAACAGCTTTGTTTACACATTGTTTATAGGGAAAAAACAACGCATCGAACTTGTTTTCGTTCAAAAAAACAACCGTAGCGTGACAAGGGTACATGGCTACTATTGCCATACCGAGGGCTGTATGACCCCGCGCGACACAATCATAGTCCATTTTTCGAAAGTACATGCAATTCATGCTCTCGTTCTTCCGCAATTACAGATATTTCTCGTTTTTTTCGGATTTTTCTTGTCGTTTATAATCAGTCATGCCTAAACATCGAACAAGAAGACGTCCTAAAAGAAGGTTTTCGGGAAATCAGTTTTCAAAACCAGCGAAAGCGATTGCCATTAAGAGCGATGCCAAAAGAAGAAGCATGTGGTTTGGATTCTCTGGACTCGAGCGAAGCAATCAAAAAGTCTGTGTCTTCAAAGAAGCTATTAACAAAGTGCGATCTCATCGAAGAAAAGCCTTTACACAAGAGCCGGCAATAACTGGCTTTCGGTTTGTTGACATGGAGATGGTATCATACCACCTTAACTCGTCCCTTCAAATGTATAAAGCTCCCCGGGAGCTTGTAATTGGAAAATTGCCCTCAAATACAAAGTAAAACAAAGCAAAAACGGTAACTTTACTTCCAGCTATCAGGCTAGTCCAATCGATGTGGAAAAGCAAATTTCCCTCCGTAGTTAAGCCCCTCCAAAAATAAGCCCCGGGAAAAGGGCCTTTGAAAAATATAAGCCCCGGGGCGTATTTTCGGAATTTTACGGTATGTGTTCCGCAGGTGTGTATCTGCTGGCTGGAAAAAGAAGTATTAGGAAGATTTTTGTTGTGCTGGGAAATTCTTTTCAATCTGCTTGCTCTCCCGCCTCTACTGGGAGAAATATTTTTGTTCTGAGGTCAATTGTTAGTAAATGTACCCCCCCCCCCCCCCCCTATCCCCATCCTACCCATTTTGGATACGATGCATTCAAATGTGGTTCCGCCCGGCCCTGCTGGCAAACGGAATTTTTAAAAATACAGAAATTGCTCCTATAAGGCTAATTTTTGGTCTATTTTATGCGCATGATGATATATTTTGGGCTCGTTGGGTGTCCCTGTAGCAGTGTATATCACTTAGAATTTTGAAAAAAACTTAGAAAAAAAAATTAGAAAATGCTATGTAAACCATGAGAGCGTTAGCCCTCCTAATGGTTCAATTCCCACCCTGGTCAGAGTTTTTCTCTGTCCTTGTCCACTCATAGTTAATTCTGTTGAAATATAGGTGCTATACGGCCGGCGTTTGCATAAACGTAACCTCTTGTACTCTTTTCCTGTCGTTTTAATGGCTGATGAGCAAAGGCACTTAACCACTGCACTACCAAAATAACCACGCCAATTGTTTTAATACGAAGCTAACCCTAACAACTCATTAAAAGCTTACCGAATAAAAAGGCTTGGTTACTATCAGAATGGCATCGACCGTTTACGAAACAGAAATTAGCGGCGGCAGGACAAAACGCCTTGTTAGTCCAAATCACGATACATGCATAGAAATGAACAATAGACGTCCAACCATTGAATAGCTAACAATTATTAGCAATGGTTTGTGCTCCATGAATTACCAGCCGTTGGTGGACGAGATGACAAAGACAAATTGAGTCGAAGTCAGCCATTCACAACTCTGGGTGTCACCCACAAACCCGTTCTCCCACAGTGATTAGAGAATGTTAGCATCGGCAACGAGTGTGATTTCGAGTACGAGTTCTCGGATTTTGATTACTGCGCACCCGTACTGCGCAGCCGTGTGTGCTCAACTCGTTCCGGCAAGTTGGTCTGCGACGAATTAACATCGGAAAGTCGTAGCGGAAAGCACGAGTTTGTCAAAAGGCAATTTAGTTTGCCTTTCGACGTTTATTGCAAAGGACTTCCCCTAGAAGAAGTGGACACACCAGCAACTCATTCAAAACTGGCGGCAAAATGCGAACTTCATCCCATAATAGTATTTTCTGCAGACTGGAACTCGTTTTATTCGCTTATCTAAATAGGTCGAGCACCTTTCCGAGAACGATTACAGGTTGTACTCGTTTTCGTACTCGCACTCGTTGCCAATGCTAACATTGTTTATTATATAGCTGAATTTTTTCCCCAACAGCGCGCGCTCTCATTGGTTAGTTCGAGGTCAC
>OX421451.1:43620515-43635515 GCA_949126865.1 Montipora capitata
GTGGTGAAAAGAAGTTGTGAGGGAACTCGAAAATTATCAACATGTCAGCCCAGAAGCCAATGTTTCTCGCTTCTCTTTTATTTGTTATTCTTCAGAGACCGGAATGCTGTAGTTCAATACCACACAATTCAGTGCCTTCTGATTTTCTGTAACACGTACCACAGGCAACCCAGTGTATGCTTCACGGAAGCATCTCGTTTTTAGAGCGTCTTGTTGCTCTTCATACGGGAGTCTTCTCAAACCTCGTTCCCAAGCTCTCTCTCTCTCTTCCTTCCTAGTCGCCTGGGAACGAGTTTGGAGTGTCGCAGGTTCTAACCCTATAAACCTTGAACGATATAGTCACGCAGTTATTAAAAGCTAACCATTTCAAAATCGGTGCTTAGACTAAGAGTCCATTCAGGGTGATGGACTCTTACTTAGACTTAAATGCGAGAAACACAGGCCAGGTCAGATGGCCGGTGACATCGAACGAAGGAGGTATTTCGTGAAATTAAACAGGCACCAATGCCGTTGTTTGACAGCTGAACTTGATTTTATTGTATGTTATTGTATGTTTAATATTTAGCTCTTATTAACCGAGCAGGAGGTCTGTATGGGAGAATCTTGACCGAGGTCGTGAGTACAGACCGAACGCAGTGAGGTCTGCACACACGACCGAGGTCAAGATTCTCCCATACAGACTGACTAAGCTCGGTTAATAAGATGTTTATTATATGGCAAACAAGAACAATTTAATTCGTAACTGGTTTGTACTAACTGACATTTTGGTTGCGAACGGCGATGAGTGGCGATGAGCTGAACTTAATTCTGTCAAAGTTTGCTCGTCATCCTCTGTTTTGTCATCATACTGTTTGGCACTTCCATAAATAAATATTGGTAGAAGAAAACACTCAATATTTTTGCATTTTAGTTTGCATCTTTTCACCGCAAAACATTACCGGTCTAGATGCCGGTCTAAATGGGAAAATCTAAACCGCGGTCAATATCGATTTTAGCCAATCAAATTCGTGAATTTTGTAGTTCCCAGTCCTCGTAAGACAGAGCCATATAATAATGAATGTTATTGTATGTTATTGAATATTATTGAATATTATTGAATGTTATTGTATGTCATTGAACCTGTAATAATCATTCTAAGAAGACTTCCGTGTGAATAGCAAAGATAGGTCGGTGTACGGGTCCCGTACGAATAGCCACTTTGAAAAAATAATTATTATCTTTTAATAATCACACAGATGGAGTACCTTAGTTAGAGGGCCTATTTGGGGGATTCACTCTCGTACCTTGATAATCTCTGGTATAAAGGTTATTTCCTGTGATTTAACGTCATTCGTTTTGGGGAGTACTGTGCTAGGTTTCCTTGTGAGAACTTGTTTTTCTAAAGGAATATGTTAGTATCGAAGGTTTGAAGAATTGAACGATTCAGAAAGTCTCCGTAATCCCTATTCTCTCTCGGGGCTCCGCACAAAATAGCCTTAGAACGCTGATTACGTAACCGTAACATACCGCGTGCAGTCCGTGGTAATGGGTCACGTGTCTCAATGGTGTGGGGCTCTTATATAAGTCCACTCCCTTATCGCGATAGTTCGTCCAGTCTTTTCGGTGTTACGAATACTCCTTTTCGCCCCCATCCTTACTGCAGCGATGAACAAGCACTCTACCGGGAGCTCCCCGCTCCTGACCGCCTTGGGCTGAGTCTCCCATTTCTTATCTGGTCTAAGGCTTTGTTTGCGGATGGTCCTGGGGAAAATATATTACTCTGCTTGTTATCTGAAGAATCGTTTTTCTTCAGACTTTCCAACGCCTGGGTGCTTTCAGTAAAACAAGGAATCGCAAAACCCGATACCCACCATTATGCCGGCAGAGCTTGTCACCTGTTACCCGTCACCCGTCACCCGCCACATGTTTCCCGTTTCCTGTTACCAGTTAACCGTTACCCGTTACCTGTTACCCGCCACCCGCCACCCGCAGAAAAGACTGCCGTTTTGAAAAGAACAATTGCTGAATGTCGCGAATATCTGCACACAGTATTACATGATAAAAAAATTATTCCTAGTTTGCGTTTTTTTCGAAACAGTTTTCACGTAGAAGAATTCATAGAACCTCGTAGTTTCCCTTTGTTCGGGATAGAATTTCGTATAACAGCGATAAGATTTCACGTAGTTTACCTTGAAATAGGATTTCTGTTAAAATGAAATTGACTTTTTTAACATTTTGTCAAAACAAATTATACGGAGCTTATTTTCACAGACGCTGATTTAACGGTTTTTTTTTTCAGTCCAACTTTAGGTTCCAGTCTGCTTTTTGGTCGAACAAACTCTCCTACAAACCATCAGGAGGGTTGACGGGGTTTGACGACCAAGAAACCAAGTTACCGACTTACTGGACCACAGCTTTCTCCGAGATCTGTCTCGGCATGAGAAAGGGAAAAGAGGAAGTCAGGTTTATTGTCATCAGTGAAAAGGCAGACTCTTTACATTCGCTGATTGCAGACGGAACTTTCCGCTCTACCTCTATGACACGCAGTAAATGGGTATCTTTGATGCAGGGTCGTCTTTATTTGCAGCCTAATTGCAATCTAGAGGGTTTTAACGTTCATCGCGGTAACAGTCGCAAAGTTAGAATCGGAATTTTGGGGAACAATGAGAACAATTGCGCAAGTTGTGATTCCTCTATGGGTTTCGGCCTCTCAACTGGTAAAACATGTGGAGACCAAAAAACTGCGACCATGGGATACATCTTTGTTAAGTAGTTACCAAATGTTGATGTACTCTTAGACAAAAGGTAGTGCCTCGAGGCTTCAATGGTTCGTGTAAAAACGCATAGGCATCGTTACTTTAATCCCTGGCACTTGGAGCCTTTACACTACAGACTGTAATTTTCGCACTTATCTGAGCAACTTTAGCAATTTTCTCTTACACCTGAAAAAATTCAGGCGGCTTCAACTTGATTCAAACCCACAACCTCTTCGATGCCCGGGTGAATGCTAGCATAAAAACGACTGCATGGAAGGCTAGAGCAAAGCTCTACCAAGTTAGCCTTTTCCAGGCTACCAAATAGTCGGGAAAACGAAAACAACTGCGTGGGAAAAGCGAATGGGGGTTTGGCTCGAGGCGAGGCCTCACCAATTGGCCTCATCCCGCCTCGCCTCGACCCAAGCCCCCACTCATTTTTCGCACGCATTTTTTTCTCTTTCCTTACTATCTGGGAGCCTGGAAGAGGCTATACCAACTGAGCTATGAAGACACGCAGTTGGGAGAAGGTCAATTGCTCCTGAGTGTCCATAAGAGAGAATTGTTTAAATTAGCCTGATGAGTGAGAGGATCACTTCTCTCCTTCGCCCATAACCCGCACTCCATGTATACATTTATTGCATCCAGACTGTAATTCGATATACCCCTAAAAGGAAAGGAACTTTATTTCAGCGTCTAGTAGTTCTATCGCTGGAGCACTAATTGGGGATCTCTAAACTGAAATTAAAGCGGTTTTCAAATGAGTGTCGTAAAACCAAAACCAAAGTGATTAATTTGGCAAATCAAAAAGGACGGAGACAATTTAGTAAACCAATTAAAACTCGAAGAAATTACACGTAAGCGCGGGAAAATGTACACGAGCAAGCCACGATTGGTTTTGATTTCACTTCTGATTGGTTGAAAAGTGGCGCGAGAACTTTGAACCAATTACTGAGTGAAGTAATGCAAAACCAAAGTAATTCTCTAATTACTTTCGAAACTCAATTGAAAACCGCTCTAACAATCAAAGCAAATCCATTTATGGTTTTTGAGGAGCGGGGAAAACCGGAGTACCTGGAGGAAAACTTCGCGGTGCAGAGTAGAGAAGAGTAGGGGATAAAGTCCCCAGTGTTGTGGCTGTCCTGTTCTCTCCAGCAGAAGTGGCCGGCTTGGCGGTGATGTCTCTAAAAAGGCTTGTGGTGTATGAGGCCACCTAAGCACAAACAGCCACAAGTCAAAAGGGACTTTGCCGAGTGCTAGAACATGTAGATGTAGATGTAGATGTAGAGAACTTGACCCGGGTTCGATTCTCAGACTCAGTGTCACAAGAGGGCCACATTGGCGGGAGGGGAGCGCTCTCACCACTGCGCCATCCCTGCACCCATAAATTTAATTAGATCCTGTACACCCACCCCCTTGAAAAGCTAACGGCAATGTCAAGGTTTTTTTTTTTTTTTTTTAAAGGTAAACAGATAATGTTGGCATAATAGGATAACAGGGGAGGGTGCACTTCTTCAGAACATCAACATGGTCTCCCCATGACGTAATTTGTATAGGATCTATATTGATGACCGAGATCTTCGCCTGCATTTGTAAGGTATATATAGGTACAAAGAAAGCAATGAAGTTGTTCTTGTTCTGTACAGTACTTCCATCCTTCGATGCTGTTTGTTAATCAATTAGAAAATGATGGGAATAATTATGCTACAGAGGTTTCAACAATGCGGCAAGGCAATTACTTTTCACAAGTGGGCAAATGTGTTTGGGTTTAAGGTGGCTTACTACAGTTTCCAACGAAAAACATCAAGATTTTGAATTATGTCAAATTAAGGCAACAACATGTCTCTTCTGAAGTGTTAGTCACTGCAAATGATGTAAAATGTAATTTTTACAAAACAAATAAATGCGAATCAGGGGAAAATGATAAATATCGTGACCAAGCTCCTGGAGAGGGGACTGGTAACTAAACATTTCAAAGGACTTTTCTCAAAACTTAGCCGTACGACCCGACTTTAAAATTTCAGGATTTCCTCAGCAAAAAAAAATAATCATGTATAGAAATAAATAGTTAAATCCGTCTGACAGGTTTTTGGCACATGGCAAAAAGGTCGATTTTTGTCTATTTTGATAACAACTGAAACACTGTCTGATAGATCTTTCTAAAAAGAAGTTGACAGTTTCGTCTTCATATTGTTTACTAATTCCCAAAATTTAACCCTGGTCATACAGCTAGGTTTTGAGAAAAAGGCCTTTGAAATGTCTAGTTTCCAGTCCCCCCTTCAAGAGCTCAGTCGCT
This sequence comes from Montipora capitata, assembly GCA_949126865.1. Lineage (NCBI taxonomy): Eukaryota > Metazoa > Cnidaria > Anthozoa > Scleractinia > Acroporidae > Montipora > Montipora capitata. The sequence continues at coordinate 43,625,544 of OX421451.1, forward strand.
ATATTTTGCATTTTCCCCTGATTTGCATTTAATTGTTTGGTAGAATTACATTTTACATCAATTGCAATGACTAACACTTCAGATGAGACATCCTGTGCTTTAATTACACAGAATTCAAAATCTTGATATTTTTCTTCGGAAAACTGTAAAAAGCCACCTTAACTTATTCATCACAAAAACGTTACCTTGATGTGTTCATGGTAGGCGGCGGGTAAAACTATGTTTACAGCCCGCCAATTTGCCCGGTGCCTGGTGCCTCATGAAACGCCTGATCCTACTGAGGCACAAAGTTATCCTTATAGTGACCCAGTGAGATGAGATGTAACAAACTGTGAGTTAACCTAGAAAGTAGAGATGTCGCCCAAGATTACTCAGTCAAAGGAGGCGTTAAGAAGTTTTTATTATTCCAGAAAATCAATGCATTTACACTAGCTATTGCTATAAATGGAGACATTCCTTGAACAGAAAGTTGGAACCTTGAATTTACAAAGTGTGCATGATACCAAAAATATTACATAAAACTCATCTTTTAAATCGTTTGCCTTTAAATCAACTTCTAGCTTGTGAACCAGCTAGAGAACAACGATCTTTCCAGATTTTAATCAACATGAATTTTGTAACTCAGAAGTCAGATTCACTGGCGCACAAAGGTCTTGCCCCTGAAAAAAAAAAAAAAAAAAGATACAGTGCTTTTAGAGAATCATTATACACTTATGAATGGTCCCGAAGGAAACAGTTAGTTTCATTTCCCGACATTGCTGATTGCCAAGGGAAACATCAGGACTCGAGGGAAAACTAAACTAAAGCCACTGTTACATGTTGAAAATTTTAGCTGAAACTTATGTGCAATGGCGCTGCAAAAAAGTTTCACCAGGTGTCGCACTGTGTAACATAAAAGGTCGAAACTCGTTTGGGAATGTTGAAACTGGTCTCAAAATGTTGTTTTCATAGCCTTAGCCGGTTCTGATTGGCTTACACAGAATTGTGTGACAAGACAGAGCGAGACCAGTTTCACAAAATGGTGTTACACAGTGAAATTCCAGTTTTAATCACCACTGCGATTGGAGGTGGAAAGTGAACCCTGGAAAACAGGCAAACACGTTCATGTAACTTACTCAAAGTGCAATAACGTGTGACTCATAGTCATCAATAGTTTTGGTTATCAATGGTTGAAAGCAACATTGACACTTCATTGACACTTCAAGTAACCTCATGATATCGCAGCCATCATTTTTGCACGAACAGAGACAAACAAACATTTTTAAATTCTCAACTTCAGTTAATGCATTTCTTGTGCTCTGATTGGTTCACTCAATCTCGGCTATCAGCTCATATACCGTAGTTTGACCTTATATGACAAATGATTGTGCTAAGCTAATTTTTTTTTCGCCGGAAAGCAAAATTTCTCTCTGAATAAAGGAAAAAAAACCTTTTTAGTGGAAAGTTTGGATCAATTCCGACATTTAGAAATACGTGAAAAGGCAAGAAGTGTTTTTGTGATGAGCCTGGTCTGTCTGACCACAAGGTATTACACAGCATTGCCTCTTCATCAAGTTTTTTTTTATGTCACTTGGATTTTCTCGCTTTTTTCGCTCATATTTCGTACTTCCAAACTTTTGGAGTTTAAGGAATTTTATAACACAATAATTATTATTCCATTCGGGCTTGTTGGATATGAAACTGTTTATAGCAAACTCATATCCAACGCACCTTCATGGAATAATTGTTAATTATTCATATGAAAACGTCTTCTTTTGGGTTTGCTTACAAAAACATGGCTGCTGGTCACATGAGCAAATAAGCTCTATTAAACTGTGAAGTCTGCCCGATTCAAGCAGTGCTATGGATGACAGATCCTACAAAATGCACCTGGAATGCTCTGTCGTATCAGCCATATTCTGGCTTAAGTACAACATTGCAAGATTCACTTACGTGATTGTCTTCTTCTCGGTGGTCTTGGGTTCTGGTCGAGCCCTGTTAAGAACTTTGATAAATTCTGCTGTGCGCGCCCTCATTCTGGAGTGAAGATATGCCTACAAACACGATCAAAAATCGTCAGTTTTCTAAACTTTACTTGAGAGTAAAGAGGCAGTTACCACCCTTGGGCATAGTCAGACTGCTAGAAAGGAAATAGGATCACCCAGAAAGGGTTGGTGACAGCACTAACCCTCAAACAATGTGGCTCCAGATCCATTCCTGTTCAAGGTGCCAGGAATGGATTGAGTCTATTGGTTCCCTACCTTCCACCGAAAAGTTTTTCTCTAGGTACTCTGGTTTTTTCTTCTCATCCAAAACCAACATTTTTGTTTGATTTATTTTGTTCCGTGCTTCATACCTTAGATGGCCTCATGGTTAGTGTGCTCGACTGCGCATCGCGTGGTCCGGGTTTGGGTCCTGGAAGGGGACATTGTGTTGTGTTCTTGGGCAAGACACTTTACTCTCACGGTGCTTCCCTCCACCCAGGTGTATAAATGGGTACCGGTGAATCTAATGCTGGGGGTAACCCTGCGATGGACTAGCATCCCATCCAGGGGGGAGTAGAAATACTCCTAGTCGCTTCATGCTACAGAAACCGGAGATAAGCGCCAGCCTGATGGGCCTTCTAGGCTCGTAGCAGATGTTTCCTTTTACCTCATACCTTAGAACATTTGATGTGATAATGAAGGTAATTCCGGAAGGTGTGGATCAAATCAATGGTGCTGTCCCGAGCCCCAGGTTTAGTGTGACGAGGTTCCAAGACTGGAAAAACAACAAAAGGCATAGGTCACTAAAGCAGTCAAACTTTACCTGTAATATTACTCCCAAATACACATGCATGTACTAGCATATTGCTACTGCTAATCTAGTTCCAGCTTGCATGAGTACAGACTAGGTCTGGCTTTAACTTTCACTTGCTGCAGGTGAATGCTACGTGTCATGTAAGAAATGAAAAATCTGAATTGCTGTTATAATGATTAAATACATGTAATTACATGTATTGTATTATATTATTATACAATATATAATAATTATTGCATAATAAATTGAATAATATATTAAACTGGCATCGAGGCCTGGAGTTCCCGGTGTCATGTGTCAGGCCTCATTTCATTCATTCATGTGCTGGGTGAGATTGCTAAATATGGACTGATAGTGACTGCCAGCGGCACCTATATATGCTGATGTCCGATCTCACCCATAGATCACTTGCTTGTAAAGCGCATTTGAATATGTCAATAGAAAATGCACTATATAAACTCGTTCAATACCAAATGACCTTGATGGTTGTGTGTTCACACACTCCACAAGAACATAAATAATTATTTAAATATTTAATCTTTGGGCTGCTACTCTTGTCCTCGTCAACATGGTAACTGCATGAGTAGGCCCACTTAAATAGTCATCTCAACCAAAATGCAAAATTAGTATGGGGGTACTACCGTAGTTTCCAATTTTTTTTTCTCCCCAAAAATCAAAATGTTGCACCCACCAAATGTAATGTAGCCAATGTTTTCGCCTGTTCTGGCATCAGTTCCTTGAAGTTCAGTAGGAGGTTCCTTGTGACTGAACAGAACTTGTGGTGCATTCTGACTAGCACGGCGACCCTCCTTGAATTCCTAATAGTAATAACAACAATATTAACCCATTGACCCCTGAGAGTGACACTTAATAGATTTTACTCTGTCTAACGCCGGACGATTCTATTCGTCAATGGAGGCTTCCTAGGGCGTTTGAGGTGTGAATGGACCGTTAATAATCATCATCAAACTACATACATCAGTTTCAAAGCTTGATCCACAACACTTTGACTCGACGTTCAAACAGAAATTATATTTTGTCGTTATCACAATGTCTTCATCAGTCGAGTGGTTGATTTCGTTATTAAAGTCCGCTAAGAGCCTAGAGGGCCCAACAGGCTGGCACTTATCTCCGGTTTCTGTAGCATGAAGCGACTAGGAGTATTTCTCCTCCCCCCTGGATGGGATGCTAGTCCATCGCAGGGTTACCCCCAGCATTTTCGCCCGTACCCATTTATACACCTGGGCCCGGTTGTTCGAAAGCCGATTAACTTAATCCAGGGTTAGCGTAAACTTTTGTTTCATTTTTTCAACTTTTCGGTGAAAGTGTCTTTTGCTTATTTTTGTGTTTCAAGATTGACTTCCTCTAATGTAATGTTTTGCCGAATATCAGCGTTGAACAGCATTTGGGAGTAGAGAAATAAATTCCTTGGTTAATTTTTAATCTGGGATTAACGTTAATCGGCTTTTGAACAACTGGGCCCTGGGTGGAGAGAGGCACCATGAGAGTAAAGTGTCTTGCCCAAGAACACAACACAATGTCCCCGGCCAGGATCTGAACCCGGACCACTCGATCCGGAGCCGAGCAAACTAACCATGAGGCCACTGCGCCTCCCACAATTTCAATAAGATTGTAAACTTTCATGCCTTTTCTGTTTCAATATTGAGATCTCTGAGTTGCTCCGGTTATGCTTCCACAGCAGGAAAACAATCTTTTCGATAGACATTCATACATGTTGCTATCTGCTTATACTCCTCACAAGTGAGTGACACAGCTTAGCAAGGTGTACTGAAAAGCAACTACAAGTCCCATCTGACAGCTGCTATGCATTCCATGCATGACCTTGGAGCACCGCTGCAACCTGGTTAAAACTAATAAAGTCCATTCTTAACTTTTGGAAATATTGTTGTATCAAAAATCTTATCTCAATTTCAGAATTTTGCAATTCTTCGAAATAAGATTCTGATATAACTACATTTTGTACAGCTTGGTAGTTTTCGGTAGGGGAGGAAAACAATACAAAAACCCTTAAAGTTCTCCAGAATTTGAATGCAGGCCACAGTGGTGGGGTGCAGTCTATTGTCATTTTCTGTTTCAAATCTTCCATATGATACACAACATATGATACTTAACCTGCATGAAAACTTTCCCAATGATCACATCATCATCATCTTTGAACACAGTGCTGAAAATTACTGTTACACGGTCATCCTGAGCTTGAACATACCTATTTCGAAAATAACTATCCATAAGTACATAATTATGAAACACTAATGAAATAGAGTATTGAACTCTTCCAAATGGGACTCAGAATTTTCTCTGAGTTTCAGTAGATCATTGTTAATGTTTACGATATACAGTCAACTCTCTCTTAACAGACACCTCTGTAAGACAGACACCTCTATAAGACGGACACCTGGTGCTGGTCCCGGCCGTTTCTTAGTCATTTTACTATAACCAAACTCTCTATAAGACGGACATTTCCATAAGATGGACAACAGACACTTTGAAATCGTCAACGGACACTTGTGAGGTGCTGAATGTGACCGCAAATTAGGATTTAGGGAAGAAAAATTCTTGTACGTGACTCTTTTTTGATGTTTAATTGACAGCTCTTATCTTGTCACCGGAATACATACAGTACAAGTTAAAATTAAATCAGTCATTGTCCCATTCAAAAAATAACTTGGAGTGACAACCGAATTGTATTGTAATCGAAAACAAACTTTAAACAGATGCGTATTCACTGTGCACAGGTTCAGCATTATTATCTTAAATTTCCTGAGCTCATGCTACATCGACTCTCCAAGCTGGACAACTCTCTAAGACGGACAGCTGAGGCCAGTCCCGATGGTGTCCATCTTAGAGAGAGTTGACTGTATGTAATATAAGATGTACTTCTCACAGCTTGAAGAACCCCAACAAAAAATTTAACCACTTACATGGACTCGTCTTCCCTGTAATTGATAACAGCATGGGTTTCACCACCAGATCCTGCCTGCTGGTAATCAAAGTACTTTTCAAAAACTGAAGCAAAGCAGTTTCTTTTAAACATCCCAAGCTTCCGAATAAGTTCCTCTGCAAAGTACAAAATAAACTGAGATGATACTACATGACTTAATTTCATGATTTTGCTGTCACAGTTCTAAGCACAAAAAACCACTACATGGCAGATTTGTTTTACTTTGTATTTACAACTCAAAACGACTGCTAAAAACTTCCAGACTAGTACATCAATAACACCAGGAAACACAAACATGTTTCAAAGCTCAGGATCAAGAGGTTTTAAGCAAAAAGGCCCTAATATTAAACTGGGATGTTGGGTTCCAGCCCCCCGTGATCTACCGAAGCATTTTCGGTCATTAATTTGATTATTCAATATAAATTGTGTGACTTAAAAAAATGTCTCATTCTATCACTTGATAAAATGGAAGAAATCTTGTTTAAAATCTCTGGATCCTTGACTTTAAAAGTTGTTTGGTTTAAACAAATAGGGTGGGAAATTACATGTACAGCTGTAGAGTCAACACTTTTCTCTGTCCTTGTATGGACCCATTTCCCTTACTGGGGTTAACACTCAGACAGATAATATAGGAATAAAAACAACAACTGATGACGCTTTCCATTTGACAGAACTGGCCGGCCAGACCAGGCGTTTGGAAGGATTAAGTCTACAACACCTTCAAATTAACCCGCTTCAAGGATGATATATACTTCCCCAGAAGAGTGCCAGGGATTATCATGCAAGTGCATTTTCTTTGCAAACTGGCAGCTCTGGCCGGCCAGTTCTGACAAAAGGAAAGCACCTTAAAATTACACTTTAATGCATATCTCTGTTGAATGTGCCCCTTCTTGTTACATTTTTCATAAGGGAGATAATCTCACAGAAACACGATTGAGTAAGCAGCGATTTCAAATGCAATATTCAAACTCAATTCTTTAATATCAAATTACGATTTTAAATGGTTTTGATCAAGATGGTTTATCATCTCTCTGAGTGGATGACAAACATGTCACCAAGTCAGAGCATAATTCAATATTATTATATGGCTTGTGTTTGTAGCCGATATAACGCGCGCTCTGATTGGCTAATTGTGACTGAATTGTAGGGGATTATTCTCCCGTAATGCCCACGGGCCGATTACGGGCTTGCAAAAACAAAGCAAAAGGTAATTAAAAAGCCACATAATAAACTACTAACTAACCGAGCTAGCTCGAGCCATACTGGGGAATATTGGCCCTCTGCCATTTTTGTACGGACCTTGCTACGCTCGGTCCATGCTGCCACGACCTCGGGCAAATATTCCCCAGTACGGCCCTCGTGCTCGGTTAGTAAGAAGTTAATAATGTTACTGGAGAGAAGAAGAGAAAAACCTTCCCCGTACATGTACCTTTTTTGCCTTCATCAGCAGGCAGTTTTTCCAAGTCAATCAAAAGAGACACATCGTAACCTGGATGTGAAAAAAATAGCACGCAATGCAATTATAATCACCTACATGTAAATGTAGCAGGCTTCCAAAAGTTACATGTACATCAAACCTTTTGGCAATACTGTTAATTGGTAAAAAAAATGGACAGTTCAACCTTAGACAGAATCCCAAAAGTGTGACAACTTGTAATAATTATTATTTAGTTTCATTTTTATTTTGCGTGAGCCAGGCACCAAGAAAAGCCTTGGCTTCTTGGTGGACAGTCTACACCAACAAGGAGCCGAGCATTGCTCATGGGTGATCACACTTCTGGGATTGTTACTGTAAAGGCACCCACAAACGAAGAAACATTGTTTCCTGAAATGTTTCCTCGGTACGCAAACGAGGAAACATTTGCTGAGGAAGCAAAATGTTTCTGAACAAATTCAGAAACATTTTTGCTTCCGCAACAAATGTTTCCTCAGGCCACAAATGGGGAAACATTAGCTTCCGCAACAATGTTTCCTCCTTTGCGGGCACCTTAAAGGCTACAAATCAGTACAGTACCCTGTTCTGTTGATGTCATTAAGTCTCCATAAACCTTCTTGAGCAGCTAAAATTTAAAAAAATTACTGTCCCTTACATATTTGAAAAAAACTTATATATAAATATTTACTTAAGAAGTAACTATGCAAGCTCTTTTGCAAATTGTCCAAAAGACGTTAAATTTTCATCTGTCACTGCAGACCTCTTTTATAATGAGGGCCAAATAAAATAGTCCTCTGTTTTAATGCTAATAAGCCTTTCTAGCCTTGCTCTGACAAACAAATTTCCAAAGAATATTTGTTTCAAAATGAGGGCAGTAGGTATAATTAACATAAAGACAAAACAATGTAAAAGTGGTATTTGCTGAATTAACATCATGGGTCTAATCTCTTCAAGGCTTGTAGGTTTTCTCTTCAATAAAGCAGATACAATCTTTTCCAACCAGCAAAGATATCCCTTCTACATGTACACATGTACTTCACAAACTTACTTCATCAGCCCCATATTTCTGCAAATCAGCAAAGAATTTCATGGCAATGCTTAGCTGCAACAAAAAAATACCCACTCAAACACGAGTTCTGTTTTAACTATATGCCCTAAAATCTTTTAGGAATACAGCAGTTGGAACAACTGTTACAATGTATCTGCATCAAGGTTATCTGGACATTTTAGTAACAATAATAATTAATAAAATATTTATTATTTTATTAACGTAACTAGACTTGTTTAAAGGCCCAACTTCAACCAACAGGCATAGGCGCCGCGGAACAATTTTCATACATGAAAATTCCGCCAAAGCTGAAATTCATCCAATTAGATCCCTACGATAAGCAATGTGAATTTCCATAACAAACCGTCGAAAAGCCTTTCGCTTGAAGGTGGGCCTTCAAGCCCAGTCCTAGTTTCTTCTTAAAAGCTTCCTAGAACTTGCTGCGCCACTGTAAATTTGCGTTTGGAGTTAAATGTGACCTGTCGCATACAGATAGCTGACTGCCTAACTTTTAAGCGCTGCTGATGCACTTGCCCTGGTATCTAATACGAACCGTGAGACATAAAATTCTGCCATAACCATGAGAATTTCCCGAACAACCACCCCCACCCCCACCTCGAAAAAAAAAACATTAATTTTAGCCATTACATACACTACAAAAAAGAAGATAACCAATCTGGTCCGTATGTCTCACCATCAATTTTGATTTTTCGTTATCAGGATTAGAAAGATGAAATTGCACGCCATCAAAGTCTGAAAGATGAAAATACTTTCCATCATTAAACCAAACGTTTTAAAATAATAAACTGTTTAAGGATTCCCTGTATGCTATCTCGCTTTAGCTATCCGTCACTTTCTCTAAGACTGACCCTTCAGAACAACTTTAATATTGAGATACACAGATGAAAAGTCTGCATGCAAATGAAAATATGTAATACCAGACAGGTATTCCTGAAACTACAAATGAGTCGTAAATGAAGAAGTGAATTGAAGCTAGCGTTAAGACGAGCTTGAGCACGTCCTCAGCTGTCCATCTTTTTGACACGATGAAGTAGGTTACCAGAGATTAAATGCAATGTTACAGTCTCAACACTATTTTTCAATCAAAGAGCTTTAGAACAAGAGCCACAAACCTGCAATCGTCAGATCTACAGACTCAAACTTCTCTCTAAAGACAGAAAATATTAACTGCAGTGAAAACAATTCAAGCTCGGCAGGTAGAAGACATACAATTTACGCGAAGGTAAGATGACTTACGCAGCAAACTTAGCTCTTAGTGTTTCTTCTATAATCCTGTTATTGATTTCTAACAAAATCATCTTGGATCAACGAATGAAAAGCCTATTTCAGGTAGACGTTTTCCAGAAAATCTTTTTGCGAAAATCCAAGATGGCCACCGGGAACTCCTTCCAGTCACGTGATACCAAGCGAGTTCCGTTTCCGGCTGGACCACAGATATCCTGTCAAGGAAATAAAGGAAATGGGTTCCCGTTTGGGTGAAACGCCAAACGATCATGAACGGTGCGCTGCAGGAGATTCACATTTACATTAATTTACATCAATTCGCACAATTTGTGTACATTGTTTTTGTTATTTTTGTCTTCGTTAGACAATGACTTCATTCTGAGTGGCCATTTTAAACAGTGCGTGCATTCGCCCTTGTCACACGGCGGCCATATTGTCCCGGGAGACCAAAAAAGCTTTGTTTTACAACGCCAAGCCTCATCCCCATGGTTTCCACTGCGAGGC
>OX421451.1:43638015-43643015 GCA_949126865.1 Montipora capitata
CGATTTCGCAGGATAATAGTTAAATGTATAGTGGGGTCATAAATGGTGTTTTGGTGTTTCGATTCACTGTTTCGTGGTTTAGTAATGCCCAACCCGCTTTGTCGTTCTGTCCAATCACACCAGATGCACACGTTCAAGTTATCCAATCACGCACGGCTCGCACATACGCCACACAAATCGTAGGAAAAGACAACGCGACTGGTTAATTCGCAATAGATTGGTCGAGAAAATGACACGAGATTCTTATTTGTCAATCTTAAAATCTAATGTTTATTCCAGTGAATAATTTAAATAGTTCGAAAAATATAAAGTTTTGCATTCTATTTTACTTTAATTTACAGCATGGGTTGAACTTCTGAAATATCTAGTCTTCACTGGTCCCATGATGACTTGTAGCTTCTTTTGTTATCAGGGCTAAGTGCATTGCTTCTGTTGTAGAGCAGTTTTAAATTGAGTGTCGAAAGTAATTAGCGAATTGCTGTGGTTTATGATTACTTCACTCAGTGATTGGTTCAAAGTTCTCGCGCCACTTTTTCAAAATCAGAAGAGAAACCAAAACCAATCGTGGCACATTTTCCCGCGCTTTGTGTCGGCTACGTGTAATTACTTCGAGTTTTGATTGGTTTACTGGATTGTCTCCGTCCTTTTTGATTGGCCAAAGTAATTACTTTGGTTTTGGTTTTTACGACACTCGGTTGAAACTCGGTCTATCACTTATTGTTTCGTTTTCCAATCACAGACCGCGTCTGGAAAGCGAAAGGGTCTCACTGAAAATAGAAAATTGCATTTCCAGCAGCCACATTGGTTTCTCGAAAGAGGAAAGTACTTGCATAAGGCATTTACAAGCAGTTTGATGCACCAGCATGCTCTCTATTTCACATTGCAGCCAGCCCTCGGTTGTTCAAAAGGTATATAACGCTATCCAACGGATAAATCACTATCCAGCGGATAAACACTAGCAAAACCAATTGAGTTATCCAGTAGATAGTGATTTACCCGGTGGTTAGCGCTATCCACCATTCGAACAATTGGAGCCAGGTTGATTATCTCACACAGTTTGTCACAAATGCCATTCTGGTTTGAGGAAATTTGAATGCAGCTTAAAAGGTATATTACAGGTCTTTGAGACATGACATTCTAAGCTACATTCAAATTTCTTCAACGATGTCTTCTGGTCTCCTTTTCTTTGTTTTAAGGGAACCTCCTCTCCGACTAATGAATAATTTGAAACCTAACAAAATGTTTGCGGTCAAATTCTCCAAAAAAGTGTTTGAATAGAAAAAAATAATAATTTTAGAATCGCCCTTTTCACTCTCAAATTTATCGGGTGCCGTCATCTTGAGTAATTATGTCGTGTAATGGTTGGGCTTATTGTTTTCACACAAACATCTTTTGTTTAGAAACAATAGGGCAACCAGGAAACATCACAAATAGGGAGTTTAAGAAGCGACAACGGCTACGACTACGACAACGCCACAAAACAATAATTTCATTGGTTAAAAGAGCATAAATAGTCGTGCTGCACGTGCAGCACGGATTTTAGCAAGTATGTTAGCAGTCCTCTGCATAACTACGACGTGAAATCACCAAATTTGAGGTTTTGACGACAACGTAAGCATGCAACAGAGAATCTTTCATTCTCTGTTTTCACTCTGAAACCGCTCATACCAATTTATTTTTAGGATACTTCGCCCATCTTGTGGGACGTGAACAAGACTGAATAATCGCGAAAGGCTTATGATGGAGCCAAGTTATCTTCTGAGGTGACGTTTTCGTCGACCGTCACCGTCGTAAATCTTAAACTCCCTATTATTCAAGATGGCGAGGCCCGGGAAAATTGAAAACCAAAACAAGCGTTTTTGAAATCCGTTTATTTTAGATACAAACACTTCTATTGGAAAAAGTTCGAACAATTTTGATTGGATTGCGCTCATTTTCTTGTTTTAGTGGACGTTACCTTTCAGAAATTCAAAATGGCCGCCAAGACATCATCTAAGCAGGTCCTAACATACAATTTAAGTCTCCTTTATTTAACAGAAGACGGATTGTCCGTTACCGTTCTTGACAGTTTATATGTGGAATTTATGTCGATATAAAATAAGGTGCATTACTTTATTTATTTAAAATATCGCTCATTGCCTAAGAAAATTTGAGAGAGGTGCAGCATTGCGGTTTATCACTATATCATGACTAATTATCACTTATGATATATCAAGAAATATCTTGTATGTTTCTTGTAAGCAATGTTGATAATATCATGATTAATCAATGGTTTTATAAGGGACTAATTTTTTGATATTCCGCATTAGGTTTTTATCATATAAGCATAATTTATCATGATATTATCAGAATATTTAATTAAGTAAGAATTTCTTCTTCCCCCTGTGATATAGTGATAAATCATGATATTATCAGAATATTTAATTAAGTAAGAATTTCTTCTTCCCCCTGTGATATAGTGATAAATCATGATATTATCAGAATATTTAATTAAGTAAGAATTGCTTCTTCCCCCTGTGATATAGTGATAAATCATGATATTATCAGAATATTTAATTAAGTAAGAATTTCTTCTTCCCCCTGTGATATAGCGATAAATCATGATATTATCAGAATATTTAATTAAGTAAGAATTTCTTCTTCCCCCTGTGATATAGTGATAAATCATGATATTATAGCTTGCTATTCAGAAATATATTTTTCCATGCTATTCTCAAGATTTGAGAGTGATACTTTGATATCTCAATTTACCACTTTTTCAAATTAAAGATTTGATGGCGACAATTACAGAATTTGCAAGCGAAAATTATTGAGCAACTATCATGATAATCTCAAATGATAATGATAGTTTAATATTTGACATGCACATTATGATGAAAATGATTCCTCGATATTATCATTCTATTATCACCCAAATATCAATAAAATATCCAAATATCAAATCTCAAACAAATAACATCCTATCAAGATATTTTGATAAACCGCAATACTGCACCTTAGTGGAAAATTTCGTGCCTAAAGCAGACAAAACCCTCTTGCGTATAAACAGCATCTGAGTACTTCACGCAATTAAATCGGAGGCTTGACAGTGGCAATGAAAAAACTATATATCCTAAAAAATGTGCGAAAAAACGAGTTCACCTCCGTCTCAGACTCCAATGTAGCTTTGTTGTAAACTAGTCACTATCAAACATTTTGCTCAGACTCACTTCGAAAACGAGGCTGAAGAAAATATATCGTGGGTATCAAGACGTCTGTCTAAGTACATGGAGAAATTAAACAAAACCTGGTTGTTTTTTCTTGGTGGCACCGGTCTTGCAAAGTACGGGGAACAACTACTGGCAGGGAAAACGACATTGCGAATCAGGGCCACGCGCGCTTTCGCAGCGACACTAGGGAATTTACGAAACGGCGACGGCTACGACTACGACATCGGCGCAAAACAGTAATATCATTGGTTAAAAGAGCATAGTGCTGCACGTGCAGCACGGATTTTAGCAAGTATCTTAGCGGTTCTCTGCATAACGACGACGTGAAATCACCAAATTTGAGCTTTTGACGACAAACGAAAGCATGCAACAGAGAATCCTTCATTCTCTATTTTAACTCTGAAACCGGTAGTACCAATTCATTTTTAGGATACTTCGCCCATCTTGTGGGACGTAACGAGACTGAATAATCGCGAAAGACTTATGGTAGAGCCAAGTTATATTTAAAGGTGACGTTTTCGTCGACCTTCGCCGTCGTATATCTTAAATTCCCTACTCTTCTGTCGCGCGCGACGAGTTATTCAGCAGTCCGGACTGGCTAAATGATTACACACTTCACTGTTCACTCAAAAGTGCTTTTACAGAAGGCGGCTCAAACCAGTTTCAGGAGATTCAGGAGAGTGTTCTATTAGGATTGATTCACTAATTATTGCTTAATATGATGCACTTATTATTGTGACGTAAAAGGATCCCATGGCTTCAATTAAGAAGTCATCAACTGTCAAAATTGAAAATCAGATGGCTCTAAATCCGCTCTAAAGAGATTTCTTACCTTCGCAGAAAGTTTCAACCATGACTACTGATCGCTTTCAAGAAAAAATGAGTTCGCCTCAGAAATAAAAAGAATACAGAGTGTTTTAGATGACTCTCCTGTTTGCTATGGTAACCTATAACGCCACGATATCAAGGCCGACATGTTAACCAATAATTGCTGTTTCACAAGGAGTCCTAACATAGCTTTTTGGTAAAGCAGTGCCGTAGAATCAATCCTTCCAAATTGGACAGTTTCTTGAAAGTGTTGAAACCGGATTGAGCCAACCTTAATTTCGAGAATTTTGGCGTTCATTGCTTTTTTAAACCCGTACACCCTACGATTTGACACATTGAATATGCTAGGTCACCTAAAGTATGCGAAAATCAGTCATTTCTCACCAAGCCTCAATTCGCGACAAAATCATACTCGTCCCTTTAAGAAAGACAATTGTTAGGATTTGACAATATTGTGCCAGCGAGTTGGTAGGTGGCGAAACGACCGTAAACACTTGCAAGGCCATCAACGACTTACAATTTAAAGTTTTCGTTTCTTGTGCTTAAACGACCTGTTATCATGGCTTCTTCTTCTTCATCATCTTCAAAATCATTGTCATCAGCAGATACAAGTAATCTCTCGGGAGGAGCGTAACCAAGGCATTTTTTGAATTTATCCGCATGAAACAAATGGCCGCGAAGTTTGTAGGTAAACGACGCGTACAATAGGCCTCCGCAACCAACAGCGGAAACAGACATAAGCACCAGAAGGCCAAACTGTTCAGGTTTGGGAAGTGCTATGACCAAGAAATACATCAACAGGCTTAATATTGAGTTAAATGAGTTCTGCATGCCGGCTACGATCCCTCTCTCTTGTTCAGGCACGGCTTCTTGGAAGAGCTGTGAGATGGTCAAATCCGACATCCACAAACCCAGACGTGAAGTCACAATTCCAGCCAAGAGCAAACCTATGGAAATGTGGGA
>OX421451.1:43653015-43658015 GCA_949126865.1 Montipora capitata
ACAACTTTGCTTCTTTTTAAGAAACTTCCCAACCGACCTGCAAGCCCAGACTACAGATTTGCCGATTTCTTCCAAACAAATACAATACTCGTCACATTTGTTGGAACACCCATCCCCGTTTCCTCCCTCTTTCGATGTTGATTTTCACAACTACGAGCAGTTACCTGAAAATTTCACACACAACATTGAATTTGGGGCAGGGGAAAGTGGCATAATCTGCGATCTTGTAACACAATGATTCTAGACCATTATGTTAAGTGTTCCAACTATATGTGTCCAGTATCATAGATCAAACATGAGAAACCAGATAAATTTTACCTGCAATGTCAAAACCAGCAGCTAAATGGTCAAACATGTTCCTCCCGCTCTGTGGCGAAGGAAAATGTTTCCAGTTTTAAAAATTTCGCTTTTTCATTCCAGGACAAGAGTTAACTATTGGCAGTCACCTGAATTATTGAAAGGAATTCTGGTTGGAGTCACAAACAATTTGCATGTGTGTTTTTTTTTTAATTGCAAAATAAGAAAAACGACCTTGTTTGCACAAACTTTGTTACAGGCTAAACAAGTGCAACAGTTCAAGTTGCAGATCAGATATTTTACCTAGTTTACATGTACTTGAATACTGTTAACTTAACATTTTCGCTCAAGACAGTATCCTTGGAATGTGATAATCACTACTTCTCGTTGCATAATTTACCAAGCTAGGCCAATGCAAATTGGGAATATAAGGTTTGTTTTTGAACACCAATTATCAGACTAAAAAAATGCGTAAATTGCGAGTGCAGACAAAACCACAACACATCAGTACTGATAAGCGCTAATTAAATTGCCATATTAAGCTTATTGATGGACATTCTTGCAATTGGAAAACTCACCCAAGCGGAGAACGCGTGACTGATACAAACAAGGCTCTGGGGCGAAAATTGGCAGCATTTTCTACGACCAGGGCGATCTGCACATTAAATACAAAAATGTATGCGGTATTACGAGCATAAAGACGCGATGTCACAGACAGGCTTTGTCGAGATTGGCTTTGTATTAGAACAAAACAAAGGCTGTGGATAACCGTTTCCGAGAGGGAGCGTGAAGAATAGTACCGGCCTACCTTCAACGGGTTTTTGTGCTTCGTCTGATTCTGACCTCTCCCTGGCTTCTATAAGAGACTCTTGGCTGTTCCCTTCTTCCATTTTCTGCTGGACCGACAAAAGCCTCGTCAAAACAAAAGAAGATGCGTCTGAGCTGCAGAAACCTTACACCGAGTCACAGAAAGAAGTTGGAAATAAAAAGTACGTCATGTACGACAAATCGCACAACAAAGAGTCTGAAGGGGTGGAGAGGAAGGGGGGGGTGGAGAGGTGGAGGATTGCCGAGAGGCCGCAAAGGAAAGAAGAGACAGTGAAAATGGCGTTGCAGTTTCATTTGTGTCTGCGTCAACGTGGTTTACGAGGTCCAAAAGGGAAGGAAAAGCTTTAATTTTTGACCTTGTCAGTTATCTAACTACTGACGCCGGCATTTTATGAGGACATCTGATTTTAAAGTAAAATGGATTAACTTTTTCGGAGTGAATGATGGGTTCCTGCCGGAGTCAGGCTATTTGCCGGGTGCTAATAAGATAAAATGAGTCAGTTCAAAATAGTAAAATGCTCTCAAATAGGTATAAGTGATATTTGTCTATTGAACATTACACACAATAGACACCAATTTATGTCTAGAAAACGACTTTCTACAAGACAGGATTATTCCTCTCTTACGTTCAACAATAAATTGTTTAAGAAGAGCATTCCACTCCACTGTTGTTAATGGGAAAGAAAGAGTGTGTGTTGGGTTGTTCGTGTAGCCCTATGGGTAAACTAAATGTTTGTGGAAAAAAAATTGAGTTGGCTTGAAGCTGAAAATTTTCCTTGAGGATATCATGATGCTGATGAACTATCTTGTATGGCTTATTTCCTCTGCTTTTTATAGAAAGGGTTTACGTCTTTTGGCATACGAATTATCGGTTGAGGCTGAGAAAGTATGTTTGCATTAATTTATGCGGTCGCTTCTCGTATCTGTTCTGAATACAGAGTTTTTCTTTTTCGAAAAACCGTTAGTATTGTCGCAAATCTATTATACGACGAATCTGCGCAGAAGAGGTGCAAAGCAATTCGGTCTGACATTTGCAGACTGCAGACTAACTCTAAATCACAATTATTGAAAGCTAAATAATGTTTATCAGCGCTATTTGAAACGGGTGCTTAGACTTAATAGGAAGCTTAAGCTCGCGCGTTTTTGAGACGCGGACGGCAACCGGAAGTGAGATGTTTCCTTTCCAACTTGTCTTCACTCAACCACATGTACATTGCGAAGTATCATTTCTCCATTTGAGATGATTGATATAAAAATGCGGGAGACACCACCGTCCTGGCACGCGAAATGTTCTCTTCCGGTTGCCGTCCGCGTCTCAAAAACGCGCGTACTTAAGCTAGTCTGCAGTCTGCAAATGTCAGACACCTGCAATTCGGTCCACTGAATTACTTTCAGCTCTCAATTCAAAACGACCCTAAATGGCCACATCAGTTAATAATTGATAATAAATATTTTTTCTGGATTTTTAATTTGCATATATGTTTTACATCCATCCTTTAGAAATATCCCTGGACCGACGGAAAAAACATCCGTACATTTTTTAACATTAAGCCGAACTTGAAGCGAACGCCCACACATATCAACACCTATGATAATGCCAATAACTGCAGCTGGGAACGAAAGTCGAATTTGTACTTAGCCACGTTGAAAGTAAGTAAAGTCTTGCAGCTTTTAAAATAATGTTTGTCTTTCTGAAAATAGCACATCGTTAAGCTTTTCAGTGACTGCGGCGCATTTGAATTCTCTGTGTAGGGAATCATACGGAAAAATAATTCGCTCGGAAATAAAAGAGAGTTATAAGTGAAGGGAACCAGGAGACAAAGGAGAGAAATATTTGCCTTTAAATAAAAAGGTGTACGAAAATTGTTAGAAATATATTCTGCCTGCATATATGTAGATTCGGATCTAAAATTCGACATCGTGTTCGTCAAATTTCAAATAATGAGCTAAGCCTCTCTCTTTGCTATATTGTACAAAATTACGATTAGAATTATATCGGTGCTATTAAGTAAATAAACCTACCTGACTTCAAATATCTACATTTAGAAGAGAGATTTTTCAGTGGCTTGTTTTTCTTTCGTTTTATCTTTCCACTACCAGAAGCCCGGTCTGCTATGAATCTTTGATTGAGTGACACAGGTAAGTGATTGGAAGTTTTAAAGAAGGCAGTCAATGCAAGCAGACTTTGTCTTAGGTGAAAAATTGAAAGCCTATACAATTTCTTTAAATCCAAAAAGTGGTGGAGAACAAACTTGGGAATCGTTAGTTGTTCAAGGAGTTTCTTGTTGATGTTTTTTTTTTTTTACATTTAAAATAGTTTTAAAAAAGGAAAAAAATTGAGTGGACTTGTGAAGACAAAACGAAACAAGACGCGCTGATAAAATTCTCAAACTCTCGGTGTCAAAACAGCTTTTGTTCAGTGGTTTCTGCAGTTGAATATTACGCACAATTCAATATATGGTTTTTAATAAACATTTAACACTTAAGACTGCAGTGCCGTGTAACGATCTATGCATTACGTTGAATCAACACAAACGGTGACAAGTATAAACACACCACTGTTCGGCCAGATCAAACAACGTTCACGAAGGCATTCTCTTCAAAATGAAACCACGCTCGACCAAACCTAGCATGATGAGCGCTAAAACTATTAGCTTTGATTACGTGGCTGAAAGTTCTTGAGCCGGCTTCGAGCCTCCTTGCTACCTCTTTTTCTTGTCGCGATCGCGATTTAATTTGGTGATTTAATAAGAGAAATATTCGAGACTTCATGTTGTGTTCGGTTTTTGTCGATGACTGCTCCACCTCTCGAGATATGGTATGTCACCGTTAGACCTTTTATGTATTTTTTCTCAACGCTCCTGTGACATTCAGCCACCGAGAATAAAATTGCTTGAAAATGAAAATAAGTTAAGTCTATATGATCTGCAACGGGTCTGTAATCGGTCTGCGACACGATCGCCGACAAGTCTGCGCCATGTCGCAGATGTATGGAAACATCTGTCCCCGGTATCTGCGGCGATCTGTGGCACACGGTCTGGATGATCGGGAAAGTTGAATCTTTCCCGACCCTTACGACGCTTCCGACTAAGACAATTTTTAATGGCAACCTGTGTCTGAGATGATCTGTGTCCTATCGGCGACACACTGTTGTTCGCCTTGAAACATGTCCAATCAGACTTGAAGGGTAAGTGCGCTCCTTTTTCTCCTCGCTTCGTGGAGGATTAGTAGTACCCTTGTCTGCGATCGCTGCAGGTTTAAATGGAAACATTTGCCTCCTGTGTTTACGATCGTCTGCGATAAGACCGACGCAGACAGCTTCCGATGGTAGCAGACCGTTGCAGATCATATGGAAACCAAGGCTTTTTGCTCCTTAGGATCTTTGTTAAATCCACATATGTAATTGAAGGATGCCTAAAAAACGATGAAAGATTATTTAATTAATTGAAAAGCACAGTAGCATAAGCAAGTGTTCAATGCTATGTAATCTGCCCATCTGAGTCATGGCGGATCAGCTCTGTTGGCTTTCTTCTTGTTGTGCTTCACAGATGTAAATAACTGTATACAAGATCCAGACTGTACTGGGAAAAGAAATCCTCCATTCTCTCAATGAATTCACAAGGAAAGACACTAATGAAAAGGACTCTTTTATTCCTGATTTACGGTTTGGCCGGAGCTGGAGTTTTCACATTTCTTGAAAAACGAGATGAGAGCAACAAGGTGACTTCAACGAAAATGTTACAGCAGCTAAAAAAGAACTTTACGATGCACCGAAACATGACAGACGAAGAATTTGAAGTTCTTGCAGTGGCAGCATACAGAGCTATTCACGTTAGAAAAACAAGGGATTGGTCATATTTTAGGGCTGTGGATTT
>OX421451.1:43663015-43675515 GCA_949126865.1 Montipora capitata
TCAAAATTCGAAGTAATTACACGTAGCCGATACAAAGCGAGGGAAAATGTGCACGCCAAGCCAGGATCGATTTTGGTTCCACTTCTGATTGGTTGAAAAAATGGCGCAAGAACTTTGAACCAATCACTGAGTGAAGTAATGCAAAACCAAAGCAATTCGCTAATTACTTTCGACACTCAATTGAAAACCTCACTAACATCTGGACTATGAACTCATATCAAGTAGTCGGTCTGTTTTCCGCTGCTGCCTGTTGTGGCTCGCTTTAGCGATACGGGTCAAAGGATCACAGTTCAGTGGACGTTTCGATCCACATTTTCAGTTTTTGCAGCTAGGCCGCTTTCAACGGCCTGGCAACCGTCGCGGCCAATGCGGTTGGCGGCAGCGAAAAATGAAGCCGTTGACTAGTATTTGGACTTCGGAGTCTACACATTTATGAAAAGCGTAGTAAAAATCTTGGCAGGCCGGGACTACACGTAGTATCGTCTAGTCTGTAAAACCCAGAACAAGCGTACAATTCTCAAATAATTTAACTTATTGCATACCGTACTCAATAACGTGTTTCTCTGATTGGTCAGTAAAGAATGCATAATACAGAGCACACAGAGGTTGCAATACCGAATACAATGCATTACAGTACGTAAGTTGCTATGGAAACACGGCGACGGAGTAATTTTGTTGAATATGTAAGAAATAATCGTATAAACTTGCCGTGCATTTCGGAATTTATGGGCACCAAGAGCGAATTAGATAATTCGCTCTAGTGGGCACGAGTTCTTACAGTTGCACGAGCCTTAGGCGAAATACGTGCGTAAGTTCATCATGAGATGGAAGTGATCCTTGAAACCTGAAAAATTCAGGGTGAAATGGCTGTGCGCATGCGTGATGTGTTGGCCACACCGGGTTGGTGTTAGCGTGTGTCACCTTGCTTTTTATTGTTGAAAAATTCAGGCGGCTCAACGGGCTTCTACGATGTCGGTGCAATGCGGACATCCTCCGAGGGGTTTTGGGGAACAAGGAAACGTGGCTAATTTGAACAGGGGAAAAAAGAGAAAATATCTTAGAGAACAAGGGATCATAATAATAATAATAATAATAATAATAATAATAATAATAATATAAACTTATATTGCACATATACAATACAAATATTTTCATAAGCGCATAACAGACAATAAGGCCTCGTCCACACTATGCCGGATAAATTTGAAAACGCAACTTTATTGTTACGGTTATATTAATAAATCAATTAAAAAGCTATCATAAAAAATATGTATAAATAAGTCAATTAAAAGCTGTCTTAAAAAAGTATGTTTTGAGAGCTCGTTTAAAGATGTGAGAGTCTGAATGTTTCTGATCTCCGCCGGAAGACTGTTCCACAGTTTCAGAGCAGCCGACTAACATAACTAATTTTGGGATCAAAAAGCTGCTTACAAGCTTGGAAGTAATTTCGGGAAGAAGGGAAACACAGGCAAATTGTTAAAGGAAACAAGGCACCCCCTCCCCACCCCCTTCCGGGAGGACCTCAATGCGGCTTCAACGGGAACCCTATGAGCCCAACAAATTGTCTTGCCGCCAACTGAGAGTTGGTGGAGCATTGCACCGGCATCGCATTTTTCAGGTGTCTAGAGGCAATTGCTCAAACTGTCCAGATAAGTGTGAGGCTCTCTTCTATCTTTTGTCTAAAACGCACACTGCAACACTTTTTTCTTCAGCGCCCCACTTTGACTGGGCTGGGTGGGTGCAGAAGCAGACCGGCTCGCTTTGATAGCTGGGTAACGCTAACCTTACCTGTGCGTCCTGTCCCGGCGTCGGAGTTTTAATAGTTCAGAGGGTTTCAGCGTGATGACGTTTTCGAATTTATTTCGAAAGAAATCCATAATTTGATATGATAACTCTGTATTCTGACCTTTGAGGCCCGTATTTACACACCCGATATGTGATGGTTAGGCAATTTGTAATTCTGATTGCCTAATTTCTGCCCAATTTGTATGCCCTCGAGGTCGTCAAGTAGTGTCCTATTTCATTTAACGGGTGACATCCCCGGAATAATGCTGCATCTTTCAAACACTTAAAAACATCTGTATTGCGACTCTTGGACTTTTTTTTGTTCAGACAAAGGATTTTGTCGAGAAATGGATAAAGTGTTGCCGGCGCGACAACCTCCGGAACACAGTCAGGTTGCGTTGTCCAGAGCATCGAAGATTTTCTTCGGATGTGACATCTTTCAAGGTAGTGTTGTAACATTTTAAGCTTTTGTGTTTCGTTTCATAAATTTAGTTCCACCATTATGTTCACGAAAGATGATAAGTTTAAAGTTTGCTTGCTAGCTGTCATTTTTTGGCCCCGTCGTGTAGTTTGTCAGTGATAGAACGTTCGACGTGACGACATGAAACATGACCATTAAACGTTCCTTCCGATCATACTACTTGACTTCTGAGGTGAGAGATTTCCCGCCTTCTCTAGTTCTGAAATCTTTTCGTTTACCATCAGGTACTAGTTGTACTTTAATTTTCTGTACAGTGTAAACAAGACGATACAAGTAATTCCGTCATCACAATTTCTCAGCGAACTTCGTTTAGTTCAGAAAATAATAGCGGTACGAAATTAATTATAAACATAAGAGTGAAAATAAATCATTCCTGATATTTTTCGTGGGCTTACGGTTTAATGACCAGCTTTATTCTCGAACATTGCTGTCTCTTTAAGACTTCATTTGCATAAAAACTCTTATATTTTAAACATTGCATAGACGTTTTCTTTAGTACCTTCGGTTTTGTTCTTTACACAGTTAATTCAATATAAGGTATCGTTTTTCAAATTACATGCGTGTACTTGCAAAACACCTCTTAATATAAGTGAAATATAACATTAGAAAATTTTCTCACAAATTTTAAAATTTTGACAGACAGTTGGAAAATTAAAGGTATTGAACATTATTAAATATTTGTCAGATTTTTGTTTGATCAGAACCCTTTGGAGATGTTGATCATGTTTTTCATAGATTTTGTAGAAGTGACTGCGCAAGTTGATTTTGAACGCTCACGTATAAAAGAAGTAACTTTTTGACAATTGAAGAAAATACAGAATTTAATTTGCTTATAATACGGTCACATGAAATTTATTTTCACATAAAAATATTAAAATATTAAAGTACTGCAAGAGATATTGCAATGTAGATTTCGCAGTTCCAATTCAGACATTAGTATTATTTAAAAATTTTAGCCAGCACTAAGTCCCAATTTATTAAGCAAAAATGAATATTATTGACCTTAAGTTAAGAGAAAGATCTAGCATTTCATTTACATTATTATGTTTAACGACAGCAGGCTGTCTGTTGCTTGAAAAAAAAAAAGGTTATTGTGGCAAACAAGTTTATTTTATTTTTGGCAAAGGGCAACTTTTCCTTTTGCTGTAATTGAGATGCTAAATCTCTTTAATAAAGTAATTATTCAAAAAGTTTGAGTCATTTGCGTGTTATAAAATTTTTAATTTTTAGAGATACAGCTTCTGTCAGATGCTAAGTGGTATTATGAAAGTGTGGCTTTACAGATTACTTATGCAAAAAGAGATGTCCTTTGTTTTGTTTTGCCTGAGTAGTCTTAAACTATTCATATATTTCATTATTTAGATTTTTGTCTGTCATCTTTAAGTCTTAAACAAAAAAAAAAAAAGGTGTTAAAATATTTCTTAGAAACATTTGAAGATTAAAAAGTTTGCCTTAAAAACGAAAATGTTTCTTTGGATGTTATCTAAACATCATTAGCATGTCAAAAACATGTTTGTAAGTTACAGTGTATAAATAATAATAAGAACAATAGGTGATTAAAAGGTGATTTAATCTTAAAGTGTTTTTAAGGAATAATAGCCCTTTTCACGGTTAGTTTTTCTCATTTGCGTTACAATGTAATCTAACGTGGGTGCGAGGCAATTTCGGGTTAAAACTACAAAATAGCCCGAAATTGCCTCACATACATGCCAGATTACATTGTAATGCAAATGAGAAAAACTAATCGTGAGAAGGGCTATTTATTCCTTTTTTTTTTTTTTTTACAGTAAATGCTTTTTTGCATACGACATTCTTTTAAGTCAAGATAATTTCATTTATTTGTTCTTTTCTGTATTAATCGTTAAGTGTTGGTTGTTTTTTGTGGTTATATTGCACTACACACTACGTCACCGGGTCGTAAGAGTCAGTGGTGACAATAGGCCCGCAACGCGTGCATAACTCATGAAAACACGCAGGGTCAAAGATGCGATTCACATAAGACTTCACCCTAACAACATCAACAGGGATAGTGGAATAGAAATTCCGGAGACATGGATGCCCACGATCAAGAAACACAACAACAGGAGAACCGTATGACAGCGGCCCGCCGAAGGAACAACATACTGAAAGAGAGAGGATCGAAATGCACTAATCACAGGTGACGCGTTACCAGTCAACCTCATCGCCTGATGAAGACTAGCAGTATGCAGTCGAAACGTTGCGATCTACATCACAAGTGACCACATCGTGAGACAAACGGATCTGTTGGAAGTGTGCTTGAGTTTTAACAAATGAGCCACAAAATCAGCAAGAATTTGACACTGATGAATAATATTGGCAAGGATTACATTAGCTTCAAAATTTCCAAATTTTTAAAGTTAATTCTCAATTGAAATAACATATTTAATTCCTTATTTGTATTTTTTGAATTCCTGTCTTTCAGTTATTGCTGTTGTAGTGTTTCAAAGTTCAATGATTGCTTTTGGCGACTTCAGTGCATACAACAATACTGAGGTATAAATAATTATTATTAGTAAGAAGTTTGTGGTGCTTAATATCCTAGACTTTGCTGTGGTCTTTACCCAGCCAACTCTGCACCTCAACGCCCTGCAACACCCCTCACCTCTCTCTTAGTTTCCAAAAGTGGGTTTCACGGTTCAAGTGTCATTTTTTTGTGCCAATGTCACTGCATCTAATGCTGACTAAATGTTGCAGTCATTTTTTCCTAATGCTTGCAAATGTTGCCATTCTCAAATTCTTTGTTACTTTTTTGATGATTGTGAGCAAACTGAGTGCTTCCTTCTGATGCTCCATCTCTTGGCAGTCTTTTTTAAAATGAACTTTATGTGGCTGTACACACAATATTGAGGGTTTTCATTTGACATCACGGCGGCCATGTTCCTGTACATAACAATGCAGTAAAATGTCTTTTGGGAAATTATTTGACTCTATTATTATGCAAAACTTGTGGGGCCATTTTGTGTTGTTTTGTAGACCAACATGGATGAAAATCAAGAATTAGAAATTAAGTGTTACCGTAATCACTCACTGAAAAACTATGTCCCCATTAATTAACCCTTTGACATCCAAACCGGCCAGACTTAGTATTTTACTCTGTCTAACGCCAGAGTATTTTACTCTGTCTAACGCCAGACAATTTTACTCGTCAATTGGGAACCCCTGGGAGTTCTCCATTAAATGTTACTGCATTTATTGAATGTCTGTCATGCCATTTGTCAATTTTTTGAAAGATTCACTGCTTTGTAGTGTCACATCACTCTTATATTAACCCCTTCAGAAGCCCTCTTCATTTCATAGAGAAACGTAGCATGACCCTTTAATTAATCTGTTCCTATTTGCATTGTTTGTCAGCTTCTTATCACATTTCATCACCGCCTTGTGTCCAAAAAGAATTGCAAGACTCACAGATTAAGTTTTGCCCAAAACCTTTCAATAGTATTGGAAATTCTTTTTTTTAAGTAGTAGTAGTAAATGATTTCTTTCAACCTGCAGCACCCTGGAATGGGACCAGGCCGCAGAATTTATATGGCAATTTACATGGGTTCAGTGGTGTACACATCTTTCCTGTGTTTGTTTGCAGTAAGTGAGATCTGTATCATTATGTGTAACAACCTCATCAAGGAAGATATAACTACCATATTTTACCTGTGTATAAGTCAACCCCCGCCTCCCCCATGTTTGATGGCAATTTCCTTAACTTCTGAGTTCATTTTTTCCTCGGGAGAATAATCTTGGATTTCTTAGACTTAACTCCAGGAACTGCAGATACATGAAAAAAATACAGCAAGTCTCAACGGGAAGTTTAGTGCCAAGCGTTTTAGTTTCTTCAGTACTCATTGCATTATTAATAATAAAGAAGAAATGTGCAGCCCCCCCCCCCCCCTCCCGGCAGATGGTCACGTTTTTGAACCCCCCTCCCTCACCATCACAATGCATATATTCAATTTATTCAATGTAATATACAAGTTTACACTTGAAGTTAATTTACTAAAAGTAATAAACGAGTAAAAGAGATAAAGGTACGCTTGTATAAGCCTCAATCTTATCTTTTTTTCGGAAAGAAGTAAACCTACTATGTTAAAGTCAGAGAAACTAACCAAGAGAAACTAAACATGTTATCTTCCAGATTTGGAACTTTGCACCTTCGGTAACTACCCTGGTTCCAGAGGTTTTTCTTGAGCTGCGAGAGAGCTGCGAAGCGGCAAAGACGAGGTCGGCAAGAAAGAGAAAAATGTCTGGCAACCTTGGACTTGAATCTCACTTTCATGAAGACGCCAGGGTCAGGATCTGGCCCTTAGGCTCGGATTGGTTGATATTTTTTACAAACACACAAATCAATGTGAAATTGGTTGGTTTGATTGGTAATACCAAGGGGATGTGTGATTTCTAAGTTACCATTTGATGTGTTAATGACAGCTGGTGTCTGCATGAAAGTGAGATTCAAGTCCAAGGTAACCAGAGGTTTTTCTGTTTCTTGCCACTTTGCGACTCATCCTCACGGCTTCATGGCTGACTCTTGCGGCTCAAGAAAAACCTCTGACCAAGATATTCGGTAACTTGAATATCATTTATTATTTAACCTCCCAAGGGCCTGTAGGTCTACTTCTGAAGAGGAACTCAAGCATTCGTCGTGTAAACAGATTTTCAAGATCATTGCTCTGTCATGAATAGAAATTAAGCCTTCCCACTTTTGCCATTAAATCGGATTTAGGCAAATACTGAAGTGAAAGTAGCAGTAGTGAAATCATTTGCGCGTCGTGGGGGTGCGGATTAATTCTGGAATAACACATTGTATAATATGTCTAGCTCCTCGAGCGGGCAAGATGAACCAAATTGTGCCCTGTGATTGGCTACCCAGCGGGTGAGAAGGAGCACTACTGAACGCTCGGGATTTCTCGCTTGGTCCCGCAAAATGAAAGCTCATTTTTGGGTGTTTTAAGTCATATAGGTGGGAGGCGTGGTGGCCTCATGGTTAGTGCGCTTGACTCCGGATCGAGTGGTCCGGGTTCGGGGCCTAGCCGGGGACATTGTGTTGTGTTGTAAGGCAAGACACTTTACTCTTATGGTGCCTCTCTCTACCCAGGTGTATAAATGGGTACCGGCGTAATGCTGGGGGTAACCTTGCGATGGACTAGCATCCCATCCAGGGGGGGGTATAAATACTCCTAGTCGCTTCATGCTACGGAAACCGGAGATAAGCGCCGAACTGATGGGCCTTCTAGGCTCGTAGCAGACTTTACCTAAGTCATATACTGTAATAATAAATCCGTTATTGACCAAGGTTGTTCGGTTTTGCGTGTTTATGGACCGAGACGAAGTTGTGATGAGGTCCATAAACATGCAAAAAAAGAACTTGGCCAATATCCAGCCATCTTGACCTCACGCTTGGTCAATAACCCATATCTATATCCAAGCATTTTGTCCTTGGGTTTCGAAAAGCCCTCAAACTAACCTTTTTGGTTGTTCTTAGATAGAAAGGGCTGGAGAATTGTTGAAAATGACTTGAAAAATGATGCAAAATGTGTATAGTTTAATTTTAGTAGTCTACATGTGTTAAAACCTGCCATCAGGTTAATCTCTCAGGTGATAAAGAAAAATTAAACTCTTTTAAGACCAAACACAACAAAGTTTCCAAAAGCAATTTTAAAAAAATCATTAACCAGAATTTGCCGTCAGTGAATGTGAGCAACAATGCATACATGCGGACATCGTTTAATTCTGTTTTTTAGGGTGGAGTCCAAGTTAATCGACATGATTACAACTGCAATTATTTTTTCCTTTCCAGGTGAAGAGACAGAATTTCATGGAAATTGTCGCCTTTGATTTGCAGAATTTTGGATTTGTTGCCTACAGTTTTATTCAATGTGAGTGGCAAACTTTGTTTTTTCCAAGTAATCATAAACGGAAAACACAAGGCTGTGTAAAATAAGTTAGAGAATATGTGATGATATCATTATTGATAAATGATTGTATAACAACATGTCTGTTGATTCTGTTTAATTAATTAAGGTAGCTGTGGTTTTGTGATTTGTAGGATTCCTTTGTTGAAATAATAATATTATTTTACAGTGCAGTGCAAAAATAAGTGTCCCAAAAAACTTGTGTCACATGCACCTATGAAATTTGCTTACATTAGTGTTGGCATTGTTAAAGTGCCCCTGTGATAAAAAAAAACACTTCCTGTTTTCCTTCAGATTTTGAAAGTGTCTTTGCTTATCACCTGACTGGCAAAATTTTGAGCTTTGATTTTTATCCAAAGGCTGTTTACTTTGAGTGTAAGTTTTGGATATCACGGTCCACCATTACATTCAAAGCTGACCGATTGTACCTCAGACGGTTGGATCCAGGGAAAAGTGACGTCAGAGGCTCACTAGCTTAAAATTTCAGCGTGTGAACGCAGCTTATTATATTTGCAAAGCGTGAGTTTAAAAGTCTGAAAGCCCAAAACCCCCATGCTGCATATTAATTCTGCGGTGTACACACGTATTGCATTCTTAAACTAGTGAGCCTTTGACGTCATTTTCTCCTTGATCCAGCTCTCTCAAGAACATAATGTTAGTAATGGTGGACCATTAAATAGGAAAATTACAGTTAAAATAAAGAGGTGTCTTTTTGAAATCAAGGCTTAAAACGTGGGTCACTTAGTGTTTTGTTAAGATAGTTTTGAAATCCAAAGAAAAATATGAAATTGATTTTTTGGTCACAGGGGCACTTTAACATTTGCATCAAAAATGGGTTTTCTTTGAGGGTCATTAGCTTTAAAGAGCTAGCTTAACTTTCAGTGACCTTTTCAATGCATGATAAGAATCTCTGACACAATAAATGATCGGATACTACATGTTTACATGTGCAATTCAAATTAACAAGGCAGTTGATATTGATGTATATTGTAAAATCATACCGTTAAATTATCCTCCTTTCTATTGTATGTAGTGTCAAGGATAGCCTCTACTCATCCTCATTATGTCAATGCCGTACCCCCTTTAGTAACTTAAAATCGTCCATGTCTCTCACAAAGACAAAAAGACAATGACCAAGGAATTGAAAAGTGATCAATTTTCTGTTTTAGTTTATCATGTTGGTTTCAAGAAATACAAGGGATTGAGAATAAGTGAAAATGATGTTCTGCCAAAGATTGTGATAGCCAATGTGAGTCTGTTCTGGAGTATTAAACTTCAGTGTGAAATTATGTAATAGACTTCGAAGCTATGAAACCTTGCTGAGGATCAGGCTAAGTGATGGTAAACTCCTACCAGTTGTAAGCTTGATTTGTAAGTGATAGATGCAATTAGGTGCGTCATATCGATATGGGTATTTATAATATTAGAAGCCATTGTTGTGCCATCATAAATCAGGCACTCTGATCAGACATAAGTATTATATCACTATTATGAATTCAATGTGTGATATAGTACATGGGCTGATAATA
This sequence comes from Montipora capitata, assembly GCA_949126865.1. NCBI lineage: Eukaryota > Metazoa > Cnidaria > Anthozoa > Scleractinia > Acroporidae > Montipora > Montipora capitata. The sequence continues at coordinate 43,672,732 of OX421451.1, forward strand.
TAGTAATAATACTACTAATAATAAAGGCTTCTAGTACTTGGACTCAGATTTCGAACACTGAACATAGAAATTAAATCAATTTATCTCAAGTCAAATCAAACATGGTTTTTGAGGAGAAGGGAAATCCAGAGTATATGTGGAGAAAAAACTTCTCCAGGCAGAGTGGAGAACCAACAAACTCAACCCACATATCACGCCAAGTCTGGGAATCGAACGTGGGCCAGATTGGTGGGAGGCGAGTGCTCTCACCACTGCGCCATCCCTGCTGCCTGAAATCATATTTGGGTTGCGCATGAGCCACATCCAAAGGAAATTTGGTTACAGAGGTATGTGTTGGACTCGAAAATTGGTGGCTATCAACTTAAGCCTTACCCTCCTATTAAAGCTTGTTACGTAGGAGATTTTACTGACTGGCTAATGCCAGGTGATTTAACTCCTCCATGGGAGTCATTCCAGGGGTGAATGGATTAACCCATTGACTCCTGAAACCCCCTTACCCCCCCCCCCCCCCCCCCCCCGGTCTAGCATTAGACAGCCTAGGAGTCAGTGGGTTAACAACATTTATGTCCCCTTGCTTTAATGAAACCCTTTTTCTTCTAACAGTGACACTTACTCCATCTAATTTACTCCATTTAAAGGTGTATGGAGCAATGAAGAGTCCTACAAATATGAGAATGTAGAGTCGTCAAACAAGTTTAATTAATGATTGAAGTACAATTGCCAAGTCTATAATTTTTATGCATTCACAATATTTGTTATAAATTTTTGTTATTTTACAGGCGATGACACTTTTGTTGTTAAATGTTGTCTTCGTTTATCTGTCATACAAACTTTACATAGAATTTGGATGGAAAATCTACAAGAGGGTGCGTTTTAACAACAAGCTTAGAGGTACATGTTTTTGTGGACAAAGATAAATATTTTTTAATGGATATTTTTATTCCCTCGAGTTTTCAGTCATAAAATAGAGTTTAACCTAATGTAAAGGATACATATATTTCTAAGGGTGATGTCTAATAATATTGTCACAATATCTGCTTTATTCAAGGTGTTTATCAAGTTTATGAACTTCTTTCCTGCCTTTTAAAAATGGAAATACTTTATTCGGTAAGTTTATGTAATTTCCACCCAAGATCTTGAATTTTTGGCGTGTAATGGTGTATGATTGTGGTTTTAACTTGGATCTTGATAATCTTTGTCATTTTGTCTTTGGGCAAAGAGAGCACACATTTCTTAAAGATTTTGTTAATCAAACAGAAGTTGATCGTGGAATTGTGGAATAAAGGTTGAAGAAAAAGTGTTTTACAAATTTGCTACCCACATTCTCCCATGTGCTGAAAAAAGCAAGAGAGCCTGGGAAGAGAAAAACCTTGTGTGGACATCAGCGGCTTCTTGCCACAGTTTGAGCACCTAGTTACTTCATGTATCCCTTATTATAGTGTATTATATTGTGTATCCATGTATATCGCTGTATACCCTTAAATACCTTCGTATATATACCCCTATATACCCTTGTATATTATATACCCATGTCTACCCATGTTTTCCCTATTATACCCATGTATACCATTATAATAAGGGATACATAAAATTCTAACTTACCCATCAGCGGCTTCTTGCCACACATTCCACACTGGTCAACATGTGCTGTTTCAAAAGCTTTAAGTAATGGCATCAGCTGCAGATAAGGAATATTTAAGGGTTTGGACTTAAAATCACCGGTTTTTTAACTTTATTTTTACTTTTTACAGATCATGTTTGGCATTTGTCACAGTTTGGTTCTTTTAAGAGATACACAAAACGTCTTTTATTACCTCAGCTTGTCATTGATACCTCTTTCATTTTTGTATGCTGCTTTTGGATTTTATGTGGTGAGTACATTACTTTGTTATTATCTTCTTCTTCTTCTTCTGCTTCTTTTCTCTTGTTCTTCTTTATTTTTTTCCGTCTTTTTTGTATTTGAACATGTTTTACTGGTGAAGTTTGCCCTAATAGTGGCAAAACTCATCGAGAGGGTGAACTCTTCTTCTTTATCTTCATCATCAATCATCATTATGGCAATGCTTGAAATTTTAAAAAAATTCCTTATCACCTAGATTCGCCGTGAAAACAGATGCCTGATGATAATCTTTCTCAGTTGGACTGTAACTGGGATTGGTTATTTTTTTTACAAACTTTATGGGTAAGTGTTCCCCGGAGATCTTATTAACCTATTCTTTTAAAGAATTCCAAACTCAGAGCGGAAATGTCAAAGGTTGGAATATTTAGATTGAATCTCTCTAACTTCATCAGGGATGTGAATAATCAGTCAATTCTTTGTTTTCACTCATGTGATCAACAGCAATGTTTTTCAACGAAAACAAAAGGAAAGATTTGCATAATAATAGAGTTTAATTCGTGGAGGATTGGGTCAGGACACCAGCATGGCCGCCGTTTCTTTGTTTGGGGACACCAACATGGCGGCTGTGATATCATGTGAAAACCGAGAATTGATTTGATTTGTTCTGATTTCAGTTAACTTGTAGCCTCCACAGTTAGTAGAGCACTCATGCTCGGCTAAATATCCTTGAGACTTAAATAAAGTTGCTATTATTGTTATTTTTGTTATTATCATCATCATCATCATCATCATCATCATCATCATCAAGATCACGTAACTTCGTTATCACGTATTCCGAGGAGAGAGTTATAAATGGCTGGGAGTCCAGTCCCTCGTCCCTATGCAAGGTAGATTTCCTTTGGAAATGGCTCCTTAACGCAACGTTCGTGGTGCGACCCTCAGTG